>JACCHV010002776.1:0-1200000 GCA_018907245.1 Eupristina koningsbergeri
AAATAGCCTAAAATTTATTGATTTACAGTGAACATACACCATGTCTACAAATTTACAGGAGTTGAATTAGATTGGCAATACAATGTCTAATATACAAATTTAGTTAATGAGATCACACACTACAAAGTCTATATAAAATATAACTATTATCAATTTATTAATCTATAACACATAATATACAATTGACATTATCAATCAAAGAATTAATCGAGTTATATGAACTATTTAATGAAAAATAAAATGGTGCTACTATACATTTAAAATAATCTAATACAGCTTCAAATATGTATACTATTATTTTCATATTATTATTTTTGTTGTTACCATTTATAAAAAATATATTTAAAATATATTCATTTTATCTGCAAAAATAATTTATATAAATTATATTAAATAAATAAATTAAAATGATACTGTTCAGTAATACAAATGATTTCATTGGATATCATAGCGTATATTAAGAAAACATCATTACAGTATCTATTTGAACTAAATGTTTTATTTACAAACCTTTTAAGTGCAACACTCTTAATATTTGAATTGTTTATGTTTCCTCAATCTCACATTTTTTCATTGATAAAAAATTTAATCTGAAATGTACAAATCTATGTTTTGAATATATTCAATTTAATGTATATAAATTAAAAAATATAAATTTTGATTCAGTGAGGGCAAGTACAAATCATTTGATCATAATAGCGTATTTTATTTGAATCATCAGATTTCTATTAAAATATATATTTTATTTATATTATGTACAAATATTAAAATTCGACTTACTTTGTTAAATTGATGTTCAATATCTTCAATCCACAAGTTATTCATTCCAATTTTCTATATAAAAAAAAAAAAAAAAAAAAAAATTCATTAAGAAATGTACACAATAAAAATCAAACAATGATTCTAATTAATTATTTATCAGTAAAATTTTGACATCAAAAAAAAATCAGTCATATGCTTGTCAAATTTATTCATCATTTGTTATATATTTGTTTTTAGTTTATAAAACAAACTTACCAAAGTATAATTTTATTTTTTATTATCTGTCTTATCTGTAAAACCAAAAAATAAAATATACTATAATTTAAATATTTTTTTTTTATAATTATGGGTTTTTTTTAAAAAAAATTTCAGGTTAGTTTTTTCACCATTTTTTTGTAAGACAGGGATAACTAAAAAACTCATCATAAGATCTATAAAATTAAATATTATTAATTGTTAAAATTTTTACCTCAATCTTTTTCATTCATAAAATTGTATAGTTCATTTGAATACTCAGAATCATAATGAAAATAATCTCGGACATTATTGATGTTGCCATTACTATTAATTTTAGCTAAAAAGTGTACATTAAATTATATTATAAAAACTTAACAATGGAGATTAAAAAATAATATAACAATAAAATCAGGAACAAAATATCATCACCGATCATTCTGATTGACTGGGACGTTAATAGTACTCATCATAAAATTGTAAAGTATTTTATTTATTAATAAATATTTATAATATTGATCATAAACATACCTATAAACAATAGCCAAATATTTAAAACATCAATGTTACCCTTCAAAAGCAGCTGAAAATAAATAAGATTATTATTATTTTTAGTATAAATATTTTATATTTTGGTTTTCTAATAATTTTTTTATCAGTAAAAACTGAATCAGTCATAGAACTCAGACTGGGGCAGTAAAAATAACATCATCTATGAAATAGAGACTGAATTTTTACAAAATCTATTATATTTACCTCAAGTGTAAAATTTAACACCAAGATCTTTCCAATTCATTTGTTTAGTTCCACACATAACAAGGCTTTCTAAGTCGAGATGACTTAGTTTTTTCAGTCGTTTATAACACTATTTAAATAAAAAAATATAAGTTAATTATTCAACAAAAATTAAATAATAATTTATTTGAAATAATAACATATCAGGACTATAATGGTAATGTAATCATAATATCATACGAACGAGACAGAGTAATCATCATTTGAGATGTATAATAAAAAAAATTTATATTTAATGTAAATTTAATATTTTATATATTACACGATGAAAGTATTTTTATTCATTACGTTATTCCTTTATAAAGAAAATGTACAATTTTAGTATAAATTGAAAAGTTTAGTTTATATTTGAAATATTTATGACAAAATACATGATTCTTCGTTATAAATGTTTGTTAACTATACAATTGGTCCACGTGATTTTTATTTCTTTTGATAATTTAAATAAAGCGATATAACGCATACAAAAAATTGTATATTTTAATTGAAAAATCTTAAGAAATTATTATTTGCACATGTACTAAAGACTAAAAAATTAGCAATATAATGCTGTAATTTGGTGAAAATAAAACGATTAATAAGTGCAAACAGCTTTATTGTTTATATTTAAAATAATTTAAATAATTTTTAAAGTATTAGTAATCGGATTCACGCGGATTTTATATGTAAGATAAAACACGCCTTCTTACCGATTCTACAAAGTGATGGGAGACTCGATCGTATCGACGCAACCTCATTCCAAGAATGTCAAGAACAAAATGGCAAAGGGTAGCGATGCTAATGATCTTATACTATAGAAGTGGGGACGTACTTGTTGTCAAATTTCCGATTCTGTGTATAAGGAGTTTCGTAGATTGGTCAATCTCTATTGTTAGAAAAAATTACCACTCCCCACGCCAACCTACAAATTTTCAAATTTCCCTAAAAAAAAAAAAAAAAAAAAAATATGGACAGGTAGATCTTCAATTGCTCCCTCTGAAAAACTTTTTTTTTAACTGCACCCCCCTTAGATTTTGAGAAAAGAATTCATAAAGATTTTAAACAGCATAAATTTTGTACTCTCGATAACTTGATCAATACTCAATAATTTTGATCAATTTTTTTTTAAACAAATGCGCCCTCGCCCAAATTTAACTGCATCCTTGCTAAAATTTTAATTTAAATAATATTTATAATAAAAAATAATAAAAATTCTTAGGCCATGAACTAAATCCAAAGCGCCTGCGTGAACAAGCTTAACACGATGACAAGGAAATTTGAATTTAAATATATAAGCTAAACCAAACATACAAGTAAAAATTGTGCAAATTATAATGGTATAAAGAATATAGAATTTTCAATACGCAAGTAAAAGATGGACAAATTACATTAAAATATTAAAAATACTTTTTTTTTAATAAAATCTGAACAAATGCATGCATCAAGGTAAATCTTCGTAGGCTGGTTCCTCGATACTTTATTTACATGATAATAGAACTCTAATAATCTCTGATAGAACTTTCATCAAATGCACCCTGCTGATTTTCGAGAATTATCGAAATTTTATATCATCAACAAAAATTTTTTTTATTTAATATCTAAAAGACTAGACCAGCTAGCCACGTCATTTTTTTTAAAACAAATGCACCTTTTTAATACTATACAATTTAAATTTTTCAAAAATATTGCTCAGTTATTCAATTAAATAATCTAAAATTATTGCAGAATGCATTTGTACTGTAAAAATAATATTATCAGCGCCACTACCGGCCAAAATAGAACTAGTATTACTTTTAAATAAAATAGTAAATATTTATATTTTTTTTATTTAATAACTAACAAAAGACAACAATTGAATGAAATAACAACACTTTTATTTCACGACATCATAGCAAATACAGGTAAGATACTTGACAATTTTTATATGTAAAACTAGCGTACAGGAATCTGGAGTAAAATTTCAGCCTTCATAAAAAGTACAAATACTGTTTTTTTAATATTTTAATGTAATTGGTTCATCTTTTATTTGCATATCGAAAATTCGATATTCTTTATACCATTATAATTTTTTTTTTCTTGTTTGTGGACTATTAATTAATAATTTGCACAATTTTTACTTGTTTGTTTGGTTTAGTTAATATATTTAAATTCAAATTTCCTCGTCATCGTGTTAGGCAGGGGGGGTCAACTTTAAATGGGAGAACGGGCAACAAATGTGCCACGACTTCGACCAAAAATTTTAAGCGCCCTGTTCCTTACTATTGCCCTGATGCCTTTTTTTCGTGAGTCGATCCTGGTGAAACGAAACACGTGATGATATTATTTTCAAACACGATGCGAGAGATATTGAAAACTTCTTTCTTTTGTAAATGTTTTGAAATTCTTTGCGTATTAATTTTATTCATTATAGCTAATAATTTATATAATCATCAGTGAGCAGTGAGTGTTTATATCAAGAAAACATTTATTTTTATTTTATGTATATAAAATCCACATAAAAAATTTAAATTCATAAAAAGAAATAGAAGAGGAAAAATTTAACAAAGGATCGGTGAACTAAAAGAAGATAAACAAAAATTTGAGGTATGAATTTTCATAAATTTAATTTCAATTATATTTTAACAATTACATTAATTAATAATAATATATCTAATAAATATAACAATTCATATAACAATTATTCATATAAATATTTATATTTTGTTGAAATAATCTTTTATTTTGCTGTTTAATAAATAATTATTATTTTATAAGAACCATATTATTGATTTACATATTTTAGAATAATAGTTTGGACATTTTAAAATGATAAATCATTTTCTTTTTCTTACATTGTTGTTTTAATATTAACAATAAGTGTTTTATTTAACATAAACATTTTTATAACTTCATTTTAATTGTATAAAATGTACGCATTTTTTTCTATAATGATATACATATTGATGTATTTACAAAAATGTATATATAAATTTCTACATTTATTTTATATAATTATGCACACTACTTTTATAATGATATTCTATAATGTAAATATATGTTTATTTCTATATATATTTAATTAAATTATATCATTATCATGTATATATATATCTAATTACAATAAGTCTGCTTTAACAATGAATTGATACAATTTATTAACTTTTGTGTTACAGTTTTTTGATTGCCCAGTAATCCTTATATGAAAACAATAAAAATACCAATAAATTTCAACAAAACATCATACAAACATTAACGAGGTCATCTTACAAAACTAGAAAAAAACAGACAATAAAAATGAATCATAATAAATAACTAATAATAACTGTACAGTAGTATGTATACATAAACATATTTATTATTTATTGTATGTTTTTTTGATATTTACAAATAAATATTTAAAACTATTATTATACATACTATATTTTCATTGAACTCATAAAAAATACATTACAAATTAATGAAAACAAGTTTATTGCTAAATTATTAAATACATTAAAATTCAATATAATATGTATAATATTTGAGCTGATGTGCGACATAAATATGTGATTATATTGCTAATTTATTAAATAATACCATGCATACAATACTAATTATAATTAATAATATTTTAAATATTATTTATTATAATAAGTTTTCATTTTTCTGAAATGACCATGACTTTTAATATTTTTTTCAATGCTTTTATTAATATCTCTACAGTATTTGTTAAAAAGAAATGGTAGAGTTACATTTAAAATTTTATGAAATATATCATGTTTTTTACAAAAATTATACTTATTCTTTATTGACTTTAAACAAAAATTTTTAAAACTGTCATAATTATCTATTATACTTTTTTTTTTATTTAAAAATTGGTATAATTTTATATGTAACTCTAACAATAATTTATAAAAATTTTTTGATGGATAATTTAAATGCTGTTCATTATCCAACATTTCTTTTGATCTAATCAAGTCATGGTCATTTGATAAAACATCCGAATATAAGGAGTTATGACAATCAAGGCATTGTTGTTTTTCTATTTTCATTTTTTTTAACAAATATCCGGCAACATAAGCTAGTGCTTGATTGTCAGTCCTATCTTCAAAATGTTTTATCACACTTTCATCATTCTCATTTATACTTGTATTCATGCATTCATTCTCTAGATCAATATAATCATATATTTGATCATAGAGCTCACTATCCTCCTTTTCATCATCATCGCTGCTTTCATCATTTTGTTTTTCAGCATTTTTTACTAATGATTGCAAATTGTACAACAATTTACAATTATCGTCTTCACAAGTGCTATCTTTACTAATAAAAAAATCTAAGTTATTCAACATACAAGTTTTTAAAGCAGCGATGAATTGATTACAAGTTGGATTTGTGTTCATCGCTCCATGCTGTCTTACTTGGCAAAATAAGTTCTCTACTGCATCTTGATTTAAAGATCTCAAGCATAAAAAATGTAAATTAAATTCTTTTTTTAAATCACCCCATAATGATTTTACAGATTTTATTGTTGTAATCCACCCCTTTAAGAAAGAAAAACTTTTAGTTTTATCTTCATTATTTTCTAAACTTATTATCTTCTACGAACTTATTTTCTCAAGTACATCATCCCAAAACTGAAAATGAGGTGAATGTGTAGTAAGAGCTTCTTTGTAAATAGATCTAGTGCCAGGGGCAGTAGCACTAGAGCTATTTAATGAATCAAAAAGACTATCAATAATTTGAATAAATTCGGCTGTTTGCTCAGCCTCTGGAGGCAACTCGCCATTCTTACAATAAAAATGAATCGCCGTTGCCATTGTATAGCTAAGCTGTTGGGCTGCCACTTTCACCTTCATTTTCAGATAAGAATCGGCAAAGTTAAAACTATTTATATTTAAACGGTGCACAATTTTAAACGGCTCTAATTCATTTAATTCCACGGCTTTTTTAATGTATTTAATTTGCGCGTCTTTTTGTACAGTAAATAATACTTCATTTTGGTCATCTAAAATGTTAAACTCCTCAAAAATAATTTTATTATTAATGAGGGCATTCCGCGTATTTTTCAGCAGATGAGGCACATCGAAAATTATATAAACCGGTTTATTTTTGAAAAGAAAATAATGAGAGTTTTTGACACCAACCGTCTCTTCACTTAATTGTCGTAACGCTGAAAGTTGTGTCTTCCCTTGATCGCAAACGATAGCCACAACTTTCAGGTCCACTGAATTTACAACATTTATTAATTGACAAATAATAAGTTTTAAATTTTCAGCGCTAATTGAGCTGAACGAAAAATAATACGCTAACACTTGCTTCCAATTTTTAGTTAATCCTCTTAACATAAAAACCAGAGCTTTATTAGCTAATTTTTCGGTTCGGCCCAATTCGCCGAAATCTTCAACACCTATTAATTTTTTTTTTTTTTCTGCAAAATATAAAGAAGATTTTATGTGAATTTCATCAAATTGAAGTGAGCAAAGTTTTTCGTGTGGCTTCAAATGCTGAACTTTTATTTTTAATAAATTAATTAAGCATTCATTTATGCCAGTTTCGAAAGGTATTGCACTTAAAATTGATTTTAAAGTCGTTTTCGACGGTAACTCAAAATGCAGCCTTAGATACTTATACAAATTCGGCGATCTTTTATGCATAGCTAAAGCTAATATTTTGTCATTCATAGTAAAACGTTTACCGGTTGATGATTTATTACAATTTCTTATTTGACTATTAATAAAATTGAATGACACCGAATTTAAATTGTTTTCAATATTAATAAACGCGCCGTTTGCATATAATTTTTTTAATTTTGCCAATTCTTGTGTGTTATTTTTTAACTTTGTGCGTAATTTACATAATTGTTGTTGTGTATAACGATGAATAGTGTGCATAATTTTTTTTTTTGGTGTTAAATTAATTTTTGATGTATTTATTTTGGTTAATATTTTGGAACTTTTTATATTTGAAATGTCTTTTAATATATTACTAGCAGCGATACCTCGTTCACGTGTGTTCATGGTGTCGTAATCATGCGCCGATGATGTTGTTTCGGATGGGTTGTTGTCACTCCTCTCTCCAGTGGCTGCCTCATTTAACACAATTTCATGACTTTCTGCTGCACCAGGTGATGTTAGATTGTTATGTATTCTTGATATGTCTTCACGTGAGTTGTTATTTTCTTTATTATTGGATAAAAACGTTTTTGGCACTGCGTTCCAATTAAGTAAAAAATTATCTTCGTTTTTATAATCCGCAGGAATAAAATGATCTTCACAAACATAAAATGATCCTTTTTTTGTAAATTTTGTTGGTGAATTAATGCCACAAGCTTTTATCCATTTTTGACGAATTGTTTCTTGTCTCGGTAAAATATGGAATTTTTTGTTTTTGTAATTTTCGTCAATAATATTGGTATAATATGAATTTTTACACCAAAACATTTTGCAACTGTACTTTTTTCTTCCTGCAGACATTGCTAATAAGTATATTATAATATACTTAAAATATTATTATTTTTGTGTAATAAATAATAATTTCTATGAATTATTATTATTAAAAAAACCACTTTTCAAAATCACTAAAAGTGTATTTATCAGCACTGTTTTTATCAGAACTGTATTTATTACGTTTTTTCAAAAAATAACTTTGAGATAATTGAAGCAATGCATTTTCACTTCGCAAGCTCTCCAAAGCTACTCTCAACTAAATTACAATTTCGTGAAACTAGCTTTTTCCTTACCTTCGTGCAAATTTTACCTGCACATTTTGAAATTAAGATAAAATTCACCAAGGTTGACATTATAAAATCGGTACGAGTTTAAAGTTTTAGAAAGTTTGTAGAAGTATTGTATTTTTCCAAAACAAAAGTTCAGTATAGATAATTTATAATTTTGAAAATTTTGAACGTGGGCTAAAGTAAAATAATAAAAGTATGAGTTGTACTTTCACTTGTTTAAATCCCTACATTTTCCATAGTATACATTTATTGGTTGCACAGGTAAGGGTTTATAGTACTTACCTGTGAAAGCTAAGAATTTTCCATCGTTAAGAGAATTTAAAATTATGAACCTATTATTTATGAGAGTGAGAGAGAGAGAGAGGGAGAGAGGGAGAGAGAGAGAGAGAGGGAGAGAGAGAGAGAGAGAGCGCGCGCGCGAACGAAAGAAAGAACACGAGAAAGAGACAGCGACAGTCAGGTAGTCAGGGAGGTTTAAGATTTAGCAGAAATGTATGTAAAGATTGAATGAATTCATTTGGGAGAAAGAGACAAGGTGTAGTTATTTATGGTGTAGTATTTCTTTAAAACATGGGCTTATAGTTGATGAATGGATCATCACATTGAATTTTGGCTATTTCAATGCTTTGATTAGTTGACAGATATTTTTCAGACTATTCATATACTAACAAAATGCAATTATGTTCTAATTGTATTATAAATATATTGTAATACAATTGTATGTATTATAATTGTATTATATATACATATACACAAAAAAGAAGAAAATAAATCATTATCATTTATGTATTATTTTTTTTTCAACTATGCATTAAATGATTATCTTGAACATTAAGGTTATGTGTGATTTAATTTGTAAAATTTTTTTATGTACAAAGTAAATGTTTAAATGAAAAATGTTTTAAAAACAACAAAAAAACAATTGATATAAATAAATATTTTAATAGTTTGATTTATTTTCATTTGTATTTATTTATAATTTCAAAAGCGACAAACATTTTACAATATTAAATTCATAATATATTTACAATATATTTTATTCATATTATCAATATTATATTTAAGATCATTTTAAATTAGTTAATTGAAACATAATCTATTAAATAATATAGTTTATTTTGTTATATTGTATTAAGGTATTAAAATAATTTAAATTTTATTTGATTAATTTCAAAAGCGACAAATATTTCATAATATTAAATTCATAATATATTTACAATATATTTTATTAATATTTTCAATATAATAGTTAAAATAATTTTACATTAATTAACTAAAAAATAATTTATTCTTATAATATTTGTTATTGTGTCAAAACCTATTTAAAAAAAATGTTGGCTCATGTATGGATTTCAGTCGTGGCATTTCAAGGCGCTAAATTTAAAAAGGTACAGATAAAACAATCATGTTTAATCACAATATTATTAAAATATTATACGAAAACACACGATATTATTACTATTATGTATATTTATATAATATTTGTCATATTATGGTGTATTTTTGTATGATACTTTAATAATATTGTGATTAAACATGATTGTTTTATCTGTACCTTTTTAAATTTCGCGCCTTGAAATGCCACGACTGAAATCGATACGTGGTCAACTTATTTTTTTTAAATAGGTTTTGACACAATAAAAAAATTTTTTAAAAAATGCCACGACTTCACCAGAGGCGCTGGTAGTAATACCAAATAGTACATAAGTGCGAGAGAGAGAAAAGATAAGACTTTGTTGTCTGATGTATAACACAGAATTTGACTTTCTCTTAATCTCTGTTCTGTGGTGTTAGGCTTGTTCACACAGGCGCTTTGGCTTTAGTTCATAGCCTAAGAATTTTTATTGTTTTTTATTATAAATATTATTTAAATTAAAATTTTAGCGGGGTACAGTTCAAAAAAAAGTTTTTTCAGAGGGTGCAATTGAAGATCTACCCGTCCATATTTTTTTTTTTTGGAAATTCGAAAGTTCGTAGGCTGGCGTGGGGGTGGTGTAAAAATTGAAAATGAAAGTGTACAAACCTAGCGGATATTTCTTCAAGCTAAAACTTTAGTTATTATCAGAGATGATTGGCCACACTTAATTAAAAGATTAGTTTTCCATTTAAGAAAGCTTAAAAATATATATATAAATAATTCAATTATAGTATCTTTTAATGATTTAATTTTGACGTAGGAACATGATAAGTCCCAAACTACATCGAATTTATAGAATCACATATCCAGTATACATTTTTTTTTCCAAATTCATTTGAATCTATGAAAGTTGAGTATCCGTTTCAATTATAAAGCCGAACAATGGCTTGTGCAATTAAATAAGCTGCTGAGGATCTAGATGGTTCGTCAAATTCTGATACTTTAAAAGTTTCGGCCGATTTTATCGAAAAAATGGATCGTGTAATTGATGTGGGTAATTCGTATTCTTTGCGAACGGTTTATCAGTAAAAAGTCCATTGTCAAAAAATAACCCTGAGATTCAAGCGACATTAAAAGAATATATTGATTGGTCCGAACTATGGACAATTAACACTAATTCTAAATGTAAGAAGCCACCTTATTTTCCGGGAGTTAAACAAATTGTAAATGCTATTTTATCGGTATTTGAAGATATTAAATTCATTTACCCCAATTTTGAAATCGTAATAATTCTTTGCAATCAAGATTCTGTAGAGCATGCTCATTCAAAATTGCGAGCAAGGGGTGGCTTTAATCCAAATCCAACTTGCGGATTATATAGATTAGCCTTTAGACATATTTTATCTACAAATTTGATTTCTTTAAGTAAGCATTTTAAGACTTTTGTAGAAAATGACGATAATGCAATAAATAATATTAATATTTTTAATAATCAAGTAGTTGATGTAACTTTCGAATTAGATACTATAGAATTAAATGAAGCGGTTGAATTAATGAATTTATTTGATGAAATGGACGAAAATAATATAGTTGAGATAGGTGTAAAATACTTATTCGAAAAAAATGCGATAGTATTTTTTGCCGGCTATATAGCAAGAAAATATATTCAAAAATATAAGTGTGACGAATGTCAATTTTTATTAACAAAAAATGCAAGTCATGCTTTAAATATTAATGAATAATATATATCCTTTAGAGAATATTCGCATTCAATTGATGAAATTTCTCATTGGTCATATATAACTCGACCATTAAATAAATATGTTGAAATTGAAAATATCACCTTGAAACTTTCACACTATATCATGAAAGTGTTTGGCAAAAAATAAATTTATTAAACATATGACAAAACTTAATAGAAGAAATAGTAAGTAAAAAATATCCACAATGGTTTAATAAAGAAAATAATTGTTATTTACATAGATTATATGCTTTATATTTTTTGCTGATTATAAAAATTCATGCCACAGCATGAGATCATAATAATAGTAGGAGAGCTTCAAGAAATAACTCATCACATAATAGAAAATTAAAAAATATTTTACATATATGATTTTGTTACTATTAAAGTCATTAACAATTGCATTATATTATTATATTTATTAATATTGTATTAAAAAAAGTGTAAAGTATTTTTTAATTAAAAAAATTGTAGATATCACAAAAAAACATAATTGTTAAGTTTATTAGGACAATGTTATTTAATATTAAAAAATAATGTATCTTATAGATTACTTAATTATTTATACTTACAAATCTATGTAAATTATAAAATTTATTTAAATCATATATAAATAAAACAAAGAAAATTTTTTTCACATTGTAGAATGATATAAATTATAACTGTAAATACATGTTTAATTTTTTATATAATAAATTATATTATTTATAAAATATCTTATCAATGTAACTAAGTAATCAGAATTTATGTACATGTTTTTTTAAGTGGATGTCAACAAAATATAATGTATCTACTGTAAATTATTTTATTTTTTAAATATAATCATTGCTTATAGCATATATAGTGTTATAATATTTTTAAAATTTTTGTAAAAAGCATACAATATATTAAACAAAAAATATTGTTCATAAAAGTTTTTAAACATAATCACACCACAATACTTAATATATAAATGTCACAAATAACATAACATTTCTTAAATTACTTATAGTCATAATATTTATAATTTTATAATAATTATTTAGATACTTAAATATTTTTAATTTAATTATTTATTTTAAATAAAATGAAAATATTCTATACAATGTACAATGTAAAAATTATTTATATACATTCGTGGGCACATATGTTTATGAATAAAGGGGTTAGAGATTTACATAAAGAAATGTACATTGAAACTGTCTTCTTCCCCTATTCTCACAGAACAGACGCTAAGAGAATACTAAGCCCCGTGTTAAACTTTGGCGACAAACAAGCCGACAGAAATATCTTCTTTCTCTCTCGCACATATAGAAGCACTAGCGACCTCTGAAGAGTTCGTGGCCCGAACTAAAATTTTTTATAAGTGCTTTAAAATCTATTGAAAAAAAGCGTTACCACTACATGTACGAGGCACGAGTATATTTCCTCGTGCTTTGCATATGTACAGAAGCGGTTATTCCAATAGATTTTAAAATACTTGTAAGAAAATTTAACTCGGGCCACAGACTCTTGAAAGGTCGGCAGAGAAGTCATAAGTGCGAGAGAGAAAGAGCATATTTCTTCCACCATGAAAATACCACTATTTACTTTTGATTAAAATAAAATTTAAATAAGAAATATTATAAAATATCATGTATAATTTTTGTTTTAAAAATAGTTAAAACAATAATTTCTATTACTTTTGATTAAAATATAATTTAAATATCAAATATTTTAAAAGTTTATGCATATTATTTGTTCGATCACTAGTTAATTTAATATATTCATATATTATTTAATTAAATTGAATATTAATATCAAATATTTTAAAAGTTTAAGCATATTTTACAATATTTCTTACTTAAATTATATTTTAATCAAAATTAATAGAAATTATTGTTTTAACTATTTTTAAAATAATAATTATACATGATATTTTACAATATTTCTTATTTATATGAAATTCTTTTTTATTTGTATATATATCGAAAATTTTTAATAATATTATTTTTACAAAAACATTTACTATTAAACTTAATTACTTACCAATAAAATTTGTATCATAAATATTGATTTATGAAAGGCCTTATTGAACCTCATCCGCATCATTCCTTATTTTTATATGATAAAATAAAAATGAAATGTAAATTCACTCACACTAACATTATAACAAACACTAATTAATTATATATTTATTTATATTCATTGCACCCAAATAAATGATTTTTTAAGCTTCTTCTATGAAAAAATTTTTTAAGAACTAAAAACTTGAATTCTTTTGTCAACTACAAGCTTTTAAAATACAATAATGTAAACACACGTACCGGGTTACCAGTACCGACACACGAAAAGAGACATATGCGACGATTTTATTTTTCTTAATTTGTCGAAATTGTTACTAATACTAAAAATAAGAAAGAAAAATTAGTTTTTCAATTGAATATAATCATTTCAATAAAAAATATATGTTATTAATTCAAAATCAAAAAATTTTCAAATTATATTGGGGTAGGCACTTTCTTTTCGACGTCATAATCTGTCTGTGGCCCGTCTGCTACGTTTGTTACCGCTCTCCCATTTACAGTTGACCCCTGTGCCTATTCTTAATATATAATATATTCTTAAAGTTGTGGTGGAGATTAAACCCATCGTTTCATTCATTTCATACGGGCATTTCTTTAATACATTTGAAATCAACCTTATTACTTACATTATTAATTAATTATTTGCATAATTTTTACTTTTACGTGTGATTAATCTTATTTATTTCAATTCAAATTTCCTTTTTATCGTATTAGCCAGGGGGGTCAAATTTAAATGGGAGAATTGGCGACAAACGTGTCCCTAGTAAGACTTCAAATTTTAGATGCCCTGTTCCTTACTATTGCCCTATGCCTTTTTTCATGAGCCGATACTGGTGAAACGAAACACGTGATGATATTGTTCTCTAACACAATGTAAGTCGTATTCAAAACTTTTTTTCTGAGAATCTTTGTTCTGAAATTGTTTCAATTTTAATTTTATTGAATAATGATAATTTATATAAAGTAATCCTTGATCAGTGTATCTATATAAAAATAAAAAATTGATTTTAAATTCATGTGCTTGAAATACAAATAAGAAATTTAAATTAATAAAAAGGAACCATGGAGGAAACAGATTTTGTGAAGAAAAAGAAGATGAATAAAAATTTTAGGTATTTATATGTTAATAGATTTAATTTCTGATGTGTAGACATAAAATATGTGATTCTATTTCTAATTTATTTAATAAAACTATATATATAATACTAATTATAATAACATAATAATTTAAATATTATTTATTATTAAATTTTTTTTTTATAGTGACCGTGGGATATTGATATTATTATTATTTTATTGATATTAAGTTTTTTATTGAAATCAGAAAAATACTTGTAAAAAAGAAAAGGTAATGTTACGATCAAAATATTATCAAAATTCTTATGTGTATTTCAAAAACTATATTTATTTTTTAAATTATCATAACAAAATATTTTAAATTCATTATATACATCTAATTTACTACCATTCTTGTTCAAATATTCATATAACTGTACATGTAATTCGTGTAAAAATTTATACATATTTTCACTGGGATATTTTAAATGTTGCTCTTTAGGCAGTATTTCTTTATATACAATTAAATTATGGTCATGAGTCAAAGATTTTGCAAATAAACAATCGTCACCTTCAATGCAACTTCCTTTTTTAATTTGTATTTTCTTTAATATATATCCAGCAACATAGACTAAAGCTTCTTTGTTTTTCTTATTTGCAAAATCATTTGTCACATGATTATAATTTTCATTTTCACTTACATTCATACATTCACTCTGTAAATCAATAGAATCACATACTTTATCATAGAATTGACTATTTCCAAGTTCATCATCATCGCTGCTTTCATTGTCTGTAGCATTTGTGAGTAATGATTGCCAGTTGTATAATAATTGACAATCGTCAGCCTCACAATTGCTATTACTAGTTAAAATAAAATCCAAATTATTAATCATACACGTTTTCAAAGCAGCGGTGAACTGATAACAAGTGGGGTTTGTATTCATCACTCCATGCTGTCTCACTTAACAAAATAAGTTTTCTAGTGCATCTTGATTCAATGCTCTTAAATATAAAAAGTTTAAATCATATTTATCTTTTAAATCATTCCATATAGATTGTTTATAATTTATTTAGTTCTTTCGGGAATTCAGAGGAATGCGGGGAAACAAGCAAATTATTTAATGAAATAAAACAAAATAATTGAGCAACACACAAGAGATTTAATAGCTCCGCTTACAAGGCATATAAAACCCCTCATGCGCGAGGGGAAAAAGCCGCGTTAGTACTTAGCATTAATTTGCGCTGGGCAGAGGTGACGCTCGCTGTTGCCGCCTTGGCTGGCGTCCTCCGCAGAGACCGCGGTGGAGGAGTCGCGTGT
The DNA here is from genome assembly GCA_018907245.1 of Eupristina koningsbergeri. Taxonomy (NCBI): domain Eukaryota; kingdom Metazoa; phylum Arthropoda; class Insecta; order Hymenoptera; family Agaonidae; genus Eupristina; species Eupristina koningsbergeri. The sequence continues at coordinate 15,988 of JACCHV010002776.1, forward strand.
AATAGCCTCTCTCGGCTGCGTTCTCCCCGTGGTTGATGCCGCTCGGCTGCCAGAGAATCACCTGATGATTCAGCCTCTGGGCGAGGTTGATCCTTCAGGCGTGTGTTCGTGTTGGAGAAACTTTGCGCCGTATCGCAAACACCTTCCGTACGTTTTTACACACTCACACACACACACACACACACACAACACACGCGTGCACAAACGATAAATTCGCCGTCAAGGTGATTCGCAGATCACCTTTATCAATCGCAATGCAGGAGAAAACAATATTAGCGTGAAGCTATATAAAATAGTGATAATTCACAAAAACGGAAGGGCGAGAGAAGCCTCGATCGAGAGTGAAAGTTTTCTCGAACTCGGAAAACACATTTTCTTCCGCAAAACCTGGACCGCAATATAATTTTGGGCCGCCCGCCGTATTAGGCTTCGCGCGGTCACTCTCGTCTTTTCGAGAGAATGCGTTGAACATAGATTTTACCGATTTTATTGTAATTACCCAACCCTTTAAAAAAGAAAAATTATTAGTTTTATTCTCATTTGTTTCTAAATTAATTATTCTCCACGAACTTATTTTGCCAAGCACATCATCCCAAAATTTTAAATGAGGTGAACTTGCAGTTAAAGCTGTTTTGAAAACTGCTCTAGTGCCGGTAGCAGAAGCACTAGAGTTATTTAATGAATCGAATAAAGAGTCTATTAATCCAGAAAATTCGGCAGTTTGCCGTGCCTCTGAAGGCAATTCACAAGATTTACAAAAAAAATAAATAGCTAAAGCCATTGAATAGCTTATCTGTCTTGCTGCAATGTTCACCTTCATTTTTATATATCTATTTCTAAAATTAAAGGCATTTGCATTTAAATTACGAATAATTTAAAAATCTTTTAATTCACTTAATTCAAATGCTTTTATTATATATTTCATATAAGCTTCTTTATGAGCTATATATAAGACCTCATTTTGTTCATTCATTATCTCATATACTTCGGAAATTATTTTATTATTTATCAAACAATTTCGCGTGTTTTTCAGCAAATGGGGAACATCAAAAATTATGTAAATCGGTTTATTATTTACAAGAAAATAATTAATATCTGGAATACCTACAGACTCGTCGTATAACTGTTTTAAAGCTGAAACTTGTGTTTTCCCTTGATGGCACACGGTACACACAACTTTCAACCCTATGGAGTTTAAAATATTTAATAATTGTATAATAATATGTTTTAAATTTTCCGCACTAATTGTACTGAACGAAAAATAGTACGCTAATACTTGCTTCCATTTTTTTGTTCAGCCTCTTAACATAAAAACTAAAGCTTTATTAGCTCCTTTTTCCGTTCGGCCCAATTCGCCGAAATCTTCAAAACCTATTAATTTTTTTTTTACTATTTAAAAAATATAATGATGATTTAATATGAATTTCATGAAATTGTAAAGAGCATAATTTCTCATGTTCTTCCATTTGTTGAACTTTTAATTTTAATAACTCGATAATCCATTTATTTATATCAGTTTCAAATTCTATCGTGGCGAGAATTGATTTTAAAGTTAATTTTGACGGTAAATCAAAATGAAGCCTTAAATATTTATACACTTTAGGGGACAGTTTAAAAAGAGTTAATGCAAAAATCTTATCGCTAATACTAAATCTTTTACCAGTTTTTTTAAAATAACAATATCTTAATTGATTATTAATGAAACTTATGGATACTATATTTAATTTTTTTTCTAAATCTAGAAAAATTCCCTTTTTATACAATTTTTTTAATTCCTCAATTTCTTCGTTTTTTTATAATTTTTTACGTAATTTGGATACATATTTTTGTGTTGCGCGGTGAACAGTGTGCATTTGTTTTATTATATTTATATTTGTTTTTTTTATTTTAATTAAATATGATTTTTTATTTTTATTATTTATATTAATATTTGTTATATTTTTCAAAGCTCTTACGGATCTAAATTCTGAGGCTTCATTGACGATGTTGTCATCCCTGAATGGTGTTTTTTCTTCATTTTCACCGATCGTCGTGCTGTTATCAGTAGCGATTTCTTCATACAATATAAAATTATAATCCGTTTTTGGAGTCTCCGGAACTGCAGCAAGTGACGTCGTAGAATTATTTGAATTTTGAAGAGAATCTGTCAATCCTGCTGCCGTCAATGCAGTTGAATGTAAATAATTTTTTTGATTATTAAATAAATTTTTTTGCGGAACAGCATTCCAATTTAAAAAAATTTTTGCTTTATTTCTATAATCAGCTGGTACAAAATGATCCTCGCATACATGAAATGATGTATTCCTTGTAATTTATTATAATTTTTCGATTCCACATGCCTTTATCGATTTCTTTCGAATTTCTTCATTGGATGGCAAAATGTGAAACTTTTTATTTTTGTACGTGGGATCAGTAATATTAATATAATATGCATTTAAACAACCCACAACTTTGCAATTGCATTTTTTTCGTACCACAGACATTTTTAATTACAAAATTATTACAAAAATTAATATTTTATTTTACAATTACGTCCCAGTTTTTTTGCCTAGGGACGGGCTCCGCTTTTTACAGTTTTGTATATATATTTTCGTTTATAATTAATTATTTACATATTACTATTTAATTATCACAGATCATGTTTTTATTTTTATATTCACTTTCATCACAGTCACACTTTTGATTCATTTAGTCTCTTCTTTTGTTTCATTTCATTTCTTTCTTTTTCTTCAATCTTTTCTCCACCTCTTTGATTTTCTTCATTAGCTCCCCTCTTTTATCCCCTTTCTTCTCATTCAGTACGATCATTATGTCTTTGTATGTCCATGTCCCTACTGTATTCTCCCTCCATTCTTTAAATATGTCCTCTGTATCGTCGCATTCACTGGTCAGATGTGTCCAATTTCCTTCGCTTTTCTCGCATAGCATACATCTTTTTTCCTCTGGTTTTCTCCAATATCTGTTGCTACTTGTAATATTGCCACATCTGACCCTGGCTGTCGTTGTCATAGTCTTCTGATTGAGGGGTTGTTTTAAGTATTCTGGTAGTTCGTCCTTCTGTATTTCTCTGTATGTTGCATTGTATTTAGATTCATTTATCCTGCCTCGTCTGTCTTGTCTCTGTATGTCTCTGTCCCTCTGTTTTATCTCCGTGTATACGTCTCTCCCCTCCCTCTGCCATAGTTCTATTTGGTTCTTGCTCAACCCTATCTTGTTGAGCCATTTCTCTCCCTCTGCTTTACCTTCCTTTCTCTGTATTTCTCTTTTTTCTTAGTAAGTTTTCCTCACCCATCTGTCCTCCTCTATTTGCGTTATTTTGTCCTCGTATTTTAGGGTTCTGATACCCCAGTCTATACTCATTTTGTTTTCGTCTGTCTCTTCGTATACCAGGTATCTGGGGGTGCAAAAGTCTAATCTCAGCGTCCACCTCAGGTAATCTGCCTTAATTCTCTCCATCTCGTCGATTCCTTCCGCTCCCCATATCTCTGCTCCGTACTCCAGCACCCCCTTTACCAGGTAGTTGAACAGCATTTTTCTGGCTTGGAAGTCTCCTGAGCACCTTCTCTCTGCCACACCCCATGTCTTTTTTGCAGCAATTTTTCCTTTGTGTATCCTTTTCTTAATGTGCTCATGGTACTTCCCATCCTTCCTATATAGGAAGTCCAAATAATTAAACCTGTCCACAATTTCTATTTCTTTTCCCTTCCATTTCCATTTCTCCTTCCTATGTTTCCTTTTCCTTCCGATTATCATCATCTTTGTCTTCTCTGCATTCAGTTCCATTTCTCTGTTTTCCAGGAATTTCTTGTGTCCTCATCATTCCCTGCATAGCCTCTCTGCTCTCCGCTATCATAGCTAGGTCGTCTGCGTATGCAAGGGTCCATATTCTTTTATCTTTTAACTTAACTCCTCCCACCTTATTTTGTTCCATCTCTTTTTCAATCCCCGATATGTAGAGGTTAAACAGGAGGGGGCTGAGACTACATCCTTCTCTCAAGCCCTTGTTGATCCAGAACTTTTCCGAAATTCCCTTCTCTGTTTTTATTCTGCATCCTGTTCTTTTGTAGATTTTTCTTATTAAGTCCGTTAGTTCTGTATCGCATCCTTGTTTTGTCATTATTTCCCATAATTTTTCCCTGTTCACAGTGTCAAACGCTGCTTTGAGATCCACGAATAGTATATATATCTCTTTCTTATCTTTGATATTTTTCTTTATTATGTGGTTTAGTATATATATATTATCTGTCGTGGATCTCCCTCTCCTGAATCCTGCCTGACCTTCTGGGAGTAATTTTCTATCTTCTACCATTTTCTCGAGCCTATTTTTCAAAATTCCGGTATATATCTTGTATCCCGAAGTCAGCAAGGATAGCCCCCTGTAGCTTTCGGGTCTATTTCTTTCTCCCTTCTTATATATCGGTATTATCATTGCCGTCCTCAATTCTTCTGGAATATTCCCCGTTTGCATGATTTCTTTCATTATTTCTTCCAGTTTCATGCAAACTTCCCTTCCAGCGTGTATCCATGCTTCGTTCGGGATACCGTCAATACCTTTGACTTTCCTCTTTTTTAGTTTTTTGCACATCTCCCTTATCTCTTTGGTCTCAACCGTTATTTTGCTTTTACTCCCTATTTGTCCCTCTTCTGTTTCTTCTCTTTCTTTTTCTCTTTCTGTCCCTTCCAGTAGTTTCTTGTAATAGTCTTCCCATGTCTTCATTTCTATATTTCCGTCTCCCTTTTCTTTTTTTCTCCTTCCCCTGTTAATGTAGTCCCATATCTGTCCTTCGTTTTTCAGTTTTTTTAGTTCTTCCTTCTCTTTTATTAGTTTTTTTTAGTTTAGTTCTTTTCTTCTCCATTCTTTCATCTTTCTTCTACATAGTTCTTTCCAACTCTTCCTTTTTTCTATGTATTTTTCTTTCTTTGCCTTTCCTTTTTTCCATATTTTCAGGGCCTTCTTTGCTTTGCTTTTTGCACTCCTGCATTCCCGATCATACCATTTCTTTTCCCCTATTTTCCATGCCCTTATCTTAATCTCCTTTTTCTCTATGCTTTTCTCTATTAGTTCTTTGACCCCTTCCCATAGTTTTTCCACGTCTCTGTTGTCGTCTTGTTTTTTGTATTCCCCGTTCGTCTTTTCCTTGTAGTTATTTATTTCTTTTTCTCCCCATTTCATTATTGTTCTTTTTGTTTTGTTTTGTTGTATTTTTTGTTTTTCTGTGTTTCTTTCTGTCTCTGTCTTTTGTCTGTAGTTTTAGTCTGATCGGCAGGTGGTCTGAATCTATTCTTTTTTTTATTGTAAATTTTTCTATTCTGTCTCTAATTTCTCCGTCTGCGATTGCCAGATCAATCACGGTACTCCCCCTTGCTCCGATGTATGTAAATTCACCTTTTTCGTCTCCTTCTGTTGTCCCATTCATTATATTCAGTCCTTTCCTCTGTAGTTCGTCTACAAGTTTCTTTCCTTACTTTTCCACTTTCTTGTCTTTGCTTTTTCTTCTTTTCATCTCTTTTTCTTCTCTATATCCCATGACTTTCCCTTCTTCCCCTGTTCTTATGTTAAAGTCTCCCATTATAAGTAATTCTACTTCCCCACTGTAGCTCCCCTCTTCTATCTTTTTCCACTTTATTTCCATGTCATTGTTGTTATTGTACACTCCCCATATATCTATCGTCTTTTTTCCTTCGTCTACTTTTATCCTTGTTCTCGTGAGCCCCTCTCCTTCTTCTTTTCCTATCTCTTCCACTTGTATCGTTTCTTTCTCTTTTACTCCTATTATAAAACCTCCTTTTGCTCTCCCTTTCCTTTTTTCTTTTTTTGCACCTATGATCTTCCAGATCAGGCTTTTCGGGAGTTTTTCTTTACACTTTTCCGCGTCCTTTGTCTCCACCCATGTCTCTGCCAAACATACTACGTCCATCTTTTCTATGTATCTCCAAAAGTCTGTGTCCTTTCCTCATATTCCAGCTATGTTCCAGAATATGATGTTTAAGTTTCCGTTTTGTCTGTTATTTTTGTCTGCGTCTTTTGTCTTCTTTCTTTTTTCTCATTTTTGTTTTCTCGTTTTCTTGATTTTATTTGTTGATGTTTCTTTCTGTCTTGCGTCTTTTTCTCGTCATGTCTCTTCTTTTTATTTTCTTGTACAGTCCTGTTTTTTCTACCTTCCTTTTTTGTCTTTATTGCCCATCCCTTGTGTCTGTTAAATTTGTCTGTTTGTCCCTTTTGTTCTCTTCTTCTTTCCTTTCTATTGTCTCCTTTTCTTCTTCATTTTTCTTGTCTTCTGTTCTTTTTTACCTTCCACGTCTTTCTCTCTCTCTCTATTTTCTTTTCTCCTTCTGTTTCTCTTTTCTTGTTTACTTTCTTATTTATATAATTCCATCGTTCTTCCATTCTTTCAGCCCCCATCCATCTCTCCCATCTACCTTCAACATACACCTTCTTGAGCCCGACTTTTGCGAATATTCCGAGTGTCTTTGCCCTTCTCACCCACTCCCTTATCTCGTCTTGCTGTCTCCTTTCCTCATACGTCAAGTCGAAGTCCAAGAAGATTTTTGTTCCCATCAGTTTTTTTCTCTCCCCCCATACTTTATCCCTGGCTTCCTTGTTCCTCAACTTTATTATAATTGCTCTTCCGCTTTGCCATGCGCTTATAATCTCTTCTTTTGCCCCCAGCTTCTCGACCACTAAGTTCTCTGCCCACTTTCTTGCACCCAATTTCTGTACTTCTCCCCTTTCCATTCCTTTTACCACGTTGTTCTCTTCCCTGTCCTTTCGTTCTCTCTCTCATATTAGCCTCCGCAGTCCCTGTATTTCTATGTTCGAGATTCTGCTTGTGTTGCTTATGTTACTTTCGCAACCACTGCTCCACCTTGTGCTTCTCGAGTTGCTGCTGTCCCTGCTATTTGTGGTCGAGTTTTCCCTGCTGTCTCCTCTTCTTCCCTTACGTCTATACTTTCTTTATTTTTTAAAATATTTAGGAGAATTCAGGGGAATAAGGAAGACAAGCAAATTATTTAATGAAATAAAACAAAATAAATGAGCCACACACAAGAGATTTATTGGCTCCGCTAATACATTAGGCATAAAAAACCCTTCACGCGCAAGGGGAAAAAGCCGCGCTTATACTTAGCAATAATTTGCGTAGAGCGGAGGTGACGCTTGCTGCTGCCGCCTTGGCTGGCGTCCTCCGTAGAGACCGCGGTGGAGGAGTCGCGTGTAATCGCCTCTCTCAGCGGCGTCCTCCCCGTTGTTGATGCCGCTCGGCTGTCAAGGAATCACCTGGTGATTCAGCCTCTGGGCATGGGTGGTCCTCCAGGCGTGTGTCTGTGTCGGAGAAATTTTGCGTCGGGCCGCAAACACCCTCGCTCGCTTACTCACATACACTCAACTCACACGGTAAATCCGCAGGCGAAGTGATACGCAGATCACTTTGATTTTAGCGCGATGCAGAAGAAAGAACAATGTATAACGTGAGGATACAAAGAAGCAACCATTTGCAAAGCGAAAGCGCACGAGAAGAAGCCTCGATCGAGATTCAGTTTTCTCGAACTCGGGAAATAAAATTTCCTTCCGCAAAACCCCGGACTGCAATAAAGTTTGGGCCGCCCGCCGTAGTGAGCTTCGCGCGGTCACTCTCGCCCTGTCGAGAAAATGCGTTGATCACCTTACTTTCTTTTTCTTCCTGGCCTCTCTCTCTCTTTAGTCTCATCCTTGCTTCGTTCTCGTCTCCGCTTGCTATTATTTCCTCCTTTATCTCCTTCATTTCATCTTCTATGGCTGTCATCCTTTCTTCCATCTTCCTCGCCCATGCCCTTACACTTTCTTCATTTTCATCTTCCCTATCTTTTATTTTCTCATATAGCTTTTCAATTTTATCTATTCTCTCTTTATTTTCTATCCTTTCCTTTTCATATATCTTCTCTATCTGTGTAAATCTTTCTTCAATCTCTTTTTTTAGTTTTTCCAGCTCCCTACTGTCCTCTCCTCTGTGTTTTTCTCCTTCTTCTATTATTCTTCTACTTTCTTCTATGATTTCATCTTCCTCTGTTATGTTTTTCTTTTTCACGCTCATGCTTTCTAGTGTCATTTGTGAGCTTTCCCTTTTATTTGCCTTTCCTCTGGTCAGCATCGTTTTTTCTGTTTTGTTGCTCATTATTATTTATCTTTAGATTTATTTTACTTTCGAGTTGTGTAGGTTGTTTTATTTTACTTTATTTTATTTTTAATATTTGATTTTATTACAAAAATTAATAATGAATTCCAAAAAAGAATTATTGTTAAAAATATTACAATTTATTTATATTAAAATTGTAAATTATCGAGAACGTAAACGTACACTTTTGTTCACAAAATAACTTTGTAATTTTGGCAGCTTGTAAGTCAATATTCACTGTACAAGGAGAGAAAAAGCGAGAAAGATAGAGAGAGAGAAAGGGTGGGAGGGAAAAATAGAGAGATAGTCAGGTAATAAGACACTTAATTTAAAAACTTAAAATGTCTAAATTATGAATACATATGTATAATTTAAATATTATAAGTAAACTTTGTTGTCATTCAATATATGTATTATCTATTACATTATATTTTATTATTAATTCATTATTAAAATTTTACATAGATATTTATATTTGCAAACATCATAAATATTATAAATGCTGAAATAATTATATATACTAAGCTACAAATCATTGTATTTTATTCGCATACAAATTAATGTTAAAATGATAATTAATTTAAAAACTTAAAATGTATAAATTATGAATACATATATATAATTTAAATACTATAAGTAAACTTTATTATTATTCAATATATGTATTAACTATTACATTTTATTTTATTGTAAATTATTATTAAAATTGTAAATTAATATTTATATTTGCAAACATAAATATTGTCTGTATCATTCCAATATTGCAGCTATATTTTTGAACTGTCTTACTACCTGACTTTTTTTTTTTTTTTCCCACCCTTTCTCTCTCTCTCTCTCTCTCTCTCTATCTTTCTCGCTTTCTATTTCCTACATGATTTCTTAATATAATATATTTAAATCCTTTTAACTATGGAAAATTCATTTACAGGTAGGTGTCATAAACCCCATGCAGGTCAAACAATAAATTTGACTGGTAAGTTATGAAATTTGGTTATGCTTTAAAATCTATTTAAAAAAAATGTTAGGTACAGATATACGAAGACTGCATAAACGTCGTGGCATTTTAAATTTTGCGCTTAAAGTATTTTTAAATGCTACGATGTTTACTCAGTCTTCGTATATCTGTACCTAACATTTTTTTTAAATAGATTTTAAAGAGCAAAAAAAAATTTTTTTTACGTGCCACTAGCTCACCAGAGGCGCTGGTAGTTATCCATATGTGTGAGAGAGAAGAAAGATAAAGATTTTGTCGCCAATGATTAACATACAATTTGACCTTCTCTTAATATCTGTTCTGTAATATTAGCCTTGTTCACATATGCGCTTTGTCCTTAGTTCATGGCGTAAGAATTTTTATTGTTTTTTATTATAAATCACACAACAGTAAATAAGAGAATTATAAGTTCAATGCTTTACATAAGAAACAAACATGTTGGTTAAAATATCTTTTTTCTCTCTCGCACTTCCGAAGCGATTTTAGTGCTCCGGGTGGACACGTGGGAAATTAGAAAAAATTTTTTATAAGCACTTCGAAACCTATTTTAAAAAAAGATATATATATAGATATATGAATTACGAGTAAAAGAAATAGACATCTGAAATATTACGAGCTTTGAAAATAATTGAGTATAACTGAAAAACATTTTTATTAAATTATTTTTAAAACAAAAAATATTTCAGATGTCTATTTCTCTTACTCATAGTTCATATATCTATATATACCTCTTTTTAAATAGGTTCCGTAGTACTTATATAAAATATATTTTTTTATAGAGCAAGAAGATAATTCATCCTGCGTGAATAAACTTGAAACTTACAAATGAGAAATAATATTAAATAAAAGTAGAAAAAAATTTTAACAAATTATTTTTATTACAATATAAATATATATATTGTATTTAAAATATTACGAAATAATATAAATCTTTATGTGCTTAGAATTTTTAAAAGCGATGTATAAGTACAGTAAATTCGCCTGCTCTATCAATTGTCTACGAAAAGATTTTCTTCTTGCTCTTTAATTATCGAAGGTACAAGATAATCTTTACATACAATAGTGAGAGTATAAACTAATACTTTTATTATTCCATCTGTGCCATTTGCAGATTTTGAACTGCGGCGCAGGTAAAGTAATAAATTTATTACCTACTATTTTTACAAGTGCATGGAGAAATTCTCTTATTTTTAATATTAAAAACAGAGATGAAAATATTTTTTGTAGACAATTAATAGAGCGGGTGAATTTACTGTATCTACGCGCATTAAAAATGTTTATAAATTAAAAATTTTATACAATAAAAAATTTGAGGAAATTTGTTAATTTTACAAATTATAAATAATTTCCCAACATGTAAATTTTTAACAATTACACTAATTTTAATAAATTATTTGATAATAAAAGTATGAATGAAAATGAAAGTATGAATGATGATCAAAGCACGATTGAAAATGAAAGTATGATTAAAGGTGTAATTAATAATGCCAATGAAAACATTGAAAAAAATGTACAAGAAAATGAATATGAAGATAGCAATGCTGTAGCTTACGTTTCAGGATATATAATAAAAAAAATATCCAAAAAAATTGAAAAATGTTTGGAATGCGAGAAAATATTTAAAAATGAAACATCTAATTATCATCTATTTATTAAGATAAAAGAGATGGGAGAAAATGAAAACCATTTAAAATATTGCAAAAAAAATAATGCAATTTAATAAAAGAAATTGATTTAAAATTTAATACATTTGCTTCTACAAATGCACATGCATTTAATTTTGCATATTATTTTAAAGCTACATTTTATAAAGATTTTAAGAGTAAATATTCATTTTGTCATAATGTTTTTGATGATATTTTGCAATTTTCAGTAAGATTTATTATATATAAATATTGTAAAAACAGGAATAGAAGTATCAATAAAAATAATAAAACTTTAGGTCATTTTAGAAATATAAAAAAATTTATAAATAAAGAAGTTTTAATTCAACCATTTTTTATTATATGAATAAATATTGTGTTTATAATAAATTGAATTTATTATGACATATTATTTTGTTTACACGTCATCCCAAAACAGAATAATAAATACAATATATTTCATATAAATACAATATATGAAATGTATTGCATTTATTATCCTTTTTGTAATTTTTTTATTTAATATTTATCTATTATTTTATGTATTGTTATATTTATTATATGTATATATATATATATTTATTTATTTAATTATTTATATATTTATTAAATTATTTATTTATTTAGTTAAATATTAAATTATTGTTTCTATTATATATATATACATATATTTATTTATTCACTTGTACATTGTATTTGTGTTTTTTTCAATAATTAATATTTGGTTAAAAAGTTTAAATAGCCAAAGTTTCATGTATTATTGAAATGTGTATAAAATAGTATAATATATATTATTAGAATTATTGTCATTATAATTATTATTATATATGAAATTATTTTACTATTAGAATAATATATGTAATTAAATGAAATAAATATATATTATACTATTAAAGTCTTTATTTCTTTACATCATTCTTTTATTATCATTAAGCTACAGATAATGAATATTCATTCATGTTAAACAAATACAATTATCTTATATATCTATAACTTTTATGAGACATAAACAATAACATAAGAAAAAATACACTTACAAAATTTAACAATTAAGCAAAACCATTAGCTTTCCACACAAAAAATTTGCATAAAGATGTCTTGTATAATAACTTCTTAGAATAACTTGAATATTTGTATTAAACACAATATTTTTAATAACAACACCATTTTTAACTAACACAAAAATATAAATCATATTTTTTAAAATAATAAGTTTATTCACCGGTAATTTAGACTTTATTGAATAAAATATATTTATTTCCTAACCATCACAAATAAATAAAACATTTAAAAATATAAATTCATTTTATATAATAATAAATGTGAACGCGCGTGCGTAAGTATAAATAATATAAAATCCGTCTATCAATTTTCTCTAGAATAGGGTTGGCTTTCATCTATCATGATTTCCGCAGTGTTTTCTTTGATGTAAGAAACGTTATACATTTTCGACATCCGAATCTTATGTTAATTTCATAAGCAAAATGCCGACCATTTGTTATCGTTATTTTCAAAGAAAAATCGATCTTGAAAAACAACTTGTAGATTCTAATAAACCAAGGAGTCAGTCCTTTTCCGAAAACTGTTATGAGCACTTCATCTCGCACTATCTGTGATTCAAATTTCAATAAAACAATTTACAAAATTACGAATATTTTATTTATCAGATTAATTTTCGATAAAGACACCTATAGTCAGTGCAAAATATTTTTACTGGTAAGTTAAAATTGTATTAACAAAAATATAAATGTATTTTTAAAAAAAATAATAAGTTTATTTGCTGTTAATTTACACTTTTATTAAACTTTTTGGTTAATATATTAAGCGAACGCGCATTCTTTTTGAAAGAAGTTTTCTTACTGTTCAAAAATTTTAAGAAATGAGAAGTAAACACATGTGCCAGATTATCAGTGCCGGCTCACGAAAAAGGACACATGGGGTTATATAAAGTGTAGGGTTATATAAAGTGTAGGGTTCTTTATTTTCTTGATACTTGTACATGGGTATTTGTTTCCAGTCTTCCCATTTACAGTTGAAAGCTTCCTCTTGTAAATATTATTTTAAATAAAATTTTAGTGAAGGTGTAGTTAATTTGGGCGAAAGTGCAGTTCTTGAAATTAAGAATTGAATGAAATTATGAAGTATGGATTAAGTTATCGCATTTACAAAATTTATGCTGTTCAAAATCGTTATGAATTTTTTTCTCAAAATCTAAGGGGAGTGCAGTTGAAAAAAAGTATTTTTGGAGGGTGCAATTGATGATCTATCCTTCCATATTTTTTTTTTAAATTCGAAAGTTCGAAATCTGGCGTAGGGGGTGGTCAATGTATTATCATTTTTTTGCCACCCTACTGTGAAATTGTAGAATGTAGAATGTTTATAAATTTTTTCTCAAAATTTACATGACTATGATTTAAAAAAAGGTATGGGAATGTAATAGTAACCAGAAAACATCTATGTAAGGAAATACTCGTGCTGATTGAGATGTTATTTATTGGCGGATTAGGAAAAAGGATGGATTTTCCCTCAGTGAACTATAAATAATAAAACAAAGAATGCTTTTTCATCTATCGATGCCTTTTTTATTTTTATCGCCACGCTGGCTTAAAAAAAACCCTCTCGATCAGGAGGAAAAAACCTTCGAATGCGCTACACAAGTAGGTACTCTAGAGGTCGACGCCGTGGATGAGCGGGTGTGCGGCGAACAATGTTCTCGCCAAAAAGACGTCATCTGGATCGGCTGTGAATGAAGTATACACCGGTCATCTCCAGGTCACCTGTCGAATGCACAGGATCCCCAGACGCAATTCGGACGACGCATGCACCTTCTCACAACGAGAAGATAAAAGAACGTAACAAATACAATATGACAAGTCGACAATAATGATCCGCACAGAACAAACGCTCTACGCCAATTAGTTCTTTTTGATATACACAAAAGGGTACCACGGGTACGCAGAAATTCTTTTGCGCCGTAATTCGATATTTCCCGGAGAATCCCAAACCGACTAATAATTTCTTGTGCCTCTTGGCTTTCTTTTATGGATTATCTGAACGCCAGGAACCTCCTGAACAATCTATTAATCATGCACTGATTCATTTTTTTTTTTAACCAAAATTCGACAGTTTATAGCATAATCTCTGTTTTATAGTTTATAGAAAGTCATAGGGATGGTTTAAGCAGCCCATGTATTTTTCTATTTTTCTTTTCTCTTATTATCCATAATAATATACGTTATGAGCGATGCTTTAGTATTTAAAATATTCACAATTCAATTAGGAACCCCTTTTTCGCCCTCATTGAGAGCGCAATTCTCGTTTTTTAAGGTATAATATTCAAGTGAATTTTTAATATTAATCGCGAATTAGTTAATAATAATGCATTTATAAAATATAGAAATATTATCACATTTTGTAACTGGAGTATTAATTAAATTTATATTATTATAGCAAATCGTGATTTTATATTGTTATATATAAAATGTATATTAGAGAAAAAAATATTGTTTAACTCATGGTTTTATAAATTAAAAGCATTGCTCAATATAGTAAAAAAATGTATAGTCTTGAATTACATATATTTTTTAATAATATATATTTAAATCTGATTATTGCATAATTATTGATTATATTATGCGTTAATATTTTATTAACTTATTACATTATGCAACATTGTAAATTATAAAAAATGATAATAATCAAGTTTTTTAATATTATAAAAATTGAAAAAATTAATTATTTGAAATAAAAATGAAGAATAATTAATTTTATAAATTACGAAAAATTCATTGTATAAAATAAAACAAAAAGGATTTTATTGTAAAAGATAAATCTTAAAAATATATTACTTAATACATTCGTTTAATTCATTATAAATTTTATAAAAAAAAAAATTTTGATCTTCGCTCTGATTATAAAGTTATAATAATACGAAGAAATAATTATTAACAGGATGAATTAATTATAATGTTTTATAAAAAAAGCACATGAAAATATGGATGCAATATTACAAATAATGCTATTGATTATTTTATTTATTTCATTAATAATACTATTAATTATTATATTTTTTATTATTATAATAATTATTATATTTATAATTATTATAGTTTTTATTTGTTTAAAAATTTTTTGTAATTGTTTTTTGATTTTAAATATATGCATAATAATAATAACAATAATAACAATAACAACAATAATAATAATAATAATAATAATAATAATAATAACAATAATAATATTAATAATATTAATAATGTATAATAATAATAATAATGATTATGATGATATTTTTTTGAAAATTCATGTTTGCTCTAGCGGAGCACAATAAAGATTAGAATTCCTAGATTACAAATTGTTTTATGCGTAAAATGGCATCTTAAATGAGTAAAGTTAACTGCTCAAAACATGCATTAAAAAAGAAATTGTTAAAAACGATATAATTTGAATTATATAATTATTTAAAGAAATTGTTATTAATTGAAAAACTCGATAATCCTTGTGGGGCAAGTTTTTGACGGGAGGGTTGTGGATGTTGGCGTAGCAGCGCCTCTGTTGGTTCATCAAAGTATCTATTCCCGACAGAGAAACCACTACCGACTCATATATTTTTTAAATAGTTACACGATATTTAACAAACAAACCAATGACCGGTAATACAAATCAGATAATAAACAACGATAACCTTGGCATACACAACTTATGACAACAACACGAGTAAATGCCTAGGTGCAGAATTTTCTGCATGAAACTGTGATATCGAAAACCATCTGTAGTGAACTTCACTCCATTGTTATCTTTGACCAACGAGTAAGCTGAGAATGAAAGAGACAAAAAATCGTGTATGAATGTAATGTAATCCTACATGTATATTGTAATCATTTTAGACACCAGAGGAAATAGAAATAAGAATAATCAGAGAATACTGTGTTCATTATCAAGCAAGATTATACCATGGAAGCTTCATTTTAGTAAACTCCTTGACGCTTATTAAAATACAAGTAACACATTTTTTTAAATCGACGTTTCACTCAGTACTAAGTGAGAGCGTTAATATTTAGTACCAGTGGTTTGACAGAATAAAATAAGAAAAATGGGAATACCAAAGTTTTTTCGGTACACTAGTGAACGATACCCCTGCATTAGTGAAAAAGTCAATGAATATCAGGTAAAATGAAATATTTTATCATACAAACTGCTTTTATTATAATCAGTAGATATAGTATTTATGTTCGTATTAACTTTTATGATAGTATTATTCCTTAAATGCATGTTTTCTAATTGAAAATCCAATTTAGATAATCTAGGAAGAAACTACTTTTTTATATCGTATTCATTATACTATTCATTTTATGTTATTTTTATACGAATTAGTGTAGGTAACAAATGCGCTTATATTTTTTCGCGAATTACCAACCAGATTGCGCATGGTTGATAACGTCATAAAAAACGCGGAAAAATCAAAATGGCTGCAAGCATATGATTATAATTTGATTTTTTAATGAAACGTTTATACTTTAAATAGAGAATTATGAATAAAAAATTATTATTAATTATTTATTAAAATACAAATATTTTTACATTGATATATAAATTATAAATATATAAAAGTTTTAAGATGTTAATATTAATATTTCAAAATCATATTAATTTTTTAGAAACAAATTTTATTCATGATCATTTTTTATTAAAAGTATTTTAATAATTTTTTGTTTGGCTACAGAATTATATTAAATTTATGTAATTAAATTTCAGAAAAATAAGAATTTATGATGAGTAATATTAAATATTTTTATTGAACATTTAAATTATAAAATATATTTATTTCTTTGTTTAATTAATATTAGTAAGATCCTTAAAATATTTTGTAAAATATTTAGTTTAATTAAATGAATTAAATTTACATTCTTGTTTCATATTTCTTTAATATTTATATTTATAATTTAATATTTATAAATTTTTAATATATTGTTAATGAAATGTTCTTATTTTTATTCTCAGATGCCTCAATTCGATAATTTATATTTAGATATGAATGGTATTATACATGTCTGTTCTCATCCAGATGATAAGAATGTGTCATTTCGCATATCAGAAGAAATTATTTTTAAAAATATATTTCATTACACAGAAATATTATTTCGTATTATACAACCACAAAAATTATTTTTCTTAGCTGTTGATGGTGTAGCACCACGTGCTAAAATTAATCAACAACGGGGTCGACGATTTAGAACTGCAAAAGAATTTGAAATACAAGAGGCAAAAGCCAGAGAACGAGGTGAAATAATTCCTGAAGCAAAAAGATTTGATTCTAACTGTATCACACCAGGAACAGAGTTTATGGCTAAATTAAATGAACAATTAAAGTATTTTATATCATATAAAATTTCTACAGATAAGTTATGGCAAAAATGTGAAATTCTTTTTAGTGGATCTCAGGTAAATATTTTTTATATATTGATTAAATTTTATTTAAGTAAACTGTTACTTGGTAAATTGTGTATATATATGTAAATATATTTATTAATAAAATAATTAAATAATTTACTAAATTTTATTCAAAAAAGGGAATATTACTAGTAAAAAAAATTTTAATATTTTATGTAATTTTTTTAATTTATAGATGTAAAATATTAAATTTTAATTCAGCAAAATTATTTTTGATTTGGAATTCTTCTTAATAAATTTATAACATTTTCAAATAAAATATATTTTTCATGAAAATAGTAAATTAGTAATTCCAACAAAAGTATTCATATTTTACCATGTAATTTTGAATTCATATATAAATTTCAACTAAACAAATGCTAAAACTTTTGTAGGTACCTGGAGAGGGTGAACACAAAATAATGGACTATATTAGATATATGAAAGCCCAACCAGACTATGATGCAAATACTCGTCACTGTTTATATGGTTTAGATGCAGATCTTATAATTTTAGGTTTATCTACACATGAACCTCACTTTTCATTACTTCGTGAGGAAGTAAAATTTAATAAAGCCCAAAAGAGAGCCTTCAGTGTTGAGGAAACTAACTTTTGTCTTTTACACTTATCTTTAATGAGAGACTATTTAGAACATGAATTTTCTAGAATTAAAGATAAATTGAGTTTTAAATTTGACATTGAGAATATAATAGATGACTGGATTTTAATGAGTTTTTTGGTAGGAAATGATTTCATTCCACAAATACCAAATTTACACATTGATACTGGTGCATTACCATTTTTATATGAAACTTATATGGAAATATTACCTACTTTAAATGGTAAGTTAATTAATAATTTAAATTTGATATTATAATTTCATATTTCTTTAAATAAAATTGTTCAATATTGTTACCGTGTAATTTCTTAGTTATTAAACATTTCAAAATCTATATTATATTACATGTTTTGAATTTAAAAAAAATCTAATTAAGTTTTCTTAATATGTATTCGAAAGACTTTATATACTTATTAAAAAAATATTGATGACTTATATAAATTAATTTTATGTATTAATTGACTATGTAGATTTTGTTATTATCATTATAGGATTTATAAATAAATCTTTAGCTTGCTCAAATAGTTCAGTGAAAAATTAAAAATAATTTGTTTTATTAATATAGAAAATTTTATTTATAGGTTACATTAATGAGAGAGGTATTTTAAATCTTGAACGTTTTGAAAAATTTATAGAAAAGCTTAGTTGTCATGACATGCAACAATTTGATGAAATTTACTCTGATTTAAAATATTTTGAAGGATTAATAGGTAGAAAGTTAAATAGTTCTGAAAGAAACAATAAAGATTATCAGAATGAAATTATAATAAATCAATCTGTAAATAATTTTACGTCAAAGGTAAATTAATTTTTTAAGAAAATATTTAATGTTTTTAATTTTTGAATTTTGTTTATTATCATTAGTTAAATGATACTAATGATGAAGAAGATGGCGATGAGGACGAAGAAGAAGAAGAAGAAGAAGAAGATGAAGAAGAAGAAGTAGAAGACGTTTCAGATGAAGAAGAGGAAGAAGATGATTCAGATGCATGTTCGGATATGATTCATGAATTTGAATTACATAAGCGTGATTATTATATGAATAAAATGGAGTATGAGAATGTAGATGCGTGAGTATAATACTAAACTTATTATATTTTTAGTTGTATAATGATATTATTTCAAATAAAAATTAATCTGTAATGTTTATAATGCAAATTTTATAAGAAGTCTTATTTGCTTTTCAGGGAAATTATGCGTTCTCAAGCTGAAGGATATATTAAAGCAATACAATGGAACCTGCATTATTATTACAAAGGATGTTGTAGTTGGTCATGGTATTATCCTCATCACTATGCACCATTTATTTCAGATATAAAAAATTTTAAAGACTTAAAAATAGAATTTGACTTGGGAGCACCATTTTTACCATATGAACAATTATTGGCTGCTCTTCCAGTTGCTAGTCAAAGTTTGCTACCTAAAGCCTATCATAAACTTATGACTGATAAAAATTCTCCAATAATTGATTATTATCCAATGGATTTTAAAACTGATTTGAATGGAAAAAGACAAGATTGGGAAGCTGTAGTTTTAATTCCAATAATAAATGAAAAACTATTATTACAAGGTTGATAAAAAATTTTTTTTATCTGTAAATTTTATTATTTCATTTACTGCTAATTATAAGATTTTTAATTAAAATTAAAAATTTTTAACATTATATTTTTTTCTCTTATATTTAACACTTTTATAGAATTTCACAATAGATTTTTTATATTTTATGAAATTAATTTTTTTCAAAATAAAATTATAATTCATATAATAGTACTGAGATATTTATTATTTGTATAATAAGTTAATATTAAATATAATTTCTCTATTTTTATTTATTTTTATTTATCTATTTTTAGCAATGGAGCCATGCAATCAAAATTTAACACCTGAAGAAAAAAAAAGAAATCAACATGGACCAATGTGTTTATTTTCATACACTGAGAAAAGTCAAGGAACTTATAAAGCACCTGAATATTTTCCTAATATTGAAAGTTTTGCTCAAATTAAGTTAATAAATCGAGATGATATTTTAGTACCTGAAGATAAATTGATTAAGGGTTTATCTAAAGGAGTTCAAATGAATGTTTACTATTTTGGATTTCCTTCATTACAACATGTTCCACATAAATCTCAGCTAATAAAAGCAAAGGCATTAAACATTTTTTTTATAAAATAGTATTCTCAATATTTTTATTTATAAAATTCAATGTATACTTTTTAAAATAATTCTGTTAAATAATGATTTATGATAGTTTTTTTTTTAATTTTAGGTAAAAGTATTTGAACAACCATCAAGGCATGAAAATATGATTTTGACAGTATTACCAAAAGAACCTCCATCTATAGAATATTTAGCTAATAAATGGATTGGTAAAACAGTCTTCATTGGTTGGCCACATTTATTAGAAGCTTTTGTTATTGGTCTATCAAATTCTTCAGTTAAAATAAGCCTTATAAATTCACATTCAAAACAATTGGCAGATGAAAACATTAAATTTCAAACTGAAACAATGAATAAAGTATATCTTGATACATGGAAAGTTTTACGAAAATCCATAACTGAAACGTAAGAATCAATAATAAATAAATTAAAAAAAGTATAATTATTTTATAATTTAAATATCTTTAAATTTTCATTTTTATATTGATTATATTCTATAATTAATTAAAAATTTATTCAATACATATAATTTATTGTAATATATTTGCCTCCACTATTCAAATGAATTTTTACAATAAATTAAGAATGAAAAAATACATAAGTATATAAATGAAAAACTAAACATGAGAATTGATATTTAATGTTTTATAAATTTATGATAAATTAATAAAAGTATTCAAAAATATTCCAGATACAAAAATCGACGGGGAATAGAATTAGGAGATATTGACATAATAGTTCATGCATGTCCATTAGTCGGTACCCGTTACGTGTATTGTGAGCAAGGCAAAATGAGTTTAGAGAAACAATGGAGTGATAATGCAATGGCATTTGCTTATCAAGTTACTCTTTCTGACATTTCAATTCATAACCTGTATGAAAATAAATTCAAATCCATTGCAGATGTATTTAAACCAAAATCTATTTGTTTTATGCTTGGTCATCCTCATTATGGTGCTATGGGAGAGGTATGTATTATATTTGTAAGATTACATTTATGAAATTATAATTTAAAAATTATTAAAAATATTATCCGAGTAAAAAAAAATTTTTTTTTTTAATTATTAATTTATGCTCAAATATTGAATTTTGAATATTTTCTTAATCTAAATCGGCGATTACTGAATTTTTTTAAAAAACATAAGTAAATACAAACTTATGAAACATTTTAAAAACATTGATATTCAATTTTTTGAATGCGATTATAAAAGAGCTTATTTTTAATACAGGTTACAGAGTCAGAAATAGACTTAAGATCTCATAGGATAAAAGTGGCAATGAGAGTACTACCTGAACCAAACTTTGAAAAAGTTCAGAAATTGTTTACAGATACAAAATTGAGATATATGACAGTTAATGTAGCTGCACAAAGTTTAAGTATAAGCAATTTTCTTCTTAGTATGATAACGGGGACTATTTTTGTAAGGAATGAAAATAATGAAAATGCTAAAAAGTATCATATAGGACTGAATTTGAAGTCAAATAAAAAAAATGAAGAAGTAAGTTCTTATATATAATCATGTGATTATATCAATATAATTTAAATAGAATTCTTTTTAAACTAAAAATAATTTTTGACATTTTAATTACATTATTTTAATTTGAATAATTTGAATAATTTTTTAAATTTTATTAATTTAAGATTACAGGATTTACAAAAAAAGAAAATAATATATGGTTATATAGTCCGAAAACTGTCAATTTGGTTAGAGATTACATGAAAAAATTCCCTGAACTATTTGAGAATTTGAAGAAAAGTATTCCTTCATCAAGTCATGTATTTATGACTGACATTCTTTTTCCTGAAAAAGGGTAATAATTATATATAATTTGTAAATAGTAAATTATGCCTATAATCAATTTAAAGGGGATATTTAAAAATATGTAATTTATATTTTATGAGAGATAAAAAGATTCTGATGATTTTTTATTCAAATTTAAGTAACACATGTTAATAATAATAATAATAAGTTATTTATTTTTATAATAATAAGAAAATAAGACATATAATATTTATAATACATTATGTATTAAAAAAAATTTTGCTTTTACCATTTATATACTATTAATTTTATCAATTATTATAAAAGAGTAAACAGATATTAAAATAAAATTTTATAATAAATACTACAGGTATAAATGTATTTTTCATGTACACATAATAAGAAATTAAATTTTTTTTATGATAAATGTTTGTAAAAAGTTATCGAATTGTTAATTATTAAATAAAAATTAATTTTACAATATTCATATTTATCATGTAATTATATGTAATTTTAATACTTCTTTTTTTTCCATTTAATGGATTAATTCTTGGTGTTATGACGGAGATAAAAAACTTATCATTAAATTAAATTTATATTTACAAGTTTATATCAAAATTATGTAATATATTCAAGGGAGTGATAAATCACATGTTAAAAAATCTTTTAGCCTGTTTGTATTTTCAAGTAGATAATAAAAATATTTTATTGCATATGTCAAATTGATTGATCTTATTATTCAAATTAATTTCTTTATTTTTATTTGTATTAAAAATAGCTTGTTTTTGTTAAATATAATAAGCGGAAAAATATTTAAAGTGA
The DNA here is from genome assembly GCA_018907245.1 of Eupristina koningsbergeri. Lineage (NCBI taxonomy): Eukaryota > Metazoa > Arthropoda > Insecta > Hymenoptera > Agaonidae > Eupristina > Eupristina koningsbergeri. Next base: position 38,567 of record JACCHV010002776.1, read on the forward strand.
TTGAATTATTTAAAATTGTATAATTTATTCATTTTTTTTTATATGCAAAGCTCTATAGGGTTGGAGGAGGTAGTTGCTTGGCTGAAAGAGCAGCATCAAATTTTGGACTTAACGCAGCGATCCTGTGGTTCTGAGATTCTTGAACCTGAAGTTGTGCAGGCAATTCAGAAAGAGTTAGATGAAACACTTGAAGGACAACGCAAAGCTGGTAGAACTGTCCTTATGCAGGTGAAGCCGCATCTTCTGTACAGGCCTGGCTTTAAAACCGGGTCCGTGGCTCCAGATCCAAAGGCACAACACTGTTTACTCGACCGGATTGTTTGCTCAAGGGAGAGTTTCACGGTGCCGCTTGGTTTTAAGGGTACCATCATTGGAATTGAAAAAAAAGCAGAGGGGCAATGTGATATTTACGACGTGTTATTTGACAAATCTTTTGCAGGTATTTCATTTCTTTTTGTATAGAATATAACAATGTTGTGTATTTAATAAACTACATTAGGATATACAAAAATTCAAAACATTATTGATTTAAATAGAATAATATTATGCTACAATGTGGTTCAAATTTAAAAAAATTTAAAAACGGATACAAATAATATTCGTAATTTAATGCTAAAATTTATGAACACATGTTTTATACAAAAATTTACATGGTGCATCCACGAAGTATCGAGTTTTTTTTTTCATTTTTCACCTATTCGTCGTAGAAATTCGGGAGAGTCTTAAAATGTCGACAAACTCTTTCCGCATTTGTCCTTTTTTTTTTGTTTTTCGATAATTAGGCGCGGCAGGATTTAACTTCGCGCGAAGGGTGTTTTTCAGTTTTTTGACACGGCGCGATGGAGCGACTACTCGAACAGCGTTACGCGATAAAGTTTTGTTTGCAATTAAAAAAAAAACAGTGTGGAAACATATACAATGTTGCAAGAAGTGTATGGACATAATTGCATGTCGAAATCACAATGTGGAAAATGACACAGAGCTTTTGAAGAAGGTCAAGAAAGAATCATCGACGAGCTTCAATCTGGACGTCTAAAAAGCTTTCGAATGGCTAAAAACACCCGGCGCGTGTTAGAAATTTAAAATTTGGACTGTCGATTAACAGATAAAGCAATTCAGAAAAAACTGAATTTAACGCGATCTACAGTATACAATATAGTGCAAAAAAATTTATCAATGTCGAAATTTTTGAAAAACATCAAAGCTGAAGAGTTTGAAATGCATTTGAAATTTGAAAAACACGCCTTCAAAAATGTGTTGATACAGGAGGAAATTATTTTAAAGAATTTAAAATTTTTATTTTACCGTGTTTATAAGTCCACCAATAAATCATTTTTCAAAAAAGAAAGGTAAGAATTTTTTTTTTTTTATAATCTTTTAACAAAACATTCTCGCGTAGTGGTTTTCCGCTAATCACTTCAGCGCGTCAAAAATTTGAAAAACACCCTTCGCGCGAAGTTAAATCCTGCCACGCCTAATTATCGAAAAACAAAACAAAAAAAAGGACAAATGCGGAAAGAGTTTGTCGACATTTTAAGACCTCTCCTGAATTTCTACGATGAATAGGCACAAAATGAAAAAAAAACTCGATACTTCGTGGATGCACCATGTATACATAATTTTATAACTATAATTTAATATAAGTTTCGGTTTTTGTCAGATAATGACTGAACATATTTTTGAAATATTAATAAAATGATTTATAAAAATTATTTATGTATACAATCATATTTTACTCATTTTGTAATTGAATGAAAATATTTTTGTAATGAAAAATATTTTTCCGCGCATTGATTAATTTGATTTTAACAATTAATTAAGGATAATTATTGCTTAAATTCTAGTGTAATAGTTTTTCTAAAGCAATTTTTATTTTACGCATTAAATGTAACAAACACATGAATTTACAACGAATTTCAGAAGGGTTAGTGATACATGGAAGTTCTCCAAATCGAGGCTATAGACTGACGAATATGGATTTTATCAACATAAGTTATGGAATTCAAATTGAAATGAAAAACGTAAGTAGATTTAACATCGTCCCGTCTTATAAGTCCCAACTGCAAATACAGCAAGAGCAGCAGCAACAACAACAACAACAGCAAGAGCAGCAACAGCAACAACAACAACAGCAACCGAACAGATTAAACCAACGTGTATCAGATTGTTCTAATTGGAGACAACCTCAGATATCATCAACGCCTCAGATTCAATCACCAAATTTCGCAAATCATAATTATTTACAATCGATGTTTGGCAAAGATGGTCAAAATAATAAGCGGATTCAAAGGTCTCAGACCAGTTTTGGAAGCTGGCGAAATCAAGACAAAACACCAGTTGTATTACAGAGACAACTGGATTCAACAAGACAGCATTTGCCGCCAATGCAAAATCAGCAAACACCAGGATCCCGACCATCAGCAAATTCAGAATTTCAAGCTCTTTGGAATGAGCTTAATAAAATACAGGTTTATTACTTTTTCATTCGATTTAATCATATTTTAATTCTGTTAATACATTTATTGACAATAATAAATTTTTTTAATTTCATAGTGAATTTTATTTATATTATGAACCTTACGGAATTAATATTTAAAATTAAAATACAAGTAAATTAAACAATTAAATTAAATGCATAATTTAATTGATCATATTTTTTTAAAATTTCTATATTTTAATGTAAAGGTAAATTAAAATTTTAAGAAATAACATTGTATTCGTACGACTAATATAAAATAAATTAAATAAAAATGGTGAATTAGATTTACGGAGCATATTTTTTTTTTAATTAAAATTTTAATCATGTTTGATCGAAAAAATAATTTAATGTATTGAAACTTATTTATAAATCACTTTTAATATTTAACAAATATTAAAAAATTTAGGAATTAAGCAAGGTTAATTTCAGAAATAATTCAATACATATTTTATTTTAATAATTATATAAAATAATTAATGATTATGAATCAATAGTTAATGATATTAAAATCATAGATAGGTTGAAATTTTTAAATATAATACGAAACTATGCTCGTATTTGATTTTTAGTTTATAAAGAATTCTTGGGTATTATCACTAAAATTTATTGTTTATTTTCATTACAGAAACCAACGGAATCTCCAAAAAGGCAGGTTATATCATCAGTGAATGAAAAGCCACATAAAATACCAAGTGCTACAAATGATTCGGTAGGCATAAATTTAATTTTAAATTCATTATAAAAAAAATTGAGATTAAATTAGAATATAAATACAATACAAGATTTTTAATATTTCTTACAATTTGTTATGTTATTTTTACATCGTTCGTAAGTGTAATTACATATTTAATTTAATAAAAATTAAAATTGATAATTAGAAACATATATTTATACAATTGAAAAAAGTAGTTTTTATTTTTAAAAAAGTTTTTTATGATGTGATGTTTACAAGTATATACATGATTAATTCACTCAAACCATTAAATACTTAATTTTTGGATTATCCAAAAAGGATTTTTTTAAAACTAGATTATATAATTATTACTTTGTAAAAATAAAATTCTTTAGAATATTTATTAATAAAAATTGTGTGCATTATCTTTATAATGTTATATCAAATTATTTTTTTAATCTAAAGTAAAACGAATAACGTACTTTCAGAATTATACGCAGCACTCTTTAACAGATATAATTTTTTTTATTTAACAAAAAATTTGATATAATTATAAAACTTGAATGCAATAATAATAGGATCGATCAATTTTTATTGTTTTTATTTCATTTAAGCAGCCGTGGAATGATCAGGTTTGGGTAAATATTGAACGATAAATAAGTAGAATTTCACATCTTCCTTAGTACCTTAATATAATAAGTTGGAATATTTCTGGAATTTTTTTTTTTATTTCAATATTATACTTATATTTTTATTTTCTTCTTTTTCCTTTTTTTTAATGTTTTTTTTTTTTTTTTTTTGAAAAAGAAGAATATGTAAAATTTTATTATCAGTTTTAAAATAATAAATCAATTTTAGAGCTTTTAAAAAATATTTTAAAATATTTATTATAATTCACATAAATAAAATCTTATCCAATTATTTCATGGTATACCTGTATTTTATTCTCGTTTTGCTTTGTAATAATATAAAGATAAAATGTAAAACACTAATAGCAACAAAAGATAATGATTTTATAGAGAAAAGTGTATTATTTAACAATTATTAATGTTTATTACAATGTAATACACGAAAAAATGCATGTATTTTCTTTTCTTTACATCTGTTTTCACATGTTTGTAGCTGTTCTTCAGGTATTTTTTCTTACTCTAGAAATCGAATTTTTTTTTCAATCGATGTACGTAATATTCTAAAGCAGAATCTTTAAATTATTTGTTATATAAAATTAGAATCTTGGTTTTTTTTTAAGTAAATAATATAAGTTTTTTGTTTTCTAGAATAACAACGTAACGTTGATTCATGTATTGCTTTTCTATTATATCTGCTTTCTGTATTAGTTAATTAGAAAATAATTTTTAACAAAGCAATATGAATTTAAAACTCTCGCAGCCTCAAGACCCCAGTGCTTTCTTGAAAGCAATATTGAAAATTTCCGATGAAAATCCACAAACCAACAAAGCGTCTTCCTCGACTGCGGCGCAGCTGACAAACAAACCTTTACAGTTTACGCAAATGCCAAAAGTGACCGACACTCCACCCTTGGTGCAACAGTTGTTCGATGTATGTTGCTAAAATCATTTAGCGTGTCTACAATTGCTTTACCTATAGATACTAGATATTAGACGCCTTTACTAGATATTAAATATTTATAAGCATTTTTTCTCGATTATTACATATTTTTTCTACATTTATCTTATACATGAGACTTAAAATTGTTGAATAGCCTTTGTTGTTGATATATTGATTTTATTTAAAATTTAATTTAGCTTGTCGCTAAAATTGAAATATTTTTTTTATTTAAAATATTTATCGCTTATATTTTCAAGAAAATATTTATTTTTTCTTTAAATTTCATCTATGGAAATTATTTACATGTATTAATAGCAATTCAAAGTTTAAAAATAAATATTTTTTTTATTGTTCGATTACATTTCACTGATATCTAATATTTTAGAACAAGATAATTTTCTTTTCTTTCTTTCTTTTTTTTTTTTTCAATGATCTAATAAAAGTAAGTAAATAAATAGTGCAAATCCAATGTATGATTAAATTAGATGCTATACATCTAATATGAGATATTAAAATTTATTACTCAATACATTATTGTAACTTACAAATGCATAACTCTGTTTTATATGCTGGGAAAATAAATAGAAGGTAAAACATTATGAATTAATTATCCTATTTAATAAGTTTGAATATCGGATTACTGAGTGATTTGATAATCTAATACTTTGAATTTTATCATGTGCCCAACACACGAGTGTATTGTAATAAGCTAATGTGAAAATATCGGCGACTCGAAAACAATTTAAAATCCCAATTTATTATTAATCAGCCTATTCATGAGATTTTCATATTACAGCACGCAAGACAAACAGAAATGAAGAGCGATAAGAACACGTTTTATCGGATGCAAGTGAGTTCGTACTTCCAGAGGATGGGTACCGAAATGCCACGGTATATTTATAGCGTAAGTAAGGATGATCTAGTCTGTATTCAAGTAATATTACCGGATGCAAGGGTTTTCTATGGCGATTTCTGTCGCACGTATAATGAAGCTGTTGAAAGCGCTGCCAAAAAAGTTTATGAGGTAAATTAAATATATTACACATTTTTTACTTTAGAATTTTTAAATAAAGCTCTGTTGTGATTAGAAGCTTTTTGGTCTCAGTAATTTTTTCAAGTTTTTATTTATATTATTTTCTTGATTTACTTATAATTTATTTTTTTATATTTACTTTTAGTAATATTTTCACGTATAATAAAAGTAAACAATAAATTTAATCTGCATTTTTAATACATGAGTAGTAGTTATTTTTCTTCAGCCCAGTCTTGTAAAGGTCACCAACAATTGAATATTGTAGAAATACATTTTAATTCTATAAAATAATGATAACAAATTTAAGTGCATTGAAAATATTTAAAACATTGCAGGAATTAAAGCTGGATAAACGAGAAGTATCGTTGCGTCCCCCCCCAGTTCAATGGTTCAACAACCGAATAAATAACGTGCGTCCACCAGGTCCTCAAACGGTGAATATGAATCCAGTTCTACCCTCCGCGTTTCCTCAGCTGCCATCAATGCAATCAATACCATCTGTACAACCAATACCACCTGTACAACCGTTACCACCCGTTCAACCAATTCAACCAGTGCCACCTATCCAGATTCCAATGCCTAAATGGAGTCCAGCGGTAATGCACCAGCCGATTCAGAATTATGGTCCACATTTGAACCAACAAATGATGTGTCAACACAAACAGCAGATCCATTTTCCTCAACAACCCCGGAACAATTACCTCGATAGCAACAAACCTAACAGGCATGAGCCAATGATGAAATCCACTCCCTTCGTTCCATTACAGGCACAGAAAAAGACGAGAAATGTGGCGAACAAGTTAGCTGGTAATATTGAAAATAAAAAGCAACAAGAACACAGACTTCAACATCAACAGCAGCAGCAGCAGCAGCAGCAGCAGCAGCAGCAGCAACAACAAAAACTTCAACAACAGCAAAAAAGGGACTTTATTGATGTTAAAATAGATCAAAAACTAAAAGAAAACAACCTTAAAGTGAGTACTTCTATTTTGTATTGTTTTCTTAATATAAGTCAATAAATAGTTTGTATTTTAATATCGAAAAAATCAAAATTAATGTTTGATTACAAAAATTTGGAACAATTAAAAAACCATGTAAATGAAGTTTAGTTAACCAAAAAGAACATACTTTTTTCCCTTCATTATGTTCTATTTTATTATTACTTTAGAATCTTGAATATTTTTTTTTGTGTTTTGTTACATTATTAGTGTATATTGATAGTTTTTCATCTTTTGTGTGGTTTATTTTACCAAATAATCTTATTTTTAAAACTTTTAAACATAATTTCAAATGCGCAATTAATATTATCCAAGGAAATATCGACGCAGATAATGTAATCGATATTTGTAAATGTTACATTTTTATTTTAATTATTATTAAATTTTGAATCAAATCATTTAAATTTTTATATTCTATAATCAAAGAAAATAAAACGATATATTTATGTCTGATAAAAATTAAAGAAAATATTTCTTTTAGTTTATCTGCAGTATTTATTAGAAATTTTATACTAATACTAGTTTTAATTTTTGTTAATTATAGTGTAATTATTTTTTTATTGTTTTATCGACGATTTATAAAATACCCGTGCACAATCACATGTATAATTTTTATTTTATTGTTACCATGTTTTTTAAAATTTCATAAAATATTATTTCACTTATATATTCAAACACATAATCCATTTATTTTTTTTATAATAATGATTGATAATTGATTTGAATTTAACCAACCAGTGGTAATAATATACCTTTTTTCAGCATATAAAGCAGGAGACCGTTAATAATAACAAATCTGGTGAATCTATTACTCAATGTATTCAAACACAAAATATACAAAATGCACAAAAAGGTCAGAAATCTGTCAATAAAAGACGATCAAGGGTTGCTGCTAAATTTCAGTCTGATCCAATTATTAACGGTGGTGATCGACAATGAGCAGTAATTAATGTCTACTGACGATAAAAAAAATTTATAACTTGAATGCAATCTTAATGAAATATGTTTCCTAAGAAAATCATAATATTCATCGAGAGGGGGGTCGATGAATTTTATTTGAATTTCAATATAAAGTCTTATACATTTCCAATTTTGAATTATTTTATTTAACAGTAATTAAAAAATTGTAAATGTGTGATAAGAAATTCTATAGAATTTGAATACCTATTTAAGGACTTTTTGACTAATAATTCAATGAGAATTATTTGTTATAACTAGTAACAATCAATTAAAATAAGTGTATTAGAAAGTATGTGTTCTCTTAGAAGTGTAATAAGAATTGAAGAAAAAAGTGAGATACAAAGTTTTATTTTTGTAAACACCATTTATGTAAATCGATAAGTGCTATTTTTTATGCAAAAATCAAATTTGCAGCACTTATTGGATTATAAAGTTAAATTAATTTTAATCATCTGTAAAAATTGAATTTTTTTTAATATCTTTACGTATATTGTTAATACGATTTACAGTTGTACGTTTTTATGAAAAAGACGAATTGTATTTCTTTGACAAACTATTTTGTACATCAGAATGTATTATTTAAATTTTTTAATTACAATATACGTAAATATAATTATACATATATAGACATCAATTTTTTGTTTTACTTGACATTAAAAAATGTTATAATTAAGAGTGTAATAATTGGAATAGAGATTGAGGAAATGATAAAAATAAATACAACAAAATGCTTCTGTAAACTTGCAAAATACATTTCTTGAATATGAATAAATAATTAAAAAATACATAATTTTATTGTTACCAAAGCCAATTGTAAATCTCATAACAGAACAACTAACATATCAGTGTCTATATTACTTTTGACTTGTGATATATACTTTTATTGAAGCCATTGTATAAATCTTGAATGATCAGATTATAAAAACCAGTTACCTTTAATATTTTATATTTTATCTTAAGTATTATAAATTTCATAATTGAAACATTAAAACGAAAATCTTTTATTTATTTTTTTTTTATTACAATAAAAATTATTATTAATTTAAAAAAATGTTTATGAATATTGGCCTAGAAAAGTACTTGGAAAAAGGATAGTATTTTTAAAAAAATGAAATTTCATAAACTACTTTTTGACAAAAGGAAAAGAAAAAACTAAAATATCATGATTAGAAGTCAATATATAAGCAATCCAAAATTAATAATATACGATAAAAAGTAATTTAATCTAAAACTAATAATTATTACTACTCATTAGTACGTACACCGTTTAGGAGCGTTTCAAAGATGATGTCGAATGTTTGTTTTTCAAGATTTATAAAGACTTTGTTACTCTCACTCATCATCTCAAAAGCAGCATGTAATTTTATTCTTGCATCGTAAAAATTATATACATTATAAAAATCGATGAGCTTTTACAATCCGAGAGTCGCTTGACGGCACTGCATACTGAACTCCCGTAGTTTGTCACACAAGCGTCGCTTGTTGGTGCGTTCACGAAGTACGTCTTGCGTGAAGCTGTCCTTTTGGGCTTGAGATACGACAGGTGCAGTGCTGTCGGCAAGGGCGAGCCTAAGCCATTGTGTTGTCCACTCCAGACAAGTTTTATTTAAAGCTAATAGGACTTCTGCGTGGGGTTCTAAACTGTTTCGTGGCACACTTCCTCCTGATAACATTTTAACGAAATAATTGTAATAATTTATTTTTAACATTAGGAAATTTATTACAGTAATATTACATTGTTATCGATTTATATATTAATCGATAATATAAATATTTATTATATAATTAAAGAGCAATTGTGTGGAAACAGAGATGAATCATGAGATTTATACATTAATAGAAATTTTTTATAAACTGCTTAATTGATGATACTATTGACAGAAGTAATTATATTTTTTGATAAAATAATAGCATACATCTGGTACGTAAAATTTTAATTATTAAGATTTTGTATACAAAAAGGAAATTAATGTTATTTTGATGAATTAAATATATTGAATATCTTAAAAAATGTCAAATATTATTAATTAATAGTCTTAAATATTTTAATAAGAATGGAAAACTGTGAAAATAAGAATTATATTCATAATATTCTATCACTATGGAGGGTGTACCTTTGACTTCTACAACTTTATAAATAAAGTTTGTAATTTATAAAGATTAAAATTAAATGCATGATTTATAAAATTTTTATGAATCAATGTATATTAATAATTTTTTTTTGACATAGGATTGTAAAATATTTTATATAATGATTTGAGTCGTAATAAATTAAAATCGTTTATTTTTTATACATTTGTTCTTTCTCTTTAAAATATTATTGTTAATTCATTTTCGTAAAACATTAGTTTCAAGATTATTTCATAACAAAATATTATTTGTAAATAATTTATATACAAAAGGGTCATTAAAAATATATTTTTTACCGAAAATCTTAAATTTTATAAGCATTTTGTAAATTATTATTTTATTGTTTTCCATTCTTATAAAATATTATTGTTTTATGTATTTGTTTGACTGAACTAATGTCAACATAATTGTAAGTTAATTAATGAATTTAAATTTACTTACAAAACATAAAATTTAGAAGCTTGTTTAAAATTACAAGTATTAATATTTTAGTTTATGTTAGAAGTATGTAAATTAAGATTAATAAATGTAATTTTTATTTTTTAATAGATTAGATCAAATTCATGTAATAATGAAGTAATTTACAAAAATATATTTTTTAAATAAATTATTTCAAAATCTAAAATATAATCATTTAAACTTTTTTTATTCAGAAATTATCTTCATGGATACCTCAAAATAATATTTATAACATTTTCTATTAAAATTTTCTAGCAGTAAATTAAATTATTTATTAAAATAGAAATAAAAATTAAAAATAGTATTATGTTGATTCATGAAATATTAAGAATATTTAGTTCACATGTTTATTTGTTCTTATATCTTACCGACACATTGCAGAATAACACAAACTAATTCTTGGCCAATTGGTTGGATGAATGTTTGCAAATGTGGGCTTTGAGTTATAGCATGCGTTATAAAGCTACCGGCGGCTTTTACAGTACCAGTTTCTGGTAAAAGTAAACACGCTATTCCTAAAACATAAAAGTATTCACAAATATATTTTGCAATGTATTTAGGATTTTAAGTAAAAAATTATCATTAAATTATGTATTTTATTATTTATTAATTTCTGATTATTATTTAAAAAAAAATAAAAATTAAATAAAAGGTTTAATTAAAACCAAAATTTAGACTAATCAAATCAAATTGAATCTATAATTATGTAAAAAAAATTTTATAAGAAAATGTATTTATTTATTTATTTATAATTAATAATTTATAAGATTAATTATGTATTATATTTATAAAAGTTTATGATTTATAAGCTATATTAATAACGCAAAAAAAAATTAAAAATATTTCATACCTTATTGTCTAATTATGTTCACAACTAAGATACTTGCTTATAAATCTACATGAATTTGAATAAACTTAATTATTTTGATGAATTTGATTTTTCAAACTTTTAAGTTGATTCATTAACTTTGATTCATTTTTTTTCATTAAATTAAACTTATTCTTTAAATTTTCAATAACTGATAGATTATTTGTAACAATATTATTGTAGAAAGATTTTATTTCGTTATAAGCTTTTTCATGTTCTTTAATTAACGCATTTACGTGTTCATTTTTTCTCTCTTCGATCTCCAGCATTTCTATGTTGTGTTTTAATGAAAATTGTTTATGATATTCCATTATTTTACTGTCATACTTATTTTGTATGTCCATGCAATCCTGCCTAAATTCATCCTTCATAGCTTCTAATATTTTTCTATGTGATAATTTTAATACTTGGCTCTGATTGAGAGCTGCTAAATTAGCTTCGTTTTCAATTTTTAAATTATCCTTATTATTTAAATAAATTTCATGTTTTTGTTTAATAAAATCATTTTGAAATCTTTTTAAAGCTACTAAATTTTCAACGTTTGTATTAGCTGCTTCATTTTGATAGGTATAAATTAGGTGTCTGTATTTTTTTCGATACGTCAAGGCTTCATCATCGAATTTTTTGCAAAAATCCTGTGAATTTTTTTCTAAAATTCTGTTCATTCTTTCAGAGTCTTGTAATTGTTGTCTAGTTATATCCCAAAATGTTTGAATATTATCTCTTTCTAACTGAAAATAATTTCTTTCTTCTCTTTCTCGTTCTATTTCTTCTTGGAGTTTAGCTGCATAGACTTCTAGCTGTTCTTTCGTCATTTTTGAAATATCAGTATTTTTGCCTTTGTCGGCTTTTGCTTCTCCTTTTTTTGGCATTTTGATAATTTCTTTTAATTTAATTTTTTAAAGATTAAAACCGAGTAAATCAAGTAAATGTATGGAAGATCTTATCACAACTAATTTATCGATTTAATTTTTAAATATATGCGTACTTAGTTGCCTGGTTACTCAATGAATCATTTCAAATAAATAAGTTTGAAATTTAATCATTTATAGTAATTAGTACATTAGTTAAGAATTATATAAAATTTCCTAGTAAAAATCAAAACTATTATTAATAGTTGAACTGTCAATAGATTATTAAAATAAATTAAATTAACAGTAAATTCGAGTGATAAACTTTTATTATTAAATTGAAATAAAATATTTTTTAAATTTATTTGAAAAAACAACAAATTTTATTCTATCAATGATAAAAGAAACAATAAAAATAAAATTAGAATATATCTTAAAAATATTTATATTAGAATAAATTTTGAATTATGAAATTGTTTTTGTTTTAGACGTTTTGCCAATTTATAACGTTTTAATTAATAACTCGATTAAGTAATTGTATTTATTTCTACCTTATTTTTTGTATATCCTTCTATTTTTACTCTTTATATTTGAAAATTGATTTTTCTATTACATTTTTTTAAAAATAACAAAAATTTATTTTTTAAAGTTTTTATAATAATTTGCTTCATATTTTTATGCATATGTCAATGATTTTAAAACTGTTGAAATCAAAATTCTGAGATACTTTTTTATTAAATATTTTATATATTTGAACTATTTTAAAATATTATATTTTGCAACAACATATTCTTAAATAATTAATTATAAATTTTTTTAGTTAAAAAAATGTTTTTCCCTAAATCAATTTAATTTTAGATCGATATGAAATATTGCACTCATACTTTTATTAAATTTATTTAATTAATAAACATTATTATTATTTAAATATATAAATATTAAACACATTCAAAAAGTTTTCCTAAAATTACTCCAGTGCAATTTAACCGGTATATGTTTTAACATATATTTTTTCTTCGATATTTAGTGTTTCAAAAACATTTTTTATTGTAAAATTTTTTTTAAAGGGTATGTTTAGTTTAAAATCTTTTTAGTTCTTTTAAAATTACAATCAGCTAAATATTAAAATAATTAATTATGTAGTATATATTATATAATATGTCATATAATATGTTTATATAGTAAAATAAATCTATTAGAAAGATTTATTATCGAATGTAAATAGTTTCTTAATTAAAAGTTTAATTACATGTTTAATGTATTTTTGTTTAATTATACAAATCACTATTTAAGTATAATTTATTTTAGAAAGAATTATAAATAATTATTTAAAACAATTATGATTGGATTTTTAATCATGGAAATTATTATGCATTTAATTGTGCATTTTTTTATCTGTCGTTTATAACTGATTTTAAATTGATTGAATATATGTTATCCATTACTTTCAATTAACATACCAATGGAACGGAAACTTTTTCATCAATATACATATAAAAATTGCATACATGTAATTGGTATAAATTAATTTAATCAAAGTGTTAACTAAAATATTGTGTAATATTGGATAATATTATAATATATAATATAATAGATAATAATGTACATACATACACACACACATATACAAACATATATACATATATATACACACACACACACACATATATATATATATAAATTTGTAAGACATATAATGTTTTGTAAACAATTCTAGAAATAAAGAAAAAATGAATGCAACATAAATAAGAACAAGAAATAATTTTACTACTTGCTATTGTATTTTCTTTCTTTTTTTTTTTAATATTTTCAATTGGAGCAAATAACTTTTTAACATATATATCCACAGTTTTCTTAATATTACAATAAAGTACAAAACAAGAAAAAAAAAACCCAATAACATAATCTATGCACAAAAAAAATTTGGAACTTTGTTCACTGCAGAATGTTATATATTTAGTTTTAAGTAGGCAAAACGACAAATATGACTTACCACAGTGCAACATCTCAGGTACTTGATCGGGTATCTGTAACAGCAACCTCGCGTTTTTTTTACAGATTTGTGCGAGGAGGCCAAGGTAAGCCTCGAGAAGATCTGATAGGTTTGAAAGGTTGCCATTTTGTCGACAGGCCGCAACACCACGCAGCGTTAAGCCACTTATTTCGCTGAAAACTGGTGCGATGACGTTGTTCGGATCCCTACCAAATAGTAGTACCAGTTGTTTGAGAAAGTTAAGAGCCGCAGGATGAGCGCGTATTTTATAAGACGCACTTAGGATTGCAAGCAAAGGTTTTGCTTCTTGTTCCGGATATGCCAGGGACGATAGTGACTTTTGTGCGCAATTGTGCATTGCTTCCAGAGTCGAATCTACAGTGCTCCATTCCCGATGACTGATAATCTGGACAAAAATATAACAAGAGTTGTATAATTATTAATTATTTAAATATCTATTGTCCGACATTTTATTTTAATTACTAACAAATTAATCATCTAGCAAAGGTTTATAGGCATATTAATTTCTTATTTATAAATGTCATGCAGAAAATTTTCTCATGCACGTTTGTCTCATGCAGAAGAAGGCAGATTTTGCAAATAATGTATTTGTTTGATGATTATAGTTAATAATTCAATAAAATTATAATTATATTATTATCCAAAATGTATCAATGTTGATGCAAGAAAAAATAAGTAATTGTACAGTTGTATTTTTTATTAGGCCGATGTTTCGATAATTGGATATGTTTGGATAAAAAAGAATATATTTTTGATAATATTTATAAAACTGAAGGATGTTTTTGCAATAATAATTTATAAAATAAAATTAAGACTTTTCTATTCTATTTTGAATTTAATGGTTAAATTAAAATGATCAAAAAACTATAATTTTGAAAATTGTAATGATATACCAAACTAATAATTGCAACACTATTTACACTGTTTAGTTATAAATACTTAAAATTATAATAAATATTGTAATATATTATTTAACATAATTTGCTCAGAAAAAATTCAAAAAAAAAATAATTAAAGTACCCCTTCGAAAATCGGTAGCAAAGCTTCCAACACTGCATTGCCAATAGAGCCTTCGAGGGTGGTAAAAAACATGGTGATCATTTTGAGTTGATTAGCGACAGCGAGTTGCGCTTCAGCGATCGGTTGCTGTAGGAGTTCTCTGAGCCTCAATACACAGAGGCCGAGAGTTGCTTCGAGGTATGAGAGTTGTTCTTCAGTACTAGGCAATGAGTTCAACAGCTTTCCTGCGGCGTACATGAGACGAAGACCCTCGCCACCTCCAGGTGCAACACTGGGGAGTGTTCTACCTATTGTTTCAAGGATAGATGGGGCCAAGGGTGCCAAGTGCTGACTACACTCCCGGGCAATGTCTTTAAGGGCCATACTGGCCGCTGGTGCACTGATCGGATCCTGTGTTAAACCCATCACCACCAACTGCAGTGCTTTTTCAAGCCAGGGTTCCGGGTGAAGACCGATCCACTCGGCATAATCGCCAATCGCCAAACACGCGCAGCACAGTACCTGTTCAGATATTTGAATATTTTAGATTGTCTCATGTATATGTTTAACTTATTCAGATAAAAAATATTTTTTTTTCTCTTTTAATTAAAAATTACTGTTCAAATTAATATTATCATTGATGTGTGAATTTTTAATATTTAGAATTCAAACACAAGCAACTAGTTTTCAGAATTCAATATTTCATAAATGAAATATTATTTTCATATAAATTAAATAATTATTTATATCACTCTATGTATAAAAAAAAAACAATTCATACTTCTCTTGGATATATTCCATATGGTATATGCAACATTAAATCCATAATTGCTGCCACATAATGAGATTCTTGACTGTTTACACTATCGCACAAAGCTTTAAAAGCGTGAATAGTTGACTCGATCTCTGTCCATTTAGAAACATCATTATGTGATACAGTTAATCTTTGACCCAGAAGTATAAATAAATCTTGTTGAAGAACATTGTAACAGTATATTAAAGTATCTGCAGCATCTTGTCTATAAATTAAATATATGTTTGAATTTATAATGAAGGAAGCAACAAATAATGTAATGAAATGATGTATATAATAATGTACATATATTGTTGTATGTATTTTATATTATATAAACATATTGTGAAATATTTATAAAATTGAAAGCTAAATTTTACTTTTCAATGAATAGAAAATATAGGATTATAAATATTTCCTTAAAATTGATAACTCATTATAATTAAACAATAGGCTTGAAAATCTTATTTTACACATATATAGAAGTATATTTATATTGACTTAAAAATTATAATGTTATAAAGTATATTTGTACCTGTAACATCTAAGTAATTCACGTTCTTCAGTTGAACCAGCTTCGCAAGGTGACGAGGGTAAAGTCGCTTTCTTCAGCAGTGCCTGTGCTAATCTCGCATAAATAGGTTTAAGAGCAAAAGCTGCTTGTCTGTCAAAAGGCTGATCCAGTGTAGCAAGATCATCTTGCAGTGCATACCAGAAACCGAAAGGTATGCAACTGCGTCTTTCGTCAATAGGATATCGACCTTCCTGCTCTGAACATTCAAGTAAAAATTCTATTAATTGTTGAGCTGTCCACTTTTGCTGTTCGTTACAAGAATCATTACTAGACAAGGCTAAAAGAAAACTACGACTGTGAGCCTCACCAAAGGCTGTTAAAATCTCATAGTAATGCTTTGCACCTAACTCTTTCACCATACATATCAGACTCTTAGCCCATTCCCAGAAGAGCTGAGGCCGCTTGTAAAGTTCTGTGTGAGTTACAACCATGGTAAGGCATTCTCTAATTGCTTCCCAACTTCTTGTATTTTCACATTCCATTTCTTCCCTAAGAACAATTTATTTATTTTAAAATTTAAACTATTCTAAAAAATCATTACAATAATTTTCATTTTTTGTTTCACTGTTATTTGTGCATTACATTAAACAAAGTTAATAGTAAAAGTATCTAAAATTTATAATGTATATCATGTTGATTGTATAATTTTATTTATAAATAGTTATAGAATACAAAAAAAATTAAAAGTAAGCATAATAATATTATGTTTTTTATTTAATATCTTTTATGAGAAATATTGTATTAGTTGAAAATAAAATTATCTTAATACTTGATTTAAACTTATATATATTACTTGTTGGAGGTGTCAAGTTTTAATTAAATTATAAATATTGTTTAATTTTATATGAAGTATGTTAAATATTTTAAAATAAAAAAAAAAATTAAATAAAATAAAATCTACCTATGCGGTATAAAACGTGCAGCTGCGATCAGAAGATGAGGATATAATTGACCAATTGTATCCAATGGTAATTGACCAAGTTTTAACCAAGAAAGCATACATTCTATACTTGAGTGATACAAAGTATGGCTATTGTTATCATTCATTTGATTACAGGAAGCAAAAATTTGTTGAAGAATCCACGCAGTTTTACACCAGTTATTAAGAATGCTTTCACGAAGTTTTAATTGCTTTACATTCTGTCGCCTATCAAACTAATAAAAAATTATAATTAATATATGTCTTTTTAAATAAAACATTAATGGTTTTTATTAATTATTGTTAAAAAAAACTGCATTTATACAATAATAATTATATTCAATAATAAGAATCAAGAAATATTTAAAAATTTTATGTTAATTATTTTAAATTTTATATACTAAAGCAAATAATTTCTAATTAAAGATAATCCATAAAAAGAAATTTTATGACCTAATTTTTATTAAGAGTATTTATTGGTTAAATATTAAAAATGAATAATATAAGTAATAAATGATTCAATTTTTTAACTTTTATATATGATTCTATTATAATTTTAATTCTGAAATTTATTAAATTATATCAACATTTAATAAATATACATTAATTTAAATATTATTATACTGTTTATTTAAATGTGCAAATATTTACTTCTCTTGGAATTGCTTCAAGTACTCGAAGAAACAAACTCAAAGTTGTAGGGGAATTATATGGTAGAATTTCAGTTAATTCCTCCACCATACATTTTTCTTTATTATCTATCTGAGACATACTATAATTAGCCATAAAAGCAGCCAACTAAAATATATAAAAATACCACACGAAGCTCACTTTTTAAAATTCAATTACTGAATAATTTTTCAATTTTTTTTCTTACCGCTTGACACAGCCTTAATAATACAATTTTAGAAGTTTCAGGAGACTTAATAACTTCTAGAATTCGAGCTTGTAAACCTAAATATTCTGATTTTGGCACTTCCTCCCATTGCTTTGAAATTTTTGTGTACAATGTAGTTGCAGCAAAAAATTGCACTTCACCCGACTAGAATAAATATTAAAATTTACATCAAATATAATAAATTATTGACTAATGAAATGTTAAATATAAAATGACAAATCGAAAATTTAAAGTAGTTTATATACAAATGTTAAAAAATGTTGAAGAAAAAACTGAACATCTTCAACAATATAACTTCTTAGTTAATCATTAAAGTGTTTATAAATATTTTAGAATTACTTATATTTAAGCAGTCATTCTGATATATAATTGTTACTGTGTGATGAAAGAATAAAATCACAAGTATAAAAACAAGTAAAACTTTTAAATGAAAAAATCAATCATAAAGTTAATGGTAATTATTCATTAAAATCATACTTTTGACGAATTCAATAAATCCCAAACAAAAGTCCAGGCTTCAGGCGATGCCTGGACTTGTAAAAGCCAGGAATGAGCATTATTGTCACCAGAAGCATAAAATCTTTTCACTGCATCTTCAACAGTTGTTGCATAATCCATTCCCTGTTATTCTTTTAAACTTGTAAAAATTAATTATTGTTGTGCTCTAGTTAAATATATATTCTGAAATAAAATAAACAAACATCAATCAATTTAAGACTATAAAGAATGAAAACTCAAGAAAATTTAATTGCGAGAAGAAACCAAGTATTGTTTTATTAATTTATAAAGTAGTGTTGCTCGATATTAAGCTAATATTACAAAATGTTTGTAAAATAAGATTAATAACGGGGAAGTTAAAATCAGGTTTGCTTAGGAAAAGCACTGAGTCGGGTTTGCGATGCATATCGCAACATCCACCGTCAACTCGGTAAAATTGTTAATACGAAATTATTTGAGAAATAGACGAACATTGTTCAATTCTGATCTGTTATTCCAATTACCAACCATTGTGCGTTTGGTGCCGAATTCTCAACAAATCAGTATAAAAAAATGTTCGTGATGCTTGGTGTACATGTGTAGGAATTTTGATGTAGTTGCACTTTGTGGGATAACTTGACGACCATTTAATTCGATACAATCATTAATAAATAGAGTATAAAGTGTGTTTAATCACGAGTGCAATAAATGCATTTATTTTTAAACGCACTTCGCTGTCAAGATATCATTTTATGATTCTGTACCTGAATAACTAGTTCTCATCTTGTCTCACTTGTCTCATCTACAGTCAAAATTTGCAACCAACCGGCATCGTGTGGTTTTTGTGTAAAATTAACCATGAAATAGATTTACTAGGCTGAGTTTAAAATCCGATCAAACTGATTTGCTCCCACCATAAAAATCTTGAAAATTATATTCGTATTTTCAGTTTGTCCGCACAAGGCGCTAAGGTCACGAATGACATTTGTTTGTACACGCCCGCGCAATTATGCACGTTTAAGTGTGCGTATTCCTTGTAATAATCGTAAATCATTATTTTATTTAATTACATTTCATTTAATTAATAAATACAAAATTCATCCAAGTGTTTGTGAAATAATAGGAAGCTTCCTTATAAATTTATTTTTGCAATAATTTTATATTATAGAATGTACTTGTATATACAATACTTTTGTCCAATTAATAATACTAAAGAGTAAAATAAAAATGGTTGTAATAAAAAACAATGATTTTTATACATGTACATTTTTTTTTTTTTTTTAAACAAAACTAATTTAAGATTAAAAGGAATTTTTTAATTTAAAATTATCTGCTATTTACAATTTTACGATTTATTTATTCTTATAAAATAAATAATATAATTTTATTTAAAAAATCTTATTATCTAAGATAAATTATGTGTCATTTGTCAATTAAATAATTTGTTGAAAATAACTGTAGTATAAATAAGATTTTAATACATCATCTAAATTTAAGCAACAAAAATATAAATTCAATTTTTGTGACACATTTATTTCATTATCAAAATCTTATAATCAATTATTCTTATTTAATAGTAACGATTATACATAATATTCTAGTCTTTCTTGATTTTTATTTATGTATTTAAAATAAATACTCAATGGAGTTGTATAAATATATATAAATTATTTTATTAATTATAAAAATTTGAAAAATAACAAACTCAAATAGCTTTTGTATAATATAGTTAAACTTTATAAACAAGATAAATTTAATTCTTAAATAAATATATATCTTTATTGAAAATTTAAAAATGAAAAAGTGTTTGATATTCATATTTATAATAGAAAGAATTTTTATTACAAAGTAATAAAATAACTATTTATAGATTAATAAGTTATTTATACAATTTATATTCTTAGTATTATTCCGTTTAAGATTAGATTTCAAGGCTAATTATAATATTGTTAACAAAATATTTAGAGGTACATTAATTTAAATACGCTGGTGTAAAGATAAAAAATAAATATTAATTAATAATCCAATAATCGGAAATTCAAATATTTCAATTAGGAAATGCATATGGTAATTGTGCAAATTAATTGAAAAATTTAAGTAGCTGATATTTTATTTAAAAATTAAGAATGGTTAAATATTAACTAAAAATGCAAATAAGAAAGCGTTTTAAATAAAAAAATTTTGATTTCAAAAAATGTAAAAGTAATAATATTATAATTTTAAAAAATAATAATAAATGCATATAAATATCTCTGTAAATATACAATTTAACTTAATTTTAGTATATTTTAGTTAAACTAAATCATATTGTTCATCACCTTTACATTGTTTGAAACTCATATATAAAAACATGAATAAAATTCATAAAATCTCAGATTATAACTTTCACAGAAATATATTTATTTCAATGATCACGATGAAATATATCTTTTGCTCCTGAATTTTCATTTTTATTTACTATCCAAGAAAGACGACAATAAACGTCATCGAAATATTAGTGTTTTCATCTCTCTATTTTTTTTTTTTTACTTTATTTACATTTTATTTATTTTTTTTACAATTGTTCTAAAACAAACACTTATATTCATCTCAGAAAAGATCTTTCAATAATTTACAATAATTATTTAAAATTGAGGCTCAATTTTCAAACAATTTCAAGTATTATATGTAAAGATTTTTTAAAATCTATAATATAGACTCAGGTAAATATGATTTATAGAAAACCAAAGTGGTACTGCTCAAAGATATAGTTTAATACATTATCGTTTTTTTTATATTTAAAATTTATTTTTTTTAATTACTCTTTGTGTTTTTCATATTTATGTGAAAACACTTATTTCTGTGCGGCGGTAAAATTGAATACAAATCTTAAAATACAAAGAATCGTTTGAATTTTTAAATACTTATTTATGGCTTGAAATGGATAAATTTTTGGATAAGAAATAATAAAATATTGTAACTTATATCTTTATGAAAATAAGATATAAAAAAATAATGGTATCTAAGTTTAATAGGAGTAATATTTTAAAAAAACAAATTCGGTATTATAGTATTTTTATTTTAAACTCAGTTTTTGTTTGACGTTTATTTTATTTTAACATGTCATAAAGGCAAATAAATAGTAAAACTTGTTTAAATCCAGCATCATTTCATCTTTATATGTATTTTTTTATATTTGTACACAGATATTCTCTTATAAAAATTTTAATATTTTATGACAAATGATGAATGTTGTAAAAGTCAAATAAAATAAAAAAAGTTAAAACTTAAGTTTAAAGTTGTACAACTTTAGTTATAAAAATATCAATACACATATTTTCTTAATTACATATTTGGTTAATTCAAGTTTAACATAAAATGAAATTTATAAAAATTGTAGACAGGAATTTTTAGTAAGACTTGAATGAATATTTGATTCGTAATGTTAAGTGTCTTAATCACCCAGTTACAAGCATCAAAAGAAGTATCAAAGAAAATCAGATTCTCTACCACATATGTTTATATGTTTTTTATTATTTAATTTTAATTTTTTTTGTTAAACAAAGACTATTATTTATAATATTATGAGATGACCAATTCATTTTTTTAAATTTTCCCTGAAAATTTAATATCGGTAATAAATATGTCTTGCTAAGTTTACTGATGTTCTGTGGTACTAAGAATCTCATAATCATATTTTTTACGTGTGGAAGTAATTATCTGTACTGATTGTAGGATTATACGCTATAACACTTGTGTGTATATTACTCTGTGTTGTTATATCAATAAACCTATAAATATAGATATTATTTCATTACGAAAAAAATTCAATTATTGTGTCGAATCCATAAAAGAATTAACAAGTTCATTGACTTCATATTTAGTCTACTTATTTTTAAAATATAATTTGAAATCTCTGGTTTTAATTGATTGCATTTACTTATAAAAAAAGTTGTATCATATGTTTGGATAAATTAATTTACATTTTCATTGCATTTTTATTTTAAACTATTGTAAGTGTGTTGAATTTTTTGTTTTTATATTATAATGCTCAAGGAATCATAGATTGTAATCGACATATGTGACTAAAAATCAGAAAAATTGAAAACGTTCTTCATTCCAATTCTTGTAGACCAAATTCTAATAAAAAATAAAGGAACGAATGGTCTTGATTCCGTCATTCTTTTAGTTCTTTTTCAGGTTGGGTTTACGGTAAAGATTATAACAGGTAAATTTAATATGTTTTTATTAAGTGTTTTACATATTTCAATTATTTTATTAATATTTTTATTGATGAAAAATGAAAAGCTTATTAATATTTATTTAAAATTAATTATAATATAAAGCAATGTTAGAGCACGTGGCAATTTTGAATTATAAAATGAGGTTATGTTCTTTTTCCATACTTTTTTATAAAAATATGGTCAAGGATTGTCTAAAATTAAATTATAATAACAAGTTATTATCGTAGATATATTACCAATTCATTATTATTGATTTTGTTTATTACAGATAATCAACATGTCATCTCACTTAAACTGGATGATTGTTCGTAATAACAATGCATTTCTTTTGAAGAAACGTAACATTAGTAAACCTTTTTCAACGGTAAACCTAAACTGTATAAATAAATAGTAAAATAATGTATAGTTAAACAGTGTGTTGTAAATTAAAAACTAATATTTATTAATTACAATTTTTTTTTTTTTTTATTTTATTTTGATTTCTTAGTTAAAAAAAAAGTTTTAATATTTATAGTTTTAATGGTAAACTCAGTTTATTTCATTCATTCATTATTTACTTAATTTTTATAATAAATACATGTATAACGTTCTTAGTAATACAAAATTATTTTAGGAAACAAACAATTTAACAAATCTTAGTAGTTTTCGATACTCAGGAGTTGTTCATCGTAAAAGTATTGGTGTAACTGACACACCAGATAGAAAAGGATTTACTGTTGTATATAAAAAAGCTAAAAATGTTAATAAACTTGCTAAGGCAACTGTTAGGCGAACAATGAAAGAAGGTCCACGTAGATCATTATATAAATTAAAAAATCTTCTTAAGAAAAATAAGTATCGTCTTGATCTTACAAAGGTAATGTGTTCTGTTTTTGAAAAGTGTATATTTATAATTTATATATTTAAAAGTTTAAAATAAAAATATATACGATCTGTATTTTTATAATACATATATAAAAAGAAACAGATCTTAGTGGTTAACTTGTATTGTAATATTTAAAAATAATTTTTTTAAATGTTTATTTGAATATTTCATTAAAATATTTTATGCCATTTTAAATTTCCATATATAATATAAACTTAGAATTAATTATAATGTAAAATAATTATGTAATATTTATATATTTAATTAATAAAAAAAAATTTTCAAAAATTCATAATCAAGGAAACTTTATTCATAAATTTTTGTATTAAAAATTATATTATTAAAAGATATTTATCTTTTAAAAAAAACAAAAATATTGTATCATGTACTTAGTTTTTAATATAAATGATAATTTTATTTAACAAAATTTTTTTATATATGCATGATTAGATTTAATTAAGTACTATAAAAAATGTAATGTCTTGATTCAAAATTTTTTTTTATTATAGGTAGCATTACGCAGAGCTAGTGCAATACTTCGATCACAAAAACCTCTACCTGCAAAGAAAACAAGAACTACAAAAAAAACAGATTAATGTATTATATACAATAAAATATCTATTTAATAAATAAATGTAGTTTATAATTTTATGTACTATTTATCCAGAAATATTTAAGATATTTTTAATAAATATGAAAATTTAATATAAATCTTTTTAATACAAAATTACTTAAATTATTAAATACTTTTAAATTTTACTGAATATTTTTAAAAATTTGTAATTATGAATAAATGTTACAATTTTTCTAGTATATTTTACAAATTATTGAAAAACATGTTTTATTTAGAAAATATTTATTTATCATTCCAAAATAATGATTTGTTCTTTTAAAATTTATTTAAAAGTGGAAATGTATATGATTTAATACAATGTAAGTTTTGATTTGTATTACAAGTACATTCAATATTTCATACAGAAAAAAAAGAAGTCAGACATTAAATATTAAATAATAATTATGGTACATATAGATTTAGTGATTTTTCTTAAAATAATTTTTAAATATTGTACTATAAATTTTTTAAGAAAGTACCAGATATATAAATGAAATGTTTTCCAGTTTTTTGTGTGAAAGAAAATATAAATTTTAAAAAATAATAAGAATTTATTTTTTATCAATTTTTGAAGTACATTTTGATGGGTTTGCTAAAAATATTTTTATTTTTTGTCTTTTGAGTAAAACCGTATTTTGAACAATTTTTCATTTTTTTTTTTCACCTTATAAAACTTTTGGAATCTTAAACGTTTGTTAATCGATTCTTAGATTATCTCTAATGCTTCTATCAATTATCGTTGCACTTAACTCACGTTTTCTTCTTTTAATGCTTGCAATTTTACGTTTTCATTCATTTTTGTTTCACCCTATTGCTCTTTGCCTTTCACATAGGATTTATTATTTTTAAATGATTTGAACCATGTTTCAATTTATTAATGATGATGAATGTTCGCTATAGGTTTCCAAAAGTTATTTGTGTTATTCAACTATTTTTAATTTGCAGTAAAGAAACGTTGCGTCTCAAAAATAATGATTATTGGGTACGAAATTCAACATGTTCACTGAGCTGTGAAATTATGACACTATTATTTTAGTTCAATGTAGTGTATGTACATTTTTTTTTTTATATAATTAATAATAAAAATTAATGATTTATATTGAAATTATAAATTTTTATACAAATTACTATCTTTACGTATTTGAAAAATAAGAAAAAACATTTATAAATCTGGAATGTAAAGTGTAAATCTTATACAAATATTTTTTATTAAAATAAAATAAATAAATTAATGAAATTAAAATATAAAACATTAATACATAAATACTGTTCATTAATTAATTTAATATCCAATATAGTAATATATCTGAATTTATGAGTTCCCTATTGTATTTAGTATTTGATAGGAAATGCTTCAATATATAAATATATGTTAAATAATATACATTTAAATATTTCCAACACTTATTTATAAAATAATTATTTGATATTATTTGTTAAAATTATTCATGTTTCTAATAAATAAAATCATTTATTGATTTAATATAATTATATACTTTACATACAAGAATATAAATTGATAAATAAAGTACGAAAATTTAGTTATTATAATCATGTTATTTATTCTTTATTGATAATTATTAATTTCAAAAATGGGTAAAAATATTTATGTATTGACAGATGTGTATTCATTATTATATTAATATTTGTTTTCTATATTTAAATGTATTCAAGATAAGTTCATTAGAAGGAATATTACTTTTATGTTTTAATAATTTTTAAATAATTTTTTCATATAAATTATTCTTTTAATAATTATTAAAAAAAATTTAATTCACCAATATGTAACGATATTTTAGTAAAATAAAAAAAATAGTTACCTAAATTCATGTAAACTTTTAGTGGCACATATTTAGTATAATAATATTAATCAACAAATCGGAATTTACAGTAAAAACAATTTAAATGATTCTATTGATTTGACAATAAATAAATAAAATTTAAATTATTTTAAATACTGATATTCAGACTTAGTAGTTATTTCTTCTGATTGTAATAAAACAAAAAATCATGAATATGATTCAAAGTATAATACCAATATTCGATCTAATGTGATAAACTGAAAAAATAATAACTAATTATAACATTTTGAAATTCTAAAAAATTAAAAGAAAGTTTTTTGAGAAACTAACTAAAATTTTAGTAATTTACTTTTTGATGTACAATTGATTTTTTTCCAAAACAATTATTAACTTGAATATTGAAGAAATTTTTTACTAATACTTGCTTCTTGCAACAATATAATCCATAATATTTCATTAATTATTAAAACGACAAAATTTTTAAACAAAATTTTTTTTATATCATTGAAATTTACAATATATACATATGTATATAAAATTTTATAGAAAAAAAGGATTATTCGAGTACAACTTACTATATACATCCAGTTATTGATAAAAATCCAAAGCTGATTAAGTTTGTTTAATTAAAATAATTCGAAATTAATGCCGAAGAATGAATATATGAATCGCGATAAAATATAATTGAATAAAACTTGTTGAGTAATAATTTTATTTATTACAAATTATATTTTATTTTAAATATGTCATTATTCTTTAATTATTATTGACACTGAATAGCTATCATTGTAGAATCAATGTACTAATATTTTTCAAATAAAAATTTGTTTATTTTAATCATTAAAATTTATATTGTACATTTAACTTTGAATAAAAAAATTTTTAGTTAAAGCTCTAATCTTTTATTGACATAAGTTTGATAAAATTGGCTAAATAAATGGGAAAAAAGAAATTTTTTTGTAACATATACGCTTTTATATATGTTTCTAATTATTGACGATTGTGTCGAACTTGACGTGTACATATTATCTATTCAGTGTTTAAATACTTATAAGTATTATTTTTATTACTATTGAATAATATGATAGATTTAATTATTAAATCAAAATAAAAAAAATATATTTCTTACGTTAAATTTCATTCCTCAATATATTAAAGTTATACACTCATTCATAATTTATTAAAAAATATGTATAGTTAAAATATTAAAAATATAAATTATCGTCTTAAATTGAAAATGTTTAAACAAACTAGTGACGATCGAGTTTAAGTGTGAATTAATCATTATAATACCATTTCATTGTGCAAAGATTCAAAACACCTTCTATGACATTTATGTGAATGTTCAAATTTTATCGCACATTTAATAATGCAAATTTCTACAACTTGCAAAGACTGTACTTGTGAAAAATGTGAATCATCGAAAGAGAAGAACCCTCCAGATGCAAAATTAAACAATGGTTTGTATTACTTAACCTTATAAATTACCAATAAGTAGGTACTAGTTTTAATTCAAAATGTTGATATTTAAGTAATAAAAAGTAACAAATTTAAATATTAATTTAATATAATACATATATATATAATATATATATATATATATATATATTAAAGGTAAATTTTTAAAATGAATTATAAATATTGCAATTTGTAACCTGGACAGCTTATATATTATCATCCCAACAAAAAATTTAAAATTATAAGTACTTGAATATAATAAGGACTCATTTATTCTATATTATCAATTTTCAAATATTTAAGTGTAAATTAGTAGAAAATAAATATTTTGTAGAAAAATATCAAAATGCACTGTCGAGCCGTCATAAGAACTTGGGGAAATCTCGTCCAACGAAAATGAAAATACGATATACATATGGAAATCACCATCGCCTGGATCACACATATGCAGCCGCAGCAAATGTTAACGATGTTCTGTATTTGCAACCCATAAAAAATTTGAGTATCAAGCCCACGAATCAGTGGTTTAAAAATAACACAACTCTTTTTGATGGAGAGGAAAAGCAAGTTTTGACTGTCAAAGCGAATCATTTTAAATTGAATTTGAATGAAGAATGTCGAGATGAAAGCTGTGGCGAATTGTTTTTTGGCTCGATGGAAAATGATTCCGAAGAGATCAATTTAAAAAGCACGTGGCTGAGAAATCTTTGCTTAGAATATCATCCATCAAAGAACTTTTCCAAGTTACAGGCACCAAAGCTAATTCATTTGGATACTGTCAGAGAAAAATTCAAACAATTCCACTTCTCTAAAATAAACGTAAGCTTTGCACAATTTGTCCGTTAAATTATTTATAAATAAGAAAACTGCGTTTAAATAATTGTCTCAATAAGTAACGTACATTATCATTGCAGATATTTTTAATATTCATAAAATTAATAAAACATATTTTTTATTAATTGAAAAAATATGTAGTTATTATATTTATAAAATCACTTATAATCTTTTATTAACTTTCTGCAAAATATTAAAAAAAAGAAATAAAATAATAAAAGATATAATATTATTTTCTTAATCATTTAAATTATTAAAAATAATAAATTATCTTAATTTATATTCATATTGAAATACTTTAACGAGACTAAAATATTAGCTGTTATATATCATTTTGAAAAATATTATCTCCATATAATAATATTTATATATAATAAATTTTGTATGAAATGGCATATAAATTTTATTTACATTTTTTTCATAATTGAATATAAATAATTTATAAGCGAGTTATAAATAAAATTATATTTTTCAAATTAAGAATATTTTAATTTTTAATTCTTCTTTAATAATTCTAGGTCGATTTTTTCAGAAGAGCTTTTAAACATTAGTTAATAAAGCTGTATTTATTTTTAATATCTTAAATTATAAAAAATAGTTCATAAACATATTTATAATAGGGTACATTGAAGCAGTATCAAAAAAATAAAAAAGTGCATAAAAATAAAACAAACATATCATCATTGATTGGAAATGGTAAAATTGATAAACCCATTCAGGAAGATAAGAAAAGATGGATTGCAGCTCTTGCATTAATGGAACTTGCTCAATCAAAATGAATTAAGGATTATATTTTAATGTTGAATATATGTTTTGTTAGCTCAGGAAAATATTTATTTAGGAAATGAAAAGCAGTAAAGTATTTTTCTGTGATATTTTTTATGAAATGAATTGAAATTATTTTCGATTTATCAATTATTTTTTACTAGGACATCATAATTTCAAATATCGTATTATTATTATTATTATTATTATTATTATTATTATTTTATTTTAATATTTATTTTGAACTTTTATATTTCGTTTTATAAATATTCCAAATTATAAATTTGATTGCAATAATTAAATATTCAAATTCAAAAATACTTTATTATAAAAAAATATTTCACACATTCAATTTGAAATTGTATTTATAAAAAATGCACCAGAAATTTTTTTCAATATATATATTGTTAACATATTTACGTTTATATTTATTTAAAAGAAAATTTAAAATTTTAATACTTATTAGTTAACAAGGGAAATGATAACAAATTTAACATTTATACAAAAATATTTTACACTAATTTCATATAGTTAATTTATAAAGTTATTTGTTACATAATTATTCGATATGTGTATAAAAATTATTGTTATACATTTAAGACAATTTTATAAGAAAATTTATGAAATACATAAGAGAATTTACAGTAATAATTTTTATTTCTGAATAAATTTTTATTGAAAGTAATAAAGAAAATTTTTAATCTAATGAAAAAATCCATAATATTGATAAAAACATTTTTATTCGCTTTTAATAAAACTATCACTAAAATAATTTATCAGTAAATTTTGAAATTTAATTAGGAAAAATAGAAATATCTTTAAAATTTATTTCCATTGAAATAGTAAATAAATATGTTAGTATCCTTAAATATGTAAGTTAATTTTTCTATGCAAAGAGCTATGCAAAAAAATTATATATTTTTATTATAAATTTATAAAAATGTAATATTTTGTATAAATCAAATTTAAAAATAATAATAAATTTTAATCATAATATTAATTATTTAATTGTAGATTACAAATGTGTGTTTATGTGTATATACATACACACAAATGTATGTATATATATACATATATACACACATATATATACACACTTTTTGTTTAGAGTCTCATTTACATATTTAAATAAAATGAATAATACAAGTATTAATAATAATGAAATAATTTACTATTTTTTTTAACTCCAAATGGATTGTGTAATTTTTTTCTTCAAGTACATACCAAGAAATCGCTGGTATGTTGTTAAAGTTTTATAACTTATCAATATGTCAATATTTTATTTGCACATTTTACTTTTTATTAATAAAAACGTAATTAATTATAATCTTTTAACACAAAATTTTTCTATTTTATCAATTTTAATAAAAGTTTAAGTACTATGAATAAAAATAATAAATGAAGTTTCAAAAAGTGTTAATTGATTATTTTCATTACATTTAATAAATTGGAGTTAAGTCTAATTACTACTAAGTAAATGTCAAAAAAAATTTCATTAAAAGGATATACTAATGGTATTAAATGTTTTTAATAAAAAGGAGCAGAAATTATTATCTTTGTCAATTGTATAATACACTTAAAAATTCATATAAAATATAAAAACTATTAAAGAAAATTTTTAATAATACAATAGTTTTTAAATATAATAAAAATATTATTATTTATTAGGTACGTACATAATGTACGAAAGAATATGTTTTCATTAAAAAACTATTCTAGACTTTTTAAGATTCAATAATACTTAATAACAAAATTGGATATAGCATTTATGGAACAATAATTATTTTTTCAATATAAATGAAGAATGATGTGACAAAGATAACTAATTAATTTAAACACCTATTAAGTAAATCATTCATTAATAGTGAATCCTAATTAAATGTTAACATTAATAATTGTTAATAATTAAATAATTATCACAATGGAGGTGTACTTTCTTTTTGTGAACTTGTTGATGAACGGTCAATAGATTTCTTGGTAAATCTCGTATTTTTCTTTCTGGTCGTCTTTTGTTCTTCTTTTTGTATTGTGCTTGTAATTTCCCCTATTTCATCCATAAAAATTTTTCTACGAACGCCTCTTGTAGTCGGCCTTTTAATAGGTTGATTGTGGGTGATACTTTTGGGTATTGGCGAGTTACCCAAATTCTTCTCATTATTTGGTTCAATAATTGTGATCACAGGATTTGTTATTACTGGAGAAGATTTTTGTCGACGTCGAGTTCGTGTTGAATTTTTCTTATTAGGTGTTGTACATTTTTCGGCTGGTTGGTTCGTTATATTGATGGGAATATCGTCAGGTACTGCAAAAGCTAAATTTTTACAAAGTAGTATTAAAAATAAATATTAGATAGCTATAAAATTAAAAGTATAAAATTTATATATACAAATACAGAGATAATAATTTTTTTTTAAAAATTATGTGAAACATAAATACATTGTACAATTAATGTAGATATTAGTTTGAAATATTTATTGTAATATACAATTAAAAAAATGGTTACTCTAAAATTTATTTGATAAAAATATGCTTTGTTATTTTTTAAATTAGTCTTTAAAAAATAAAATTTCTAGATATTTTTATTTTGATATTTTGCATTAAATTGTTTATAGTAAAAAATCAATATTTTTACTACTTAATTTTTATATTTAATTTATTATAAAATAAAATATGTATTATTTTATAATCATTCCTTTGGAGATTAAACTAAAAATGATTTGTTTTGATAAATAATTCTAATATAATTTATTTTAAATTCAACTTTAAAATTAATTAAGTATACTTACATAGCTGGTTTTGTAAAACTTCATACATAAAGTATTGAAAATAAAGTTCCATTGCATAGACTGTAGTACAATGTTGACTTAAATCGTTTTTTTTCGCAATTTCTAAAGCTTCTTGAATTAATGCTAAAGCATCCTCTTTTTTATCTGATTTAAAATCAATAATGTGCATGCTTAAATCTAATAAATATAGCATATTATCGATGGTAAAATTTCTACATCTTTTCCATTTATAATTCTTATACTGTCTTGCTTCAATTGTATCCTTTTGATCTATTAATTGTTTTATCTTACAAGCACCGTGAAAGTATTCTTCTGCTTCTTGTATATACTTAAGTAAGCTATAAAGTTGTGCTCGAATATGACTACAGGAAAAAGTCAAATATTGATAATGGATATTCGTACAAGTGAAACATTGACATTGTAAAGTGTGAATAAGAAAGTCTGGTGAAGTGAAAATTCTTTTTTTTAATTCTGGTGAAGCGCTATTCTTTGGCAAAGTGATAGGTATAACAGGTGGATGATCACGTACTGTCGGGGTCGTTGTTAACTAAAAAAAATATTATAATTTTAATTTAAAATATTTGTAACAATATTATTTTATTGTACTTTCTTTAAGTCCTTAGAAAATATATATAAAAATATATAAGTTATAATTTGCCTAAATATTTTTATAGTTATGAATTATATAAAGTTACAAATTTATTATATATTCATAAAAATAATTTAACTGCTATGATAAAAATATAAACTGAACAGAATAGTTATGTGATATAGCCATGTTTTAAGGCATAAAATTAATTTATTAATGTACGTTTATAAAAAAAGAAGTAAAAAGTTCTTTACTGAAACAATATTTTAATTCATATATATAAAATATGAATAAAAATGATAGAATTAATAATTTTTAATATTATCAAAATATTTGTTTGTTGTAACTAAATAATTTTACAAAATATTCTTTGAAAATTTAATTACAGTATTCTATTTCTAATAAAAAAAATATTTTTAAGTTTTGTCATCAAATCTTTACCTGTACATTTGTTTGTTGTTGAAATATGGCTTTCATAGACACATTAAATTGTTCAAGACATAAAATATGTTCAAGATCCTGAAGCCTCACTTCACAATCCTCTACACGCAAACGTAACAAATCAATGTAGCATAAATATTTTAAATACTGGGCTATTCTTAGGGTCATCCCAAAAATCTGTGCAAGTTTCAGTCCATAAGATAGATGGGCAGAAATGTCACGAAATGATATGAGGCTATTCATTGGAATAACTACATTATACATAACTTCAAATAATTGCTCACAAGCAAAAAGGTGAAATCTTATATTCCAAAATTTGCATATATCTAAAAAGAATTATATTTTTAAAAATAGTATTTTATTAGTATTTTTAGTATAAGTTTTTTTTATTCACAACATACAAAGAATATTTTTACCAGTAATAATAAAATGTATTACTATTTTAAAAAATTAAATTGATTTTTTCTAAAAATATTTATGTTTATTATTTATTCTCTGAATTTTTTCAAATTTATTTTTGATTTAGTTACATATTTCAATACAAAATTATATTAATCAATAGTATTAAAGATATTATATAACATTTAAAATTACCATATTTTATTTTTGTTGATATAAAATATTCAAAATTCATATTGAAATTCGCTTACCTTCAACTATTGTGTCATGTAAATTTATCATTAGATAATGAATTTCTACTAATAATGTACAATAATCTTCTTGACTAGTTTTCGAATTAATTAGATAATAATTGCGAAATTGTATATCAGTACAATAAATGTATATTTTTGAATTTGTAAGCATATCATAATTGGATAGAGCTTTAACTTTTTCTAATAATATTTTACCTTCTTCAATCTATATTAAATCAATAATAATATACGTTATTATGAATATTTTAAAAGGTTTCAAGAAAATATAATTAAAGCACCTTTTTACAATCAAAGTAAAAATCTGCTAAACTTAACCAAAATAGAGCAACGATATCAATTTCTGCATTTTTAGAAGAACACTTAATATTTTCAACATATTTTTCAGAATTATCAATCCATTCATCATTAATACATCTTAAAGATAAACTTCTACTAGTTGCTGAAAAATATAAATAATTTAATAAAAACGCTTATGTTTAAGCTCTATAGACAATTAATCTTAAATTACCATATATACAAGTTGTAAAATCTTGCAGAATTGTAGATAATTTGTACACTAATTTCCAACATTTTTCTTCATTGTTAACAAATTTATATAATCTACAATATTCTCCACATATAAGAATAGTTTCTAAAGTTAATTTAGGTTCCCAGTCTTTAGGTATTGACATCTAACAATATTATTTATCATACATATTA
Source organism: Eupristina koningsbergeri (assembly GCA_018907245.1). Classification (NCBI taxonomy): domain Eukaryota; kingdom Metazoa; phylum Arthropoda; class Insecta; order Hymenoptera; family Agaonidae; genus Eupristina; species Eupristina koningsbergeri. The sequence goes on from JACCHV010002776.1 coordinate 72,989, forward strand.
AAAAATAATTTTTTTTAGCATAAACAATATTTTAATTTAAAAAATACAAATAATAAAGTAAAAAAAGATAAGTGAATCACTTCAAATTTTACCAAATTTTGTTGAAAGCAATTTTCCCATGTAGTCAATATTTCTTGTAATTCCTTAGCACATTTCCCATCTTCTTCAATATTAATTCCTCCATATGTTGGTACAACTTCATCTTCATTATCTGTATGGTCATTTTTTGGTTTAGAACTTAATTTTTTAAAAGCTTTCATTGTAAAATTTGCTTCCTCTATTTGTATAGCAATAGCTTGACTCCTATTATATAACTTTTCAATGATAGTGAAAAATTTCAGATTGGCCAATAAACACTGATTACCTGCTGTTTTTGGCTTATAATTTTTTAAGTTATTCATAGCTTTTGAAATGTAATCAGAAATACATTCTCTTTTCCTCAATTGTAAAGCATGACAGCATAGTAAGAATACACCTTGTGCATAATGTAAGCCATTATTTGTAGATTCTAATTTGATAATTAACAAATAAAACCTTATCTAATTAATTATTGTCCAATTATTTTTACATTTTATTTTAGATAAACATTTTTTTTATTTTTTAATTTAATATTAATTAAAAATTAGAATTTTAAAATTATATAATAATATAATTATTAAATTTATAACAATAACAATAATAACAATAGAAATATTAATTACCCAATTCAAGTAATGTACTTTTCATAGAGAGAATCATGTTTCCTTTCACTTGATATAAAGATTTCAGCTCTCTGAGACATATATCACTTAAATCATAATGTTCAGAAATTATATCAATACCTAGTTTCTTTACTATATCTGCATCTGTTGTTAAACATTTTAATATTGTTAATTCTTGAATTTCTTTAGAATTTATTAGTTTCAATTTAATGGTAGCCCACATATCAAATGCTTTCTTTTTTCTATTTTCATAATTGCTCAAAATTGCATTGTATGCTGTATATACCAGGGCTTTTCTGAATTTTTCTAAAATAAAATATATTTTTATATAAAAATTTATCTCTATCATTAATTTGTTTTTAAATTATATTATTAAAAAAACAACATTATTATAAAATAAATAAATATAATAATTAACAAATAACAAGTTTATAAAAAATAAAAAATTGATAGTATTTTTGAAACCAAAAATAGTTTTCAAAAATTATAGTAATTATAATTATGAGTAGATAAAAATTTTAAAAATAGTTACTTAAAAGCTTACCTTGATTAAAATTTGAATTGCATAAACGATGTAATGTTGTGCCAACTGGATTTTCCAATCCAAAACTACTAATTTTACTATTTAAACCATCATAACGAATAATTTGGGTGCATAGTATTTCATAAAATTCTTCAACCTCTGCAGGATACTTAGCTTCACTTATTAATCCAATATTAAAAATTGTTTTTCCACATAAATCCCACAAGAGAGTTGAATATTTACAATTTAGTTTATCAAGTTCATTAAATGCAAATACTAACTCTTTCATTAATTCTTTTGATAATCCAAAAATTTTTTCATCGATAGAAGATGAGTTAAATTTTGCAATTATTCTTAAATATGCTGAAATTGATATTGCAGCATTGTATATATCTTTTTTTACTATACAAATACTAGGTTTAGAACATTTTTTACATACATAATTTACAGGTAATGGACGATTTTTCAAAATATTATGTGTACATTTTACAAAATTACCCATTTTTAAAATATCACTGTAAGTTAAATTTGTATTTACTAACTGTTTCAAAACTAAAATTTCCCAATTAGCAAATAAAGTTTCAAAACTATAAGTTATTGCAGTAATAGTTTCTACAATTGAATTATTTTTCATTCCATATTTTTGTATAAGAATGTCCAAAATATCAGTACATTTTTTGAATCTTATTTTACCAATTTCATTAGACATAAAATTCGTTTCTAATAAATTTATACTATATTCTCTAAAAAATTTGTAAGAATTATAACATTCATATGAAACTTTTAATGATTCAGTAAAGAATAAATCACACTGTCGAAAATAGTTTAAAATGTTTGAATTATTTATAGCATCTTTTCTTTTAAAAAATGCTAAGCCTACCATAGGTATTAGAAGATTATAAGCATCCACTAGTGGGAATATTTTTAAATTCATTATAAAATTTGATAAAGATTGAAATAATTGTAATATACATGGAAAGGCAATTACCAAGGGTATAATAGATAATTTTTTTATATATGCATTTGTAGTATTGAATATATAGCATGAATCTTCATCACAATATGTTAAGATTTGCAAATGAAACTTTACATAACTACAAAATTCTCCATCAATATTATTATTTTCTATTTTAGAATTATTTACTAGTGCATCTAACTTTTTAAATATTTCAGTGTACCACAATGATGCTATTTGATAATATTTTGAAGATTGATAATCTCCAGTATTAACTAATTTTCCAGGTAATAAATAATTACATATTATTTTAGCTTCATTAAAAAGATTCTTTTTTAAAAGATAAGAAAGAATATAATACAAGGCACTGAAAAATTTATTTTTATCTGGTATATTTATCAAATTATTACAGCCTATATTAGCAATTGTAAATATCTCAATTTCTTGGGATAAATTTTCTCTATAGCATCGATCTGCACAATGTGACAAAAGTAGAAGCAGTTTAAACAGATATTTATTACTTTCTACATCTTGTTTTATATTCTTAATATTCTGAAAACATATTAATTGAATTATTTTCACAAAATATCAATATCATAATATTTTTTAAATATGTTTTTCTTTATTATCACAAAACTATTATTATACATTGTTTACCTAAAAATTGAATTAGTTGGTAAAAAAAAACTTTAGAATGATATTAATTTAAAATGATATTAATTATATTTTATTATTAATATTCAGTGTTTAAATATTCATTCATTTTAAATCACATTACATGATTTACAATTAATTATCAATAAAAATTAAATGCATAATAAATTTAAAAAACATGTACTTATAGTTAATATAAAATATGTAATAAAAACGTTATTTTACCTTTAAACTATTTATAATATTTTCAAAATTTTGTTTATGAATCCAGCTGATCCATTTTTTACATTCCTCATAGTCAGGCATATTACTAAAAAATAATATTGAATAAAATGATAAAATTGTACTTAATAGAAAAGCATTACTTGCATCATTTTGTATTAATATTTGTTATTCTTTAAACTTGAATAAATAAGTACTATATATTTTTGTTTCATAAAAGAATCAAATTAAAAGGTTAAATGAATTATTTATTATTATATTTAAGTTACAATTAATAAATAAAACATTCATAATTTTGACATTTACATTATTAGTTTGGTCATTTAAATATCTTAAAAAGTACATAATAAAGTATTCATAACTTTAAATATATATAAAAAAAAAAAAATATTAAACACATTATATAAAATTTTAATATAATTGAAAACAAAAAATTGCAAATTATTATTAGCAAAAATATATTAAAATATTCTAAATTCAAAACATTTTTTTATTCTTTCTATAAAAAATTTATTGAATTTATATATTAAAATTTTTTATCGCATCGTAAAATTCTATACTTATCTTATAACTAAACCAATATTCGTTTAATATAATAAGAACCGGTGAATTACCTTAATTCTCCAGTTTTAACGTGACAAAACTTGTTTATTAGTGCAACCGTCAATTATAAACACATTTGAATATTTTTGTATGAAAATGAAAATTCATTGACTTTTTATGCACTAGTAACACATTTTGCCTTTACATTTCCGCTGTACAAATATTTTATTCACTTAATAGAATTTAAACTAAAATGTGGAAAAAGTGGCAACACAAGACATATATTGATGAGAATTTCCTAAACTAAATCCTAAACCAAACGGAATCTTAAGGTTTGAAATTTAAGATTGTGCGATGGATCCACTACTACACATGTTTAATTCTGTTTGTAAGACTGTCATGACATCTAATTGCAGATTTTGAAGTCACAATTCATTCTCAACAATTTTTTCTACGATTGTGTTCCCATCCAGAGAGTCGATTTTAAAAAGTCAGTATAACCAGAGATTATTAGAGAGATTGCTGATGACCGTGTTAAACATTTGTTCCCAAAAACCTAGCGGCTGTTTAACAAAGTACATTTCTTGTTCGAGCAGCAGTTAAGGGGAGTACAAATGAAAGTTAAGTACTCTCCCTACTGCATTCAATGTGGAATGCAATGAAGTTAGCCTTAATATTTGAATTCAAATATAATACAAGTTTTCTTTTTGGATATTTCAAAAATCTTTCTTTATTTTATATATTAACATTTTATCTTTTTTAATTTAAAAAATATATCTACCACCTTCATATAATTAGGAATTTTTTAATTTAAGTTTTTAAAAGTATTTTTATGTGTAAATGTATCTGTTTATATAACATGGACTTAAAATTTTTCTTTTTATGTGTGTCCTGTCAAATTTGTGTCACATAACCTCCATTATTATATACATAATTTACTATATTATATATGTGTAAGAAAATTATTAAAATAAATCATATGTACATTTAAAATATTAAAATAAATAATTTATAAAATAAAATGAATATAATAACATTTCTTTCATTATATAAAATGAATAATAACAATATAAATCTTGATATTTAATTATCAATTTTAATAAAATCACTTATTTCAAGAATATACTGAAACAATAACTAAAAAGCTTAATAATCTCTGGTATAACGAAATTCATCATAGAATTCAAAATTTTGTTATTTTGGTCTTAATTTCACCTAACGTTCATTTTCAAAGAAAGAAAAAAGATATACAATAAACCACGAAAATTTAATATTTTTCAATTAGGTTAATACTAATATTACAACAAAAGAAGTTTAAAAAAAAACTTTTATTTTAATTTAATTTATTTTGTTTTAAAAGTTGAACATTTAATTATAAATTTCTATTTTAGTCTAAATATAAAAAGTCTAACCTATTTACGTAATTATTTAAATTTATAGTTTTAAAAATTATAATACTTTTTTTTAAGCAAATTCAATGACTTTAAAAGGAATATCTTGAATTTGAAATGATATAATTGCGATTATTATTAAAATGTATTTATTAAAAAAAGAGAGAGAATTTTTTTATTTGAATTTTTTAATATTTTAATATTTTATAGAAATGCATATAATGATGCAATACCTTTTGATAAAACAGGAAAGTAAACAATAAGGCAATTTCGAATACATTAACAGAAAATCTGTAAAACTAAAAATTGTTCAAGCAAGTGATATGTGTTGTATACTTGTTATTATACTATATTGTGCATTAGTTATAAAGGATTGTATGCATCGATCTTTTCATTTTTTCGATTAGTTATGTGTAAGCAGTTTTGACGTATATATTGAAGAAAATCAACGGTTTTTTAACGTCATTCGCATGAGATCTTTTATCAATGTACTTTTTAATTGCTTTAAGAAATAGGCGAGCTCTTTTCTTTTAAATAGGTATAATAACATTAATTCAATTTTATCTAAGTTATTTATGTATTGAAAATGTAAATTTATTTAGTAGTAATCAAATTTTTATTTATACATTAGTAGTTTTGTACTACTTTAAGAAAATTGTTCTATTTTATTTAAATTTATTTAATTTGATAGTATGGATTAATAAAATATGTTAAAGGTTTAGATATTTTAAATAATAAAATCTTTACTCTACTCTGCACTTCCTTTTTATTTTAAAAATTACGTAAAAATTATTATTATTAAAGGGTGTAATTAAAACAAAATGTTTTTTCGCAGATGAGGCATAATAATACGAATTTGAGAGTCAAACATAGAGAAGAAAACCGATTGGCAGTGGCCGATGTGGGATTTATTGTTCCTGATCGGGAAATTGTTAGGATGTAACTTTGTTGTGATTGATTGTTCGATCGGTTATGGAGATAAAACTTAAATCAATGTACCCCAAGCAATAACACAGGAAACATGAATTTTCATCGATAAAACTCGCACGACTCAACAGAGAAATAGTAACATCTTATATACTTTTAAAATATTTTAAAAATATTTATTGCTTTTTAGTGATAAATCATCAGTCATTTTGAATTTAATTTCTCAAGATTTTTTTTTTTAATAATTTAAGAGCTTTCTCTTAATCAAACATTAATAAACTGATATTGTAATTATTAAGGAATCTTCCTGTTTATATTATTTTTAATTTATCAGTATACGGATACTGTTTACAAATTGTTTCCGAATTTTTTTTATCATTTTTTAAGGTAATCTAATATACACTTATACAATGCAATTATACATGTAGTATTAATAATATTTAAAAAATTTAAATATTCAGATTTTTTTTTAGAGATAATTGTCATAATAATACATATCCATACATAAGCATATTTAGTCTATATATTTGTTTTAAATTAAATGTTATTTTTTATGGTTGAAAATGTACATTATATGTAATATAAATTAAATATAATAAATAATAACAAAATAACTTCTGATCAATATTTATTAAATTAAAAAAAAAAAAATTATTTTGAAATTGTTATGTATAAATTTTATTGAGAATTGACATTTGAAAATCGATTGAATTGACTTAAATGGAATAAAGATATTATATTTTTTGATCGTTTAATTATAATTTAATTATCGTGTTTATTTAATTTAGTTTGAATTTAAAATAAATAAATTTATGAATAAAAAAGCGAAGATTTAAAATGTAACTCAACATAATATTTTTATATAAAAATAATGAAAAACAATATTCTATTATTACATATCTAATATTGTAATAAAAATTATACATTTTTTTGTTACATTAGGGGAATAAATTTATGTTTAAAAAATAACGCGTATTAGTAATATTATTAAATATTATTAATACATAAAGCAAATATACTAACATAGTTAATCAAACAATATTATTTAATTTTTAATCAATGCTAAATGATTTAATACATATCCACTCTGAAAATTAATTATGTGTTAGAAAATAATTTATAATAAATGAAAAATTTGTTTTTAACAATTATAATTTGAAAATTTATATTCATATATTGATATAAGAATAACTTTTTAAATATCTTATTATAAATTTATATTTTTATAAATTTTAGATAACTATTTAAAGTTATTTAATTATACTTTTAATCTATATATGAGTGTATTGACAGTTGACGGAAGAACCGAAATTTCAATACGACTAAATACATGGGTATATAATTAACTGTACCATAAAAATTATGATAAAATTACAAAGTAATAAACTATATTTTCGTTGTGCAAACTATTCGTCAAAAAATATTAAATCATTTCATTCAAATATATTTATTATCAATATTTAATGCAGTACTATTATCTATTTTATGATACATTAATTAAACATTTTTACCATTCTAAAGTAATAAATTATATTGTATAATTAATGAAGAGTACTTTCAATTGATTTTTTATTTTGATGAATATTCTTTGAAATGAACGCAAGTAATTAAATATTTTCTACAAGAATTAATCATTTATGGCTTAAATATTTTTTTAGAAATTTATAACATCATTTTACTAAAATCAAAGAAGTATTGTTATCAAAACATAAATAATTATCTATTTTGTATTTTTACTGAAATTTCAATTAAGACATATAAGAATATTACAGAACAATATTGTTAGAATATGCCATAAATGAAAAAATTTGTACAAATAACTAATTAAATCTTATGTTATTTATGATTTTCATTGTTTTATCTGTTTATTCAATATTGAAAATATATTATAATTACATTAAAAGTTGTTAATATTATTTATATATATTGAGGTTTATAAATATTGAATACTTTACCTTATTGAAGTAATAACATCACACAAAAAGTAAATAAATTTTATTTAAAAAATCTTTTTCATTTAATCATTTTTAATATCAATAAATTATAAACATTGTTAAAAGAAAAAAAAACCACTTTTTTGATAGAAATTTTTTAAAAAATATATATTTGCACATGTATTTTTTTAATTCATTTTTTACTATAAACGTTCAATAATATAAAAACTATAAATAATTATTAAACCTTTTTTCTAATATTCGCTTGATCTCTTTGTTTATATTTTATTTATAATGAATATATAAAATATTAAAACTAAATGACGAATGTTGAAAATAACATTTGTATATAACCTCTTCATTTTGAACATGAATAAATGCTAAAATACGTGATAAAGTATTAATTGTGATAAGAATATTCTGTTTTGTATATTTATTAAGGTATACATCGTCATTAAGTTAAACATTTATATTCTACCAGTATTAATAACAAACTTCATGAAAATATGTAGTACGTACATGTTAATAATATGAACGTTAGTACTTTTTGTGTATTATTTTTTGTTTCATTGTTACGTGTACTAAATATTGCATATTTAATTTGAATTTTTGTTATTGCAAGTTGTTGCTGCAATTGTAATTTAGAATGCTTTATATCTTACACAACTTTTTTTCTTTTTAACATTTTTCATTTTAATGAGTTTTGTATTTGAAAAGTTCAATTTTTAAGTTTTAAGTAAATTGTAACAGTAAAATTTTCAATTTTTAGCTAAAATTCAAGTATCATTACAGACAATAAAATAAGTCTTTAAGTGTATTTGTAGCTTTTTAGTTGTTCATCTCTGTTTTTAAATAATAGTAATATTTTGCTGATGTAAATGTAATTATATTAATTTTAATTATTTGTGGAAGTGTTATATTATATGAAATAATAAAAATACTGAATAGAGTTAAATTATAATTAACATTATTGTTTAAATTTTAGTCTTGAATAAAAGTACAAGTGTTTAAATTGATTAAAAATTATTTGTCTAATCTTTGTTTAATCAAATTTTTTATATGAACGAAGGCTTAGTTAGTATGAAAATCCGTCAGATTCATTGCGATCGACATGAGATTACTTTTTCAGCAATGCAACATAAATTTTATTATTTACTTCTAATAATGATAGGATAAAGTACTTCTATATTGTTATTAAATCGATTGTGCAAGTATAATATTATTTGATAAGAAAATTTTTTTACAATAACAAACAAGAAAGTCAAGAAAAACTAATGTATATCACATGAAACTAGTTTATATTTAAGATAAAGTTTAGTATTGAAATAACTTTTGTTTATTTTTAGTATTATATTAAAAATGGATTTTCAGTGGTATTTTAAAAATAATTTATTTCGTTTTGAGGTTAGTCGCCTTTTTATTTTGATATTGTAATTTAAGAATTAAGCTAAATTTCTGTTGACTTTTATTTTTTAAATGTTATATAAATTTTGTAGAATTTAAGAAAACACCCTCCATGTTAATACGAGTATTAGGAAATTGGTTCCTTAAGGGTGCAGGTTGAATAAAACAAGTTTTAAACGTTGGCAACATTTCAACAAATTACTTTATAGTGTAGTTTGTAATTTAATTGTTGTAATAATCGTTTTAATTTATATTAAAAAATAGGCCTGATGAAGACAAAGTAATTTGTCGAAAAGTCAACGTTTACAACTTGTGTTTTATTCAACCAATACCCTTAAGGAATTAATTTCCCAATGCTTATATAAATTTTATTAATATTTTAATAATTATAATTTCTTAATTTATATTAAATTACGATACATAAAAATTCAAAAAAAAAAAAAAATTTTATTTAATTATGTTTATTCAAGTTTTTTTTTATCAATAAAATAATTACCAAAAAACCAGTAATTAATTTTATCAATAAGAATTTCTTCTTTATTATTTGTGAAAATAATATTAGAATTATTGTGTAAATAAAATTTTTATTTATGTTTATATATTTAAAATTAACTTTTATATGTAAATGCAATATTGTATTTAAAACCAAAAAATTTACAAAATTAATAAGTTGTGTATTTTATTTAACATAATTATTTATGCACTTAATAAATTATTTATTTATAAATAAAGTAAATATAACAAGTTTTTACTGTTTTTATATATTTTCAGGATACACAAGTTTGTTATAATGTTGAATATGAAAAATGATAAGAAAATTTAAAAAATTATTTACAACATTTTTACATAGAAATTATTTCATATACAAAAGCTTTATAATCATTGTATTAGGAAACAAAAATGGAATCTAAATATAAGGGAACAAAAAGTCAAAATAGTAGCCCGAATTTAAGAAATATTAGAAAACTTAAATATCAAACTCGAAAAGATTTTTTTAGATTTGCAGAGGTAAAAATAATGTTTTTAAATTTAACCATTTTTTAAATATGATCCTTATACTTTCCCTATTGCTTAAAGAAAAATGTTTTTTTCATATAAATTTATTTTAATATATTTCACATTCAAGTCAAAAAGTCAATCTTAATATTATATTTGTGTAATTTTATAAATATAAAATTATCATTAATAAAAACGATTAAATCATGTAATTAATTTTAAGTGTAAAAATAATATGTATTTTTTTTCAAAATGTATAATTTCTAGATATTTAATTTTTTATCATTATTATTGTATAATTATTTCAGTAGTTTAGTTTACAAATGTAAGAATAAGTAATTGATTATATTTATACATATATATATATATGTGTGTGTGTATATGTACATATATTATGGTATTCATTGATATATCTATTGTTAGCATGATAATAATTTATACTTCAAAATATTTTTTACTGTGTTAATTATGAATATATTTGTATTTTAAATAACAAATATATTGATTTAGTAATTGTTACAATATTTAATATTTCAGCGATAAAAACGATTATATTACCAATAATATTCATTTAATAGAAGCTGATGACGGCAAAACTGTTAAGACATGCTTTGAAAAAGGCATCAACAGTAATCAATATTAATTCTAAATCACAGTCATTTAATAATTTTATAAAAGCAGATTTTGATCAACCTACTAACTATAGTTTATGCTATGCTAAGGAAAACTCAATAATAGAAGAATTAGATAATTTTGAATTTTTAATTGTAAGCAGAGATGTAGAAAATACTGTTACAATATATTGTACAAAAACAACTTCATTTGAATTTTCTGTACATTTTTCTACTTCTACATGTACAACAAATTTATTAAAACTTGATAATACAAAATTATATAATATAGTTGAAACACAATTAAGGAGGTTTAATATTGTGGAACAAAATAAATTTATTCAAGAACAGTTAAGAAACTTAAAAGATCAATCAAGAAGCTACATGGAATTCGGAGATAAAACCAAAAAGTGTGAAAACACAAATATAAAAATATACTTACCAGATGATATAGAAGATTTTGATGAAAAATGTAATGATGATAGATCAGAAAAAATTATAAATGTTACTCCATCACAATCACCAGTTGAATTATGCAGTAAAGATAGAGACGCAAAAATAGTAATATTTGGAGAAGATCGTTGTGGTCAACAAAGTCCTTTAATGTTTTCTAGATGTAGTTCTTTAGGTTCTCTCAGTGGTTGTGATCAACAATCACTTCATGATGATCACAGCTCTGTAGTAAGCGATTTCAGTCGAACAACTAGTGAAGTTGTTTCTCCAAATGAGCTTCCTGATTCTCCTGCACAACTTGTTATTTCTAGTCTACAATATAAAGATAAGAAATTGGTTCGTAAGAAAATACATCAACAAAAAGAAAAAATTCAATCTGTGGAAATAAATTCTTTGCAACAGGAAATACCAAAATATAGCATTTTTGAGGATGATTTATCTATTTTTAAAGAAGAATCTACTCCAGTTAAATTTCAGTCTATAACTGCAAGTAGTTTAAGTTCTTTAACAATAGATGATGATGATGATGTAGATGAACACAATACGAAAAATAAAGCAAGTGTAATAAAAATATTGAAAACAAATATTGAGCCCTTTAGTTCTGAAGAAGTTCAAAAGAAAAAAATATCTAATAATTGTGAAATATTTGAAGAAAATTCTTATATTTCTGTAGATGAAAAAAAAATTCTGAATGAATATATTCGTAAAGGAATTGCAAAAGTAACTAAGCAACATTTAAATGATGTATCATCATTAAATTTGCAAGTAAATACATCTAATTTAAATATATCTGAGTCAAAAAGTTTATGTCAAAATGATATTAAATCTAATAGTTCTTTAGAAATATTTGATGAAAATTCAGATTTAACTGCAGAAGAAGAAAAACTTCTCGATGACGTTATACGAAGAGGAATTGCAAAAGTTACACGACAAAATGTAAATGACATTACTTCTTTAAGTTTGTGCACAAATTTTTCTAGGCTATCTACACTTTGTAATTGTAATGCAAATGATAATCAAGAGAAAAATATAAAAACTGCCAAAACATGAAGATTCACAAAAGCGTCACCTATTTATCTACTGGAACAATATATTTAAAACATCAATTTAATTAATAATCAAATTTGAATTAATAGATGATTTGAGTATCATAAATATATTTTTAGTCTAAACTAAAAATATGTATCATTGGTAGTTAAACTACAATTTATTTATTCAATTATCCATCAATCATATTGATTAAAATGTTAATTTTGTAATATCTTATCTTTAAAAGAATTATTTATTTATTATAATTATATATATCATATATATATATTTTGAATTATGAAAAATATTTCAGAATTGTCAATGATAATTAACGTTTACGATATCATAATAATGATAATGATAATGACGATGATTAAGACTTTTCATGATTGATAATAATTATTATGATAAAAATTGTGATGTACAAATTCTTTTTTTTTACAATAAAAATTTGTCATGTAATACAAGGTTTGATTTATTGAATATAATTAGCTTTAAAAAACTTTATTATTATTAATATTTATATCATGATATTAAAGATTTGTTGAAATACTGAAATGTAGTTTTCTGGAAGAAAATTTTTATATTGTCTTTAAATTTTTTATAACAAACAATTGCAGGTGTGTTATTTTTCCTTTAAACATATCAATATTATGTCATAAACAAGTAAAAATTTTACAGAATCATGTATAATTGTTATTATTAAAAATATTTTTGTAAAATAAATTATATATAAAAATTACGTGCAGGTGATGGAAACAACTATAAGTATTAATAAATGTGTATTTTATTTGAATTTTTTTTAAAATATTTATAATTTTTATTTTATTATTTAATAACAAGAAGAAAATAAAATAATATAATAATATTGGCATTTCTAAAATCAAATAGAAAATATAAAATTATAATATTATCATTTTTATAAAAAGGTTTAAAAAATTTTTCTTGTTAATCGAACAAATTTAATCAAATGTAATTCAATAAATTTTACGATGTAGGTATTAATCAAAATATCTTTATATATAAAAAACAAAATTTATATACAAATATAATTAGTAGAGTCAGGTACGGCATTGAGTGACCTACAAGAAATTTTTTTTTAAATTCATAGCATTAAATATATAAGATAGTTTGTAATAAAAAATTAAATAAAACAAAATGCAATAAAAAAGTAGATTATAAATGTAATGAAAAACTGATTTTTAGTGATATAATTGGAAATTATGAAGCGATTCAAATTTATGCGATAAATATTACATAATAGTCATGCAAATTGTATTTATTATTTTAAAATATAATATACATATATATTTGCGAAATATAAAGAATTTGAAATACAATTTAATTATTTTTTATAGATAAATTGTAATAAAACCACATGTGTTTAAGACAATTAATACAAAATTTTGATTATAATTAATATTTCCCCCCCCTTATTAATTAAATTATTTTATTTTACAGATTTATAAAAAAATTAAATATGAATAAATGAAAATTTACGAAAACACTATTTTAATTAATATAAAAAATAGTTTATAATATTAATTGGTGTTAATCTTAATTAAATTTTAATTTCGTTAAAAAATATAAATTTTACATTAAATTTGATTAAATTCTAGATCATAGGATAATACATATTTGTACCTTTTAATCGATAATCGATAATTATTCATTATTACTTAACGAATACGATATTTTTAGTCACAAAAAAATGGAATAATTATTTTGAGTAAAAACCTTTATTTTTAGTCAACACCTTTAACACAATTCAATTTGTATAATTAATATAATTTTGTCGTTTTTTCAATTTAATTGTTGTTTTAAACTTATTTAAAAGTAAGAAAAAAATGGTAATATTCATTTTTTTTTAAATATATGTATAATAAGAGTACAGTAATAATAAAAATCATAAATACTATTTATTACAGAATAATTAACATAATAATATTTTAACAGAATAATAATTTTTTGAAATATTTTATGAAATACTGAAAATGATGATTTTTATTAAATCAATTAAGTGTATTGGTAATGAGAAAAAAAAATCTTTTTTTTAATATTTTCAAAATTTTGATGATAGAGATATTTTATATTAAAGCTTTTTTGTTGTATGATAATATGTTCATTGTGTTCTAAGTGACGAGTATTTAAAGTCAGAAAGGTTCTTTGAAAGCTATTCTTTGTGAAAAAAATTTAAATATATTTAATTATCTAATTTATCTATAAATTATATAAATTGTACATTCGATAAAAATAAAAACGAATCTCGGTTGGATTCTCGAAGATATTTAAAAATTAAAGGATATCATGAATAAATATATTACTATAATTTATAATTTCAGTTGACGGTGAGTGTTCTAATTAATTGTTTATATACACTTTAATTAAAATTTTTAAAAATCTTGTTTAAATATATTTGAATAAATATTATATTGTGATATGGAAATACTTGTAGTAAAATATAAATTATAATACATTTTGATATTTATAATAAATAAATAAATAAATATGCTTTACACATATTTTCATTACATAAAAGATAAATTAAATAAATTCTTGATTTAGAATTGCTCGACGTATGCTGTTGAAATACATAAATTTTGTACATTCACATATGTGCCTTCGTATCTATAATCATAAATATTAAAATTTAATTTTTTTCTAAGGATTTGGATTTAAGGTTTATATTTGAGATTTAAAATGCTAAAAATAAAAGTCCTAAATTTATTAAACAAAAATAAATTTTTAAATGCAATAAAAGCAAAAAATGTTGTAATTTATATTTCATTAAAAATATATGCATTACATGGAGCACAGTGAAAAAGAATCTAGTTAAATTAAAGAATGTACCAATACAAATACAGAAGATATAAATAAGTTTAAAAAAATAATAAAATAAAATTAAAGTTTATTTGATTGATTTTTTAAAAATTCAAATGGAAAAAATAGAATTAGGGAATAAAATTTATAGAGAGGTGTATGATTAATAATTGATGTTTAAATTAAGCTCGGGTTAATGTTCCATAGTGTAATTTCAATTGTTTTATTGTAAATGAAAGAGTGATGAAGCCTATTGAAGAAAAGTATTCGAGTAAAAGTATTTGTAATGAAATATAAATTGTAAGCTTGTAGTGTATGTTAAGAATCCTCTGTCCATGATTTTGTTTAACGCATCAAATGTTTAAGGGATGGTAAAAAGCAGACATTTCCTTGGATAGGAAAATCTTTGGAAGCATTTGGAGTTTGTTGGACCGTGGGCACCGTATTTCATTGAATCGAACTAAATAGAGGCTGCTTAATCCTGAAAGCATCAAATCAATAACTGCGTATTCTTCGTAGGCATGAAAGACAATAAGGCACATTTCATGAATTTTCTCTCTCTCTCTCTCTCTCTTCTTTAAATTTCTTTCGCCTTCTTCACTATACGTCGCTCGCTCGCTCGTCTCTTTTTCTTATTTTATATACGCGAGGATGCTGCCCTCGAAATCCTTTTGCTGTCTCGTGTTCTTGCAATTCTTGTGACCTCTTTTATTTTCATGGACGTGTTTGTAATCTCCCGGTTACCCTGACTTATCATCATTTTTGTGGTCAAGGACGTCCCGACCATTTTTTTCATTCTTTTTGTTTCATTTATAAGATAAACATTGGGAGTGCAGGACGAAGGCTTTTAGATATTTATGTTTTACAATTTAAATTTTTTATATGTTCATTTGACTAACATATGAAATAAGAATTAGGTTGTAATTTAGCAGTTGATTACCTTGAAAGAACTTGTAACTTTTATTATTTAAACCAAAAAACTATTTACAGGTTAATTCCAAATATTTTTTAAATAAATATGTATTTTCACTTATTTTGTATTACCATAGTATAAACCAAAAATTTAACTATAAAATTAATGTATAGGTGTAAATTTTTTATTTTTGATAATACATACATGTGCATTGTGTGAACAAAAATAGATATTAATTTACGATATTAAGCATTATTTTATTTTTTAGATTTTCACAGACTAAAGAATTAGATGCATTTACTTAGAACTTCTATTTTAAAATATGTAAAACTATAAAAATAAGAGAAATTTTAAATAAATTATAAAATTAAAATTTTATTGATTCGACAGTTTCAAAATATCATTCTAAAAAATTTTAATTTCAAAATTTTTTATGGTAAAATGTAAAACTTTTTATATTTATTTGTAATAATAATAATAGATTTACAGTCTTAAATAAAAAATTATATATATAATCTTTAAAAACGTGATAAATATCGAATTTTAGTGCACGATTTTAAATAAAAATAATTATCTTACATATTATAAATTGCTCATTTATTTTTATTTTATTATATTGGGTTTTATTTTTATTTTATTCATTTTCGTACGTTTATATATTTACGTATAAAGTTAATTCTACACAATACGTAATAAATTAGAAATTTTTCAATTTTAAATATTATTTGATAAGTTTAACAACAAAGTGTGTGCATTGCAATATTTTATTGAACAAATCAGTTTAATTCTTTAAAAAATAATACAATTTTAAAATTAGAAATAAATGTATTTATATTAGTTTTATTTTACATTCTTGTACGTCTAAAACATTTTATTTTTAAATTTTATCGAACAACTAACGAATTATTTAATATAATACTTTTTGTGATAGGTGGGTGGGTATGAAACGCAGTATCTAATGGTAGAAGAAAGCAAGTCACCCTTTTTTTCTTAATGATATCGGCTAATTTATATATTATTTCTCGTGCTAATAATAAGATAAGCATTTCTTTCCGTAATTTTCGAGAGTTGGTTTTTAGAGCTTTATTATTGTATGTTGATCGATGATAGATTTCGTAAAAGTAATAGTAATAGTAATAGTAATAGTAATATATCTGAGTACCATTGAATAAAAAAGTGTTAGGGAGACTGATTTGAACAAATTCGAGATGCACCTATGAATTGACTTTTTGGCTCTCAATGTAGGCTTTTCAAAACATCGAGGTCATAATGCAAATTTGTATGTGTGTACATGATTGGATGCATCTTTTATCTTTCGCAGATAAAATTTCCCCTTCTCCAATAATTGCGTCGTGAATTAACTACCCTCTATTTTGCATTTGTGCAAAAATAAAACATATTTCTACAAAAAAATCATATGTACTCACTTTATTCTACGCCATTATTGTAGAGCATTATTACGTTTTTGTGTATTTCATTTTAAAATCTATTTTACCTTTTTATGTGCAAGGATTCAGGATTATTTATTTTGTTAAAATATTATGTTTATTTTTTCAATTTTTTTAATTTTTGTTCTTTTGCATAGAATAACTTAATTTCATTTATATTGGGTTTAACATTCACTGTTTCACGAGTATCATTTAAAAGAAGAAATTTTTTTAAGATAAGTGAACGAAATGTATAAACAAAATATATTGAGAATATAAATTTGGAAGCGCATGAATTTAAAAAATTCATTGATTAAAAAAAGTATGTTTATAGTAATTTATAAACAATTGAAAATAATTAAAATAAATTTTTATAATTATTTAAAAAAAAAACTTTAATAAATGAACTGAATAATTTTTATTAGTATAATTAATGTCTGAATTTAATCTAAAAATGACAATTTTAAATTTTTCATTTCATTGATTTGATTTCTACATTAATTATGCGATGATACATATAAGGTGCATATTAACATTTTTGGTATGTACTACGTAACTATAATAATACTTTTATGAGTATTTTGAGAAGAGTAAAAAGTCAATTAATTGTAAAAATGTTTAAAAAGAAAATATATTGACTTGATTGTTAAATTTAAATTGAACTTTTTGTAATAAATCATGGTCATATCTTTAATACAACTGTTAATAATTACAACTTGAGGGATTGCATAAATTAAATAATAATAAACAAATTAAATAATAATAAGAATAAATAGAAGTAATTAGATCAACAAATAATTCAGAAAATGATCATATATATATGAAAGAAAAGAAATATGGAAAATTTTTAAAATTTTATCATAAAGCAGAAAAAGTTAGCCTAATTTTCAGTTAAAATAAAAGCGGATACATGAAATGAAACTATTAATTAATTAATACAGAAAAAATAAATAATAATATAAAAGATAAAATAGTTTATTATATTTTAATGATTACGTAAATCGTAAAATATATGGGTGTTAGAAATAATAAGTTAAAAGTAACCATTAAAAGTAATATGTTTTACGATATGGTGAAATGAAGAAACGTAAGAAAAGGTAAAATGCTTTGATAAAATAAATAAAATATATAAAAAAGAAAAAATTCTAAAATTTTATTATAAAATATTATTTGTTTTAATTGTTTTTCTTTTTATAAAAATTTAAAGGTTTGGTTTTTATGTTTTTATTTTTTCGATAAAATGATACTAAGTATTTTTAAAGTATAAATAATATTTTTAAAATACATATTTTTAAGTATAATAAATTGTTTATTACAATAAATCCCATTTTTTATATCAAGATATAAAAAAAAAGATTATATGTACTACTTATTTCGGATACAATGATTATATTAATAATTTAAACAAAAATACTGATGTATATAATACATTATTTGTAAATACATTGACAATATAATATCGATATATTATTATAATAAAATATAATTTATATTTTTAAAAAGTAAATTTAAAACTGATGGTTATCTTTTTAAATATAATCAATTAAAATTGATTTTAATTTTTATTTTTAGTATTACAAAAAGTAATATAACAGAAGAATGTGGACGTTTTTTAAAATATTATTAATAATATTAAATCGTCTAGTATGATTAAAAAATAATCATTATTTTTGAATATTTCAATTAACTAAAAGATATTTTTATATAAATTAATAAAAATATTAAAGTTTACTGTTTTACTAAAAGTGCTGAATATAGGAAAAGTTTTACAAATAAAAATTTAATTATATATAATTTTTTTGGATAAAAAATATATTTTCAGCAAAAATTTGAATAAAAATTTAATGAACTAAAACTATATATTTAAATTCATATAAGTATTGTACATCGGAAGAGTTATTTACAATTACTTTTAGGCGTAAAATTATAAAAAATAATTAAATTATTCTAATTTCATAATAAATTACATTTTTTTACATTATATAGTATTTTAATTTGAGTAGTTAAAATAATTATATATAAAAAATTTATTAGTATAATGTTAAAATTTATAATTATATTTTTAATTTACTAGAGTAATTCATTTTTTTATAATTTTAGTCCGTCTAAAGAATGATTTATTGTATTTAAAAAAATAAATATAAAATATAATATAGATCAAAAGTATCTTTATACGTATGTAATATTTATTTAAAATACTGTATTATTAAAATATTTTTACTGTTTAATAAGTTATTATTATTAATATTTTTAAGTAAATATATTTCATAAATTAAATATATAAATATGAAATATTTCGTAAAAATTATAATTATTAACATTAGTAATCAATAGAATAATTATAGAAATATGTTTTATTTAATTTATTTTTAAAGTAATTCTTATGATTGTTTGATTGAACATTATTGATGCTACTATTATATAAATTACTGAGATGAACTTGTTTGGTTTCATGTATGAAATTAATAATTGTCTCTAGATATCTAATGTGGATATAACTAGTATCCATAAAGTTTTTTACTGAAATGAGAAAGATTATATAAATTAAGGTGAATTGGAGAGGAATAGAGAGAGAAAGATAGAGAGAGAGAGAGAGAGAGAGAGAGAGAGAGAGAGAGAGAGAGAGAGAGAGAGAAATAATCAATTTTATAAGCCTATTAATTTTTTTCAGATATAAAAAAATATGCTTCACAAATTAGGTGAATTTTAATATTATACATTATGTACACAAAAGGTATTATTTTTATATGTACTCCCAGAAAAAATTAGTAGCCGCGAGTAATAGGGAAGAGAATGTGCTCCACTCCTTTAAACGAGAAACCGAATGTACGGTCGGCTTCTTCGTGATTTGTTTTATTGTGATTGTGAATTCATTTTGGTGTGAATGATTTATAATTTAATATTTTAATTAAAAGCAATACCAGCAATAAAACTTGCCAAAGCATTCGAAATTAAAATTTAGTTGTGGAACTCTTCATTTCAGTACTGAAGTCCAAACAGTTACATTTGATAGGTTTTTATTACGTTCAATATTATATCGCTTTATCAAAAAATGTGATAAATAATTATTATTTTATGCATTAAGTATTTTTTATTATTAAATATAATTACAGAAGTTTACGTCAATAAAAATCTGTGGATAAAAATTGTATGTAAAATCAACAATATAATGTATATAATATATCGACACTTGTATGTATATATTTTTCTTAATGAGTTTGTCAAAAGTAAAACTGATTGATGTCTATAAAAGAGATTATTATTAAAAGCATTTCGTATAACTTTAAAAAATTTCTCCAGATGCCAGTGGTTTAATTGATATCATAGTCAAGTTGATATCATCCTCGATGTAGTATTTAACAACAGTGTTTACGGTCGAAGAAAACGGAGTTAATCCACCCTATTACAGAGACGAGCATATAATATTATTGTTAATAAGAGATAATTTAAACCATATTGCCTTCTGCAAAAGCAATCATATAATGGCAAATAAAATTAGAATAATAAGAAATGAAGGCCACTTTTCTGTTCGTTCTATATAATAATTTAACGCTAGTTCTTCTATTAAAAATATTTAATACAGATATTTCTTATTTAATTCGTTAATTACAAGTGATTAATATTTCCTATAGTTTATCATTTAATCTAATAATATTATTTACACGATATTAAAAAAAAACAAAAAAAAAAAAACAGTTGTAATACGTATCTTTACATTCTCTTGTTACAAATAATTTTTGCCTTTAAACACAGGCAATGTTAAATGTTTGGAATTTTGATATAAAATATAAGTTTTTACTGTGAAATTGAAATTGAAATGTATTTAATATGTTAACAAGTTTTGTCTTCTAGCCAATAAAAAGTAAATTAAAATTAAATAATAAATAAAAAGTAAATCTACAAATAGCTGCTTAATAATTACAAATTCATCAATCAGTATTGAGGAGCAAAGTAGTTAAAAATATACATTCCCGTCAACTATACAGCAAAAAACTTCTTTATATTTAACCTGTGTCGTATAATTTTTAATTTTCTTTTATTGGACTTTTACTAACTAAAAATTATCAAATCTTCAATACTTTTAATACAGGTAATTATACTCAAATTTTTTTAGGTATTATTTATTGTCCTGTCTATAATGAATAAATATTAGCATTTAAAATACAAATTTATAAAAATTATTTTCATGAAAAAAATTAGAGAAATTATATTATTTCAATGAATATAGAAGTTTAAAAAAATATCTTGTACAAATGTAATATTGTAAGGAATTCGTACTAGCATTTAAAATTATTATACATTTATCCACAATAATATTAATAAATATATCTTGTTTGTGTATATATTTTAAAATTATTTCATTGGGCTTAAAAATTTAATTTTAACGAGAAATATTGAAAAATAAATTATTATTTTTGTTATTAAGTGAAAAATGAATTTTTCATTTTGTAAAATTGCTTAAAAAATAATATTTTCGTTTTATAATTCTTTATTTTCATATTTTTTTTACTTTTTTTATAATAATAAATTATAAATTTAGTGTTCTTAAACGCATAATTATATAATATAGGTTACATGATATCTATTCCCGTTACATTAACATAATTTTTTATTTAATTTAAGATTTAAAAAGTTTGAATAAACTGTTAAAAATTATAATATCTACTACCCAATAATTCATATGTTATTGTTAATTTAAAGATAATAATAAAAAAAATTTTTAAATATAGTTAATAAAAAAGTATAGTTAATGAAAGGAAAATACAGTTTTTACTTTAAAAAGGTTTAAATATTTTGATAAAAGCTAGTTGATGTACAGCGATTAAATCGAGTAATAACTTTCTAAACCAATATTGAGGTAATTAAAATTCAATTGGTTATCCTGTAAAATCACAATTGATTTATTAATAATCACATCATTTCGGCATCTAAACTTAGATAATTTTCTATACCATCTTGTTTAATTTAAATAATAAAAAATTTCTGATCATAATAAACATGTACATATTTCATTTTTAGGAGTAATATTGCACGAATATATTGTTATAAGATTTTTTTGATTTAACATTTTATATTTTAAAAAAAATAATATAAATACAGTCTGTAAAATTTTTTCAAAATATATTTAAAGAATCAAATCAATTTATTATTATTATTATTTTGTTTCAATTATAAATTACTTTTATTAAGCATGGATGATCCATTGTATTCATATATGTTTAGACGAATAAATATTTAGTATTATGGATTAAAAATTTATTCGAAGAAAAATATTGTACAATTTTAATATTATAGTCCAATTGTTAAATAATTAATAATAATAAGGAAATTGAAATAATAAAAATAATAGTATTCGATATTTTTAGTCTTTATCACAAAAAAGTTGTAATTAAATATATTATTTGTAATATGTATTTATTATAATTATTATATTTCTGGTCCAGTAGATGTTAAATTTACATGTATAATATGTTATACTTTAAAAAAGAAGTGCTCTAATATGATAGGTATTACTGTCAATTTCATCATTATTATTATTATTAAGAATGATTTTTCACGTGTAAAATGAAAACAAGCTTGACTCGGGTGAAAGAACAGTATACAAACAATTTTACTGAATTATCATAATTGTGTTACGTCCAACTTCCAATCAACTTAAGATGACACCTATTTTTGCGGTTACACAATTCTGTGTACTAGTGCGGGAAAAGGTTTAACCAGCGAGCGATGTGTTTTATTGTGGTGGTAAAATTGTTATGAATTGCAAGCGTGCTAGCGCGTGTGTGTGGGTGGTGTGGACTCGACCTGAGCCCACTGTAAAAGATGTGTTTGGAATTAATTGATCGATCAGCGGACTCTGATGAGCCCATGATAGGAATCATGGTGAGGGGGGCGGGGTCGGGGGTCTCGGTCTCCACATGAGAGCCGTCGTTTGTGTTGGGTTGCACTAGAGAAAATAGAGAAACTAGAGAACGAGGAGAGGGGAAATAGGAAATGGAAAAAATTTAGATGTTGGCTTAATTGAATGATTTTTTTTTTTAATTTTTAAAAACTTACTTTTATTCCTCCAAACAAACGTGGACTACAAAATCATCCCTACGGGTTGTCGCAACAGATACGGACGGCTTGGGGTATACAAGATTGTTTACAGCAGTCTTCACCCAATGATTTAACGCTCCAGTCGAATGGTAAAAGCGAACAACATCAATTTCGAAATGTGCCGGCTTTTATACACTTTTCTAGATAAGGAATGTATTCATCCCCTCTCATTCGTGTGACTCATATGTTTTTCTCACGTAAGGTTGATTGTACATATATGCGAACACATGCAAGTGTCATGGTGTTGGTGCCTTAGTCATTGATTAGTTGACCGTCAGATATTACAGTTTTATGTAGGTTGATGATGGTAGCTTTGCGATATTGTTATAGGTACTGATGGTCATTGTCTCGTCAGAATACATAAGAATTTACGCGTACGTCATTGAGAGAACTTATTTCTAATTTTAATGTCTAATTATCCTACGGGTATTTGTCCTATGTGAATTTGTTTATTTATATTTAATTATTGGATGATGGCGTATCCGTCACAACTATTTAAATAGAAGATTGTGAAAAAAAAACTTTAAACAAACGTTAGTTTACCTTAGATCTATTGCGCATGAGAGAGAGAGGCAGAATAATAAAAGAATTTTTATATTAATAATTCCACCCAAAGTTTATTGGAGAAGCATCCGTCTAACTATCGATTTGATATTATCGACGAAAATTTGCCAATATATCTTCTCGATATCTGTTGTTAAAACATATTGATGAGTTTGAAATCTTGGAAATATTTCGAATATGCTCTCTTGTATAGTGGGTCCATTCTTTAAACATTGATTTAATGATATTCCACTATCGGTTTTGGCAGATGCATTAAATACAACTCTAACTTTCGTTGTTAAGCTTGATTCCTTTATCACGGTATGTTGCGGCACAAAATAACCTTTAGTCTCTGTGTTCGGACATTCACACATGTGATTTAAGTTTATGTACTCTCGCATAAACTTATGATATTCGTGATGAAGTTCTTCATTTTGACTTAGTCGTTTCTCAAGTTGTAAAAAACGACTTTTAGCAATTGTGAATGAATTACCTAATGCCTTTATATTTTCCTTAAAGGGTAATCGAACGATATATCTTCCATTGTCTGGATCACGTCGTGTCGTTTCCTTGTAGAAATTCTCAACATTCTGTTCTTTGTCGGAGAAAAATCGCGTTTCAGGAAGCTGTTCTATATCCCAGAATCTGCTGATTTGTTTTTGTAGCGGCTCAGTTTAATGATAAATTAAATATTAATAAAGTTAAATTAAAGGGATGAAGAGGAGTAGAAAGGTGCTGAAATAAATAAAATAATAATTGAGCCGAACAAATATGTATATATTGGCTCCGCGTATACAAGGCTGAAAAACCCCCTTCGCTGAGGAGGAAAAGCCACGCAAACAATAATTTTCTTACAGAGTACTTGCCGTTGGAGGCGCCGCTCGCCGTCGCTATACGCTGCGAATTTCGCCCGCCGAAATATCCGGGAGGAGCCGTTTGAAGATGCCACACTCGGCCGCGTCCTCCGCGTTGGGCTGCGGAGTATTAGATCACCAGGTGATCTGTCTGCTGGACCGAAGAATCTGCCAGGCCGTGCGCCCGCTATGGAGTCAAGTTCGGCGTTAGAACGTCGCAGGGCGTAGCCCGCTGGGGAGAAGATTCTGGCGTACGGGAGATGCTCTCCGCGTCACGCCGCACACAATTGGCACCACACATACACACACACACCCACACACGCCACGTGATCGCAGATCACGATGAGTCGCGTGTGAATCACCTTGTGTTGTGCTGTATATTATGTATCAGCCGTTAACTTTGACCCTTTAGCCAAACTCTTCGCCCTTCTTTTTTTTTTATCCTTACTTTTCCTCTTCCCGACGTTCCTGTGTCCTCGTCATCCATAAAGGTCCTCAGTTATCTGATACTTGTGTTGAAATATTCCACGTGGAAAATTAAGAAGATAAATTGCATCACGAAAATGGTAAGCGGAAGCACGATCCATCTGAAAAAATACTCTTGGAGGAAATTTGTATTAACGATAAAACATGGTCTATCGAAAAGTGACCGAAATTCACGCAGCATACAGTTTATTGTTAGGAATAAATTTCTTGAATTTCTTGGACAATGAAATTGAAACTAAATTTCGAGACAACAACGCTTACTCAATCATACTACCTACTCATACTACAATTCAATGGTTCAAGATGTGCAGTTCTAAGAGATCCTTATATGAACTCAGAAGAAAATGGCTACCTTCAAAGACCCTACGCAGCTAGTAATGCACGAAATGAGACTGAAAAATGTGATACCTCTCAAACAAAAGTACCATCGATGGAACCGACTATGCAGAGATCAACGAAGGGATTATATGACCATTTAATAGTCCATGGAATTTCCCAGTCATCATGACATGTACGAAAAATGGTGAATGCCGATTTTTTACCAAATACCAATGTCTTAATCAGATAGCATACAAAAATGCTTCTTCTTTACCAAAGATTCAAGTACACTAGATAACATATGAGAAGTTTCTCCATTTCTCTATATTCGAGTACGATGGACTTGAAGATGTCTACTGGCAAGTGACACTCACTAAAAAGAGTTCAAAATTATAGCTTTAGATGAGATTCAACATCGGCCGACGTCTCGAGCCTCAGAGATTGTGTCCTAGATTGTCCTGTGAACCCAATATCTTCTACACCTCGAAAATGCCATAATAATTACTCGTGTGTTTTCGCAAAATATTTTTAATTTAGATCCAAGTACTCGTACGTTTGTGTGAAACTTAATGATGCTCCAATTGAGAAAAATATCATTTTGGAAGGAGTCAGCTGAATGATCTCGAACATGTGTTAAATCCCAGGATTTCACATTTTGACCTCTGCATATATCGATAGATGCAGTATTTGTTCTGCAAAGTCTGATTAACGTTAAGAAGCTCTGAAGATTTAACAGACTGATTTACCACAAAAAATTGATACCTGACATGGCAACTGTCACCGAGTCACCTATCAGCCCACTTAATATTCTCAATTTAATAACATTAAAGTAAATCCAATATTCAAATTAAATTAGTCGTTTTCATTCTATATTTTTTAAAAAAGCTTCTTTCTTCGGTATAACATTTATATTCGATTTATTAGTAGTTGAAATTTATTTATTGTGTTATAAATTCTTTAGTTTATCTATCAATTTCAAAATTTATTTTCATCACTAATAAGAGTAATCATTAAAAAAATATTTATATATTATAGTTTTATTTAATATCATTTTTAATGAATAAATAAAATTTTTTATTTCAAAATGTTATGATTTATGAAATGTAATTTAAATAACTATAAAATACTTACGTTAATACTTTATATAATGTTACGTATCTAATAGGTCACGACTATATTTATTTTTTGATAATTAAATCGCGAAATTTTCTCTCCAGGTTTCGTTCTGCCCTAACCAAAACGGTCAAAACATTTTGGCCTTTGTGAGGTTCGGAAGTTGTCAATAAAGGAAACGCAAGATAATTAATATAATACTTTTTATTATATTTCTCTTAATGATCGAGAGAGAAAGAGTAACGTAATATGTAATACAATTTTTCGTGTCAAGAAACTAAGTCCCGATTGTATAAAACAAATAGTAATAAATATTAAGAACCCGAACCGAAGTACGACTTTAGAAGGAATCGAACCGAATCACGGATCAAGACCGAATCGAATGCCCCTACATTTCTTTTGATTAAACTTATTACCTCCGCTGTATGGGAAAATTGCAAAATCCGCGAATTCTCCCTCCGGGTGCCTCTGCTTGATTATCGTTCGGTCAGCTGTCTCCAGTCTTGCCTTTCGATTGACCTCTGTGTATTCATTGTCGCCTCTAATCTTGAATCTTCGAAATTTGGCGAACTCGTAAGTTCGTATTACTCGCGGGTTTCACATTACTCGCGACTCCGTTCGATTCCCTTAATGTCACTTTCTCGAGTTTGCTGATGCGAGTACAATTTATCCGTCGCATATGCGTTTGTAATATTATATACGTGACACGTCCGGGGGCCCTGTGTCGACGTCCTCGTCGACTAGAAAACGGATAATTTTGTTACATTATGTCCCTTGTGGTGGTTATTATGGCGTATAATACAGTAAATTCATTAAAATCAAATTTTTCAATTTGACTAAAATAAACTTTCCCGAACTGTATTATGCTTAATTTATTTTTCACAACACTTCACTATTTAAATTACAAAATATTATTAAATAAAATATTATTAATTAATCATTATTCACTCAATAATAACCAACAATACCATAAATAATTAATTAAGATATGGGGAGATCCAGCGCCAAAACATGAGATTGTCGGACGAATCTCAATACCCTTTATCATCCAACACAACACAATACAAATAATAATTTAAAATGAATATCTAAATATAATATATTTAAATCTTACCTTGTATAGTAGATATTTCTTAATAATATAAAATAATATCAATATATATATATATTATTTGTTAATTTCCAAATAATTTATATCGAATCCTTATGATTTATAATTTGTTTTTCGAAATAAAATTTCATGTGAATTAGTAAGAAAATGATTTTTTAAGAGAAAATAAGGAATCTTATACTTCATCTACCGATTTTATTCCCGAAAATATCTATTCTGATGTGTAGTTTCTTTGATTTTAGTAGACTGTATTTACTCGTATGTCGATTGAGAGGTGTTTTACTTATATGTACTGAGTACCGCATTAATGGCGTCTCGATAACTCTCGGGTGTTTTTTCTCTGTTCCGTCCCCATAAGAATAATTATGTTTTTTTCCGATACTATTCGTAATAATAGTAATTATATTTATATTATTGCACCTACAACTATTCATTATTTCTACATGCAATTATATATATAATATTAGTGTTAAATTATTAGATAACCATTAATATCGAATTAATATATGTATATCATTATTAGTAAGAATTATACATGAATGTTAGTAAGAGAAAAATATTTTATAATTATGAATAAGAAAACATCGATTGATTTTTTTTTGAAATTATATTTTTTTCGTTGATTTCTTATGGTTTTTCGCGTTTCAATTGATTTTATCGTTTCAGTTTATACATGTGTACAGTTCTTGTCTCCTTTCGATGTTTTAATGTGACATTGTGTGTTCTGTAATTTATACCCATGATTTCGTAGGGACCCACGTATTGTTTTGCCATTTTTCCCAACTGTGGTTCTTTTAGCCTATAGACCATTTCGCCTTCTCTGAAATTTCGAGTGCTTATTCCTCTATCATAATAAAATTTTGATCGGTATTTTGATTAAATTAAATTAATCGCTCCCAAGGTTTGTAATTGACTCAGCGTTTCAACTACTTCTTGATGAAAATCATCGTATGTCGGGCAATCATTTGATATTTTAAAACTTGATGGTGTGCGCGCTTTTCGGCCGAAAATCAATTCGTACGGGGTATATCCCGTAGTATCATGCTCTGTATAGTTATAGGCATTTTGGCATAGACAAATCCATTCGTCCCATTCTCCATATTTTTCTACGTAGTTCTTTAGATATTCGGTTACTGTGTGATGCATTCGTTCTATACTTCCGTTGGATTGAGGATGATATGCAGTCGTGTTGAATTTTTCGATTCCGAATATTTTAGCGAATTCTTCTAGAGTTGTATTGATGAAGTGAGTACCCTGATCTGTCAATATTGCTGCCGGTGGTCCGAAATAGCATATCATCTTGCCTATCATCGTTTTCGCGACTTCATTTGCTGTAGCTCGCTTTACTGGTGTCAGTATGCAATATTTCGTCATTAGGTCTTGTATCGTCAAAATATACACGTTGCTGTTTTTTGTTTTTATTAAGGGACCATAAAAATCTAATGATATTTTCTCAAAAGCGTGAGATGGTGTATCCGTGATAATCATTGGCATCTTTGTTTTCTTTCTCACTAATTTATTCGTTTGACATTTTGTACATGATTTTACAATCTGCTCCACTTCGAGTCGCATGTTTTTCTAATAATAATTTGCCGCAATATTTTTGTATGTTTTATTTATTCCACGATGACCTCCCATAGGTGATTCGTGATATTCTTGAATTATCGTGTACCTATCTTGCACTCTTGGTATGGGGAGATTATCTTTGAGTAAAACTATCCCGATTTTTTCATTATCAAACAACTCGTTGCAACTTTCGACGAAAAAGTTCCATTCCGTTTCTTTTATCAATTGTAAATCTTTTATTATAGTAACGTCAATTTTTATTATAATAACGTTGTTATTACGACACATGATTTTCAAATTTTTAACGCTTTTAATTATTTCAGTTCGCATTACTGTATCATTTACATGCCTTTTGATGATTATGCCCATAATAACTATGTCCTGAATTCTTTTTAGATTTATTTCACCAACAGTATACTCCCTGTTTATCCAAAAGTCGAGAAATATATATTCTCTCTCAATTAACGCTTCCAAAACTTCGGTACTAAAACTGGCATCGGCCGTTATTAGAAATACTATATTTTCATGGTATTTAAAAGGATGTTCATTTATTAGTTTAACTCTTTTAAATTTTGCAGCGGGGTCTTCTCTCCATGGTGGTGTTAGTGGTGGGAGGTGTAATCACGTGACTTTATGTCGTTCCAACGCAACCGGGTCTCGCGTTATTTGATCGTTTTCGCTCTCGTTCAAGGCCATGTCTTTTGCTCAGGTCTCGGTTTCAGGTGACTCTATTACCGCGTTGCTGACCTCGTGATCGGTATTATCGCTGTTTACACTATCGTCTTTGCTGGATCCCGATTTGAATTCTGTGGATTCGCATGTTATCTGGCGTCTATTCGCTTTTACATACGGTGTATAATGATTATTTTCTAAATGCAAATGTATTATAGGGTTACGAATCTTGTCGATAAAATGACAATACATTAATTTGTCCTGTATAATTAAAAAATGTATGCAAACATTAAAATTGAATTATCGACAGAAAATGTATACGCAGTCGTCGTTTCCCCATTCATTATGAGAAGATAAATATTTGGCCGCTTCTTTCGGCTCTTTGCAGTCATTTAAAAATTTTGAATTTAATAATTTTTCTCGTAATTCTGTTGTTGATATAGATAAATTCGCGGCGATCTTGAGACTTTGGAAAAAACAGTCTCCCGATGGTTCTATCGGTATTACTTCGCGTACAATTTTTATATCCGGTTCGATGCATTGCAAGCCCTGATTGTATAATGGTAAATATGCATTTTTATCGTTTTCTTCCTCCAAACTCATATCTTTAATGGCTTTATTTGTTAATTGATCGGTATTACTGGGAATTTCACTCGGTTTATCATTCGGGCTGGGTTTTGGTGATGTTATTATTTCATCCAATACAAAATCTGATAGTCGACTCGCCCCATGATTTTCATTTTCCCATTCTTCGCGAATCTCTACAAGTCATGACGTTTCCCTTCGAATTTTCACGTCCTATACCTCATGCTCTGTTGGGTCCTTTGTTATTATTTCTACGGTATACCTTTTCGACTCGGCCTTTACTTCCTTCAGTTTTTCTGGCTCATGTCCGTGATTTTTTTCTCTACTTATTTCCCTTATCGTAATCTCGTTACTTTCTCTATTCTCTATTACCTCTAAATGTTCAAGGGAGGTGTCTTCGTCGTCACTAGAAACCATGGAAACTTATTTTCTGTTTCGCATTTATTAAACCCGATTTTTCAAGAGGGGTGTTTGCTGTTACGTTCCCGATTTTCTCCGAATTCCTTCTTTCTCGCGTTAAATGATCTGGTACATTGATGTCGCTTGTTGTCGCGACTTCGTGGTCTGATATTTTTGAATAGTACAACTTATTCCGCTTGCGGAGAGCTCGTTTCCGTTTGTTCTTTTTCTTTTTTCCTTTCCAAGGATCCCGAGGAAGTCTCGGCGACGTCGGCGATGACAAGCTTCCCCAAGATCGCTGGAGACTCGTCGCCGTGGGCCTCCCATCGAACGAGCCAGGGCAAGTAGGTCCGACTCGGGTGGCAGCTGCAGTCGAACTGACGAGCACCGGCACTGAAGCGGCAGACCACGCCCCCAAGCAAAGCAAATATCCAAAATCACCGGACCGCTTTGCAGAGGGGTGAAAAGTCCGTCCGTCGGTGCGGAGTTCCGTCGTCCGACTGAGGCTCAGCCCGCGAAAGGTCCCGGCGACCGCATCGCTTCCTGGCGGCCGCCAACCGAACTGACCAGACACCGCGACCGCCGCGCCACTAAATCGTAGCGGCGAACGGGAAAACAAAAATTTTACCATGTAAATGCCAAATGTTACCGCGATAAATTTTTATACAACGAAAATTCGAAAAATAATGTAAATTTACCGCGGAAGCTCCGAAACTCATAAAAATAATGTAAATTCAACGTGGAAGCGCCAAATACTAAGAAAATCGCATAAATTCACCGTAGATGCACAAACAAACTTTATTTTTTTTATTTTATTATTATTAAATATGAATTTTAAAACTTAACATCCTCTTTTAATTATTCCGTTACCCTGTCACTTCACCAGACCCGAACCCGAACCTGGACTCCTCGGAGTCATATCCCGATGACAAATACTCTCTCTCCCGTTTCAAGTTTTACAAAAATATATATAAAATGATTGTTGAAAATGTGCAATATACCTGCAGGTATACTATCAATATAATTTAAATCTTTTCTTTGTTAAATAAGATCCCGAAAAACTCGAATAGTCTAATGACTTAAAATTCCGGTTAGTCCTCATTGCTGTTTTTCATTACTTGATATGGGGTTTTTCATGGTTTTATATACAATGATTTTGACCTGTATGTCATATAATAAAGTTTAGTTTAGAATAAGTTGCTCTCGTGTTAAGTCTTCTTTTCTCTATCTGTATTCAAGTCTATCATATTTTTATTTTGCAAAGAAATATTCTTTTACACACCGAAGAAAATTATTTTATTAATAATTCATCCAACAATGATAATAAAGCTAAAATAAACGATAAATTAAATATTTAATGTTTTTCTTGAAATTAACTTTAAAATTTAATAATACTATTTTAAAAATTAAAATATCTGAATCATTCATTTGTGATGTATAAATGATATTCTATTGTTTTTACATTTGATATATTTTTAGCTTTAATTTATTTTTTTTATAGTTTTTATTTATGAGTGATACTAAGTATGTAAATAGTTAATTAATTTTGATTTCTTGATATGCGTTATTAAAATTGGTTTATAATATAAATTATGCATAAATGAATTAACAGAATTCTCTAAGATACAAGTACTGTCGAACATTATTATGTATATGAAAGTATTTTTATTATAATAATTATTATATAAATACATTCATTATTAAAGGAAAATAACAATTATACACGTACATTGGATATTAAATGGATATTGAAATAAATGAATGGTACTAAACATTGAATGTATTATTGAATTTATGATATCTATTATTTAATTTTATAACTTTATTAAAATCTAATATATTTACTTAAAATATTCATTAATATTTTTCAAATTTTATTAATAATTTCCACATCCACATAATCGTAGATGTTTTAGGTTATTAAAATCTAATTTTTTAATTAAATATACTTTTATTTTTAATTTTATAAGTCCTTTTATTATTTTTAGAGTCTATAAATATTATTTAATAAATTAGTAATTATTCAATTTTTCAACAATCATAAAACATATTTAATTGTCAATATATGGTTCAATATAACGTGGAAATTACTAGCTTTTTAAATATTATTTTCAAAATTAATATTAAGTATAAAATTTACGTTTTTTTCAGAAATTCTTATGTATTTAAAAATCGCATAAGAAACATAATAACAGAAAATAATTGTTTTTTTAATCTAATTGAAAGAGATTTCGATTGTGAAAAAAACCATATTTAACCACTAAAGTTACTTTATTTCATATTTTTCATTTTTTAATAAGAATCAGCCACAAAAATATTCTTTATTCTAAATTAATGTAAGCTTTACATGTAAAATAACCAATACTATTTGTTATTTATTTAAATATCCATATTGTTTTTATTTATATATAAAAAAACTGATGTGTTTTAAAAGAATATTTTAAAAGATCAAATAAAAAAGTTTAATTTTAAATTAGTTAATTGATTATTGTACTCATATTAATATTTATAAATATAATTATTGCACATATTATTGATAAAATAAAACTATTTACCACTGGTATGTATAGAGTAATATTGTAAATATTATAAATTTTTAAACTAAACTACAAATACTGAAGAACGTGTTCACTCGATTGCAAATCAATCTTTTAGATATAAAATAAATTTTTGTGTGAAAGAGTAGAAAAATCTATACAAGATCTAATAGACGAAAGGCAATTAAGTTTAGTTAGAATTTCCCGACCCATTAAGACAAGCATGCATAAACTATATGGGTTCTTCACCAATTTAATAAAATTTTTTATTTTATATAATATTTTATATAAAAAATTTTTTTTATAGTTTATTATGTAAAAGATGGTAGAGAAAAAAAGCAGTTGATTGCAAGCAGTTATATTATAAACAAATAAACTTATGAAGTAAACTTATTCATACAGATATGAGTAATAATTATTTTACTATACATGTTTTCTATAAATTTTAATAATATATATGATTATATGAATCTATCTGTATTTTCTAAGGGTATTAATAAATAAAATTAAAAAGATTAACCTTTCTAAAATACAAAATAAAAATGAAAATATACTCTTTGACAATCATTTGTTTATAATACGAATAAAGTTACTGATCATATCTATTTTAGATTCGAGTTGTATAAAACAAGTAATTAAAAATTCAATTACATTTTTGATTTATTTTAGTATTATTTTTAAATTAAAAAAGAAAAGTTAAAATCATATTTTTTATGATAAAATGATATTGAAATATTAATACATATGTATAATTTAAATGTTACAAATATTCAAAATTTTTAGCAATTAATGTTTGTGAAATTTTTGTAAAGAAAAAAATAAATGATGTATAAAATTATAATTTGTTTAAATTTTGAAAATAAGTCCAAGTTTATTACTACTCAAAATTTATAGTTATAATTCAAAAAGCATAAAAGAAATATTTACAAATACAATTTTAAATAAATTTTGTATCAAAAGAAAAGGATGATAATGAAAATAGAAAATTACATAATTATAATATAAAGAAATTCATGTGATACTTTAAGAAAAATTAAATTATAAAAATACATATGTAATAGAGATGTAAACATGAAATGGAAAGTAAACCATCTTGATAAAGTAATATGAAAATATGATATATCTTATGAAATATAAAATTAATACATAATTCTAAAGATACTCTTTGATTGGTATTATAAAAATATTTATATGTAACAATCAATAATTAGTTGAAAGCTTATATTAATTTTTATATAATTGGTTCTATATACGATGAGAATAAATGTAATAAATTAAAGGAATAAATAATTAATTAGTTAGTATTATACAAGATACAAGTTAGTAGATATTATTAATTTAATTTAACTTTTTTAGTTTGTTAAAAATGTCAGTTATTTTTATTGCTGAATAATAAGATGAAGTAGAGGAAACTCGAACAATATTTTATTAAAAATAAAAAATGTATTAATGTTTTATAATTCAAAACAAAAGTTAAGCTCAATTGTTTGATTTTGATTAAATTTTAAATTTATATATAATTAGGTATATATATTTTATAAATTATTAAAAGTATAATGTTATCAAATGTTATTTGTATGAAAATACAGAATATTTAAAACTTTTAGATCAGTATTATATTAAAAATAATTGAAAAATATTTTTTAATTTTTAAATAAATAATTTTTTGATAGAAACTTTAAAAATAATGTCATAAAAATGATAAAAAATAAAGAAATGAGTGCGTTTCATATTTTATTGTAATTTTAACTATAATTTTCTATAAAACTTAATATGAAAGTGCAAAATAAAAATAAGTGCAATCATATTTATTTGGTAAAATTTATTTTCCTATAAAAAATTATAAATTATAAAATGTGCATCAATAAAAGAAAATTAAAACTACATGTTTAGTTTATTACATCCTATTATTACGTATGTACTATGAAATTTATTTTCATTGTAAGATTTAATCTGGCGGTATTTAAAATATAAAAGAATGTCAGCAGATTCTGAATGTTTTTTTTTCTAAATACTTTTAGCACTTAAAATCGTTTCGTGCACACGTAAGTTAAATGAATTATTACATAGGAAACATCGTACGTCATCACGACTTACAAGACATAACATAAGTTACATATACGCTGTATTCATATATTAAATGAAATGAGATTTATCAAATTTTTATTGTAGTTATATAAAACTCTTCGTTCACCAAAAATTAAAAGATAAAAATTAACATGATGGTTTCATCTAATGCTTCACATTAAAATCTTAATTTAAACATTTTTTTTCGCATAGTAGGTAAAAATCATTGAACGTGGTTACTTTAATATTCAAAGTGAGCAAGTGATTTTTTATTTAAATAATTTAAATGTTTATTTTTAAATATTAATCCTTATATATTTTAAGTTTTTCATTTGATATACTAAAGTCATTATTTTTGAATATTAAGAAAATATATTATATTACAATAATTTATTACAATTATAAAATATATTACAAATTACAAATTACAAATTTTATCGTTCATAATCGATTAAAAACTTTATTTGAAAATATTTTAGTTGGGAAAGTGATGAAATAGTTACTAAAGATCTTTAACTAATATATTATCATTAAAACAAGATTTTTTAATTTATAAAAAAATTTTATAAAAATTAGTAGTTACTAATCTCTTTGTCTATTACATATTCATAATAAAATTATTTTGTATTTTAGAAATAAAATTAAATATTTGTTGTTTTTTTTCTATATATTTTCATTTTACTACCGTATTTTGGCCACATTTCGAAAGCGTTACCTTTTTTAATAGATTTGACTAATGGGAAATATATGATGGTCGAAAAGCGAAAGGCGCCAAGTCTGGTGAATAAGTCGAGTCGGCAAGAAGTTGATAGCCAAGATTGAAAATGGCTTGCCGAGTGATAGAAAAAACATACTATCTAATATGTTATCATGAAATAAAATCATTTTCCTGTTTTCTTATAAAGTAACTGTTTTATTTCGATCAATTCCAGCTGATAAATTATTAATTAACCACTAAAACTGTAACGTCCTTATTTTCACTAAGATTTATAAAACTACTCTCAGGTTAATAGTTCCTAATTGATTTGTAGAATACGAATTATTAATACTTTTCAAACATTAATATCTTCCAATTTCAAAAAAAATGTTGTTTATTGAAATTAAAATTTTATTTATATTTTGAAATGTTGTAGTCAAAATAAAACGATTTGTATCCATTATAATTATATGAAACTGTTAAATATATAATTTTAATTTTTTATTTTATTTCATAATAATATGAAAAAATATAAATTTTGACTTCATTACTTCTAAATTATATTGATAATATACAAATTATTCATGCAATATTATATTTTAAATTATTATACAACTTACCGAATTTTATTTGTAATATTATTTTGTATTTTCTCAATACAAATACTTTTATTTTTTATAATTGATTAAAAATAAAAACATTAATTTAATTGTAACTATTATTTTTATAATAAATATTCATATATTTCGGGTAATTAAAAGAAATGTATTTTTATTTAATTTATAAATTGGTCTATAAAAATATTATTATTGTTGTTAAAATGTTTTTTTCAAGTTAAGCATAGTTTTTTAAATAAATGATTTTCATTCAACAACAAAACGATACAAATTTCACTCATAAATTATACATCTTATTGACACAATATGACTTAATAAAGAAAATAAATCAATCTATATACACATGTTCAAGTATTTTAAATTCTTCGTTCACACTGCAGGCTTATTGGATTAAAAAATAAATAACTTAAGAATTGTATAATTTTGAATTAACCGATTCCGGATGTTTTTTCTGATCCTAACTACCTATATGCGATTTAAGAAACGAGTGACGATGACCCTTCATAATATTTTGTTCATGACTTTTAAGAATTAAGCAAAAAAGACTACACTCAACAAATTTGTATTCGTTACTTTACTCTATTCTCTTTAAATTAACCATTGCAATTATAATCGATTTAATATTACTACGTAAATACAAGATGGATATAGAAAAAATACATATGCACTGAAATTAAAATTTTTATTAATTCTGTTTATATTTTCATTTTAAGCTGGCAATCCTAAAATATATAAACTGAGAAACATTGTTGTATTTAGTCCCTTATTTTTGAGAATTATTAGCAGTAATTTTTAGATGTGTAGTATTATTTCATTTTTAATATTGTTTACTTACTGAATGTGTATATATAATAATATATATATAATTAATTTATATGTATTAATACAAGAAAAAACTGCAGCCAAATAAGGATAATTGCATCTATCAGGAAATATGTTTTTTTTATTCATAATTTTATCGAATATTTAATTTATAATTATTATTTATGAAAATATTGTGCACTTATTATTTTCTTTTTTCAAATTTATTTTTAGGGCTTTATATATATGTAAAGTATTTTATATGTATCTAGTGTTATTAGAAATTATTCGTATTTACTTCTTATTTTTTAAACAAATTTATAAATTAATTACTCTACACATTTCTAACAGCAAATATAAATTATTATTTGCAGAATATATTAATAGAATAAAGCCAATTTATATTTTCAATATTTATAAATAATTATTATGGTTAATTTGAACTAATTTTTACAAATATAAAATTCATTGTAAAATTAGGAAAGTTTATAGTTAATTATAAACTCCCTGAAGTTTATTATATTTATAGATGTAATTCAGAATTAAAATTTAACATTAAATAGATTGTAATATAGTGAAATGTATATTAAAATTAATTAAAATAAATCTCTCCCGAACTGTATTATACTGATATATAAACAATATTAGTTTCACAATTCACTACTTACAATAAATAAATAAATTCTATTTATAAAATTTATAAATATTTAAATAAACAAAATTTATATTTAATTAATATCACTTCACTATTCACAACAATCAAAATAAATTTTTATGTTACAAAATTTATTAATTATTTAAATATCTACACTAATTTCATTTACCCTTTTTGTTTTCAATACTACTCAGAAATAATAAATAAATAAAGAAATTTAAATAAAATATTAAAATAAATGTATATATATATATATATATATAAATTCTTATCTTATTCCGATGATTTATGGTAATTTATACATATTAATATTTGATTTAATAAACTTATTCAATATTATAATTTTCCTTGCTATTTCTCTTTATATTATAATATTTATATCTTTTAATATTATCCAAATTATATATAATTATATTTCAAATTCAATATTATCTAATTCATCAATAAAATTAACTCACAACTTAAAATAATTGAATATTAATATAAAAAAAAATTTATATTAAATTATAATATTTTGACGCTATTTAAAGTCCCACCCTCTGAAATAACTATTTTGTTAAATTTTTATCAATAATTAAATTTACTAACTTTTATTTAAATTCAGCAAATTTAATATTGGTCGCATCATAGCCAATAAGTCTCTTTGCCTTTGTAATTTTCATGTTTTAAATTTCAATTGGCTATTATCAATAAATAACCAATCAAAACTCTCAATCCAGAAATAAAAGAAAAATATTGTTTAACCGATAAGTATAGAAACTACACTTATCGGCCATCTTGTGGCAACACTTCATTAATAATTTATTCCACACTATCTATCACTACATCAATTATGTATTTTGATATATATATATATATTAAATACATATTTGCTCCTCTATCTGTCTCATTTCAATTTATTGACCTTAGTTCCGTCTATATCGACAAGACTTAAGCTAAGACACTAAATTAACACGATGCCGGCAAGCATATGTTGACAGTTTGTTAACACAGAATAAAATTATTAATTCTATTATCAACATGAGGCGAATCCGTAAAATTAAATATTCAATAACAATGATTTATTAATAATCATCTTAATTATCAATAAAACATTTAAAAATATTTACTTTCCTTTAAAAGAATTACTCATTATTATTATTTTCAGGTTAGCGTATATATTAATTAGTGGATATATATATATATATATATATATATATATATATAAAAATTTCAAATCATCGCAAGTTTAATTAAAAAAAATTGTAAATATAATAGCATGACATAATAAATTGTTTATGAATAACATTAGTTTTTGGTAATGATGTTAGTAAATGTTTGAAGATTAAAATATTTCGATTCAAAAACTCTTTTTACTTTTTAACGATGCCCGTAACGCTCCGACTTGTATGATTCAACGTCGGACAGCTTTCGTATGGAGAGAGTGATGCATATTTGTATGTCTGTTTAGTATTAGCAGCTCTTTTACGGGGCGGTAGTTCTAGAACAGTAGTGTAAGCGGGTCTTGTTATATTAGTATAGTGTAAGCGATGCTTAGCAGTTATATAGTGCAATTCAAGCATGCCGGTTCTTTATTCTAAATGTATAAGATGGCGACAGGGTCCTCACAAACGCTCTTACTGTTCAAACAAACGGTATCAGCGTATGCTTGAACGAGTACTACTGTAGTACAATAGATTTCATATGGCTAAGCTGCTGTATGGCCCCGAGAAGCATCTTTCTGCGAAATCAATGGAGAGCCTGGCATTGAATCAGTTGGAGCGAAAACGGCTCTCTGTGACTCTCGGTGCTCTTTTTATAGCCGGGAAACCCATGACAACACGAGCTGTTTCGACGGCGTGCGCGGCGTAGATGCGCAAGCATATATTCGTGAAGAGAAGATTAGTTCGCCTGTTGAACCGTTGAGGGGCGCTTGCGGCACTCAGGCCCAGTTGTAACCGAGCACGGATACCGGGTGTACGTAGCCTCGTGGTGCGGTCAGACTAGAAACATGTGGGCTAAAACCACATCGTTGCATAGATGTATTTATAAACTAGTTGGATTATAAATACATCTACATTTCAATATTTAAAATGAAAATGTTTACTTATGCTAATATATTGTAAGTCAGCCTATAATGAAATCACGTACATGTCAATATCGGAATTATATTATAGAAAATATATTCTGTAAAAAATTAATTTATTTTATTATGCATGTAAAACAAAATTATACTATAATTGCATAATAAACGCAATTTTACTATATAATTATTATAATCATATTATTTCAACATTTTATGTTGATATTGTAACATTTTATAAGCATTAGATTCGAATATCCATGAATTTAAAGTTATTTTTAGAATAATTCAGATTCTAATCATTTTATTTGTAGGGTAACTGTTTCTATGCAAATAATCAGAAGTAGATATCTGTTAGAAATTCGATGGAGGAATGGTGATAGAATACTGATAAATTTAAGTTATATACAAAGGTAACCAAATTCGATTAAAATTTTTTTTTTTTTTTAAATATTTCCAAGCTACCGTAATCTTCTTTTAATATATACCCAAAAAAACCTTATTCTACCTTAAAATATTTGGATAACTAAACAAGAAGATTTACACGTAATTATTTTAAATGTTTATATTCTCTTTAAACTCTATACATTTTTACAAAATACAATGAGATAATCTTAATGTAATATCAATTTATTTATAAAGAATAATTAAGAAAAAAATGAACAAATTTATTAAACTACTACGAAAGAACTTTATAAGAATATTATGAAAAATACTATTAGAAATTTTATACAATTAAGTCTCATTATATAAAAATTCATTTTTATACAAATTAATTAATTGAGAAGAAGAAAAATTTTTTTTCGTTCTAACAATATAAAGAAGTTTTGTAATTTTATGAAATAATGAACTATAATCTATGGTAATTTAGTAGATTAATATTTAAAATTATTTAAATATTAAAAAATATTTTATTCAAAAATAAAATTTTATGTTACTAATTTAAGCAGTTCAAAGTAAAGCTTTACAAAACGGTATTAATAAATATATAACAAAAAATGAGTTTCACAAATATTAAAATTATTATACATTAAATAACATAAAAAATAACTAAAATAATTATATTATAATTTTCCGTATAATATCGCAAGTTGATTATCCATTAATGGAAACGGCATTTAAGTTTTAAATTAAATTTTAATTTTAAAAAAATTAATTAAATTCTATTTGTTATCAATCTAATGCACCAAAAGACTGAAGTAAAAAAATGATAAAATAATGGAAATATATAAGTATTTTAACAAAATTAAAGCAATCTCAGTAACCTTATTAACTAAAAAAGTTGTTAATTATATCGAGAAAAATATTGTAATAAATGAAAAAATACAATAAAAATAAATAAATATTATGGCAGAACATACATATATAGTGTGTGTGATGAAATACGAAAAAAGTTATCTTAAATAGAGTCAATGAAATGTCAAAGCTTATGCTTCTTAAGATTTTTATATGATAATAACACTTTAAACGTGATTTATAAACAAAATAATGAAAACGGAATATGTAGTCATAAGAATATAAAATAGCGAAGCAAGAAGATTATTCTGAGGCGTACAAAGGTGCAAATTTTTTTTGATAATATTATTAAACTACCTTAAATTAATTGCAGAGAAAATATTAATTTCATTACTTGTGAAATACATAAAATATTATTTTTTAAATATTATACTATTCAAAAGGTTTATATTTAAGTACACGTAAAATGCAATAAATATACTTATTACTATTAATAAATTAAAACGGTTAAAACCTACATTTAAAAAAATTAGGTTTTTACTTGATAAATATTAAAAATACGGTTAAATTAGGTTACGACACTTATAAATTGACCTGTACATAAGAAATATTCAGATTTTAAAAAAAGTTTTCACAATTATTTTTGTATGAAGTATGTATAATATTAACATTATGAAAGTAATAAAATAAAATATATTATTATTTATTTTAAAATTCTATATACGTATACATGTATATCCTAGACTTAGTAGTGGCTGTTAGTACAATTTTTGTAAAATGCTAGTTATTGATTTCAAAAAAATAATTAATTATCTTTAAATAACTAATATTTATTCGAATATAGCTTTATTTTATAAAAAAATTTCATAATAGTTAAAAGAAGTTTATAGTAATAACATTTTAAGTTAGTGTATGAAACAATATTTAAAAGAATTACCCGAGGCGTATAGAGATAAGAAACTAAGCCTCATTAAATTTTTTATTTTAATATGTTAAATAATATTTGTATAAATAATATTAAATTACAAATATTTTTCTGTAATTTTATGATTTAAACTATAGTCTAAAAAAAGTAAATTTAGAATATTTTAAGTTAAAAATAAAAATGTAGTAAATAAAAGATCGAAATTAAAAGTGGAAATATTTAAAAATTAAAGAATATATCAATTCTAGATAGAAGCATACGAATGATCTAAATATCTAATTTGAATCATAAAGAATTAAAATCAATGTTTTAGGATATTTTTGGTTGCATATACAGTAACATTTATAAGGTATTCAGAGATATTTATTTAAATATACTCATGAAAAATGTATATAAGATAAAGGTCTAAAATTCATATATTGAAAGAAGAACAGTAAAGACAATCAATTTTGAAGATTTTATTTGAAAAATTCTATAAAAAGATAACTAAAGTCATGTTAAAGCAAAAGTTAAAAAATAATATTAAATAATAATCTTAAAAATAGGTCACGAAGAAGTATCATAGCTAAATTTAGTACAAAGGGCAGAGATGACATACAATACGAATTAAATATTTAACTTTTGAATTGTTAATATTAATTAATAAATAATGAAGTACAACATTATTGTGATACGAATGACATTTTTAGTATACAATATTATTGCTTATTGCAATATGTATAAGTTTGTTTATTGATAATTTTTTAAAAATATGAATTAATAATATAGTATAGGTGTTTGTACTCTAGTAAACTTAAGATTTATGAATCGATTTAGAACAACAATAAAATTTCAGATATAAATTTTAAAATCCGCAATTGTTAATTTCTAACAATAATTTAAAAATATTTTATGTTTATAATAATTCAACATTTTTTCGTTTGTACCGCCACACACACCTCAATAATATTTATGCGCACTGTTATCTGGGAACCTTGATTGTCTATCATGATCAATATAATCATCGTTATCCAGCCAATAGACATTATTTCTAGATCATATTCTTTTGCATTACTCAATTTTCAACAAGTATAGTTTTTCAATGTCCAGTATTCTGTTGAAACTGTTGATTTATATAATCACGTTAAAAAAAAAAAAAAAAAAATAAAAAAATAAAACTGAAACGAGTTACTTATTCAAAATATGAATTTATAAGTAACTAACAGTTAAACAGAACTGAGTAGAAGTATATAATTATATGTTTACTTATCTATTAATATTTTAGCTGTACTCTTATCAAAATTAATATTTGATTAAACGAATAATATTTTTTATGTTTTTAAACATTTATTCTTAAGACTTTATGTATAAATTCATAATTTTCTTATAAAACCTTCTGTACTAAGTATTAATTAAAATATAATTCTTACTTACTGTTAAAAAATATATTCACATTTAATAAAAGATTGAAGTATAACTTTTTTTTTGTAAAAATTTACAGTAATGTCTAATAAAAATTAATTAAAACAATTTATTATCAAAAAAGAAAAAAAAATTTAATTAAGTAAACGTTAATGAAGTACGTAATAAAATTTCAAAAGTTTTTTTTTTAAATGATGATATTGCTTAACTTAATAAACTTAAAAAAAGTTTTTAACCAAGTCAATTAAAACCGTATTAATATACATTGTTTAAATAATAAAAAAGTTTAAAAAAATAATAAAATTATTTTTATCTTTATTAATAATAATTGAATTCGAATTTACTGTTCAAATTAATTATTCATCTTGATATTATCATGGAAAAATTAAAATTATCATCGTTCATCTGCAGGAAAAAGTGAAAAAATAATAACAATTTCTGGATGTGTATTTTAATCAGTGTGTAATTCCTTAATTACA
Source organism: Eupristina koningsbergeri (assembly GCA_018907245.1). NCBI lineage: Eukaryota > Metazoa > Arthropoda > Insecta > Hymenoptera > Agaonidae > Eupristina > Eupristina koningsbergeri. The sequence goes on from JACCHV010002776.1 coordinate 117,715, forward strand.
TGAAACCCATTAAAAATATCGAGTAATACATGTGTTACAATAAGCAAAATTATTTACTGCTATTATTATAATTTCCAAATCATCATGAAAAAATGGGACGGTGCTCTAGAAAATTATGGCAATACGTAAGTGACCATGGAATGGCATTGTGAAATACTTAAATTATATTTAAACAGAAAAACAAACACTTTGTGCTGATTTATTCGTCATATTTAAATGCATTGTTATTAAACAGAGCCGAATGAGATCATTTTTTAAATAAGAATTATATTCACAGTTGTAACTATCATATAAAAAAAACTCCTAATAGGTGCTTTATGGATTTAAAATTCTTCACTCTCACACTATCTAAGTATAATATATATTTTTATTATGATAGTGTATAAATTATAAATATATTATTATAATAATATCAGTACTTGATGTAATTATCAGGAATTTTATAATTTTTAAATAATTATATCAACTAATTTTGTAATTCATTAAATTTTATACATTGAGAATTAAGATTTAAAAAATTTATGCGCAAGATTTATTTTTTAAATGTATGTTAAAATTCAAACTTAGGTATACTAAATAATAATACAAATTATAAATGTGGATAAATATGTAATTATAATGTAAACAATAAATTGTATAATGAAAATTAGATAAAGTTTTAAAAATTAATCAAAAGATAAGCGATAAGTTTGTATTAATTAAAAAATAATTATACATAAATAAACATTATTCGATTTATTGATGTAATTATATAAATAAATAAAATGAACTATTTTCTCTGTTGATACATTCATTCAACATTTATCATTATTTAAAAAATGCTAATGATATTAAATTGAAAAAGATAATAAAATATTTAAATATATTGCAATGAAGTAGAGTAAATCGGTAATATTAATATTGATTTCATATTAAGAGATAGGTACTAAGAAATTTATAAATTATATTTCTTTTAAACAATTTTAATTATTTAAATATTTATCAATAATAACAAGAACTCAGTAGATTCAAGGTAATTATAAATAAGTATAAATATACTTGATTTGAATTTATTTATCGTACCAAATTTTGTGACACTCAATCTTTTTTATTGAATATGTCAATCGAAATACTCTTTGAAAACAAAAAAATTACAATAATAAAAATTTATTTTTTACTTGAATTTATACATGATTTTTTACTTAATTTAAATCTTTATGCCGTCTTACATAATTTTTGAATGCACATATTGTTAAATAACTTGTATTTATGATTGAAGATAATAATAACGCTTTTAAATAAAATATAGTGTCGCAATATATAGTATAATATTATTATATTATTGACTTAAACATTAATGAATTAAAATAAACTTATAAATTAAAATAATATATAATTTTCATAAATTGAATATTCAAATTTTCTTGATTAGTAATTTAACAGAAAGAATTGATTTATTGCATTTTTTATTAACAAATGATGTAAGTTGAAGTTGCATTTTTGATACATTAGAATATGTGTAAATAGATAATATTTATTATAGACAATATTGTTTTATTTAATGTAGATTACTAATTCTTTCTAAATTTTGGAACGTATCCTCAATGATTAACTTATTAAACCTGTCACAATTGAATTGTTCCATTATGAACATTAACATAGAAATATTAAGTGTGATTATGGATCTTTGAAGAAATTGTCATGTATTGAAAACCTGCCTTATTTATGATTCATTTACACGTTAAAAAAATCCTAATCACAGAAGATCAGATCCTAATCTAAATAACGTCAAAATATTAGCAATAGCTTTGATAACATGGGCGAATGTAGTGAATCGTTCAAAACAATTGTTTATAAATTTTATTCAATTATCTAATGAATTATACACATAAATTATTATATAGTTTCGTAAATTTGATCATATAACTTATAAAATCATACAAATGATGTTTTTTATCAATATTAAAAATGAATTCAAATTCAAAATGTCCATAAAATAAATTACATAATTGATGTTAAATTTATTATTTTTTTATATTAAGAATTAGTATTTTGAAATTATTTGAAAAAAATACTACTAATATCGAAAAAGTGGCAATTGTTAAATGTACTGTTCAATATGTGTAAATAAATATTTTTCATTTCAATTAAAATGTCTACTCAAGTGATGTATACGAAAAAAATACAAAAACAGTAATTCGACTTTTTAAATATTAAAACACATAACTCGTATTTAATAAATGCAATTAATAATTATAAGAGAAGTGAAGTTTTTAAAAGGGTTTTCTCAGAGTATACACTGATGCTAATATGTGTCTGGTAATATAGAACCACCGGAGTACAATAAACTTACCAACTCTGGTTTATCGAATGTAACAAAACGCTGCTACGCCAGTAAATCATAATATCTGCCTCTATGTGCCACCAAAAAAAAGTCATGCGCCACGTCAATTAATTTCTCTGAAAGCTCAGCTCAGTTTTTTCCCACATCGTCAACATCAATAAAATCCATGATTGGATCTGTCCTTTGACGTGTGGCGGCGTATTTCGTACGCGGATCCATCCGCAGCTTCCCCCATTTCAGATCTCCCAGCATCTCCAATGATAAATTCGCGCACCCGCGCACGGCGCACAAATACACAAAAGCATCTCCACCAATGAGACTCGTGCGAGAGCATCTGCAGGGTTAACTAACTCAATATAAATGTCGGCCGGCAATTCTTACAAATGCGTCATGCACACTCTATAAATGATGGATTTAGTGAGAAAAGTTATTAGTGATTTTGCAGCGATGAAACTGCGCTGAGCTAAGACACACCAAAACAAAAGCTCGCGCTGACAACATTCCCTGGCAACGTTTGACTGCTTTATCTGAATTTCATCCAGGTCTTACTATCAGCAGCTTCTTCCAGCGCGATATGATTGTGACATTTTCCAAAAGTTTCAAAAGCTTTTCCTCCATCCACCAACGTAAATCCACCAACTTTTCAGCACGAGTATAATTTATCTTTTAAGGTTTTCGATTCGAGCCAAATCAAGTGAAAAACTCCTGATTAGTGCGGGTTGTAATTTTCGATCAACAGGTGCTTCGGAGGACGCCGACGTACTCAATTCTCTGGTAAGGATTTAATTCGGACCTACATTAAATATTATATTTAGCCCTTTTTTCCTTTTCACTCAAGTGTTGTTACAAATTTACTTGCAAAATTAAAAAATTCATTAAAATTTATAGTTTTAATTTTGAGAAACATCAATTAAAATTAAACATGAATAAAATGTCAATCTGTGTTGCAACACTACTAATAATATTATGTAAATCCTTGAACCAATAGTACAATGGGGTTATTAAGACGATTATCTAACAAATAATAAACTTTAATTATGGTTACTTTTTTTTTATCTTATTTTGGTATCAGTCCATCTGTACACTTTATCATTCTACTGACTTAAATATCTTGATTATTTTAAAAATTGCGTTAAATAAAAATTAATAATTACAACATATAAATAAAACAAAAAATAACAACAACCATAAATAATAAAAATATCCTAAATATTCGTGCTTAATATCCATTTGCTCCGACTAATATCTAGGACGATCGTATATTCTCCTCTGTTTGCGAGCAATAAAAAAATAATCAAAAAGACGTTCAATTTTATTCATTTAAAACAAATTTACTTTTTTGATTATTCGACGATACTGAACCTAATGTACGTGCGTGCTTTTGTGTATAACAGTCCCATTAGAAATCATTTAATGTTTCATCATAAAGTATTTACTTCGATTGCTTAAGTATTCGAATGTTTTTTGAAGGTAAAGTCAAGACAAACAAAAATTCAAAAATTGAGATAATTTTATTATTTTTAAATATTTAAAAGTAAATTTGATGCTTCATGTCATGAAATTACTTAAATGTTGATATTTAATTTTCAAGTTCAGATATAATGTATTATATATACGTAAACAAGAATTTAATTTGGAGCCTTGAAGTTTTGAATTAGATTTAAATTAAGATAGACAATTGTAGTTAGTTTTTGTTTAAAAAAAAAAAAAAAAAAAACTCACTGTTATTTTAATTTATTCAGGTTATTCTTATATTAAATTCTTATATTAAATAAATTATTTATATAATTATATAATTTTTTATGTACAATGAAAAGGTCTGAAAGATTTTTTTTGGCAGAATTACTCTAAATCGATAAATAATTAACGTATTTAATTTTTTGAAATATTGTGTTTGACGCACTTAGTAAAATAAATAAAATTTATTTTGAAGCAATAAAGTTATATAAGATCAGAAAAATATAATCATATTTTTTTATGACTATAATATTTATTTTTTAAAATGAAATATTAATACAATAACGATGTTCTAATTCAAATTATAATAATTAGAGGATTATGGCAATTTATATTAATAAGAAGGGATTTTGATACAAACTTTTTTGAGGAAAATCAAAGAATGTGATATTGAATTTTAATAAATATATATTAAAAATAATAATATTTCCAACTATTTGATTATAAATGTTTCCCAATTAAAATAATCATTAAAATTGGTAAATTAAAATCCATTAAGTTTATAGAAACAGAATAACCAGTATTATTATTTACAAATGCATTTCTAATTGCAGTTCCAATATTTTATTAAGCTTCATTTAGATTGAAAATTTGAGAGAGAAAAAAATAAATATTTTCGCTAGTATTTATTGCTTAAAATAGTATTTTTATAACTTTATAATATATGTGGATACTTTGTGTGATACAATTTTGTCGGGATTAGTAACGCTTTTTAATTGTACAGTACTAGTAAAATGAATGGTGTACTTTTTTCAATATATTGCAATACAATATTATAGCATTTTAATATTATTATTTAAAAAAAAAGATAAAACTAAGCATATTTTTTAGTGGTAACCACAAGCTTTTGTTACCGCATTAATTGTTGACCTCGGATGAATATCTCGGGCATACATGTGTAAATAATAATTTGTTTAAACAAAAATCTGTTTGACATTCGGTTATCAGGCGATCCTTTTTTTTTTTAAAAGTGTTGCGAAGATTAAGAGCTGATGTCGGCTGAGCTGGAAGGAGGGATAAAGAACTGTTAAAGCGTTGGAGGCGAGGTAAAGGAAAGTTAGAGGTAATGAAAAAGTAAACAAGAGTGACTGATAGAAAGGTAGGAAAGAGCAAAGTAATAAAAGGACAGGAGGAGCGAGTGAGCGAAGGAGCAAAAATGTCCCGATCGAGTGGTTAAACGTACTGCGTCCTTCTCGTGTCGGACCACGAGTGCCGGGGATCGGGATAATTGCAAGCGAGACGCTGCCGTGAGCGCGTGAGTGTTGACTGGCTGGTTGATGTTGATGACGGTGTCGGTGTCGTTGTCGTTGTCGTTGTCGTTGTCGTTGTCGTTGTCGTTGTCGGTGTCGGTGTCGGTGTCGGTGTCGGTGTCAGTGTCGGTGTCGGTGTCAATGTCGCTGACGCTGACGCTGACGCTGTCGCTGTTGGTGCCGGTGCCAGTGCCGGTGCTCGTGCCGATGCCCGCTTTTTAAGATCCAACCGAGCGGATCCCCGGTATAAAGTCGCATGGCCTCTCGAAAGGTGATAGTCGAGCTGCAAGTGTTGCCGTGCCCACAATACTCCCGATCGAGATTCACTCACTTTTCACCTGCGCGCCAGGGTTCCCGGTCCATCCACCTTTTTCACTCCCGAATCACTCGCTGTTTTACCCCTCCCACTCCCCCCCCACACACACACCCACCCCTCCCAGCACCCATTATTCCGCTGCGAAACGACTCACCCGCCCGATTTTCCCTGTGCGGTATCTCCGGAGGAACAACCATTCCCCGTCCACGCAATTAGCGCGAGTGCTAGGTTTTAGATCGGCAAATATCGTTGATTGCCCTCGTGCCACCGTTCCATTCTACGAGTCCTACAGTTTACTGGAAAACCAGTGAAAAGTCACGTCGCGATACTTTGCCTTAACGTTATTTTACACTTACCTTTTGTATTTGATAGACGAGTTTTTCTCCTGTAATCAAATCTGATTTAATCACTTATGATTAACATCGTGAAAATTAGCTGCTTTGGAAGTGTGATTCCGGATTAAAGTGTGTTTAGTGCGCGATATTTTTGTTGATAAAAAAAATATTTATATAAGAGAATTATATTTCAAAATAAACATTAAAATCGCCACAATTTTTAATAAACAAATTTTTATAAATTCCGCATTATTAACACTGGAGTATTAAATTTCTACACTAATAAAAATTATTTATTATGTAACCTTTTTTAAATGATCAAATGAAATGATACAATAACTTGACAATTAAAAACAATGCACATTAACATCTTTTTAACATTTTAAAGATAAAGTAAAAAGAATTACTATAAAAAAAAAAAATAAGTTCAATAAAAATAAATAAGATAAAAATAACTCCATGCTATGCCGAAAGCAGACATTGTTGTAAATACTCACTCGAGGACTTTGACACAATCTTATTCGAAGGAAATATCTGTGTTGTGAATATTTTTTACAATATTTTGAAGTCGAGTCACTTTTCGATATAAAAATCAACAAACATGAGGAGAAAAATATCTTCGTTGTTCAGGTGCATTTTTAATTTACTCATTATTGGTATTCTATGCTTTATATTTAATATTAATACTTATTAAATAGTAAATTTTATAACATAATTAGTAAAAATAAGTAAAGTAATTGTTATTGTTCATATAGAAATAAGAGAACTTTTATGCGTAAAGATTTAATACTCTTATAAAAATATTAAAGAAAATGAATATTCTTATCGAAACATATTGCAATGTTGATAAGTAAAATTTATTGGTTTTACTTTTAGTATTCTCATTTAATTTATCCTATACATTGAAGTAAAATTCATTTAATTAATAATTTTAAAAACAACTCTTAATATGAAATTGCTTAACCTTCTATTTTAATAATGGAATCGTTAAATAATTAAAATAATGTATTGTATTATATAATATTTTTTAGAAAATAGATAATGTATTTATTTAAAAAATAGTTTAATATCATTCAATATTTCTTTTCAAAATTTTATTAAGTCATTTCAAAATATTCTAAAATATTATGTTAGCAAGAATTATCATTTAATCAACATCCTTTTAAATATAATCTTTTTAAAACTAAATATTTCAACTAAGTAAATTGAATAAATTTGCATAATATTCTTAAGACGGCTTTAAAATATGAAATGCATAAGTATAACACATTCAAACAACTTTCCAATTTCTTAAAAATACTCAAAAATGTGATGCAAAACATATAAAACCAATGAATTTTTACTATTTAGTATTTGATTAATTTCTGAATATTCCAATAATTTTGTGATATTGATATTTATACACATTCAAAAGTGCGTTATTATCGAAAATTTTAATTATTACGTCTTATATTGGTTTAATTAAAATTTTAATTTTTAATTCCACGATTGTGTATGAAAATGAACAAATTCATTTCTTAAAATTCGAAAGATTTTTAATAAGAATATAAAATAAATGTTTGTGAATTTTAAGGCAATATAAATTACCTAGTAAATAAAGTTCACGTGTAAAAAGAAACTTTATGAGTAGACTCAAAATAAATATTGGATAACAGATCAAATACAACACAGCCAGCAAAGAAGATCTAAATTTTATTAAAAAACTTATAATCCACCTATTGTTTATGTGCGATGGCGTCCGCAGCATCTCGAACCATCATTGGCTCGGGATAAACCCTTTAACTGAATTCCAATTCTTTTGGTAATCGCAGGAGATGAAAATAAAAGTGAATTGCACGCAATCTTTACTTGATACTTGTGTACCTTCACGTTTGCCTGTCTTTATTCACGATTAATCCCGCGTCTATTCTTAGACGTGAACCCTAACCCCTGATGTAAATCACGATAATCTCAAGTGAAAGTTTTGGAGTAGCTACACTATTCTGTTATTCCTGTCTTTAAAAATCTTATTTCCGGGCAATCTCGTGCAAATTGAACAATGATTCCGATTCCAATAGAGATTCTATGAAGATAGATATAATCTGCACTCGACGCTTGTTTTACCTTTAATTAAAATTTTTAACCATTTAAGTGACGAAAATGTAATCTTACTTTTCTGTATTTAGTATTGATGTGCATTCTAATTTATTATCAGGATAAATAACACGAACCATTCACAAAAACATCATTTATTTAAATTATCTGCTTACAGATTTTTTCATTTTAAAACTCATTTATTTGACTTAAATACTATAATTTAGCCATATTACAGAGAGCTTGAATATATTCAATGTCTTCAATCATAAATTATTAAATTATCCTAATTATTTAATAATTAAAATATCAATGAAACCATAGTCTAATAACCAATTGTGTATAACATTCAAGATGATGGATATTTATTTAATGACATTATATCAATAGTTTTATAATGATATTATATCAATAGTTTTATAACGATATTTGTTTTATTTAATGCCCAATAGTCATGTAATAGTAATACATTGTTCAACACTACCATTTTAATACTATATATGTGTTAAAATAAAATTTATGCACTAATTATTGTGATTCATAAAAAAATAATTTAAAAATAAAATCAAATTAATTTTAGTTTTCATAGTTTAAATAAAGAATATATACTTAAATAGTGTTAATAATTATATAATATTATAGAAATTTGTAATTTTGATATTTCAAATTTATTTATTATTGATGGATAGTAGTCTATAGTTAAAAGAAATAATTTTTTTTAAAATAATTTACGAAAACTATATTAGTTTCGGTTAATTTAAAATTTTAAATACCATAATACACAGTGTATATTTAAGACTGTTTCAATTGAGAAACTTTTATTTTTCAAAACTATTAGTATAGCTTTATTAAGTTCATAAAAAGTCTGGCCTTACATTCAAACCTTACACATAAAAATAATTTATGAAAACAGTTGTAAAATAAAATCGGTAAATTACTCACATCGTGTCGATTTTTATTGATTGATTTTTATCACTCTTATAAATATCAATTATTTACAGAAAATTTAAAAAAATTTTAATAAAAATAATCATATTTATTATTAATTATAAAATATGCTTCTCAATGACCACATCTTCTTTTGTAAGGTAAACAGAATGAATTTAATTCTTAGATATTCCTTAATCTTCATTTTCAATAATATGAATTTATTTTATTTTATTTTATTTTACTCAAATTAATTAATATCAATTGATTTATAAACAATTATGAATTAATGTTTTACGTAATAGAAACGTTTAATAATTTCATTCAAAGTTAAAGACAATTTAACTCTTGTTTATAACTGAAATAAAGAAGTTAAAATTCAACTTCTTTTAAGAAAATATTGAAAAATAAATATGAATGATTAAAATAATTACGTAATCATATTAGAAAGACTTTTCCTTTGTATTACAAAATTATATTATAATTATTTAGTACAAGTAGTTGCTGATGGAAATTCATTCTTTATCTACAGATAAGAAAAATTTTAATTCAGGAAAATTCGATCAATAAATATTTAATTGTATTAAAATTACATGTAATTATTAGTTGAATTATATGTGACATTTAACACAAATGTATATTATTATTTCATTTTTTAAAATATTTCATTATTTTATTGTTATTAGTAATATACAAAAAGGTAATTCGTTTGAATTGTACTGTATAATTAAACAAGAAGTTTTTTTTATAGAAATGAAAATGAAGGATTAAAAACATGTTTTAATCATAATAAAGGGAAAAATTATAATAGGAAAGTTTCTGTAATATTACATTCAAAATTGCGAGTATAAACTTCAAAAATATACTTATAATTATATTTAATTAATAGCAATGAATTAATTTTTTCAAGATAACTTATATAGTTCATGAGTAGATTTTTAAATAATTTTAATCAAATATATACCAAAAAAAATAAATAAAAACAGAAAATTTAATGATGATTAATAAAAAATTGTAAATTTTTTTTTTAAATTAAGAAGATGAAGGTCATTTATTATATCGTGAATTAAAGAAAATATACATTAGTATGATTATCAAGTATGATATAAACATGATAAATGATTTTATTAAACCTAATTGATCTATTAAACTTTGTATCAAAACATCATGGATCGTTTCATGAGTTGTCGAATTTTATTACATTGGCTTGAGATATGTTGATTGGAAATTTGAATAAGTTATACAAGAAAAGACGAGTGTTACTTAAGAATGGATTCTGCATGAAATTGGCATCATTTGTTTTGAGAAAATCCCAAAGTTAATACAATATTTTAATTGTGGATTGGAATTTTTGGGAGGGCGGGGGGGGTGTCGGGCACATTAGGCGTATGACTGCAGTTCAGAATTGATGGTTGTGGATAAATGTCTGGATATAAGAAAAGACCCGATTAATCACAACCTCGCATCGGGTGCTCCAGTTTTATCAACAATCGTGCACCTCCTAGAGCACTTAGTCCCTCGAGAGTGGCAGAAAAAACGTCCGAGCCTGAGAGAACCCCCGCTGGAAAAGTCACCCCTGGAACAAGTCGTTCGTCCGGGAAAACTCGGCCGTCTCCCCATTACGGGGTTGGAAAAGTTGACGGGGGAGGGCGGAGCAAGGTCGTATCAAAAAAAGACGCGCATGCTTTATCGCGAGTTGCGCGCGTCTCGCCGGCCGCCAACCGTGGCTCGAGGGGATCTCAAGCTCCGCTCCGAGGAGTAGACGAGTCGCGGACGTCGGTGCTACCCGGAGAATTGCAGGTGATGAATCGATCTCAAGGTGGGCATCGGTTCCACGGGACGTTCGATCACTGATTTCATTCTCGACCTTTCAGTCTGTTTTGACGACTGGCTTTTCGCCTGGAAACAGAAATAAGTGAAGCAAAACGTGGTTGTGGGTACGAATTGTGTTCCCGGATGATCCTCGCAGATGTTGTCCGTTGATCGCCCCAGTTCTCCGATTTTCCGAGACTGGTGAGCGCTTTAGATTTATACGTAGGCGGGCGTTCCTTCCGGGAGATTGACGGGCATTAGTTTCGTGGATCAAATGCCAAGCGTGTTGCGAAGGTGACAATTAATTTTGGAATCGATGTGTCTCGTTTAGTCTCGAGCCCTTGTTGTGCCCAATTAATTTTACGTAATCATTAAAGAAAATGGCAATTACATTGTTTAGTGAAACTTTTCAATCGTTCGTTTAACATGAAAGTGATCCTCTAAAATTTAGTGTTGAATTGCAAATTGTTACCAGAACGAGGTAATTTTAATGAATACAAGAGTTTAATTTAATTAAAAAGATAAATTAATTAAAAATTTGAAACCTCAATTTTATTAAACTTGCTACAAATCAGTATTTTTAAAAATAAAATTTTCTTTATGATTATCAATTTTCCGTATTTCACTATTATTTAAGAAAAAATTTACCCTACATTTATAAGTGATATGTTTTTTATGTCTTAATTATCTTGATTTTGTTTCAATTAAAATTCAAGTACAAATAAATAATATTTTATTAAATATCATTTTATTTATATAGCAATAATATCAATATCATCATATGAAATAATACCCAGTAGATTTTATGCGCTCTTCCAGATTTCCAGAAATTACTGTTATTATTGTTGCACTATTGTTTAATACTTTCTTTTCAATATTTTATTATTTACTATAGCTTAATTATTCAAATGTTCTTGTATTTAAAAAAATATCTAGATTTTCACTTTATAATTAATGAATTCATTGTTTATGAGCTGATTAATTTTTAACATTGTATGAGAGGTGTTTGAAAATATTTTTACGTAAATCCTATTCTATGAAATAACAAGTAAAGGTTTCTATTGTTTAAATTGTCATAAGGAAATATATCAATATTTAATATCTGTATATTCTATAAAAGCATTATAGTTAAAATTATTTTTAAAATGCATTAAAATTTATATCGGAATATTGGAATCTTTTCAAAATATTCTTAAGAATATAAAACATTCTTGAATTTTTTTTGAATCAAAATTAAATTATAATGCATACCTATCATAAAATTTAATAACATAATATTTTGAGTATATTAACAACAGCTATGTATTTAGTATTATTAAATTTGTTACATATGATTTAATTTAATTACAATTATGAAATAAAAAGTAAAAATTAATTTTATTACTGCTATTAAATTATTTTTTATAATTTTAAGATTCTTACAGTTTAGTGTAATATATTATTATAGTATTACAAAGTTTAAGTTATTTGAATTTTGAATAAACGATAAAATTAATAGTAAATTGAAATACTAGAACTGTTTTATGTTGATAAAATTTTTATAAATATGACTTAGTGATATATATATTAATGATAAAAACGTTGCAAAAATATAAATTACAGTAATAATTCAAAATAATTAATACATAAAAAATATGAAATATAAATTATATCGTTTTTAATAAATGAAAATTTACAATAAATATATTTTCAATCAATTTTAAAAAATATGTTGAATTCATTTATCAAATTTGAAATGTTTTTTTTATTAGTCTAATTAAAAAATATTAAAGAATAATTAAATATTTGTGACATCATTACTTTAAGGGGATTAAAATATTGATTAATTAAATTGTTATAAGCAACAGCATGTTTTATTTTTTCAAATATTAAAATTATCATTTTAATCATTCTTATATATCCAAAACTAGTATTGTGCATATTATTTACTTGGTTCAATAAAAGAGAAGCATTGTGTTTATTAATTAAATAAAATGTTTTAGTTAAATATAGTGATATATATAAATTATAATAATTTAATTTAATAAAAATATGAATTAATTTTTAGAGGAAAGTATATTATTCTTTTAATCTATTATTTATTTTTTTTTCTAAAATTTAATTCTATAAGATTAATTTCCAATGTTATTACATTTATTATTGCTAGATTCTGTAATTATAAAAAAAAAATATTTTGAGTATATATAAATATATTGTTACCGATTTGTAAAAGTTTCTTATTATGACTAACAAATAATTTTTAATACTAAATGTATTTAAAGCGACTAATACACAAATGTATAATAATACACCCATATCTAATACTACTGATAAAAGAAAAACAAATATAAAAAAAAAATTTTATAATGTAGATTGTAAATATACTATTATACTAAGAAAATTTTAAACACTTCTTAGATAAAATGCTTTAAGATTATAATTTTTTTTTAATCAAACTTATTTTAATTTTATTAATGAATTAATGTCAATTCAGTGAATTAATACTAGATAAATATTATACTATATAATTCAATAATACAACAATAGTTACTTTGCAATGTAAAAAGATATTTTTTTGGTCACATAAATTATAATGCAAATAAGAGTATTTTAATTTCATTATTATTATTTTTTAAATTAATTTGTCTTCATATGTATTGCATAGAACTTCCGATTTTGACAATAAAACTTGAATGTTAAAATAAACTTTTGTGTTTTAAATAAAATATATAATTTAAAACATGTATCAGTACATTTTTAGAAAAGATACATAAAATTTTCAAGTATCTCAGGCAGAATGTATAGTGCTTTATAGTCTATCTTTTATTTGTTTAAAATACCTCTTGAGATTCTACAAAGCAATTTACGAAAAAATGACTAATATACATTGGACTATAATATAACGATGCAACACCGATAAATTTAGGTATCTTAAATAAATAACACATTGATGTAATAATTAATTTTCTGTGTAAAAATATTTCAAAATAGAATAATCTCTCTTATTTTATTCCAAAGTACATAAAAAGTTAAAACTAGCTGTTTGGAGTTATCAAAATCATTTTAAAGTTGTCCTATTTAGAGAAATCATAAAATATACTAAATATATCATTTAATATATAAGCTATAATAATACCGAGTAAGTACAATTTTGAGGTTACATTAATTATTAACAAGAATTTCGAAAGAATAAACTATTAATGATAAATAAATATATAATATTAAATATTCGAATTTCTTTGTTTGTTAAGAGTTAAATTTCATTAAAATGATACATTTAATAAAAAAAGGATAACATGCATATTTATTTAATGTAACCTTTGAATTTTGAATTTAATTATTTTCTAAATACAATATTTTTTATTTTAAAAGCTACATGATTAATATAAAGAACTTAGTATACTTATATAATATAATAATATAAGTTTTTTATTTTTAAGAAAATATATAATATTACATATATTTTAATGATTAATATAATGTATTATAAAAAATAACAACTTTTGGTTAAAATTTTATATACTAAATATGCTTTTAAAGCTTTAAAAATTCCTTTAAAGTTAAATGAATTATAACTATTATCTATAAACATATTAAAAAATATAAAAAATAATAACTTTTCATTAAATATATATTATTTAAAAAGTTATATTTTATCTTTTATTACAATTCAAGTTAAATCGTAAAATAATAAAATTTATAAAAAAAAGTATTAGAAAAATCATGAATGTATAGCCTTTACAATGTAAAAAAATAATTCAGTTTTTTAATTATTGAAAATTTAATGATTGAAGGATTTTGATAAATATCTTAAGTAGAATAGAATGAATCAAACAAAGAATACAAAAATTACGTTATTAGAAGATAAACATAGTTTGTATCTCCATTAACATTATAAGTATAGATAAGAATCATTTTTAAATGAATGGAATATATAAACTAAAATAAAATTGAAAGAATATTTAAGGTTTCATTATAATGATTAAAAACTAAAATATTCTTTCGTCAAATTTAAATATAAAGAGTAATATAATATTATATTAAAAAAAAAAAAATTGGTTACAAGCAATAATCCCAAACTATTTATGATTAATATAAAATAAATCTTCATCTAATTATTTATTGAATAAGAAATAACTTTTCAAATTAAAAAAAATGATTTGTAAAAATTATAAGAACAACAATAATAAAAATAAAAACAATAATAAATAATATTAACAATATGGAAGTTTTAAGAGGTATATCTTTGCCGTAATATTAAAATTTTTAATTATAAAAGCTTTATATAAATTGAATTGTAATACAATTTTTACATACTAAATAAATACTACGATAAATCTATAATTTTTTTAAAAAGTACATAAATAATAAATAAAATGTAAATAAATATAATCATAAAAATTAATCTTTATTTCTATTATATTAAATTAATTTTTTTTATTAAAATATTTTTTTAAAGAATATTGATTTTTAGCTTTTTAGTTTTATTTATTTGGTTTAATTTTGTAAAATAGAAAAATATTTTGAACCAATTAATATATTTCTATCAAAAAAATTTGAAGATGAAACAAGTTATGAAAAAAACTATGAATTACAAAGAATTATTTTATGAATTAAATGAGTCATTTATAGTAAAGTATATTTATCATTGCAAAAAATAAAAATAAAGTGTTAACTTTTATGTTTTAATAGTATCACCTTTCTATTATAATTATAAATTTTTTTCAACTAAAAAAATAATATTATAATTAGTTCATTAAGATTAATGCATGAATTTTAACTTTAATCTATTAAGTATTTTTAATTTTAATTTTTTAAAATGTATGCTGTATTATCTTTAATGTTGATTATATAATATCATACAATCTCATTAAATTTCGTTAAATATTTAGTTGTAGAGTTAACAAATCTTATTAATTATTGATTGAGAATATTCAAAGTAAATAATATATGCACATGCATATATATTAATTGATTTACATAAATGTGTCTTACAAATAAATCAATATATATAGTCCAAAAAATTATTCTAAATAAAATTATTCTATTTATTATTAAAAAATATATAATTACATATAATAACATATTAAATAAATAAAAAATATTTAATTATTTAAAAAATTATTAATTATAAAAGTTTTAAAAATTTTTATATAATTAAAATTAATTTATTATAGCATAATTAAATTTATCAATTTGAAAAAAAAAAAATTTTATACAAGGAATCAAAAATATATTATCGAAACCATTTTACTCGACTATAGTGTAACCGTGAATGGTAAATATTTATTATAAATTATTTATGACAAATTATAATAAATATAAATTATACATTAGTATATTTGACAATTATATTAATAATATAATGTTAATTGTATTTTTTAAATTGTAAAATGAAAAAATTTAAATGAAATATGTTTCTTTAAAATAACTAATGATATTCGTATAAAATTCATCTATTAATAAAAGGTATACAATTATTTAGGTATCTGGAATTAATGGTTGATATCTATAATATTATTTATTTGTAAAAAAAAATTAAGTTATTTAAAAAAAATAAAATCTCATAATTAACTTAAAAAAAAAAAAAAAAAATGAATTGAAGTGACATTAAAAAAATTTAAAATTCTTAATAATTTTAACACCGTTTGATATTTTTATTGATTTCTTATAAAATTGATTATAAAAGTAATTAAAGTAAATACAATGAAATGAAGCGAGTTAAGTTATAAACAAATTTATTATCTAAAATTTGAGAAAACCATTAACTCTCGATAATTTCTAGTATTCATTCCGTATAATTAAATATTTAATAACATATAATACTTATAAAAATTTAATAAAATTTTAGAAATTTGATTAGTATAATTATTAAATGAATTTTAATATTATATTAAAAATGCTTCAATTACGCTATAATAATGTACAAAATTTATGACTATTTACATAAAGTATCATTGAGGTGAAAACATTTATTTAATAGAAATGCATGTTTAATTATATTTATGAAAATGGTACAATGATTTCAACAAAAATTTTGTATTAGTTTTTAATTTTTCAATTTTATAGTACTCATTAATTGTCGACGTTACTCAGATTCTATTTACTCTTCCATTCAATTATCATGCATGTTTAGTAAATTTTTTTCTTGTTCACGCTAAAAAATGCATCTCAACTGGTAATAATTAGTATAAAACTAATTTCTATCCATTAAAATATATTAAAATAGATTTAAAACTCAAGCGTTTGCAAAAACGATTTCTTGATGTTCGAAAACGAAGGAAATAATTGCGAACGGCATCGTATATTCTTGTGTCAGAGAAATTCAGTGTCTAGGCTACGCGCACACATGTTGCAAACCAAATCCATAAAAGTCATTAGGATTCATTTTTGTAGGCATCATAATTTCTATTTTAATCTGATGAACCATAAAATAAAGCACACTTTAAATTTTAATGTAAAATTGGGAGACCAATTTCCTCGTCCTCCTTTATTCAGAAAATTTTCTTACTTTTAAAAAATATCGACCAAATGTTATTTTAGAATTCCTCCACATTATTGTTTGAAATAGAATTTGATTTCCTTGCTTTTATTTGCCAATGAAAATTCGACCTCGTGATTCATACATTCATTTTGATCTATAATTTTATAGATTTAAGAAATATTGAAGGGTTGTTTAATTGACTTGATTTTACGAAATACAAGAGATTACTATAGATGAAATATTTATTAAAAATTTTACATTGAGTATTAAAGTTTTCTACTAATTTACAAAAGAAAAATATTCATTACGTATCCACTTCAATGTTAATTACCTACTTTATACATCTCTGTATTAGAACTTTTCAATAAGAATTCGTGAATATTATTGAAACAACCTTTAACATATATATATATATATATAATTTTACTATATTAATCATCGTGTAATAAAATAACATCAAGATTATAAATTATCTATTTCATTAAATTAAAAATTATTTTTGAATTAATGACTTCAAATGTGATGTGACGTTTACCTGTTGACCATTTATACAAGAGTATTTTAACTTTTATGAAGAAAGAAATATTATTTTGGTTAAATTACTAGTAGTAAATAATTAAAATTTATTTAGTTAAGAATTCACTTATTTGTAATAGCAATGATACGTGTATAAGAATATGAAAGTTCTCTAATTTCCAATAATTTAAAATAAATTAATCTTTTTGTTTAATTAACAAATTTTGTATCAGAATTATTATTTATCTACATATATGTGTAATTATCAATTTATAAAATACTAAAATATTGATAAGGAAATTTTATGAAAAAAAAATATATGAAAGTTCATTAATTCATTATATTAATAATAGACTGATGTGTAAAAGTGATTTGCGTTTCGATTATGAAAAAAAATAAAAATGCGTGAATTTATTTTCTTTTTAATTGCACAAGAATATGTGTTCTATAAAAAAACAAATCTAAAATAACTGTAAATTAAAGGTTGAAATAAAGTTTCTTACGTAGCTGCAGTTCGCAAATATTTCGAAATAGCAAATATCGTAATCTTTAAATTTTATTATTAATATTAATTATATTTTAATTATTTATTTTTCATCAAGTTTAAGATTGAAAGCAGATAATATACATTTTTTATTTATTTATAAGCAAAAATTACAATTTTTAATACTTTATTTTTTCCTGAAACTAATTAATATAATGATAGTTGATTACATTAATGTAAAATTTATCAATGTCATAAAGATTATTTCAAAATAAAAAAGCATTGAACGCGAGTAATTTTATTTAAATCATCTTTACATATATATGATAATCTCAAAATAAACTTTAGTTATAATTATTGATTAAAAATAAGTATGCGTTTAATGTTAAATTGCGTTCCGAATTCAAATTTTTCAAAATTTATTCACTTTAATTTTACAATAGGTTCTTCGGTAATTTTGTAACCATTAGATTAGATTTTTTATTATATTAGATTTGATTACAAAATATTTTGTCGTTTAAAAAAAATTATTTGTTTAATTAAATATATTGAAGAAAATATGTGCATATAATAAAGAATAATTCTAGAAATTACGAAATAGTAGAAAAAAAACGTAAAAACAATAAAAGAGTAATATCATCTATACTTATTGACTTGGTATTATAAAACTATTACAATAATTTTATAGAAATTATTTTTAATTACTTGATATTAAAAATGTTATTTTCTTGTAATTTCTTCTTTTAACAAAAGAAAGTAATGAATTATGCGAGTGAAATGAAAGATGTGGATTGTGTATAGTAAAAGCTAAAAAATCGAAAGAACAAGAATGAAACATGTGACAAATATAGAGATTAGCAATTGAATTATTTGTAAATAAATGTTTATCAGTGATTCTACTAATTCACTATTTGTTTACATTATCCGAGCATTAATTTAAATTTAATAAAAGAAAAAAAAATAATACACTCGTCGACACGATGTTTATGTTCTTTTAAAAATATACGAATCGAATGTTAGGTTCGATCAAGTTCAGCAACCGACGGATCACAAGTGAGTCTAATTGAATCGAGTTGAGGAGGAGCAAAAAGTACACGAGGAAGAATATAAATATTTCGAAATATTGGCAAATCACATAACTAGAACGTGAGCGTCGTCGTCAAAAAAATATACGCGTATATTCAGATAGACAATATAGAGAGCGGAGTTAGCGATGAAGTTCAAATAGCGGCTTAATTATCACGCAACGAATCCAGAGCCTAACAATATCCTCACCTGCGAAGATTCGTGTAGATGATTTGATGAGACTCGAGATAAGAACACCTCGCAACACCTGACACAGTTTCCCGGATAAGCACGTAAATTCGACATTTTACCGGATCTGAGCGGTTTGCAAGTACGCAAATTCCTTTGACGCGCGTATACAGTCTTTTACAGGTGACAGATTAATTAATTATCCTCGCTGACTTTTCTTTTCTTTATTCTATTATCTCCGCACTGTCGGAATGTTTATACACTTTGTTAACGAAATTTGAACGTTATATACTCTCGGATAAAACTGACATCACCGAAACGCTTTGCGTCATTCAATCAATCTACAAGTGCTTCCTACTTTATACCAATATTTTTTATCTCAACAAGTTTAGACTGTACTAAATATTAAAACATTTTTTTTTTTTATTTTAATTGTAATGCTTTAGCGAATTTTATTCGCTAAATTATGGTATTCTTGGTAATGTCTTGGTTCATTCATAAATAATGAAATATTTTTTTTCTAAATTTATACATTTCAATAAATATATTGCTCGTTATTTCAATCAATATATTTTACCTTATCTTTCAACTAAAAAATGATTACCTAATGTTACACTATAGGAAATTTTTTTTATTTAACAGGAAAATATATTTTTTAATAAATATTAATAGTTTAGAAAATAAGAATAGACACATATGACATACCATTAATACATACTCTCTGTAAAATATTTTTTTGTTAGGCAAAATAAAACCAAATAGCATCACTTTTTGATTATTAATAAGATTTAAATATTTTGAAATGTACGATTAGCATTTTAAAAATATTATATAAATATAAGGCATAAATAATTTTTTTATGAGTTTTATTATATAAATTATTACTTTGTGTAAATTTACATTTATTAAGATAAAAAGTATTAATTGGACTGTAATAATATATTAAAACTTTTACGTATCCTAATTTTAAGTTTTATTTATAATTTTTAGTCATACGCTTTTACTTTCTTATTTCTGAAGTGAAAAATTTATTTATGTATATTATTTATACAAATATATAAATTTAAATAGTTGAAAAAGTAAGAAATAATTATATTTAAAACTATAATAAATATCTAGTTTAAATATTTAGTCATTACAAAACTATTTAATCATATTTTAGCTAATGAATCATGTGCTATAAAATTTTATTTAAATAAATAAAAAAAATAAAATTTATAACAGGTTATATTAAAACAATATATTGTTTTAATGAAATTTAATTTCCAGTTGATTAGTTTGCTTAAAATATAGTGAATATTTTGTATGTGAAATAAAAATAAAAAACCGAAACGAAAATTATATACAAAAAACACCTTTAAAATATTAGTATTTATTTAATTGTAATTTACTTTCAGTTTAATTTACTTTATTTAATGAAGGTTTAAATTTTATCAACAATGAAATTCAAGGAATTATAAAAACAAATTTTATGATATATATATATATATATATATTTAAAATATAAAAAATTTAATACAAAATAAAACATAAAAGTCTCTTATTAAATCTTAATATTTCATTGAGTTAATAATTCAACAATTTTTTATTCAAATATTACAACGTTTGTATTGATGATGATTTTTTTTTGTATGCTAGTTTTAAAAGAGGCTTCATAATAATAAACTATTCAATGATATAAGAACGTAACAATTATGTCTCATTTAAGAATATTCTTAAATATCTCACTCGTATATTAAAAACAATAACATAACTTAATGTTTCTAAGATTGATTATACTTTATTAAATTCAAAAAAAGAAGTATATTTAAATATAACATGAATTATCAACAAATCGTAATATTAAAAAATTTCAATAGTTTGACTTCTTTAAGTTCAGTTTATAAAAGTCTATTGTGTTTGAAGAATATTGCACATGCATTTTCTTTTTAATTTTTTTAAGTATAATGACGATAATTCTATTATATTTTTCAATAGCTTAGTGTATGTATTCAACATAATGCACAGCGTCATATTTACTCATAATTTTGATGAAAGATAAAATCTTTCAATGGTCATAAAATTTTTAAACAAATACTTATGTAATCACTTTGCTCTTTGTTTCTAGATATTTAAAAAAATTAACAGGTTAAGTAATTTTGAAATTATCAATATTTACCTCGATTATCAAATCTAAACATAATTGTAAATAATTTGAGCTTCAGAATATTATTTTGTTAGTAGTTTGTATATAAAACTACAATTTATAGCTTGAATTATATTAAAAATTGTAATTTTTATTATATCCATAGTTTTAATATTTATTATTTATGATTTTATACATTAGTTAATGCAGTTTATGGTTACACAAGTTTCATAAATTTTAATTAAAATTAATGTATCTCGTATAATTATAAAAAATAGATTGATAAATTTCAAAAATTTTTATTTTGACTAATAAAAATCATTGAATATAAATTTGTGAAATACATTTATTAAAAAAATAATGAAATAAATTTATAAACAATAAAAAATAATTAATATGTATTTTTCGAAAATTTAAGTGAATTTTCACTTATAATTAAAATTTAATTATATTTTTTAATGATAATATATAACAACAATATACTTAAATTTAAAAAAAAAAACAGAAAAATTATTTAATTTTGAAAGAAAGGAATAGATTAATTAATATTAAAACTTTTTCATCCTCTTTCATTTATTTTATCCAATAATATGTAATAGAATGTTTTTAATTACCCGTAGTTTATAATTGTAAATCAATCTAAAATTATTTATATACGAATAAATAATTAAATATGTTTAAATAATAGAATAATAAACTAAGTAATACAAATAAAACGTATGGAAATACCTATTATTATTGGATATTACCAAATATTGGGAGTTTAAATCTATATATTTTACAGTGTGCTATGCTAGTTATATAATAAAAAAAATCTGTGTGTACTTAGAAGAGATGTAGCACTTGATAATTTGACAAAGTGGTTGATTTTAATATAATTTAAATATTGTATTGTTTTATAATATAAAAAAGTAGATGCATTAAATAATTAAAAATAATATAAAGTCCAAATATTACATAGTACAAATATTATTTTAATATTTTTAAAAAATCGCGACACGATGATATTTTAAAAGTAAAAATAAAACTAATTTATTTTTTAAGAGCTTACTTTACATCATTTAACTTTAAGTTTATTTAAATTTAAATTTATAATTATTCCAACAATTGCTAGCTATAAAATAAAATAAAAATTAAATTAATTATTTAATTGTTTATTATAAAATATATGAATTGGATTGAAGTTTATTTTACTTGCTCTACTTGGAAATTAAAGAAAATTTTGAAATATTCAGAGTAAAAGAAATTTTAAAATATATGTATATAAATAATTTCTAACCAATCTTGACTTTTGAATATTTTAATAGAGAGAAATTTGACATATTAGCTACTTATGTATAATATAACTTCTTATCCGTAAAAAAAGAACACATAAAAAGTTTGTCAAAGCTAAGCTGAACGCACATCGGTGACCTAAATCATATTTCCTCTAGTTTGTGCTAAATGTGAGAAAAAGCACCAATAATATAACGAAAAAGAACCAAGAGGGGAGAAACCAACAGAATTGAGAAAATCCAACGGAAAAGTTTTCAGACCCATGTCCTTTATGTTCGAATATACGAATATTCACCCATGGGAGACACAAGCTTTTTCTTCGTTTTCTGTTTCTCTATCCATCTCTCTTTCTCAAACTCCGGCTGGTGTACTCTATTCCTCAAGGTTAATTAACTAAGATACTGGATATGTAATCTGTACAAGATAACTGCAATGTGAAAGATTTATTTATGTGCTTCAACTAAACCATTGATATGATGTGATATCTTATATATCTTAAATATTTTTTAAAATAATGAAACCGACACTTGATGCTTATTTACTTACGATATAGTCGTGCTGTTTTCTGAATTAAATAATTGACTTATTCAAAAAAAAAAATTATATTTTTGTAATTATATATATAAAAAGTAAAAAATTATATATATAAGAAAAAAATTATGCCGTGTTAATAAAATTTGAATTTTCAATTAAATGATATTAGATGAATTAATTATTTCCGATAATTTGTTATGACTATACATTTAATAATAATTCAAATAATTATTATATTTAAAATGAAAAATTTCGCTCTAAATTTTTTTTAATATTATTAAAAATTAAATAAATTTCGTTATGATTTAAATAAAAAAAAAAAAAAAAAAAAAAAACAAAAAACCGATATGTATAAATTAAAGTTTATCGGAGACATAAAAGTGTTTTCAAATCGAGCAATCTTCGATTAAAGAATCACTCTTTATTACTTTCACTCCCCTCGACTTGTGCACTGTCTTAAGTACCAATATCTGATTTTTTTCTAACGCATGTTTGTAGTGTATATAAGAAAGATGAAAGATATATTTTAATTTATATATATACATATAAATGTGCATATGTGTGGCGATGTATATTTGTGATCGCACTTCGACACAACGTATCGAGCGCACACACTCATTCATTTGAAAAATCTATAAGACTCGGACGCGTGCGCGTCTCCGGAAAATGTTCCGAAAAGGTGCCGCCACGGTTTCGGAAAATTCACCAAAAGATGACGAAATATGTTTACTTGCTTCTCCCTCAGATGATGGGTGGGGGTTTCAAACAGTTGTATAGTAACGATCAAAAGGATTCGAATGGTTTTGTTACATGACGGATTATTCAACGTTGAACTGTTATAAATTTTAAATGATGACATATGAATTCAGTTTTTTGTTAGTGTTTTCTATTCGCTATTTATTTTGTCAATTTTAATACAAATATTAGTACTTATTTATGGCTCACATATTTTTTCAAGTATCTGAAAACTAATTTCAACAATTATTTTTAGAATTAACACGGTGTTATTAGTTTTTAAAAAGAGATTTACATATGTATCGGGTACTCTATCTTTATGCTATTAAACTTATTATTGACAAATACTAATTATTGAAATATTAAGTTTTTAAATATTCGAAAGGAAATGAAAAAGAAAACGTAAATGCTTTAATTCATTCATTTTAATTCATCGCAGAAAACAATGCTTATTAATTAAGAATAATTTGTTTATAAATGCAAAATATTTTGAAAGAATATTGTTTATTGAACTAATATCATTGAAATCATTGTAGCAGTTTTGATATCTCTTCCCCATTTGGATATAGGGTAAAAATATATTTATCTGTATTCTTTGACAACATTCATGAGTATCTTCGATAAAGATGAAACAAAGTAGCAATATAATGGTTTGTACTAAGCGCATTACGAAATTCATTATTTTTAAGTGTAAAAGTTATTTTGTAGATTTCTTTACTTTTATGTGCAATATTTTTTTTTTTTGTTTTTTTTTTGTAGTAAAATAAATTATTTCAAATAGAATTTGTATAAATTCCCAATTGCAATATACTTTTGACCAACAGTGTCAACACCTTGACAATACAATCAATCCGTAAACACGCATACATGTACGTGCAGGTGCTTATACCATTTCACTTTTAGATTGAGTCTGAGATATATTCTGGGTCTGACCACTACCAAAGCTGATATTCATGTGCTTATGGCTTCGCAAACTAAGTGTGAGGGCTTTTCGGCCTATTATGCTATTAATATTTATTGGGAATGTGTTAAAAGTTCAATAATCTTTCGAATGAACGAAAGAAATGGCTTTTTTTATTGACTCGTTTTGATAAAAAAAAAAAAAAAAATAAATAAAATTTAAAGACTGTCCAATTCAGCAGAGTTCAGATAATTCATATTCTATATAAAAAATATATATTTATCAGAACTTTATCATTATCTTAATAATATTAAAAATTAGCAATTGGTCTTGGAAAATATATAATTTATTTACAACTTATGCTTTAAATAAAGAATTAGAAATTATTATACTTTTTATTATTTATAAAATTTCTTGAATGAAATTGGTTATTTATTATATAAATTACTTTAAAAAAAAACTATTTTATATTATGAATAGATTGATTGAAATATTATATCAATTATTTGATATATATATGTTTATTTATATATATTTATCTAATTGTATAAACATAGATATAAAATACAAATCACTTGATTTATAGTTACATAATAATTATAAACAGTAATAATTGATTTATATATTATTATTATTTATAACATATTTACTGTCATATTCAAAATGTTTAATTTCTATGTAATATTCTCTAAATTATTTAAAAATATTTTTTTATAAAATTTTTTTATACAATATTTATTTTATATTTTATCGAAAATATTTGTTCATATATAAATAATTTAATTAATGTTATTCTTCTTCTAAAAAATAAATAATTTACATTGAAGCTTTTTTCTCAAATATTAACATTTTTAGTTGTTTCCTTTATTGCAAAAATTGTAACATAAATATATGTACCATAGCATACTGAAAAATAACAATCTCTCAAGGGTATAGTATGATTCAAGGTTATAGTATTCAAATTTCGAAGGTCTACAATTCTACCCCGGGAATATCAAAAATTATTCTTTTACATTTCTCTTAACCAGATTTTATAATTAATTTATTATATTAATTTATAATAATTATTTTATAATTAAAAAACAAATTTTTTAATTCTAAATTTATAATTTATAGAGATAAAAAGAAATACTAATATGAATACAGTATATTTTAACAAAGGATTGTGAATAAATGAATAGATGCAATACTATACAACTTTTAAAACTCATTAAAATTAAAACTTTTTTATATTTAATCTTCAAATTTAAACTTATGTATAGAAGTGATATATTTTATATACTATTAAATTTTTTCAATAATGAAGATCTCGAATATATTCATATAAATAGTTTTATAAAAATAACATCTATTAAAAATTAAAGCAACTAATTGTTTAATAACTGACTAACTTTGTAAATATAAAATATTATTTAACAAAATTTGAATTTATTTATAAAAATAATTAATTGAAATTAATTAAAAATTAATAGTTGAAATAAATATATTTTGAAATCCTACAAATACATAAATTTTAATAAACTATAGTGTAATATTAAATATATTTGTATGTTACAAATACAAAATATTTCAATTTTATTAAATTATTTCTACAATCAATTTAAAAATTATTTTTAATAATATAGCATAATTATAATGGAAAATAAATACTATAATTAAGTATTTGAATCTATTTTAAAAAATAAAAAAACTCATTTGGTTTTACTTTTTTAATATAGAAACACAAATTATATACAATGAAGTGAAAAATGAATATTTCAAACATAATTATTATTTATTAATACATTATTATTAATATTAATAAATGAAAATTATTTATTCGAATTATTAGAACACGGAGTCTAGTAATTATTAACTAATGACTGTTTCAATATAATTGAAATTATTAAAACATTCGACTAAAAATTTAAGTGACACGAACTTGTATGTAGAGAGACATACCATAATTGTGAGATAGCTCTATCTAGTTCGTTCGTCATATTATTAAATTTTATTTCATAATAATAAAAATATGAAATCTGTTTAATTTTAATTTCATATATATCCACTAATAATTATATTGTTATAATATTTATTTAAAAACTAAGCAATATGCTTAAATGATTTTTTTTAAATTTAATTTCAGATTAAATTATTTTAACTAATAAATATTTTTCTTTTTTATAATAGCTTTGGTTATATTAACTTGATTCAATAAAGTTTGTTAAAATATTCTGTTCGTAAATCATGAAGTTCATTGAGGATAAAGAGCATTTCTTATAGTTTAAACTGTATATCTGATGGAATAATATTTAAATAAATATAATAATGTAAAAAAAAATTGACAAAATTATATTAAAATATAAAGAAATATCAAAGAATTTATATTTATTTAAAAAATATTTCAAATTTTACATATTTTAATTTACCAAAGTATTGTTTAAATAAGCTTTTTCAATAATTTAAAAAATAGATTAATGAAAATCGGAATAATCGAGGTTTTCGTATTCTTATGATAAATATTTTAAAGATTCAAAGAGGAAAAAGTAAAATATAAAACACTTTGTTTGCAGAATTGGAATGGAGGGTCGATTTCAGGCGAAAAGCGATGAAGCAGGCGGCAATGAACAGATTACAATGAACAGCAAGAGGCCGACGATGACGCTCAATGTCAACGGCCTTTGGGACGTTGTCCCCCGTCTAGATCATTACAGGTACGATTTATCATTATCACTATTATCGCCGACACTGTTATCATCATTATCATCATAATCATTATTTTCAATAATTCATCGAATGAGAATTAGTCTCTGTAATTCGTCTGTTCATTAAGATTTTTTCTCAATCAGAATACCTGTTGATTTCTGAATGACCAGATGAGCCGAAAAAATTTTAATTTTGTTTTTATTTATTTACTATTAAGTACGTTTACGCTGAAACACGATGGAATTCACTAACTTTTTTTATGATTTCTTATAATGTTCACTTGGAATGTATGCTGGAGAAGTATGTTACTATTACATAAATTAAAACAAGTCCTTCGTTAATTGCATAAGGATTTTAATGAGCTATTCAAACAATACTTTTGTTCTAACGAAACAACAAATAAATTAGTATCTGATTTTTTTAAAATTTATAAAATTTAATTCTCATATTAAGCAAATATATTTATTTCAATTTTTTTATTATTTATTTATTAAAGTATTATAGTATCAAATGCAAATTTTAAAAGAATAATTAAACGTTACAATAATTTTTTAATAACTATAATCCGATAATATTTAAAAAAAAAATTCAGTCAATATGCAGACATAGGTTACATTAAAATAAATAATTTATTTGATCACTCATATTGATTAAAATACATTGGATATATTATATATATATTAATTTTGAATTAGAAAGAATTTCATGTAAATATATTAATATTCAAATGGTAAATTTAGTTATGAAGAAAAATAAAATTATTATTTTCGTTTAATATATGTAATTCGTAATTGCGAAAGCAAAATATCAAAAGGAAATTCCAGCAAAATCTTTTTTCCGGCCTGTCATTTATTGGAGGAGCAACGAACTTTTTTGTTGATGTGAGAGAAATTAAAGAGTTTAATTTAGGGTTAATATCTCAAGCAGACAATGCAAACTGAGATGTTGATCAATAAAGTGTTAAAAAATATTGTTGAATCTGGATAAATTTGATCGTAATTTATGGAAGATTTACCTATAAATTTGTACGCAGCCTTTACGCATTTATTTATTTACGCATTTTTTCTTGTTTTAGACTTAGCAGACGAGCGAAACGTCCGTCTCTCGCCGAGCTACATGAAGGAAACCCTGCTAAGGTAAGCGGAAGTTACACACACGCACACATGGATTAGTTTTTTGCTTTTCTTTAACCCAACCAAGGATAAACTTCCCAATCGATAATCCATCCACTATTATCTCTCTTTCTAACTTTCTACTATCCCACATGCCGATACACGCACGCATGTGCGTAAATTTACAAAATTGTATGCGTAAATATACTTATTAAGATGCGACTGACCGGCGCTTCGCAATTTATTTTTTTTTTTTCATTATCTAGCTAGTCGTGCAAAGCTTCAATTTATTGTTTGTTTCACTCGCCATCAATATTCTGAGAGCAGACCTCATTTTTAGCGCTTTGATGACGGGAAAAGTATAAAATTATGCAAAGTTCGCGTATTAAATTTTTTTTCTTATCTCCCTTCAATACAAGGGAGAATCCTCCATGTAGTGAAGCCAATTTTCAAAGGTGACAGCTACACAATTTCGTATTCCTTTGATGCTTGCGTATTTGAACATTTTATAATTCCATAAATGTTATAAATTGCATTAGGATTAATTTTATCATTTTCAAGTTATGAACATATAAATAATAAAAATGATCTCAAAATTAATATACAAATAAATGCACTTTTTATGAAAATTCTGTATACATTGTAAAATTCAATTTATTAAAAAATTCCTCGTGGTGATAATGTTTTGTATATATAAATATGATAAAAATGGATGAAATTTAAAAATAAAAATGGAAAATAGAAGTAATATTAAGTAATATTAAATTGAACAAATATATCGTTGTCAATTCTGTCGGTATTATATTGTTTGAATTATGGAAGCAATTAAAAAAAATTATAAGTATTGTTTGATTGTTACTGAATGAAATATCGATGTTTATGTAATAATTTTTATATAATGTTTAATGTAATAATTTTTAATGACTTGCCTTAGCAGAAAATAAATTTAATTTATTCAATGATGATATTAGCTCATAAATTTTACTGATTGCTTGTTGTTTGCAAAATTTATAATTACACGTAATGATATTTAATTTATAAATATACTTAAAATTTCTTAATTGCTTGAAATTGTAAATTCATTTCATTATTTAATTTTTAACTAATTGTAAAAATAAGTAATTCGAAAAACTTCAAATTCACCTTTAATTCTTAATTATAACATGAGATTTTGTTATTCGTTTAATTTAATAAGTTTTTTTATAATCACTTATACTTGTTAATCAATAGTAATGAAAATAAGCAATTAAATATTATAAAATTTTCAAAATTTTACTTTAGAATCATAATTTACTGCTTTAATATCTTCTTAATTGAATGAAATCAAAATAATATACTGTAGAAATTTTTTTTTACACACGTTTTGTAAATTTCTTCTCACTAAGAAATGAGTAATATTTTCATGGGTATTTATTTACTAAAGAGCAAGTACATAAACACTAATGAGATTAAAAACAAAACTTTTTCCGCTTGATACAAAATTTTATTAATTATTATTAAAAAAATACCTATTAATAATTTTAATAATTAATAAATTTAATAATAATTATTAATAATATTAATAATTTTATATTAAAATTTGTTATGTTTAAAATAAAAAAAATTTATATTAAGTTTATGTTATATATGTATATTGAAAAATATTTTTAAAATACCATTTATTTCATTATAAAAGTCTATATTTACTTATGTTTATACGGATTAAAAATAAATGATTTACTATATATAATTTAGAAAAAATAAATTAGATTTTATTTCGAAATTTTCTCTAATAAATATGTTTTCTGTATATTATATAAAACTTAATTTAATATAAGTTCATTTTATTAGAATATCAAGAAAAATTTTAGACATTATATTTTTATCATAAATAGGATAACTTTATTCAAGATATTAACACAAAAATATTCTTTTAAATTTAATTACATTTTATAAATATAATTAACACAATTATAATTATTAATGGTCATTCTTATTTTTTCTTTTGTATTGTTTCGCAATATGTTATATTTATTATACATTCATGTATGAAATGTAATTATTAAATCATCACATATATTATTTACTTATATATTTAAAATAAAGTATTTATTAAATTATTTTATTTATGTTTATTATTTAATTAGTTATTAAAATTGTTAAAAATAATTTACAATTTGAAATAATTTTATAATTGTTTATAATTATATAAAAAAAATTCTGAATAAAAATAGTTATTTGTAATAATTATTTTCTTTGTATTTTATATTATGTATTATGTATTACATCTTTAAACTAAAATTTTTTTTGTTTAAAAGATAATTTTGATAAATTAACAAAAATAATGCATAACAATACATGATATAAAATATATAATACATCATTATAAAATAATAAGCATATTAAAATAAATCCTTTATTGGTAAAGAAATCATTTATGTATCTTTTTTCTGCCTTCGTACTAAATCCAGAGTTAAAATAACAATATCTTTCGAAAGTCTATGTAGAAAAAAGAACTATTAAAGTCCTTATGATAAGAGAGTAAAGAGAAATATTAAAAAAATAAAATAATATTTTTAAAGACCAAGCTACTTTGTTTTATTACAATAAATATAAATATTCTAATATTTTCAAATGATAATTTTAAAAATACGAGATATGTTGAAAAGTATTCCGACTGATTTTTTTTTTATTCGATTATTTGCCATAGCATTTTGGAAACAGTCAAAAAATGTGTAGGAGAGTTTTTTCTATTTAGCTTTTTTTTTTCTTTTAGGATCAATAGGATAGGCAGAATTTGTCTTCGCGCGAAAAGTGTTTTTCAGTTTTGTAACAGAGCACGATGGACCTTTCGAATATTTACACAATATATTTATTTATTATTATTTATTTATTGATGGAATAGTGTTATGCGGTAAATATTGTGTATTATTTTGAAAAAAATGTTGTGGAGATTTGGAAATGTTAAAAAAGGTTTTTTAGGGTAACTGAGTGCAATTGTTGATAAATTCAGGGTATCATCGATTATCCTGATACTTAAATGGCAGTTTGAACTCAAAATTCTGCGCATGGACTCGGTCTTAAATTGATTCTGGATGTTTTTGGGTACCTAGAATGGGGATCGTCGGCAAACTCATCGAGCGTTTTTTTAAAAGCCTTATAAAATTTTTGTAATTGCAATTTACGTGTACACATATCTTTAAAAACCTTTTTTTAACTTCTAAATCTCTCTGTAGTGTTTTTCCAAGTAACACAAAATTTTACCATCAAAAGCTTTTTCACTAGTCGATCCATCGTGCTGTGTTACAAAATTCATTAACAGCTCGGCGTGGAAAAAATTCTGCCCCTTCTACTAATCTTAGAAAAAAAGAAAAATAGAAAGATAAGAAAAACTCCCCCTCATATTTTTCTACTTTTCCAAAATCGCTGCACCAAATAGTCCCATAAAAAAAAAATTAATAAAAAAATTGACCTGTATCCTTTTATAATATATTGTGTAATTTTTGGGTCTACACTTAATATAAATTTAAATTAATTATTGCTTTTCTATTCTATTAAATTGAACGTGAACTAAAAGATTTTATATTGTTATATATTTGCACTTTATACATATCATCTTATTAAAGTTGTTAATCTATAATGTTGTATTTCTATTAAATATTTAGAGTAAAATATTTATCCCGATTTATATGTGAAACATAAAATTTAATTACTATAATTCAAAATATTAATGTTTATGAATAAAGCTGAAGAAATCAATAAAAATTGAGCTGAAAGAAGTTTTTGAGATTGACAAGTAAATCAAATTTGATATTTTGATTTACAGTTTGGAAGCTTTGTACATAAATCGGATATTATATTAGAAGCTAAAATCATAAAATTAAAATTAATATATTGGTAATTAATATAAATTAAAAATATTCTTATTCTTTTCTATATATAAATTATATGAAAAATTATAATAATTTATTATTACACTTGATAATGAATTTTAATAATTATCATATTAAATTAATCGATAATAAAAAAAAAATTATTTTTAATCATAACATACCTTAATATATTCGTTATTGCTTAAAATGATTAAGTTTTATAGCTTAATGTTAATGATATTAAAAGTTCAACTATAAATATAATTTCACGAATTTATGTATTTAAAATAAATTTGATTTATTATTTAAAATATATTGTACTAATCTATTATTTTAAAGCACTTAGTCTAAATACATTATGAAAATTAAATTTTCTTGAAATATTTATTCATATAAAAGTTCCAGAAAGCAAACACAATACGTAATATAATAATTTAAACTTCAATTATTCAAATAATTCATCTATAATATAGACTTAACTATTAAAATTAATTTCCTGGTTTTTATTGAATTTTCAATTTTTTATATTTGTATTTAAATAAATAATTTTAATGCATATTTTCTTATGTATTTTCATGAAACAAAATAAAATTCTTCAAAATATGTTGAAATTTTAAAATAACCGACGCTAAAACAATTAAATTTAGTTATTTGTATCAATTTTTGACCTGCTTAATATTTAATAATAAACAAAAAATATTTCCTTTGCTTCTATTTAATAAATATTTTTTTAATTTTTTAATCATGTATTGTACAAAAATAAAATAAAAAATTTTAAATAAATATAGTTGAAGATATATTAATGTACAATACCAAGAAATCAACATCTTTGTATAAACAAAAAGAAAAGACTAAATTAAATTTGAATTACTTTATTAGTGTAATCATAAATAATTGTTTTAATTATAATAATTTTTACATAATAACTCTTTACACTGAATTTAGATCAAGATTTATTAATAAAAGAAATTTTAAATGTTTCTAATAATTCAAGTTCTATTGACTTATAATATTATGGAAATTTAATTAATTTTAATTTACATTTAGATTAAAAATTAAATTTTAATTTTACTTTTCTAAAAAAAATATTAATAAGTATATCGAAATTAAATAATTCAAGCATTTATTGATTTAAGTACGTTATAAAAATATAATGTAACGAAATAAAAAATGTTCACATTTTTTAATTGACCCAGAAAATTTGTTTTTTTCTTTTTTTTAATATTTCCGGTTAATATAAGGATCACATAAAATTTAATCAAAATCTAAGACTACCACACGGAATAGTTCTCGTCTAGAAATAAAATGTATTTGTCAATTTATTGCATAATAACATTAATTTCATATAATAGAATCTTAAGTGATTGAAAACGGTAGTTTTATAAAAATTATTTTTTTTAAGAAATAGTGTATTGTATATTTTTCTTTTATGATTATTTTTATGAATATAATAAATTTTATTATATTTTTTTAAAATCAATACCTAAATTTTATATTAGTAAAATCGTGGTGTTTTATTTTTAATTCGATGATTTAACTTTTTGTATTAAATGATATTAAATTATGAAACTCAACAGAATATAAATAATCAAATATAAAATTAATTATACAGCAATATTATCATTTCAGTTACTTGCAATGAATAAATTTTAATATTACACATTATATTATTATTAAACTTAGATTTTTTTTTTTAAATTTACTTAATTTTGAATAACTTTATGTTTCTATGAAGTACTATAAATTCAAATTCATATAAGACGTATAAAGAGTAATTTTTACAAATACGCTGGTACATTTATTAACATGTTGATATAAATTTTTTTTTAAATATATGTAACTGAACACATAATTAAAAAAAATTTAAAAAAGGCAAATCTGAAATTATATAAAATTAAAAATTTTAATTTATAGTAATATAATTTAATAGTATAAAGTGTATTTGTTTCATACTTTAAATAATTCTAAATTTGCAGCATTTTTTTTTGTATTATGTAAATAAAAAGAAAAAAAAAATTTATTTATTTTGAAGTAATTAGGATATATAAAAAAATTTAAGTAAAAAAAAAAAAAAAATAAGAAAATTAAGTTTTAATTCACATTAATATCTAAAAAACTAAATGCACATATATTTTACAAGATATAAAATATTATTTAAGAAAAAAATATGTTTCATACAATGGTCTAAATATTTCAAATTTCTTCTACTTTTCAGTATTATATCATGTAATTTAACTTTATTGCATTACTTTACCATCCCGTATAATTTATTTTATCATAGAATTTAGAATTTTATTAAATTAAAAAATTTTTTGTATTAATTTACTATTTACTTAATATTTTTATTACAAAATGTATCTTAGTCATATTTCTTATGATATTATGTCAATTTACTGCGTAATTTTATTATATACTTAATTATAATTGTACATCCCACAGTTGATTGTTTGATTTTATGAAATTAAATCAATATTGCTAATGAATTTTAGTATATTTATTAAATCTATGTTTATTTAGAAATTTTATATTATCACTAGAGTTGGGTGTCCGTATTGGTGATAATAGTGTGGGCGTGTGCGTGAGACACAGAGAGAGTGAAAGTTGAGAGGAGAAGTAATGGCTGCTAGTTAAATTAAAATTTTTTACAAATTTAACTTTTTTTGAATATATTTATTTCACGTGATTAATTTATTTAATAACCCCAAAATCGCCAATAAAATATATATTTACTTTGTTTTATATACACATTTATGCGGGCACAAGCACATATTTTTATTGAGTAAACTTAATTTTATTTGGAATTCATTATTTCTTTTCAAATAATAGTAGAAATATGGAAGTGCTAGCTCTCCATGTAACACTTCCAATATGTTTATCCACTCCACTATGTACAGAATACTTTGTAGTCCTGTGTAAAAACCTTTAATTGAAATTGTACATATGAAATTATCAGAGGTTATTTACCTCATGAACTCAAGGTAGATGTTATTCGATCAGAAGCTGATCTGAACTCCGGATCTTCCGGAAAATATTCAACTATAAAAAATAGTAATTGGTGAATTTGTTGCTGCATGTGCAGGACCCAATAAACGCAATGAACGTGGAGTCTGGATGGTCGAGTGGAACCGTGCCCGTGGGTCCAGGTGTTCAGCACGAGGGCATAAAGCTCGGATGGATCCAGGGCGTCCTAATTCCCTGCCTTCTGAACATTTGGGGTGTAATGTTGTTCCTGCGACTGTCATGGGTCGTTGCCCATGCCGGAATCCTTCACTCTTGCATCATAATCGGGATATCCGCTTTCGTCTGTGTCATCACCACCCTCAGCCTCAGCGCAATTAGCACTAATGGCGAGGTGAAAGGAGGTACGTACATACGCAACTGAAATTATCATGTCGCTTAACACTGCAAGTGCCAAGGTCCAAGGAGTGCCCTTTGGCATGCACGCGGGTACATCTAGGCGAGAACCAGCACGTGCAGATATAATTTTTTACCGACAAGGTTACCCAATGAGAGACGAAATACTCGAGTACAGCCAAATAATTATACTTAACGGGAGAGTACAGGTGTTGCCAGGTGTTGCCGATGTGAAGGAGTTCAAGTGCGCCTTTATGTCGCTTTGCTAACCCAACTTTTTTAAATTCAATTAACTGAGTCTTGGATAACTTTTGAATTAGAATACTGTTTATAGTTCCATATTACCATATTTCCCGTTTTTTGTGTTTTGCTATGCAAATTTTTTACTCGAAGAAACATCTTAACAGTGGTTTGCTAATTTATTGTAATATTATTTAGTTATAAATTAGTAATGCAAAATCAATATGACATTCATGTTATTATTACTTTTGCTTTTTGGCCTATTCAATATTATTTGCTTCACTATTCTAATGTGATTAAGCATTCAGGAGACCAAATGTTTCATTGTGAAGGCTTTGTTTAAAAGGATTAGTCAACACTATTCATCAATTTATGTTTTTTATATAAATCTTTCAAATATAAAAAATAAACGATTTAATATAAAATTTGTCGCAAAACTTCTTAATGATTTGTTTATGTCATATAATTGCCAAAATTCTTATAAATTAAAAAAAATTTATATAAAATAAATAATAATAGAACAAAAAGTAGTACATTAAATTATTATTGTGTAATACAGTCTATAGCTGAATTTTATTCAGTAATTTATTAAATTAGGGATAATAATTCATGTAATATTAGATTTTTCTAAATAAAAATACCTGCAAGATTATACATATTTTGTATTAAAATTATTGTTCAATCGACTTTAATGTAGGCATTGATATAGATAAATGAAAATATGAAAAAGATTTTTTAAGAGTGGAAATTAAATTTTACAGGGGGCATTTATTTCATAATATCGAGATCACTTGGTCCAGAATTCGGTGCCTCGGTTGGCATCGTCTTTGCATTTGCCAATGCTGTTGCAGCATCCATGAATACGATCGGTTTCTGTGATTCCTTGAACGATTTACTTAGGGAGCATGGATTGAAAATCTTAGATAATGGGGTTCAAGATGTCAGGATTGTTGGAGTTATAGCCATCTTGGCAATGATTCTGATATGTGCTATTGGTATGGAGTGGGAATCAAAGGTACTTATAAAGCCCATAATTATTATTTCAGGTATTTGTAAAATTCATCGGATATTTTATAAACTATATAATTATTAAAAAAATTGAATATTTTTTTAAATTTTATTGAAAATTTATCTGAAATTTATTGCAAGATTAAAATTTAATACAATGAAATATTCATTATTTTTAATATTCTGCAACAAATTAATTTTCTATTTATTTCATATATAGTGGAAATACTTTTTGTTTATTCATTTGTTATAAATGAAAATATAAACTCATTGAAGTTAAATTTTTATATTACAATAAATATATTAAAAGTTTTTAGGTGAAAAAATATTTTATTTTTAGGCACAAAATTTTCTCATTGCAATAATTGTTGGTGCAATCTTTGATTTTCTTATTGGCGCTTTAATTGGACCTCGAAATATAGAACAACAAGCCACAGGATTCACTGGTTTCTCTAGTAATATATTTTTATTTACATACATATTATTTATTCACATATATCTTTTCATATTTTTTAAGTAATTTTTTTTCAAGTATCTTATTAAATATCATAGATTTGGAATTCAAGATCATAAATATAATTAAATAAAGCAATTATTAAATGGAAGGCGAAATAAAACCAAAAACACCTTAACGTAAATTAAAATTTTATATAAATGATGATAATAATTAAAATTATATGAATTAATAAATACGATAATATGTAATAATACAAATTAATATTTTCTACTAAAACTCAAATTAGTTTCCACGAGAATGAATAAAATTATTAGTTTTTTATATAGGAACTTTATTATACAATTTTAGATGCATAAAATTTTAATAATCTGTAATTTTTAATGCAATTTCACTTATTTTCTTTTACTAATTTAATACCAGTCTAATTATATTTACATTAAATTTTTTTAGCTGGGAGGATAAATTAAATGAAATAAAAAAATATAGAATTTTCAATATAAATTATTTAATACATGAGATATTTTTAAATATTTAATAAAATAATTTTTAAAGTATGATTAATAACATCACTTAGTAAATTAAAGTATAAAAGAAAAGATTTATCAATTTGATAAAATAGTGCATTAAAAATTTATCATATAGATATTGAAAATTACAAGCTGTTTTTTTTATTAAAATAGATTGAACTAAATTGATTATAATTACGTGTATAAAAATCTAAATTAACATATTTGCTAGATATTGATTTATTGCATGAGTAAATACCTTCACTAAACTATGTAATTATTTGACTCTTTTTAATTATAAATTAAATAATGTTTTATATATAACGATATTTATAATGAATGCAAGGTAGGTTTTTATTAAATATTTTTAATTGAAATTTCTTGAAATCAAATTATAAATTATGATAAACTTTCTATAAAAATAATTTGAAGCATGTTCTAAATTTATAAGTTAATCATATTTTATTGAATATTTTATTAAATATATTTTTTATCGGGTTAATAATTTTGATTTATTGTAAATATATGCATTTATAATAATACTATATTGTAATTTTTTATTTACGCATGCTTTTCGAAACTTAATGCTTTCATATTATTTTTTGTGACATTATAAAAATCGAATTTACGCTTTAATATTTTATTTTATTTTTTTGGATTGCGTTTTTTAAAATGTTTCATAAAGAAAAAAAAAATTAATTTCGATATACAAGAAATTTAATAAAATTTACTAGTGCATGAATTTAGTTCATAAAGCCAATGCTCGCTTCACTATTGAAGTATTCATTTAAAAATAGAATAGAGCTATAATATGAATTAGTAAACACTAGATTATAGAAGAAGCTTTTAAGTATTTTTGAGGAAAGAACTCTAAAGTCAAAATATAAATGGCCCAATAGTAAGAGCAGAGGGAGAGAAATGAAAGGTTAAATAGAAAATGATATTGTTAAAGCTAAAGTATTCATGGACAACTGGTCGGATGACTATCGGTACTCGGAGGGCAGCAACCAGACTTTTTTTTCGGTGTTCGCGATATTCTTCCCGTCGGTCACGGGAATCCAGGCCGGGGCTAACATATCTGGTGATCTCAAGGACCCCGCGAGCAGCATCCCCGTAGGTACGCTTCTGGCCCTCCTCATCTCCATGATCAGCTACGTGACCTTTGTCCTCTTCGCCGGTGGCGCCGCTCTACGTGATGCCAGTGGTGTCGTCGTCAATGGCACCGTAGAAGATTGCACAGCACCACCTTGCCAAAGTGGGCTCTACAACAGCTACTCAGTGAGCAATGATATGCTTTATACTTAAATCAATGTCTAGGACCTGTTTTTCCAGGGGGGGGGGAATCTTCCATGCACAGCATCCACGTGGTCCATAGAAATCCATAAATTGATTTCTACCATTTTGCTCATCGTTCGACATTTTTTTTTTGGCCCTTTCACAGTGGTTTCGCATTTTTTTAATGTAATATTTTTAATGTAAATTAATGTAAAATAATTCTGTTATTTAATATTAGTTTAAATAATTAATTTAATATATAATTTAAATTTTTAAATATAATAACAAATATAAAAATATATTCTTAAAAATGATGATAATAATAATAATATAATTTAGGAAAAAGAAATAAAAGTATATTTACATATTGCATTATATTAGTATATTAGTTCTGAAAAATAACTATCAAAATAAACAAATAATTTTTGAATAAAATCAAAATAATTAAGTCATAATTAATTAACATGAATTAATTTGTTTCAAAAATGTAATAGTTTTTTTTTAATGATAAAGTATCAAGTATTTTAGTTTCTATTTAACTTAAATAATATTATCTATCGAAATATAAATTTTAAATTAATAAAAATGTAATTAGGAATATTATTTTTTATGGAAATATCTTAGTAGTAAATGTTTTTATATACTAATATATGTTTCGTTAAAATAATTATTAGTGTAATAGTAAGTAATAATAGCTCAACATATTTAATTTTATCTTTTCGTCAAGATTATTTCTTGCAAATTTAATCTGCATAAAACGTACAGTGAAATGCTCTCCAGTAAAATATTTTGCAATTTATAGCTACTGGATATTTTAGTAATGTACTATTAATTAATTAATTAATATTATTATATTATATTATGTTATTATTATTATTATTATTATTTCATATTGTAAATTAAAATTTTATATTTTATCATATTACAGAAAAGATAGAATGGGAAATAATGAAAAATTATAATTTTTCTAATATCAAATATTGATTTAATATTTGTCTATGTACTCAGATTCTTTTCCTTCGTATTAATAGAAGTAAAAGAGAAAAGAAAAAAATCAAAAATATAGAAAATATTCACTTAATTAGCAGTTTTTCTAACTCCTAGATAAAAATCCATAATTTTTCTTTGGTTTCGATTATTTTAAAAACTTACTATAGATTTATGTGTTTTTATAGGATGAGTTTAATATCACTACATAAAATGATCAGTCTAAAACGAGGAATACTTATGATGACAAATATTTACACTACTTGGCATTTTCCATGTTTTAACTTTATCTCTATAAAGAAATACAACTATTTATCATTTAAAACTGAAATTCTAACACTTATAATCTTTTGAATTAAATCATAAATATTTAATTTTTTGTATATATTATATATTATAAAAAATTTTATATATTTAATTATATATTTAATATATTTAATTTGATATATTTAATTTTTCACAACTTAAAAAAACTTTTAGGAATTACTGAAACAAAACGCCATTGCATACTAATCACGAGATTTATGAAACTTTTTTTGTTCTTACTTGGCTATCTAATTTTTTTTTTTACGAATCCTATTTACTTAGCTTATATTTGACATTAGCCACAAGGGTTGGCCATTGACCTTTTTAATCTTTACCGAAGCCATTGACCTAATAAAGCATAATAACATAATAACATAATAACAAAGCATAATAAGCATAATAATAACGTCTTTGTAAGATCCATTTTATTTTCAGATCAATAATCGTTGACATTATGCATCTACATATCTGTTTATTGAAATATATTTATACTGTGAAAAATTTTGGTTCCTACGTATTGCCGGGTGTGGTAGAGTTTGGACAGTATCATGATAAATTAAGCCTAAATCATCTGCAAAATGGCTATCGAAACCTTATTCTAATTTAAAAAATTAAAACGAATTTATTAATTTAGATCGACAGCCTCACATTATATATAAATAATAATATTCTTTAATTTTAATAAAAGTGATATAAA
Source organism: Eupristina koningsbergeri (assembly GCA_018907245.1). Taxonomy (NCBI): domain Eukaryota; kingdom Metazoa; phylum Arthropoda; class Insecta; order Hymenoptera; family Agaonidae; genus Eupristina; species Eupristina koningsbergeri. The sequence goes on from JACCHV010002776.1 coordinate 159,253, forward strand.
AAAAAAATTAATATAAATATTTTATAAATAAAAAATTATATGTACAATTCCAAACAAAATAATATTATTTTATAATACACAGTAATATTATATATTAAATACTAATTTAATATAAACTTAATATTATTTTAAATTTAAAAAAAGTTTATTTATAAACTTATAAATTTAAGTCAGCATTGTAATAATACGGAGAAAAAACAATAATACGTTAATAATTTAAAAATTGATAAATTTAAATAAACAAAAATTTTAAATAATAATTAAATACACGTAGCGTAAAATAAAATCAAAATATTCAAAAAAAATTCAAAAGATTAATAATTTTTCGTTGTTATTATTATTCCCGTTGTGTTGATTATATTGCAATAATTAATGTTACCGTACCCATGTAAGGGTAAGTATAAATAAAGAATATATTTTTTATCCATCTTAAAGTTATTTGATAGAAGCTATTTTAATGCTTCCATAATTTAAAGAAATTGTTTTTATTAATATTACTTTACATTTAGATGTAAGCGACAAAAATATTTTATAAATAAAATGATAATTTCAGTTTTTGTTGGAGATGATTGAGACTATATTTTATGGTCTTTCTTGAAGAAATTAGATAAGAAATTTAAATGGTAAGAAATATTTGTAAATTTAACAATGGATGCCGAATAAATATTTTGGTAAAGTGCCGATTGACTGTTTTTACGGGCACAAACACTTTACGAGAGCGACGTTTATCGACGTGCACTTGAGGTTCGTACGGTTTTACGGTTGCAAAAGAAAAAAAAAAGAAAAAAAAAGAAAAAAAAAGAAAAAAAAAGATATTAAATTCATAAGCCACTTGCACTGGGAGGGAATGTCCGACAGGAATGTGGGAGAATAATCCAAAGTAATGGGAGTCGTTGCCCGGCAGATGATGCAGCTGATGTCGGTTTGGGGCCCATTCATATACGCGGGATGCTTCGCGGCAACGCTCTCAACTGCCCTGACAAATTTGCTCTCAGTGCCGAGGCTCATCCAAGCCCTGGGTCAGGACCGAATTTACCCTGGTCTGATATTCTTCAGCAAGGGTTATGGAAAGTCCGGCGAACCCTACCGCGGCTACGTCCTCACCTTCGTCGTTGCCGCTCTCTTTCTTCTCATCGGTGAGTAACTCCCAGCATCAAAGTATTTTCATCTTCGCGCTTAGTCTACAGTAATCCCGCGCACTCGGCTATACGAGGCCAGTGGCTCGGTATCCTTTTCCAACATTTCCTGCCCAACACCATTTCCTTATCTACCTTCTCGCTCTCATTCTTTTTATCACTTAATTAAATATCGACCAAAATTCATCCTACACCCATGTTACGGAGACGCAATTTTTTTAATTTAGGCTTTTCCTGTATTGATATTAAATGAAGAATTTAATAATAATAATAATAATATATGGTAAATTAACTGCTATTATGTAATTATGTTCACAATTTATATATCGTTTCACCTCTTTTTTCTAATAAAATACTACTAAAAATGCTCTCTAAATTAAATCTGACAATAATTTTCATGCAAATGTTCATATGTCGTAATTCCTCGCCTAAAATTATTCACCTTCGTCTAAATTAGGACGATCCATAATAATAATTAACAGTTGAATTCAACGTACACAATGAATTTTGTTATGAATTATGGCGATTTTCTTTAGTCCATAATTCGGATGACTAGCGATATTTTATCGATTTATTACTCAATCAAGCTTTTGAAATAAATCAATAGAAAGTATACGTTTTTATTGAATTTTAATTTTTAATTAAATATAAAGTATTTCTCGCATATTTGGAAGGACGTTTTAAAATATCATGCACTTTTATTTAAATTTAAATATTATTTGAAAAATATATTTTACTAAGATTTAATTTTATGCATGACTTTAATATTCGTCACGGGAAAAAAATTAAAAGAATTTCTTATATGTAAGTTTCGCTTTTTTTAACGTACTTTTTAGTAGTACTTAAAATATTTTCTCGAATAATAATCTCAAAATTGAAAAATTTTCTTGGTTATAGCAGCGCAAGAGCCACATGTATGATGTAATCATAAATGCGCATGCTATCATATTGCGTAAAAATTACATAAATCTCACATTATATTAAATAGTATGTACATGCACACTCGGGGGTGGACCGAGGGATGCGAGGGCTTTTTACTCAAATGGAATTTCATATTTCCAGCGAACCTAAATGCAGTGGCACCCCTAATTTCGAATTTCTATCTTGCATCTTACGCTCTCATCAACTTCTGCACATTCCACGCGGCACTCATTCGTCCTCTGGGATGGCGACCAACTTTTAAGGTATTAATAATCCATGAACCAATTCCTTTGCAAATAACGAAAGTAAACAAAAAAACATAACATTGTCTGTCATCCAAATAATTTTAAGTTCAATTTTCAAGAATTTAATTTATTGTTAATATTCATCGATTCATTCATTTGTTACATATATTTTCTTTGTATGATATTTACGTTAAATATTTAATCACGCGACTCAAGTAATTAAAAATATAATGCACATTATTGATTTATCAGAATTATTATTTATACCATTATTAAATTTAAGGTTGCTATTAATATTAAAGCTGTAAATAGTTTAAAGTTTTTATTTTAAAAAAATTAAAAACAATTTTACAACTTATAAGACAATAAATTTTTAATATTTAATTTCATATTTTTGTTAATATTTACATTAATAAAATTGTATAATATAAATGTTCTAAAAGACCCCAATTTATATTTAACAAATGAGTATTTAATGTATCCAATAAATTAACAATAGTGAAACCGACTTTTAGAGTAACTATTATAAATGTGATGCCAATGAACGCATTAAATTAATAGTACGCAAGGAATTATTTTTATCTGCACTAGGCAGTAGACAACTAAGCATCCATTTATATCGTTTTATTTTATAATATTTTCTAGTACATTAATAAAAAGTTATAGAACTATGTAATCAATGTAAACACGGAAGTCCATTCCATGGCCTATGGCCGAAATTGTAAAATAAATAAATAAATAAATAGAACTATGTAATCATTTTTTAATTTAATAACTTATAATTAATAAGAAGAATTTTTATTGACATTGTCTTCTAAAACAAACAGTGCATTGTTTGGTATATTTCTTCATAATTAAAACTAAATTAAACACAATGTATAAGCATATATTAATGCCTGTATGCTTATCGAAAAATAGTATGTACTTTGTCAATTATAAAATAATATTTGTGAACAATTAAAAAAAAAAACACAAATCATATTGAATCAAAATTATTCAACACGAAGAAAAATTCAAGTATGATCAAATGTGACGCATTAAATACAACGTTCTAAAGCTTTTCTTCTTGATCAATTTCCAGTATTACAACACGTGGCTGTCACTTCTAGGATTCATCAGTTGCGTTGCAATTATGTTTTTAATCGATTGGGTAACATCACTCGTTACGTTCGTCATAATATTCGCTCTCTATCTGATAGTTGTGTACAGAAAACCTGATGTTAATTGGGGAAGTAGTACGCAGGCGCAAACATACAAAACGGCTTTATCCATCGCTTATAGGTAAATTTTAATATTGCATTTATTAATTTCTATAAAAAGTGTAATTACTTTTTTAATTTCGTATTTCACTCAGGTGATATTGGAAAAAATTACATTTCATTACATATAAATGTTAAGTAATGAGTACTATTGATTAACTTTACAATTTTCTGCACGATGTTTTTTCTTAATAAGTAAAATCTATTGATGGAATAATTAATTGTATATTTATATTTTAAGAAAAAAATTTTTAATCAATTAATATTTAATATAAGTAATTAAGTATAGTAAATTAAATTAAAAGCTAATAAACACCAAAATTGAAATAATACATTAAACTCGATGTTCCTAATATATATGTACGTGATCTCTCATCGAAGTATCGAGTTTTTTTTTTTTTTAATTGGCGAATATTGGTCGCAAAAGTTTGGGAGGGGTCATAAAATGTAGAGGAAAGCTTTTTCCATTTATCGCTTTTTTTGTGTTTTCGATAATTAGATGCGGCAGGATTTTACTTCGTGCGAAGGGTGTTTTTCGATTTTTGAACACGGCGCGCTGAAATGATTAGTGGTTTGGCTGCGACCAATATTCGCCAATTAAAAAAAAAAAGCTCGATACTTCGGGGACAGATCATATATATTGGAGAATCGGGAATGATTTTTAAAATTTTAAAAAATTTTATTTTAAAAAATAACATTCCCATAAGTCTTATACGTTATTTTATAAGAATTATTACGTTTTTTTTTTTTTTTTTTGAAGAAAAATTTTTTTTATGCTATTAACAAAATATCAATAATTATTATATTAGTAAAATAAATTAATAAAATGACTTATTTTAATTTATATTTCTTAATGAAGTTTAATTTATAAACAAAGTTATTTACATTCTAGCATTTTGATAAATAAAATGTATTTTTCATTTATAGGTTGAACTCTATAGACGAACACGTGAAAAATTATTGTCCTCAAATTTTAGCCCTTTCAGGAGCTCCGCTAGCGAGACCGGGTTTGCTTCACTTAGCTAACCTAATTACCAAAAACAACTCATTGTTGATCTGCGGTGAAATTTATCCAGTAAGATAAATTTTATTTATTTGTCTCATATTTTTTATTATATTTGCTACATTATTATTTGATTTAAAGAAGACTTGTGTCATATAAACAATGCAAGTACTCCAACTGTCGTCTTTAGTTTTTGACATTTAATAATATAAGAATAATGTAGTTATTCTAAATATAATAATTTATAGATATTTATGTTTATTAAAATATAAATTTAGTTGTTATCTCATAATGATTCTTCAATTCTTGTTTAATTAATTGGATAAATTTATTGGCATTTTTAAATTAAAATAAATGATTTCTTTATGTTTTAATTTATTTATTTATACTTATTTTAAGTTTCATGATTCATAATGTTTTGTATTTATAATAGACAATTCAAGTCTTAGGTACAAAAGAATAGATTTACTTAAATATAAGATTATACATCGTTTTTTAAGTGAATAATAATAAAATTTATATTTAAATACTTATTTTTGGTGGCTAACATTCATTCATTTCTATAATACATTCTGTATTGTGTTGAATTAAACATCCTGTAAATAAGAAAAATGACACAGGGATTTTCACATTGAATGTCAAAGTAGACAACGAACAACTGTAATTAGTATTATACATTTATCTTTTGTCAAAAAAATGAATAATTCATCGAGAGGGGGAGAATGGGGAAGCTCTTGTAGATGAGTTGACGAGTGTAATTGTATTGTAGTCGCGAATGTCGTATCGAGTTCGATCGGCTCATCTCCGGAGTGGTTACGCCTGGCTGCAACGTCATCGGATAAAATCCTTCTACCATGTGGTCGAGGAACTGAGTCTGGAAAAGGGGGCCTCGGCCATGATGCAGACCTCGGGAGTCGGCAAGTTGGCGCCGAACGTCGTCCTCATGGGCTACAAGACTCACTGGAGCACCTGCAGCTACAAGGAGCTCCAAGAGTACTTTAATGTCCTACAGTGAGTTACTTGAATTTCTCCTCACCTCCTTTATTATTTATTATTATTATTATTTATTATTATTATTATTATTATTATTATTATTATTATTATTATTATTATTATTGTTATTGTTAATATTGTTATTATTATTACTTCTGCCTTTAGATTTTCTTTTTCCCTTTCTTTTTCTTTCTCTTGCCCGTTCGCTGATGCGCGGCTCCCCGAAATATGTGCGTTATCATTTTCTCGACCCGTGACCCTCACCCACTCTACGATAAAAAAAGGACGTTTCCGAGTAAATTGAGGATGGTGATAGATACCACGGCGTGTTCTAGCCCTCGGATTTCATTAATATCAAACTGTTACGTCGTATCGTCTTACGAGGCTTATTTTGTCTGGACTCTTTCAGAAGCTCTTAATGCATCTTACATACGCAAAGTTGTTTCTCCTGGACATCATTTTATAATTTTTTTTTTTTTTTTATTTATTTATGGCTGGAATGTATGCAATAAATAAGAAAATATTTTATTTATTTATATTGATTTTTTTAACAAAGCTTTTACAATTTTTAAATATTCCATGAAGATTACTTTTTATATTTAAACGACCATTTTAGAAAATTATTAAATTACTGCGAATGTATAAAAATATTGTTATATACTCTTTTTGATCTGAATTAAATAAACTGGTATTTAATTAATTAATTTCTTGAAATTTTCATACTTCTTTAATTCAAGTTTTACAAATATTTGTTAAAATAATATTATAAAAATTTAACAAATTACTAAATATGATTTTTTTTAACATTTTTCAACACAGATAAATTCAATACATAAAATTTATATTTGTAGCTGATTCTAAAAGCAGACTTATATAATTATAGATGCAGAAATAACATATTTGATAGTTATTAGATACATATTTAATATATATTTTAATTTATTTATTTTTTTTTTTTTTAAATTATTTTTTATATGCAGATAACTTACGCATGCAAATATTTATAGACTATGAGTCATATGCAGAATCAATTAAAAACATAAAGTAATTTATTTAAATTAAAAAACTTACTCATTGTTTTAATTTTTGTAAATTTGAATTAAATTGTAATTTTTAAACTAAAGGCACCTTTTAAATTTAAAAATATAATTTTATTAAAGTATTTAGAATAATATAATTTTATTATAAAAAAATTTATGTAATAATTTATAGAAATATAATTATTAATTTTGAAAAATATAATGAATTTATATACCTATATTTTATTTTTTTCTCTTGCAATATAATTTACATGCAAAAATATATATAATAAACATAATTATATTACATAATTTTAATAATTATTAAAATACATATTAAAAACATTATAAATTTAGAAAATATTATACAAAAAATTTATTTTAAAAGCATATTCTACAACTTTAGTTATATAATACAATATAAATATTATATAAAAAAATTTTTGAATCACAATTAAATCAATTCTTTAATTTAATTATTAGTTCGATTTGGAATTAATTTTATTTAAAAATAATCACTTAAGACACCTGAATCAAGTTTTTTATTATTATTTTGTATGACAACATCAATTTAATTGAAATAAAAATAATGATATTCTGTAAAATTAATATTTATTGATTGAAAGTAGATTATATCGATGTACGATCAGCCATTAACTGACATAACACAAGTCTTATTAATTACACGGATTAATAATGTATAATATTTTATGCTCTTTTATAATAAAATAGTTGTATTTTTAATTGGCACTCTAATTTTTAACAGTAAAAAATTAATTTTATATAAATTCTTATAAAATTCGATTAATGTGCAAATACATATACAAATTTAATAAAAATTATATACTTGTAAAAAGCAAAATTCATATTATATATTTAACATTTTATGTCTATAACTATATCTATTTTTAATAATACGGAATTTTTTTTTTTTAATTCTTGATTTTTATTTTGTCGTTATAAAAATATTTTATCAAAAGTTTTATTGAAAATCTATCAAATAAATACTGACGATTTATTTTTAATTTATTAAATATAATTGGGAATATAATTTCTTATTAATTACTAAGAATCTTTTCTTTTGTGGGCTTAAACTTACTATTCGTGTATAGTTTTATACATTATCATGTTTACCTTGATATTTTGATTGGTATTTATCTTTTTATTAAAAATTTAATGCTTTCGAATAATACTTGGAATAGGATAATTATTTTATTTTATATACAAAATTATTATATTAAATATATTTTTCATATATTACATCACGCCACATATATAGCTTCAAATTTCTGATAGCTCACAATGAATGATTAGATTACGGTTTATTTATTATCAATTAATTTGAATTAGCTAAGAATTAAATATAAACTACGTGTATTGGAATAGCCGGTACGTGATATTCAATCAAAAGCAATAAGAGCTGTAAATTTCAATCTGTATTTTACAAGCAATGCATATTTTATTCGAGACCTTGCTCCAAAAACACAGATTCAATGAAAGTGAGTAAGTGATTGTCAACACTAAATGTCAACAGCAATGCATTCGACCATCGGCTGGCCGTGGCAATCCTCCGGATAGCGGAGGGCCTCGACTGCTCCGGCGCCGGGGGCAACGGCACCGCCGAAGACGACCAGCACGGTGTCCTCGTCCAGAGCAGCTACGACCTCGCCGGGAACACCCTCATGCATGCTGACAGTGACCTGTCCATGAGCGGACGTGGCATCGCGCGCGTACAAAGTGTCCCGACCATAGGTCAGTCGAGGATAGAACTCACTCTAATCAACGTAAACCCGAACATTTACTCCCTCTATTAATTTTTCCTATTCCAAACACACAACCTAATCTTAGTCCATCTCTACTTTTGTGTTCTTTTTTATTTTTTTTTTTTTAATCAACTTTAAAGTAAAAAAGAAACAGTGCTATATCCCGTTTATCAACATTTTTATATTACTTCGGTCGCTGCTGTTTTTCAATTTTTTCAAAATCATACTGTTTATTACAAAGATGAAATAATATTTTCATACTAATTTAGTCGATAGTGCACTTTTATCAAGAGTTTGATCTTGCCTCATTGACACTCTTTTAAAAGCTCGAGTTGGCGTAGAGCATTAATAACGAAATATTTTAATATTCCAAAAGAATTGTTCCTTGTACTTGTATTAAATTATTTTTACACTTTGAACATCATTATAAATTTAATTATTTTAATAAGTGTATAGACCAGGTATCGGTATTTATTTATATCAAAGTATTATTAGTAATGCGTTTTTTACATTAAGCTTATCACTTAACATATTCATCCTAAGAAAATACAAATAAAACTCATTTAATATTAAATAAAGAAATCATTGCAAAATAAGGCTATTCTAAAAGTATTTTGGAAAAAAAACAATTTTTTTTGAACAACTACATTTAAAACGTATTTAAATTTAAATGCCTTAAAATAAACGTATTGTTATCCTAAAGCTTTAATTAACTATATTTAATTTAATAATTTAATTAACTAAATTCTAAGGTTTTATGTTTTTGTAAAATATTACAAATAATTAATACCAAAAACATTATACAGTTTAATATTAAAATAATTACGTTTCGAAATACTTATTAGATTATTTATATATTTTAAATTTATTTTCTTTACATTATATTGAAGTAATGTAAGTTTATAATATTTTTTATACTAAATTACAGATGTTTTACAATAAAATGATGTTATAAATGTCATTTAATGCATTAAAAGTTATTATAGTAAAAATAAAATTTATTTAAAGGAACGCAATATATTCCTTCGGATAGTGGAGTACCGATGCGAGATTCCCCAACTCACTGGAGTGCACGAGAACAACTAAAAAACAAAAAAAGACACATTGCTGAGAAAATTTTAATGTATGTAGTGACATCTATATTGTTGAATAATCATTATACAATGAATTTCATCACTAAGTTGTATAATAATTTCAGGAACAATAGACAAAATGTATTACCTGTTGTACCAGAGTACATGACAATTTTCCAGAAAAAACACAAAACCGGTACTATTGATGTTTGGTGGTTATACGACGATGGAGGTTAATAAATATTGTTATTTTTTAATAAGCATTCCAAATTAACCGTAAAAATAATATATTCAAATTAATATGTTTTCATAAAATAGGTTTAACCATACTTTTACCATATATTATTAGTACGAGAACGAATTGGGAACATTGCAAAATGAGAATTTTTGCTTTAGTAAATCACAAACAAGATATTGGAGCTCAAGAAAAAGAGTAAGTGGACAATTAATGGTATATAGTGTTTTCTCAAACTACACAATTATTTAAAAATATTATAATATAAAATTTATTTAAAAGAATGGCAGAGATAATGACAAAGTTCCGTATAAAATACACAAGTCTGAAAATGGTCGACGACATAAGCGTTCAACCACGACAAGAAACGCAAAATTTCTTTGATAAAGTCATCTCAGAATTTCGAAAAAATGATGCTTCTGAAAAATCAGGTTATTTACTAAAATTTAATTCCCTTTTCCATAAAGTATTAAGTGACTTAAAAAATTTACCAATAGAAAACTTTTAATTAATTAATTATTGTAGAATGTATTGTGACTGACACAGAACTTCAAAGTTTAAGAGACAAGACATATCGACAATTAAGATTGCGAGAATTACTCTTAGAAAACTCCAGTCAATCTACGCTGGTCGTTATGTAAGTATTTATAGATAAAATCAAAACAATAAAAATATATTTTTAAATAAACAATCAAATCATTTTTTTTATTGAATAATAAATATATTTAAAATAGCTAATGCAGTCTTTCAAAGTGAAAATCTTATTTTAAAAATTTTTTGTTTCATGATAATTTTATTATTTAATTTAAATTATAATCAAATTATGTAATTATTTTTATTAATACCTTTATTTTTAAAAAGTTTAGAATTAAAAGTAATTATTAAATATTAATGATTAATATTATTTAAGTATTATAGTTTATATTTTTGTTGCTTAAATTAGATTATGAATAAAAAAAAATTTTTTTATTTTTAGCAAATAAAATAAAAACAATGCAATAATTAAAATTTTAACAGTCAGATAATTAAGTTTGCGCCTGTATATTATTAATTTTAGCATTTATTCACTTTAACTCAGCTTGAATTTATTTTGACCTTCAATTTAATTTACTTTGATTTAATGTTTCGCTTTAAAAATTCAACTAAATTCAATTAAATTCAATTTAAAAATCGTTGTATTGAATACCAAAGTCTAAGTTGACTAAGCAGTTGTAAAATATGGTTTTGAAAGAATTTACAAATGGTAAATTGTTGAAATTAATATTTAAATGCACTGGCAAATTATAATTATTGTTTAACGGGCGTTTTCTCTTTTATGTGCTTGTTATTAAAATACTACAAAAATAATTCTTTAAAGATTTCATTTAAACCATAAGAATGCATTTAAAAGCGTAAGTTGTAGGTTTAAATTCGTAGAATCCTAGAGTTTGTTTGATATCCAATTTTATTGATCCACAAAGAAATAAATTGTCTTAATTCATAAGATTAAAATATTGCAAGAAAGTGCAATTGAATTTGTGTAAAAAATGCCGACAGGTCGTTACCGATGCCGAGGAAAGGGGCAGTCTCGGCGGCGCTTTACATGGCTTGGCTCGAAACCCTCACCAGGGACATGCCACCCACGCTTCTAATCCGGGGCAACCACTCGTCGGTCCTCACCTTTTACTCGTAGTACCCTGGGACTGGAAATGGACCACTTTTAGTTGGGCTTTCAGCTGCCTTTCTTGCCTCTCGACCCTTCTCCTTCAATTTGCGCTTTTATCTGCGCCCATAAGCTTATTAGTTATATTACTAGTTTACACATTAGACAACCCCTTGTTTCTTTTCAGCTAAAAAAAAAAACGGTTTATTTGCATTAATTTATTTGTATTTGAAAATAGAAGTTATGCGTACGAGTGCATACGAGTATATCGTATTTACGCTGTTACTGTATGTGTAAAATTGTGAGAGAAGGCACGGGGAACACATTTTCCGTAAAGTATAATTATGGAAAATTTTGTGAATATGTTGGTCTACTTATAAGACGTGCGATTTTTGGTGCGTTTAGATTCGTTCGAATCAGCGTTTAATACAATTTTTAAATTTACTATTATGCACATGATATTTAATAATAAATTTTAAATTAAATTTACGGAACGAATTTAGTTAGTTTATTTTTTTTTTCGTACTCTTAAATAAATACATTGCAATAGTAAAAAAGTATAAGAATCAAATTAATGGTCTAAAATTTAGAATAAATTAATAAATATTTGTCAAAATATTTGTCAAGATTAATTAATATATTACGATTAATAGATTTATATTAATTGTGAAAATTATATTTAACTACACCTATGTATCAAAAAATTTTAAAACATTTTAATTTCTGTTATTATTATTATCAGAAAGGGTGAATTTAATTCCAAGAGAAAAAAGTATTAATATTATTTATGACTGAATTATAATTTATTGAAAATAACGAAACATAGTTAATTAATAATTTGAAATAAAATGATTTAATATCATTAAATTTATTTATATATATTTTATGACTTTGTATTTAATTAGTACGAATACATTTTTATACAACAAAACTAAAATAGTTTTCTGACTTTTATTGTTTATAAAATATATTATTTCATTACAAATTTCTATTAAATAATCATATATTATTTAATAAATAAACAACATACGGATTTTAAATAACAAAAATATATTTCAAATAAATAAAAAAGAAAATTTTTATGCATTCTAATATGTGTGTCATTGGATAAAAAATAAAAATTTCAAAATTTCTTGAATTCCCATAGCAACTGACAAGAATAAATAATCCCTCGCCAAATCATACCTAGAAACGTAGTTTATACGTGAAAATTTCTAAAAAAACTAGTAATAAGTTGCTCTTATAAAGTAACTACTTATGAAGCATAAAATTCCAATTTCATTTAAATAAAATAAATTTTGTTTTACAATATTGTACTCAAAGAAATAAAATATTTATTTTGGGATTTTTATTTTGTATAATTTAAATAATTAAAATATATGCTATGCTATAGATTACTTGTAACTACTTAAATAAAAATGATATGTATTATTTTTACAAGCCTCAGATAAAAGTTCAATTAGGCATGTTTTTCTGCATTATTTAATTCGGTCTTAGCACAAAATTTTTTCTAAATATTACATAAAATTATTATTTTTTTTGTTTTATCCTTTTTAATTAACATTATACGGCACTTTTACAGTATTTTAAATAAACAGTTTGAATAGTTTTATAAAAATCTTCCAAATAATAAATTTTTATTACTTATTATAATTTATTTTTAATACAATTTTGTATATAAGTTTGTGTAAAAACTGCTCGAATATTCATAATTGAATTTACGTAACTTCTTTCAATAAATTATTTAAGTATTCTTTATTTAAACATTATATTTTTAAATTATCATAAATATTATCGATATGGTAAATCAAATTGTTCAAATTAATTAATAAATATTTTGAATATTTAAATGTATTGTCCCTTTATTTAGTAAAAAGTTTTTTATTGTTAAGACTGGACAAAAAATGTCATTATAAAAAAAAAAAAATTAAAAAGTACGTTAAATTTAAAAATTAATGATTAGACACTAAAAAATAATGATTAAATAAAGTTTTATGCTCGTAAATACTATATAATATTTATCTAAAATTTTTTGCTTACTGTACATGCTTTCAATTCGTCCATTTAGTTAATATAAAATATATTTTTAGGCACATGAATATTTGAATGTTTTAACATTTAATATATCAATTTAAATGAAGAACTTGATTTGATTTCTTTAGTTGTTACATAGTAATTATAAAAAATGATAAATTTTATTAATATATTTGTTAATATATAATTATATTGAATTATTATTTAATATATAATTGTCATTAAATTATATTTAAAATATTATTAAATTTATTTACATTATTGAAATACAAATAAGAAATACAATATTACAGAACAATACAAAAAAAAATAGTAATTATATTATTATACAAATTGTATTTTTAATTTAATTAGTTAAATATGTCATCAAATTATTTTTAAGTGTTTAAAATTTTTTATTAATAATATAAAAAAAAATGTTGCCTATTTAAATCAACATGAATTAATTAAATATAAATATTTTTTTATATACAAAATATAAATTAAAACATATAATATGAATATTGCATAATTGAAACTCTGATTTATTACATAATAATAAAATTAAATTCGCTTATAGATTTTCTTGATGAATAAAAATCTAACTCACTATAAAAATATAAATATAAATATCATAACAAAAATAATTATACGTTATAATAAATACTAAAATAACAATTATTTTACCTGATTAATTTTAATTAGTTTATTAATTTTTTATTTATTAATTTTTATCGAAAACAAACTAATACATGAAACAAATTTCAATTTTTAATGAAAATTTATATTTAATAATTCATTTACATTCCAAATTTAATATTTACGAAAAATGACATAATAAAATTAAAGTTTTTCTCTACCCAATACTTGATCTACACTATAAACAAAAAAAAATATTTACTAATAAAACAAACCTAAATTTTATGTATTTAAAAGCAAAAACAAAGTTGTTTACGAATGATCCCATACATTGATGAAATCAAGAAATGAACAAAATATTTCTACCATACTTAAGTCTTATCAGAGACTTATCATCGCCCTAAATAAACTGAACGTAGAAAATAGGGGAAGGAGTTTCTGTTTGTGTTAGTACATTATATTCTAGTATTTGTAAATCGGTACATTTTATTCAAGATCTATGGAAGCTTATTTATTTGATTAATGAAGAGCACTAGAATGATTGTTCATGTCACACAATCTTGTTTTATTTTATATCAGTGAAAACGTATAATTTTATTGTGCATATTTTTTTTGTCCACATATCTATTTTATGATTCCAAATATTTATTATTGTGCAAAATAATTAAATTGGTCGACTTTTTTCTAATTTAATAATATTTTTAAATAATATTTTTAAAATATAATAGAAATTTAAACATGTCGCATTATTTAAATACAAAAAATTGAAAACATATAAAACATGTATTTATTGAATTTTGATAATGTATATTAAAACTCATGAACGCATAAATAAATTACAGGTAAAGATTCAAATTAAAATTATTTTTTTAGTAAAGTTTATTACTATACAAGTATTTAATACAAAAAATAATGTACTTTTATTATTAAGCAAAATGTTAAATTGTAAAATGTTAAATATAAAATTTAATCGTAATGTATTTATTTGATCCCAGTACTTGCAGAGATCACAGTTTTGATAACATCACTAACCATATGACACCATAAATGAATGTTTAAGATTCTGTTAACTGGAAATTAATATTGTATAAATTAATATAAAATGCTTAGTGATTGGCATAATATATAAGAGAAAAACTTACACAAACTGTAACCACAATAGTAATTTGGTGAAATACTCGTTGTTACTATTTCATCCTGAAGTACTCTCGAAAAATTTAGCAAAAGTTGGATTGATTTGATCGATCATGTCAGAGGCTAACATCCCTCTGCCTTTGACCTTAAACGCGGCGGTATTACACTCTCTTACAAGCCTGCAGGCTGCGTAACAAGCATTCATCGATAGGTTGACCTCATTACCCTGACTCCTCGCCCAATGCATAAATACTGATAATGATCCTGACAAAACATCACCCTGACCCCCGCACCGACGTCCAGAACCTGCGGCACCGCAAGAAACTGCGGGAGCACCCTTACGACCATCCCCGATTACATCGGCGGTGCCTTTGTGAACAATAACGACTTGATCCCCGATAGCCTGTGCTTTTGTTCATTAAACAACAATTCCAATCACATTCATATTATAATAAATCTTTCAAATTGTATATTATATCTATAAAAAATATTTTATTTCATAAAATATATTTCTTGATAAATAAATTATAATATAAAACGATACACTTTATAAATTTTTCCAACACAGTACCAATATAGTTGTTAAAATATCAAAAACTCTGTGGCAACCTTTTGTAATTTTATACATTAATATTAACTGCATTAATTTCAATAAAATCATTTGAAACTAAAGTGATCGATATGTTTAAGTATTTAAATTGGTAATCATATGGATACATGTATTATTACTTACACCGAGATACCGATACAGCTACAGGATAATGTCGCTTCAATCTGACTGTAGGGATTAGAAAATCATACAGTCGAGGATATGATTAATTCTAATTATTTAATTAACATAAATTTTTTTTAAAAAAAGATGCATTCAAGTATTGCAATAATGTTATCTAATGCGTAATCTGATTTGCAAATTCGTAAGATTAAGTACAATGTATGTGCAGAGAAGTGCATATGCAAAGTTAATAATTAAGTAGTTTCAAAATTAATATAATGTTTTTAATCGTTTTTATAATTTTTCTAATGGTAAATTATATTTTCTTAAAATAAGAATAAACTTGTTGTATTTTTGTTTAAATTCAGATAACATTGAATCAATGTATACAAAAATTTATTTTTAAAAGAGTAAATATTTAAAAATAAATATAAATAATTTCATTTAGTCGTGATTTTAGGACAACTGAGGCACCGAATAACGATCTAGTGAAATTTGTAGACCCCACAATACTAACGTTAGAATTTGTGCAGCATAAGAGCTAAGAAGTTGCGGGGGGAGTGAATGATGTAATAGACATTTCAAGCTAAGATGTAAAACCAAATGACGACGCAGCCTTTTATGAATAATTAATATCCACAGAAATGAATTAGGTACAACGACACACTACCCTTTTCTCGCATTTTTTAATTAATAAATTCATAATTAATTATATATTTAAATGTTCTTTCAAGCCCATGCCTCCGTAGTCGAGACCAACGAATTAGCCCCGACTTTTATTTCATCAATAGTTAATGCATCACGTACACAACAGCATAAATAATATAAAAAAAAAAAATAAATAATAATAATTAAAGAATAAAAAATAACATGTCTTAATAAAGTTCTATGTTTTTTTATTAATATAATATAAAATTTATATTAAATACACTGATTATATTTTTAATTATATATGCAATAAATTTATTAAATTTTTAATAACAAATCAAAATAAATTTACATGGATTATAAACAAATGTTTTTTTTTATAATTCTTTTTTTTTATAATTCACATTATGCATAATTATAATTTAGATATATTTTTTAAAAAAATAAAATTTTAATTATTTATATTGATTAATTTATTATACTTCTTATGTTAAAACAATTATTATAAAATTTCAAATTATTATAATTCTTAATCATCATTTAAATAAACACAAGATATATACATAATAATCATCAATATGTGAATTATGTATATTTAAAAATGTTTTTTAAAATATACAAATATTTTTTTAATTTATGTGAAAAAAAAATAAAAATCTTTTGTTATTTTTAATCTTAATTATGATTGTTAAAATATAAATTTATAGTGATTTTGAATTAAATTGTTTATTTATTTCAAAGTGTTCTTAAAAAATATTAAAAGCAATACATTTAACTGATTTAAGATAATTAAATTAAGATACTATGAGTGTAAGAATTTTATTTTATTTTAATATTTAAATATTTTATATATAAACTATAAACATATCAAAACAATAAAAAATTAAAATTTTTTGTTAAAAAAGAAATTATAAAAATATATTTAGAGAAAATTACCAAAAATGATATCATTACCTAATTCTTTGACAATAGAATGTTCAATATTTGAAGCAGGTTGCACAGTTTTATTTAAAAATGCTTTAACCAATCGAGTAAATTCCATAGAATTTGGGGTAAGTATAAGACCTGGATAATTTCTAATTAATTCAGGATTCTGACCAACTAAAAATAATCCATCTGCATCTATTACTAATGGTTTTGATAATTCTCGACACATTGTAATCAATTTTGTTATATTTTGAAAAACTTTTTCTTCTCTTCCAGCACCTGGCCCAATTAAAAGAACATGTAAATGTTTCAGCCAAGGTTTAATTAGATTTAATGAATTATTATCATCTAGAACTGGATGAACAATAAGTTCTGGACTAAAAGATTTTATAGGATTACTTGCTTCTTTACAACAAAATATATGAGCTAAATCAGCTCCAGTTCTAAGAGCACTCATTGCTGCAAAAAATGGAGCACCAGAATATTCTAAGGATCCCCCAATAATTCCAATTCTTCCATCTTGGCCTTTGTATTTATTAACAGTTAAACTAGGAACGAGATTTTTGGCAGCTTGCAGAAGTTGTTCTTCTGAATTCATGATTACTTTTAAACAAATATACTTAAAAAAATTTGTATTTCTGTACACAAAATTTCCACTCAAAAACATTTGATTAAATAATTAAATTACTTGTAATATAATCATCGTTAACATATAATACAGTAATTAATTATTGTTTACCTGTATAAATATTTATTACAACTTTAATCACACAAATTTTTTATATAATTATAAAAAAAAACTTTTGTTTTCAAATTTGTACGTATCATCGGCAGATACTTAAAAGTAAAGGTTATGTATGAATTAATCTCAATATCGATTAATTCTATTTTTGGTACTCAAATAAATCTATTTCTTTATTTTGTATTTCTAGACACTATGTATTTGATAACAATTTAAATTAACATTTTCAATAAAAACTTTCATTTCTCTACTATTTTTATTTGGTAATAAGTTTTTATTGTTAATTTGAATTTATCACAAATTGTAAATAAATAAGAACATAATTGTAAACATTATGATTTCATTTATTATATAATAAAAGATTTATAGAAATATGTGTTTAATATCATTATTTATATGTATTATAATAATAAAGAATTTTAGGTAGAACAGAGGTTCAGTAGATCTTAGATGGTCTATATAATTTTTATAATTAAATTGCAAATCAAAAAACTAAATACAAATGTTTTAACATAAATTTATATATTTTTAAATAAATATTTACCCATTAACATATATATAATACTTTTTAAATAATTACATTCATATAAAGTAAAAATAACAGAAATGAATGCATTTTTGAAATATATATTACATGTAATAACTTAATTAAAGTATGCAAATATCAAAAATTTATTAGATTTTTTATAATGGACACTTTTATACAAAATTATCATTTATTATGTAACCTTTATACATTAAAATAACTAGAACAAAACTCAATATATTATTTCTAATTTAAAAAAGTTTTTAATTATAATAATTTTTTATTCAAAAACTGAAGTGAAAAAACCAACTATTGATACCATTTATCAGTCATTTTTTCGTATAATTCAATAGAAACGTTATCATTTATATTTTTGTATTTCAATATTTTATTATTATTTAGAATTTTATAATAGTTTCTTTTATACACTACTGTAGCAATAAAAAATATATTAAGGAGGGATTAATATTCAGCATTAAAAAATCTTTATAGTCATGAAAGTTCATTTTTTAACTATTAAATGATAAATTATTTTTTAAAATATGAATGAAAAAATAAATATGTAATTAATTTTTAAAATATTCTAATTTACTCTTTTTTTCAAAAGAAAATTATACAATTAATTTTCTATCTGTAAATTGAATGAATTTTAAAAAAATGTTAAATTAATCTGTTTTAATGAAATAATAATTATATTTAGAAGAAATTTAACTTTAAAAAGTAAAACTCATTAATACATCTTTTTTGATAAATTATAAATATTTTATAAAAATTTACAATTTAAGATTTAACTAAAAATATTTTACAGCTATTTAAAAAATAGATAATTATATTTTTAATGTTACACAACAGTTTTAAAATATTTATAAAAATGATGTTATTAAATTTAATGTTTTAAGCTCATTGAATAACACACTTCTTAAGTATTATGCCTCCTCAATTATAATCAATGAGCTAAGCACTAAAATGTTACATTAATTAGCCAATGCTGCATATTCTTCTGTTAGCCTATCAAATTCAAGTTCTTTCTGAAGGTAATCTTTAACAAAAGGATGTTCCATATGAGAATCTTTTAATTGTGTGAGATAACGATTAGCAACTTCGTGTGGTTTTCCCATATGTTGTGATAAAACAATCATATTAATTAATGTATCTGGATTATTACTATCTTTTTCTAAAGATTCTTGAAGTACTGTTTCAGCATCTTCATACTTTTGTTGAAGAATCAAACTAGTTGCTTTTCCATTCAGTAACATTGTTGTACTTGAATATTTATCAATCATTTCCTGAAAAATATTAAATAAATTATGGTACATCATCTAAATAATGATTTATTGTAATTTTTTAGTGTAATAAGTGCATTAAATATTTCATGAAAAAAAATTTTACCTGAAAGATATAAAAAGCTTCTTGATATTTTTCACGTCCTGTAGCCAAATTTACCCATGCTAAAGCAAGTTGTGTTAAAGTAGCATCATCATCTCTTTCTTGCATAGATTTTACTTCTTTCATTGCTAAATCAAGGCGATCCATTTTTAAATATATTTGTACACTTAGTGCAGAAAATTCTAAATTTTCAGCTTTATGCAGAACTCTAAGAGCTGATTCTAAGTTTTGTTCATGATAATAAATTGTAGCAGTAACTATCATAAAGTTATGTCCTTTAGAAATTGTTTCATTTATAGAATTGTCAATTTCAAATAATATTTTGTTTCTGCATTCTGGATGAGCAAAATATTCTGCCAATAATTTTAATGGCAATAGTTCTGATGAGGAAGAATCTTTGATTTCATCTAATACTATTCTAAATTTACGTTGAGCAATGTAGGCCCGATACAAAAAAATATCTCGATCCATCTGTACTTCTGGTAAAGATGGCTAGAAAATATTTACTCAAATTATTTTATACTTAAAACAATTTTAAGTATTGAAATAAAATTAGTAATAAGATTTAAAATTTAGACTACTTAAAATATAAAACAATTAATTTTATATATTATTTTAATATAAATGATTTTATATATAATATATAATATAATATAATATAATACAATACAATACAATATAATGCAATATAATATAAATTATAAATTATTATTTTAGTAATGAAAAAATACTTGAACTTTTTTAATATTAAAATGTATTTAAAATAAAATATAAAATACACAAAAATAGAAAATAATCGAATAAAATTATATCGTAAATAGTAATACATTTGCTAAGAAATGAATTAAAAAGTGAAGTATAAATCACAAGTATTATATATATAAAAGCGGCAAATCCACCCACGTACAGCAGTGACTTCATGTATTTCTAGTTTATAATAAATATTAAATTATTTTTAAAAATACCTTTACTTTTTGGGCTTCATTAATACATTGTTGATAATTTCCAATATAAAAATTATTTTTTACGTCAAAAAGTTCGTCGATATCATTCTGCTGACGTGACATTTTAACCAAAAAACCGACACAATATCGGTCTGCACTCTGTAGTAAACACCAAATCCGTACATTTACTAACTGAACAGAATCGAGAGAAAAAGAAATTTACATTATGTACAAGAGAAACAGAGAGATATTGTGTTTGCATTAGTGAGAGAGAAAGAGATACCTAATCTTCCCCTACTTGTATCTATACAAGTAGGGGAAAATTAGCGATAGTAAAAAATTGTAATTACTTATGCATACTTATCGTGATTATTCATTCGTAATTACATATATCAAAATATTACATTACAAATATTACATTTATTCATTCAAATTATAATACTAATTAAAAATTTTAATTATTGCATAAAATTTTAAAGAAATGATTTTGAAAAAAGTTATTTTCACGAGAAAGTCACAATCGTCGCAGTATTTAAAATTTCATTATAAAATTAAAAATTATTTTACATATTAATCATACAATAATTTATTATTTCTTGTAATAAAATATGCACTAAATATGACATAATCAAGATTAAAAATTCAATGATAATAAATATAAGTTATAATGTAAAAATTATAAATATAAATATTGTAAAAAAATAACTGTTGAATGATATTTGAGAATTTAAATTTAAAACATACTTAAAAAATAATAATTCTCAATTAATTTGCAATATTGAAATAAAAAATAAAATCAATACATTTAATTTATATCAAGACTAATCTTAATTTAAAACAATGATAAAATTAATATAATTTATTTATGTATATTTTATGAGTATTTTTTAAATTAAACATATTCATTAGTTGTTAACTTATTATATTAATATAAATATATTTCCACCAAAAATAAATATTTACAAGGCTATTTAAAATATAAATAAGACATGCATATAATTGAGTAAATAGAAAAATAAGTAGAATTTAAAATAATAGTTGAAATATCATTTTAAAATATCCTAGAAAATTTTTGAGTAATATGAATGTAATATTTGTTAAAAGAAAAAAGTTACATATTTAATGTATCTTTAAATAATAGTTAAGAAAAAAATTTTTTTATAATTATAATTATAAATTATTTAGTAATTAATACATGTCAAAAGTTTTATAATTAAAATTAAAAAAAAAGTTAATCAAAATCTCTTTTATATGGAACAAATCTTAACCTTTATTAATACATTATTTCTCAAAAAATGTTTCAAAATTTTTCAAGATTAAATTCAATAAATTGTTTTTTTTGAATAAACATAAACAAAAAACATATTAAATTTAAAACAGAAGTAAATAATCATTGAAAATAATAATTTTAGAATAATTCAAATTACTTAAACAATAAGCATTATAAAATACTATATCAATTAAGTTATACATTGATGAATAAATTTTTACAAATTAAGTATTAAAAGAAATTATTGATTCATTTAACTAATTCTTAATAACTTTTAAATCTAAGATAATAATTATATATTTAATTAATAAATCAGTAACCATGTAATTCAATTTATTACATTAAGGAAAATTATTTTTCATTACAATAAAAAAGTATTAATAATTCAGTTTTGTTGTTTTATTTTAATTTTCATTAATATCAATTGGTAAATAATTAATCCACTTCTTCAGGCCGCACAGGATGCGATAAAGGAACTATAGACTTCTTTTTTACATCTTTTGATAATGCTTTTCTCATATCTATAAGTATTATTATTATTTCATGAATATTAATTAATATATTTTATTAATTTATGATAAATAATTCAAAAGAAAAGTCATCTTTACCATAAGCATTTTCATCAGGATCTCCACTGTAATATTCTAAAACAGTACGGTAAACTATATATCCTAATTGTTGGTACATTTGTATTGCTACTTTATTACTAACTCTTACAAAAAGATCTACAAAATATGCTTGTTTCCTGTAAGAAAAAGTAGTTATAATATTTAGTTAATTTTCATATTTATTTAATTTCAGTATAAAATAAATGTTATGTATTTACTTCTCTGACATTTCTTCTAAAAAATGTATAAGTGTAGCAGCAAGACCTAATCTTCTGTAATCAGGAGAAACAGTGAGGGCTGTCACATGCCCATGCCAATTATCACCAACTCCTTCTGCTTTTCCCATTACTAAGTAAATATAATTTTAAAAGTTTGTATAATATTGTTAAATATTAATTTCAAAATAATATTTGTAGTCTTACTATAACCCATTATTTCACCACTGGGTGATTCTGCTAATTGGAAGTATTCAGGCCAATGGGCCAAGTACTGCATGTAAAATGACAGTCCATACTAATAATTTTTATGCTAAGAATATATTTAGATGTATACTTAAATATTTAGTGATAAATTATAATTTTATGATTTACTAATAGTAAATAAATAAATTATATTCAATAACATAAGTTTATTATTAATATTAGATTTATAAATATTAAAGGATACGGTTTCGGTAAGAGGATCCAAGTTTCTATAAAAAATATAAAATTTTTGTGTCAATAGTGTTTATAAGTACCAAATTAATATAATTATTAAAAAATTTATATATTATACGATTCGTTGATAGCCATTGTATTTTACTTACACATTATTAAATTTAAATAAATCATCGCAGGTAAACGGTCTTAAAATAGACATGTTGATGAGGTAATTGTGCAAAATATTTGCAAAGGAACTTTAGTTTTGGTATTGTTGAATTCGTTGAAGTAGAATGTCAGATTGTGGCGTCAGGCAAAGGGATTATTGAAGCTTCAATTAAATATGATGCGCACGCGCAGTTATAAAAATGTATACAAAATTCATGGACGGAAAGGTTAAGATTTCCGTAATTACCGCCAATTGTTAGGTGTATAATATTACAATTTATTTGAATTTTACTTATTACATACATGAGGTATGATATTTATTTTAAAACATGTACAAGTTTTCTGAAAATGTATTAAAAAAATATGTATCACAGGCACTTTAAATTCTAAATGTCATTAAATATTTGAAAATACTTTTTATTGGAATTTTAACACAAATTTTTTATTATGGTTTATTTATTTATTCTTGTTCTCATTAAATTATATATTTACAAAATACTTTCTAAAATATAATTGAAAATTTTTATGTTTAGTGTTAAGAAAATATATTTTGCTGAATTGTATTAGAATTTTAATTTAAGTTCCTTTACAATAAAATTATTGAATTTTAGTATCATGTATAATTTCAAATTATTAAAAAGTTACAATCAATTTCTACTGAGATTAATGATTGTTTTTAAATATAATAATGTTTTAGTGTACTAAACAAAAAAAATTACAGCTTCTCTAAGTATGTCAGACTTGGTTAATTTTAATACTTGGTTAAATGAGCTTGACTGTCCACAACATTTTATTACAGATTATGTAAAACAAAGGTTAAAAAAATTTTTATTTAAACTCATATGTATCAATTTTTGTTTTGCAAATATATATATATTTTCTTTGTAGGCTACAGAAAGGAGTATTAGGATTATTATGGGATGATTTATCTAAGTTTATTAGACCATATTCTGAAGTTTCAGAAATAAGAAAAAATATTTTGTTATATAAAATAAAGCATGAACCAAAAGATTCTCTAATTCAAAGTATTCGAAACACTGTTAATTTAAGAGACGAAAGAGAAAAACTTAATGTTAAAATTAAAAGTTCAGAAGAAAAATGGAATCAACGAGAATTTTTGTGCAGGCAAAAAGGTAATAAACTTTAATAATTTTACATGATTACATAAATAATTTTTTTTTTTTTTTTTTCTACACTATAGAATATTTATTAGAAAAGAATAAAGCTGAAAAAGAAACATTAAAAATAAAAGAAGAAATTTTAAAAATTAAAAATGAGCAAATGTTAATGCAGATTGAAAATTGTAAAAAAATGCAAGAAATATGTCATCATTTAATGCCACCATCTGTAGATGAAGTACCGCAATCGTTAATAATTGACTGTCTTTCATTAGTTAGTAATTATTCTGGTGGGCCAGAAAAAAGAAAAGTATATACATGTTTTTATTTATTTTCATTCTTTGAATATATTTTGAAGATTATTAAAATAACAATATTGATTCATTTTTTATAGGTATGGAATAAAATTTCAGAAGTGCTATGTACTATCAAAATACCAGTATTATGGAATGCTTTGATTACAGCTAGATCACATTCCACTGACTTTCTTGTTCATTTAGATATTGAAAATAATGAAATGCATGAAAATAAAACTGGAATAAATCTAGATATTGGTATAGCAAAAATTTGTAGTGAGCATCTTCAAAATAATTCAAAACGTTTTATACACAATGAAAGAATAAAAAATAATGAAATGCTAACCATAGAATATGTTAAAAAAATTGAAGTGAGTAAAAAATTTATTGTAAAAGTATTGTTAAAAAATTTTATCTAAGAAGTATTTAATAATTTAAAGTATTTAATTTAATTTATTTAAAATTCAATGTTTTATAAAATTATTATTTTGTAGCAACTATTTGAAAAACACAGGCCAGATTTAAGTGATTGGTTACCACTGACATTGGAAGTTAAAAAATTAGAAGTTTTACAGATTGAATTACAAAAAGAATTAGATAAACTTGAAGAGCAATTACCAATGGATAATATGATAGTAGAGAATGTATTGATCCAGTTAATCACTGACATCAAGATGGTTGATAGCAAAACAGTAAATTAAATTTAATAATTTATTGTTCCTTCATAATTTTTTTTTATTTATATATATCTTATATCCATATATTCAAGTACTTACTTTAAGTAGTATAAGTATGGATTATATTTTACCATTATATATCAACAAGTTTTATCAAATTTATTCATTTTGTTTAAAATAAATGTTCTTTATTAATTAATATTATTTTTAATAGACTGATTGTGTTCAACAAATTCAAAATGCTTTTGGACTTCTTAAATCATCGACATTATTAATCACAAAAACAAAGGAATCTCTTCTGAATGAATTAGAAAAATTTCAATTGATACAAAATCATGAAGAAAATCAGTGGCTACAAATTGATTTAAATACTGAATTAATGATATTTCATAATGATATAGATATTAATGCATTAAGAAAGATTATGTTAAAAGGAGAAACTGGTGTCTACAAACACTTGCAAATGTGTTTCAACAAAGCTTCTTTACTCATAGATATTCATAAAAGTGATAAAGTATCAAATTTTCCCTTAATACGAGTACCTATTTATTATTTAGTAGATTTATATAAGATGTACATGATGAATTTGATGCTAAATAAACGATTAACTGAAACTGTTGACATTTATGAAGATTCATTAGATACATTACTTGATTCTTCAACTACTATTACTTTTTCCAATCATAGTATTTTAGAATTATTAAGAACTATTGACATGGTTTATAGAAAAACAATACAATACAGTGAAGAATTTGAGCAAATTTTAAAGATATGGTAAGTAATTATTGATTTCTATCCATATTATTTATTTTGAACATTAATAAATTTACTAGAGTTATATTATACAGTGAGATTTTTCAAACAATTTGAATTGCCTAATTTTTTCAAGAAATTAATACCTGAAAAATATCAAAATAAAATATTTTTGTTTACAGCACTTAATTACTATTGATAAAGATGAAAATATATTTTTTAAATAAATAAAAAATTTCAACAAAAATTTATTTTTAATTCAATACATACATTACAAATAATATTTTATGTTTATTATTGTATTTAAATTCTATAAAAATAGTAAAATATACATCTAATAATCAAAAAATTAAACATTTTTAGGTCCACTCAAACTGTACGTGAAATTGTATCAAAAATTTTTTGTAAAAAGACTGTTTATGGAGCTACATTGGATGAATGGCAAAAACGGTTTTCTATGATCATTTACGTTTTACAAAAATCGAATATAACTGTTACGTAACATAGTTACCTTAATATTTTCCACCTGTAATATCACACTATTTTTAAGTAATTTTAAGAAATTATTTAATTAGTTTATTATATGTTTATGTATATGTATATCCGCAAGTATGCATGTGTGAATGTTACATAAGGGATTGTTGAATAAATTTTTGACGACTTTTTGTACAATAAAAATTTTCATTCATATAATTATGATTGTTTATATATTTTTAAAATTTATTAACAGTATGCTTTTAAATTGCAAGTTTGATACAAATTTATACATATTTATTGCATACAATTCTTCTAAAGAATATACATAATTATACATTTGTCTTACATTTTTATAAATTATCTAAAAATAATATATTTATATTTTTATAAGTCTTAATTTATTGATTTTATTTCAATACAATTATAATACTCGTTATTATGCTTAATGAAATATATAAATATAAATATGTTCTTGAGTATCTTATTAAAAAGTATTTATTGCCAAAGATTTGTACCATGCTACTCATCCTGATGAAAAAAATTTATATTAAAAATAATTGATTAATAGTCAATATTTATATTTTTATATAAATAATATAAAACATGAATTATTTGTAATTTAAAATACTTGTATAAAATTTTAATTTTTAATAACCTTAATATTGCTTGATTTTGTTTAAAAATCGAAATAGAAAATAAAAGAAAATTATTAAAACATTGCATACTAATTACAAATTGCTATATTTTAAAATAAAAGTTGATAGAAATCAATAAAAAAAATAGAAAATATAGCAATATAAATCAAAATGTTTTAAAATATTCATGCTGTAAAATATGATTTGAAATACATTCTTTTATCATTTTTCTAAAATATTATTTCACCTTTACTTATCATGTACATTCTAATCATGTTCTTTAGATAATAAACAAAATAAATTTTCCTCATCAGAATTTTGTACTTGTGAGAAATTTATACAGCAATCATGATTTTGCTTCAGCAAGTACCTCCAACCTCTTAACAACTTTTGCTATGTCAAAATCTTTAGCTAATTTTAAGTAATTCACTTTTCTAACAACATGTACTGTTGCCCAAAGGGGGCATAGCTTGCAAAGCAGTTGGATATGCTTCTCAAGTTCGTTGGAAGTGAGTTTCGTACGATAAGAGTCATTTAATTTCTTAATAATAAATTCAATAGTGAGTACGGACTTCTTCTCGGTGACAAAAATATTGCGCACAAGCTTCGCAAGCTCGGGCAGCCTGGAATACATAATCAAATCTTTATTGGCATCCGAAGATCTCGTCATCATTTCTAAAGCTTTGGCGGCTTGCTTTGCGCGGACCTTCTCTAGCAAAGCTTGCGGAATGCCCTTTAGTGCTGGATTTGTAGAGGATTTTTGAACTTTTGGAGTTGTCGGAGGTGTATCAATAATAGACGTATTAATATTCGGGATGGTGTTGACAGAATCGGATAGATCTACATAAAAAACAATGTCAATGCGTTAAAATTGAAGTATTCGTTTTTTTGTTGTTCATGTTTGAAGGATTACAAATGTAAACTATATTTAAGTTTATTTTATTAATCTAAAAACCAGATTATTTTAAAACAATTTGATAATTACATACCACAAAGTCATTTAAATGAATAAGAATAAACCGATTTCTTTTTTGCACATTTTCCCTTACTTTCATTACTAAATTTGGTTCTAAGAAGAATGTCGAATTATTTTTTACTGTTAAATATATATATTATCATAAAAATATTGATAATTTATTTTTAAACTATAAAGTAATTTTTTTTTAATATTCAAAATCTATTGAGATTTCTTTTTTTGAATATTCACATTTTTATAATTTTATTATTTTTTTGTTATCGCGTAATAATTATGATATTCAAAACAATTTTTTTACATAAGAATTGATGAATATATTACGTAAAAAATAGAATAAAAATAAAAATTATTTTTATGTTAAACGAATTTTAATTTTAATATTTTAAGCATAAGTAAACAAGAATTGAAATATCTATATATTTTTAATATTTAGAATATGAATTAGATTTTATATCATGTTGTATTAATATAATGCTTATTGTTTTGGTCAAATCTTGTACTTATTCTTTTAATTGTATAACTAATAGATAAAAAAAAAACACAGATAATAAAAAATAATAAGCAAACAAATTTATAGTAGTATGAATAAAATATTGTTTTCAAATTTTGGATAAGTGCGTATGTAATATAGTAGACAATACATTTTTCTTATTATTTAAATTGATGTATTTAAAAAATAATTACCTGTAGAAGTATTACATTTGAGATGAGATTCTGTGAGTCGTTCAAAAGCTTTTTGCATGCGTGAGTTATTGTTGAAAAGTTTATTCGCTCGCTCTAAGACATCTTGTGCAGTGGACAATTTTTCTTGTGGTGGTTCTTGAGGCAATTTTGCTTTTTCTATAGGCTTACAATTCTCAATATCAAAATCAGGATGCCATCTGGCAATTGATTCCTTAGGAATATTCATGGGTGTCTCCAGAGACAATAAAAATTTCTCGTGTTCGTCTTTAACGATACTTAAAAGATTGTTGTACAATTTTCTTCTTCGTTCTAATAAGACACCCGGTCCCATGTGTGCTTCTAGAGCTGATTTTAAAACATTTTCCGCGTCTGGAGTATTTCTGCCGCTTTTATCCTGAGTACACTCGATGTTTGGAGTAATAATAAATTCGTATTTTTCAGGATTTGCACTACCATAACTGCGCATCTTTTCTTGCCGAAAAATGAAAGCATCTGGATAAAGCGTTTTAATCTATAAATTTATATAAAACAAATTTATTAAACTTTGGACGAACAAAAAATATTTTTTTAAGTGTGTTCAATATTAAAGATTGCAAATCTGAATTAAAAAATGAAGTATTTATCATTGCTGCAAATATTAAATTATATACAATATCAGAGAAAAAAACTAAATACTAAAAAAAACAAGATAAATTTTACATTTTTGACATTCTACCATAAGTTAATTATTCAATAAAATATCACATTCTTTAAAATAATCATTGATTCAATACATTAAAATTATCATTTGCTACATTTAATAATTTAATAATTTATGATGATATAATTTATAATACTCACAAAGCACAAATAATTTTTAATTAATTGTGTTTTGTATTATTTATGTTATTTACAATAATAAATTAACAAGGTAAGAAGTTCAAGGTATATAATAAAGTAAATTTTATCAAAAATAATTGATTTATAAAAGTTAATAAAACGATTACAGAAAATTTAATTACAAATCCTATCAATTATTGTTTAAAATTTAATTCATATATTATATATTAATGCTTAAAAATAGATTTTATCAAAAATTTTTCAAATTATATTTGAATTTACAAAATATTATTAGTTAACTACATGTACAATACTTTAATTATTAAAAAAAAAATCTCTTAAACATTAATAAGTTTAACAAAGTAGTAGCTTACAAAATGTATCAAAATTTTATATTTATTTTTTATAATTAAATGCAATATTTTATTAAATATTTAATTTTTTTTCCTGTTTATCATTTATTTTACGAAAATGTTTTATGCAAGCAAAATGATTCATGCTTATTTAAGCAGAAATAATATATAAATATGAATTTGAAAATTAATTAAATTCTTTACACAATAATATTTACTCTAGATGATAAATCAGATTAAAATTAAAAGGTAAAAAGATAATTTTATTTTCATAATTTCATTGATTGATTAAAACAATTTGTAATAATTAACTATAAATACAATAAATAAAGTTTCTAAACTAAATTTAATAGAAAATTTAATTTAATTAATTATAAAACTACATAGCTATTAATTATAATTTTGCTTATGTACAATTTCAAGACTAATTTCTTTTATAGAATTTTGTATTTGATTGCATACTACTTTATTTTCACAAATGATAATATATTAATTGAAAAACGCGTAAATTGTTTAAGTATTCATTCACGCCTATACTTTATAAGCAAGTGGGAATATAAATCTAAGATTAATATAATAATTGCACTGTACCTGTGCCAAATGATCAAGTGTAAAGTTTCTTCTTATAAGTTCTTGCACTGCAGGTTTCAGTTTATTAAAAGTTATTATTTCTTTACGATTATACAACATTGCAGAAACTGTATCAATGCTACGGAAAATTTCTGCTAAAAAACGATAATTATAAGGCAAAGGCAAAGTTTTATCTTCGCTTTCAATCAGTGATTGATATCTTTGATATGCTGGAATTTTACTAGGGCTACCCTTAACTGGACTTGCAAGAGTTTCCTTGGGTTCAAAAAGTAAACGACGTGCAGGACTGGCTTTTGGTGAAAGATGAACCATTTTTGTAGGGCTGAAGAATTTATTTGGCGATTGAAGAGATTTTTGAGGACTTACTGGTATTTCAAGTTCTATGCGCTCAAACTCTTTGATTTTCAACATTTCTTTATTTTTTTGAATTTGTTCTTTTTTTTCTTGATGTACTTGATCTAGTTTATCTAATTTATTTTCACAATTTTTGAAATGAGCAATTTTAGCTCTCAATTCATTTAATCTTGAGCTAGTAGAAATTCTAGTTTTTATTTCACTTAAACTCATATCATTTAATTTTTTTTGAGATTCTTTAATTGGTGTTTTATTATAAACAGGTTCTTCTGTCTTTTCCTCTATATTGCTATTTATAATAGATTTAGAGACTCGTCTTTTTGTTGTCTTTTTAGGACTTAAGCTTCCTAATTTTTCAAAAACTACTTTTTTATCATCATCCAATTCTCTGTTTATCTTTATCAAAGTTTTGCGTATGTCGGGTTGGCGATCATCTTCATTTGTTGAAAGTCGTCTTGGTCTAGTTGACTTTATTTTGGATGTTGTAATTAATAATTTAGGCCCCATGTCAAATTTTAAATTTCTTACAACCATATCCTTTTTAGTTTCCATAAGGCTCTAAAACAAGATAATTTAAACTTATTAAAGCAAAATAAAATTATATTAAGTAATTGTATAAAAAATGTATGTAAAAGAACTTGTATAAAATTCTTAGTAATATTTCACAATATAAATGAATAAATATTATGCTTTTCAGTTAAATTTCAAAGTTATTATGATTGATGTTTACATAATGCTCCATTATTACAGTATGAAAAAATGCATCATAAGCAATAATTTTAAATTTCATACATCACGTAAGTAAGTCACACTCCTTATGATTCATTTCTTATAAAAGAATGATCTACATACCACAATTTCTTTACTAAAAAATATACATGCAATGTTCAATGATGTAATGACTATTTTTTATTTCTAATTTGAAATTATAATGACAGTGATTTTAATTAAACAAGACAATTACGATTAATAACATATGAACTGAAAAGAAAATATTCTTGCATGTGCATTGTAATGAGTGAAATTGGATTGTACAGAATATTCAATTAAAATGATTTTTTTAAAAATTACAATATTTAAACATTAGATACATAATAATTAAAAAGTACACATTTGTTTAAATTTAATCTTCCAATAAATCTTCTTCATATTTTATTCAGTAAAATAATATTTAAAATAATAAATAATATATAACTATATTATTATATAAATAAACTAACTTTACAAGAAATAAAAATGAGAATTTAAAATGTAAATATTATAAAAAAATTTACATCAAAGCATATATTATTATAAGATAAGCATTGATGTTATTACTGTAGGACCTAGTGAAAAATTGGTATTAAACTTGTATTTTAATTAAGCATTACAATGACTAATGCATAGATTTCTGTACTGCTTCATAATCTTTTATTCATAATGATTTATTATTTAAAAAATTAATTTTATCGTTGAAAAGGTGTGTTTATTTCACAAGTATCAGTATTTAAATGAATTGAATTTATTTAAAAAAGTTATCTGTGCAGCTTTAAATTTATATTAATGTAAAACTTGTAAATAAAAAAATAATAAAAAAAAAATGATTAGCAATAATTGATAATAATTTTTCAATTGCTTAGTTAATAGCTAGAAATAAACTTAAATAAACCTATAAAATTATCATAAACAATTCGAGTGATAAAGATGATAGTTCCAAGCAATGTGCCGATTAGTTGTAGCAAAAAAAAAAAAAAAAAAAAAAAAAAGTCAACTTTACCAATATTTTGGCAGAAGTATGTTCGATCCCACCCGAGTTGCTTTCAGGTATGATCGGCAGGACCTCCGCCCTGTTGTTGGACTCGACGATTAAAACCTTAGATTTATTTCGCAGTTCATTGCTGGCCGAACGCTTCCTCGTGGCGAAGTACGAGGCGACCGAGGGCTGCGACATCGTCCCTCCCCCCAATTGGCTTTACTTGATCCTCACCTTCCTTCCCGTGCAATCGAAATAAATCGCTCGCTTTAGAAAATTCAAAACTCAGAGCTGCAACTCTTGAATTTCCACCTTTGTTTCTTGGACAAAGCTTCAATTGAATCAAGCTTAAAGGAAATTAAAAGTCGTGAGAAAGAGGCGCAGGTAAGGCGAAAAGTTACGAATTAACTTGGCAACGGTCACGGGCGCCCTGTTCCTCTGTTCACGAGGCCCCATAAGCCAATGCCGAGTTGCGGTCGCATCCGTTGTCATCCCGAAAACGCGCGCTACTTGCGACGTTGCCGCGCCGTTTCCCGCGTAAAACTCGACTCCGGAGAAGCCCTGGTGGTGGTGGATCATTTGGATTGTTGGCCCTGGCGCGACGTTGCCAAATGCCAAAGCAACTGGCGCAAATATTTTTGATGCCAAACAATCCGAGAAACGTACTTGATTGCATTATGACTCATTGGCACTCAGAGCTTGCATATTTACTTGCATCTACTTTATTTGCCAGTCAAATGACTCTTTTTCTGGAATAAGCATCTCTTTGGTTAAGTAAAGTCTATTCAAAATTTAATCATTGCTATGCTTAAGCTGATGGTTTATTCGAATGATTACATTTTGATAAATATTATTTATTTATTCAAATTTACCATTGTTATTTGAACGAAGATTAGTATGCTAAAATACGATTAACAAAACGAAACAATGCATTATTTTTAATTTCAGGCAAGTCTTAGCGGTAGTAAAATATTTTTATAATTACAAGATAAACCGGTTCAAACTTGTTTGACTCGTCGTCTTCATTTGAACAATGTGCAAATCTAAAAAGTACATTTATTCATTTTACTATAATTTTTCTCAAATTATTTAAATTTGATATTTTATTTCGTAATAAACAATATATTCAGATAGACTCTTAAAATATGATACTGCATCATAGTAATTAATCCGTTTTTTTACTTGATTTAACACATGGTGTAGCGATTCAATCAAATTACTACTTTGCATTTCGATGTATATCTATATATATTATATTTTGCTCTATGTATGAGAATAATGAATAAGCAGTCTTGTAATAGATCACGAAGAAAATTATCTATTTATAAAGATTTCAATGAATCTGTCGATAGTAACTACGTTTTAAAGCATTTAAATTTGGTTCTTGTTTCTTTTAACATAAATTTTGATTCGTTTCAAATCATTTTCAACTTTTAATAATTTACTTTAACTGTGTGGTATTTTTTACAGCGACTAAACTTAAAAATTTTTAAAAAGAAATTCTAAAGTGTATTATTAATTTATATTTTATTAAATTATTTTATCAACTTCAACCATTTTACAAGCTGCTTTAAAAGTAAAATAAAAAAATTATAAAAAAAAAACACGTGTTTTGGTTCGTTTGGATGCATTAATAGCTTTTATAAAGTATCATTTCTCGTTATTAAATACAAATTAATCATTACGATGTTGAATAGATACGAATGTATTAATTATTTCATTTAAAAATTCTTTACATTAAAAACTAATTATAAATTTGATAAATTACACGAATTAAAAAACTTTTCAATAATCTTAACTTTTCTTTAAAACTATATGTTTATACCAAAAACAATATGATTTTTGTATATTTAAATAATGCATTGTTATTTATATAAACTGTTGACGAAATTTCTTATTCATTTTTAAAAAATGATCGATGATTTTTTAGATATATACATAGATATATTACCATTTAATACATTTATATGCATTATATTATTTCCTAAATTATTTTATAAACAAAATGTTTGACTGGAAATATGTTAATTTAATAAAACAAATATAACATTTTTTTTTATCTATACTGTGTTTTTATATATCAATATTTATAAATCAATCATATTTTAGTTGTAAAATATAATATCGATTTACAAAAATTTTAATTTAAATTTTCAAATACCAAAAAGTTTTTTTTCATGATAATCATAATATAAACAATCAATATAATTAAAAAATGGTTTTATATGTATATGTATATATATATTTCGATATTTTATTTTTAATTGTGTGCGTTTTTATATTTTATAATAATAAGCGTAATGAAATTTAAGATTATTAATATATATTTATAAGTATAGAGTTACAGGAATTTGCAATTATTCAATTTATTTACATAAGCGCTAATGAAAAACATGAATTCGAAAAAATTAAACATTATCCATTAATATTTTCAAGATGCAAGCAATTTGTATCCTTGTCTACTAAAAAATCTGCATAATTTATATTGCTATAATCATAGTGAAATTAATCGATTTGTAGATTATTTTACAAATATCTTATATTCATAAAATTTGTTATAAGCTTCTTTATGTACTTATATTTTGATTACTTAAAGTTTATATTTTTGGTACAAAATGTTCACATTACAATCCTCAAGCTTATAGTCATTGCTATTGCATAATATGTAATCTTAAAATAATACGTAATTGCATGTCATCCATCGTTTATTTGAAAATTAAAAAATGCAATGACACGTAATCACCTCTATGTCATTAAATATAATCTTAACTGTATGCAAAATGTAATATTTATTCTTGATAATTTAACAAAAAAATAAGAAATTCATGGATTTGTTTTTAATTTATAAAGTATCAAATTTTACTTTTTACTTTACAAAAATTACTGATACTTATAATATGTATAAAATTGTATTATGATAAACAATCAAGATTTTTCATTTTTTATTATGAAAATCAATTGTTGTTTAAATATGAATTTTTAATGAATTCTATTGTTTTTAAATTAAAATACTATGTCATTAATTCACGAGACCATAATTTTATGCTTCAATTTATAAATACTTTAAAAAATTTTGTTATATAAAAAAAAATATGAAAATCAAAATGAGCAAAATAATTACAAAATTATTTTTCATTAATTTTAAAAATAAGCTTCTTGAATCATCAAATGTAATTATTTATATTTAAACTGCATCATTTTATGAATTTTATTTGATTTTTGAAAACTAATTATTATTATTAGTTTTGAAATTTATATCAATATTCAAGTATTCATTCAACAATTTAATTAAAGATAAATTTATGAAGAAAAATTATAAAATTTAAGAAACTGATAGAATTGAATTTTATTAAAATCAATGTTAAAAAATTAAAAAAAACACAGATATTTAATAGAGGTAGAGATCCATATTCTATTTTATTCATTCAACTTATAAATTTTCTTCCGTTTTATTACAAATATAAAAGTTGAAAAAATTTTAATTTAAATTATGTTTAAAAATTTGTAAAAAAAAAAATTATTGTTTTATTTGAGTCGAAGTGATATGTATACACAAATCTTATTGCCTCAACATAGTATGCTTGAATGCTTTTGAATACGAAATAAGTGGATTTTCTATATTTCTACACGCCAATATTTAAAATATATAAAATTATTATGTTCAAAAAACATATCACTTTATAGAGAAGAAATATAATTTTTAATTTCGATTTGAGATGTTAATGTGTAAATATTTTAATTAAATTAAAATTATAATGTGAAAATGATAAAAACTACAGATTTATGTGAAAAATTTGTACTTATTTATTTAATATTTAAATTTTCCCATGGAGATGGAAAAAATGTTTATATATAATACAAAAGTATTATTTATTGTCAAATTTTTGGACATAACATTTTTTTAAATCATCCTTTGTAATTTCTATACATGGAATGCTTCTCCAAAACTGTGTTTTTGCATTGTTAAATACCAATGCTATATTTATCTTTTCCATCCATAAAAAAATATGTACTTGTATACAAAAATTATTGCATGATTCAAAAATAGTAATCTTTGTATTATTAACATTTATAAGTCATTCAAAAATATATTAATATGATATTCACACTTTGTTATTATAATGAGATATAAATCGAGCTGAAGGATCGTCAACACCTTTAATCCATTTGGGCATCCAAAAATAAGGAATCAAATTTTCTGCATAGCCAGTGTAATGAAATTCAAACATTTTCCTGTAAAATTTTTTTTAGTAAGAATAGAATTTCCAAAGATTTTTTATATTTTTAATAAATACATACATGAAATTTGTATGTGTAATAAATTTTTTTATTAACAAAGAATTAAAAGAGGGAAAATAACATAAACAAAAAATATTCTTAGTAAAATAATTTTTGCTGAAGTAATAATTCTTTCATCAATACAAATATATTACAAATATTAATACAAAAATTTAAACAAATGAAAATACATTGATTTTCATTAAGAAAATGTTTATATACTCACTTAATGTATTAACTATTTATAACAGTTTTAATGTTTCATCCTTTTCAATGTAAAAGTAAAATGATTGATTCATTTTGTTAAGTACAAATTAAACTAATTGTAAATAAATAACAAATAAATAACAATAATAATAAATAAAAAGCAATACATTAAGTTATAAATATAAAAATAAGAATATATTTAATATTTAATTATTATTTTCGTTTACTAAATACTTATAAAATATTTTAAATTTTTGTACATAAAGAATTAATGAATGAAACATAATCCAAACATATATTTAAAAAAAATTTTTTAGTTTAGAATACTAACCGATAATAATAAGCTTCTTTTGTTTTTGGGGTGCAGTGAGGATACATTTTAAATGCTATTTCTAAATCTTTATCCTGCACTTTTTCTGTAACAATATCATTAAGAATTTGAAAGAGAGATTTTTTAACACACGTTACACCATCACTAAATGCTTCTTTAGCTCTCCATAAAATATTATCTGGTATATAATCATATCCACAAAATGCACTTCTTAATAAATGTTTTTCTACGCCACCTGAAAAATTAGCAATGAAAGACTAGTTAGTTACAAAGAATTCTTTATTAATAATATAAATTAGTACATTACTTTGTGGTTGTCTTATTGATGGCTCAAGAGAAAGATAATAATTGGTAAACTGTAAATCTAAAAATGGTACTCTTAGTTCTAAACCAAATGCACTAGTCATTCTATCAGCACGTAAGCCATCATAAAGATAAATATCTTTCAATAATCTTACAGATTCTTCATGACCTTTAAATGGGCTTGGTGCATCTCTAAAGTAAATATAACCTTGTGCTAATTCATCTGCACCTTCACCACTAAAGATCACAGTTGTATTGGTATTGTTTTTAATATATCTTGCTACAAGATACATTCTTTAAAAAGAAAGACATTATAATAATTAAATTAAAATAAATTTTAAAAAATATTGATATAATAAATAATATTATATGTGATAAAATATAATACCCAATGGAAGCACGAATTGTTGTAATATCAAAGGTTTCAAGATAATAAATTACTTCATCAAGAACTTCTGAAATATCTTTTTGTGTAATAATTATTTCATGATGTTCAGTACCAATGTAAGCAGCAACCTTAAAAAAAATTTTTTTTTAAATATGTACATTATATTTCACACACACCCATACACACATATATATATATATAAATAAAATAATAAGTACCTGTCTAGCTGCCAAAATATCCGGGCTACCTTCCATACCAATTGAAAAACTTTGTACTTTATATGAGAAATTATTTTCTTTGGCTAGTTTTACTAAAAGAGAAGCAATCAAACTAGAATCTAAGCCTCCTGATAACAGACATCCTATTCTTCTATCAGCCATTAAACGTTTTTCTACAGCAGCTGACAGTAATGTTTTAATATTCTTATAATAATTCTCTGGGTCCAACTCTATATACGAATATGAAAAATATATCAGAGTAAAAAATTATTAAAAGAAAATTCATTATAGTGTTTAAAAATTACCATTTGAAGGTATATAAGTTTTGAAACTAGGTTTTTTACCAGGCTCATGATATTTATTTTGTCGAACAAATTTAACAAGTCCATTTTCTAAAATGTCATATTCTTCAAATGTACCAGGTGGAAATGGTTCTATTGTATGATCTCCTGTTAGTAGTTTTTCTATGCCTACTAAGGCCTATATTTACAGATGTTTTAATAAATAAGATTTAAAAATGTTAAAATTAGTTAATAAATTTAAATTAAAAAACATTATTTGCATATTTATAATAAAAATGTATATTCATTATTATCAAGTTCGAAATAAAAATATAAAAAGTTCCTTATTATAAGCTAATGATTCTTTAAAATAATATAAATGTTGTATAAATATAAAAAAATGACAAATACATTTTTAATTTAATATTTATTATAATTTTTATATTATATATACATGTATATATTTATTTATTAAATATTGTTTGATTGGATATTGGGCATTTAAATTAATTTTATAATAAGTATAATTTTTTATCATCGAAAGTTTAGAAAAAATATTATTAATAAAAAATTTATACAAAAATGTTTTATGAATTGTTGTAATATAAATCCTCTTACTTTACATTCAGATGAAATAGCCAATTGTCCATGTGCAGAAAAAATTTTAAAAAGAGGTCTAACTCCATATGGGTCTCTGCCGACTAAAATTTTCTTCTTTTCCACATCTACCAAGCAAAATGCAAATACTCCATCCAAGTATTTGCACACACCATCTGGACCTTTTGTAGCATAGAGATGCATGAGTACTTCCACATCACATTTAGTTGAATACTCAAACTCATAAGTTTCCTTCAGCTAAATAAAAAAAAAGTATCTTTAAATTATTGAATTTAAAAATGAAAAGTACCAATTATATTATATTTAATTTAACAAATTAAAACAAATTACGCTTTTGCAGTTGTAAATTTCTCCATTGCAGAGTAAGTATAAAAGGGGGTATTTGTACAGTCTTATGGGTTGCATTCCACATAGACTGTCAATGATCGAGAGTCGATGAAATCCAAGGTAGGCATTCTGCAATCAAACGAATAAATTTATCTTTTGCCGAGAATTATTTAGCGAAAACGAAAAGTACCTTGACTCTATCGTCGTATTCAATTTTGAATGCATCTGGTCCTCTGTGTGATATTTTTGAAAAATGATCGCAAATACAAGCAAGAGAAGTGGATTCGAATCCAAACAGAGCCCAGAGTCCGCACATGATATTGAATAGAACGATAATAAAACAGCTGGTGCTCACGCGATTCGTGATTTATCGAGGTGAGGCGGTCGATACAATACAGTACAGTACGATACGATACGATACGATACGATACGATACGATACCCAGTTTATTTTATCGGCCGTACGACGATTTCTGCTCGGTCTTTCGGTCCGACCTGCGTAAAGATTTAAGCTCCCATTGGTATATACGGAATTTGTAATGTATACATCATCTAGCCGGACCACGTGGACGTTTTCGAGGAACATACTGGCTATCCGTTAAATAATTAAAATCTAATAATATCCGAGGGCTTTCTTTCCTTTCCTCTTCTCCGGTTTGGTCATTTTCAATTGATGGATTAATTGGATTTGACGTCAAGAGCTTCGAAATTACCGGATCACGCCTCGACTTCTTAATGGGAACTCGTTTTTTTATTGTTCAATATTTTTTAAAGCTTTTTTTAAAACCATTTTGAGTGCCGCAAAAAGAAAATTACAGATGTATTTAGACTGATAAATTAAACAAGCTTAATATTAAAATTATTTTTATACAAATTCGGTTTTTACCATGACACATATATAGAAATCTTGGATTTACGACTTGATATAAAATGTGTTTTGTAACGTTAAATACTCAATTGGTCTTGTGCCGAAAAATCGTTTTAAACTGTATATTTTACCTTCTAAATTTATTAGCACAAGATATTTCATTTACAAACAGAATCGAACGCGCTTTTAAATTGCGCAACAAACATTTTAGAAAACGACTAATGTCCAACTAAAATTGATTCTACTAATTAACATTCGCGAAAATAAACATTTTCCATGAAGTGTTTAATGCTTTTAATGTTTAAGGAGCAACTATGTTATAACAATGTAAAAATTGTATATGATTAATTTTATACAAAAATTCTAAAGAAATATGTTTTACGCGTCCATCCAGTTTAAAACATCCATTTTTAACAAACAATATCAAACAATTTCAAATTTACTAACTAAACGCACTAAACTTAGACTACTCCCCTGCTGCTTCCATTGTTTAACTAAACATAATCGTCAAACATTTTCACCGCATTTCTTTTCGTTTATATTTATTCTTTTTCCTGGTGTTTCTCTTCCAAAATTTAATTATATCATTAGATTATATCCCAATTCAGCTAGAAAACAAAATACTATTTTAAATTTAATTTTCCTCAAATATAATTTTAATTACTATATATAATTGCACAATTTAAAACTTAAAAAGATAATACGAATTATAAAATTTTGTTGAATAGTCTTCTATAATTCTTGATAGAACATAAAACTGGCTGTAATATGTGAATGAACAATAGTCTTTATAATTATATTCTTTATAATACATATTTGTAATAAATATTTAAATGATAAAAGTTAACATTTTTACAATTACATAATTGAAGAAAATTATTTATAAAAAACTTTTTCAACCATTTTAATTCTTTAATTTCACCATCTTTTAACTTAAAAAATTTAATTTCTATATTTCTATACACTTTTGTATAATTTTTATATTATTGTTTTTCTTCATTCTCTTTTATTAAAGTAATTCATAATAATGTAAAACTAATATATGTAAAAAAAAATTAAAAAAAAATTATGAAAGTAAGCAATATTTAGATACTGATATAATTAATTGCAAGAGTTTCATTTATAATATTTGAAAGCATTTTAAGAATAATTTTAATAATTTTAACTATTCAATAGAATTTACACATGATATATTATTTTTAAAAGTATAATGACTTTAGAAAATGCTTTAATTGCATATTATGTAATAAATTTAAGTACGTAAGCACATTAAAAGCATCATTAAATTTTACTAATTTTAATTTGATTTTTTTTTTATACGATGAAAAAGTATAAACGGCTATTGGAGAATTGATGATTTTTTCAAATAAACTCTTAATTTTAAGATAAAAAAAAGCAGTTAACAAGTAAATGAATATTTTAATAACATAGTATTAATGATCGCGTAAAAGAAACTTTTAATTAAAGCCCATACATGATATATTTTCAATGTAATTGATAGTTTCTAATTTATAAAGAAATATTTATCTTGCAACATTATCAATATTTATCTTGTTATGAATAAGCCTTTAAAATTACAGTTAAAACAATATTTTTTTAATACTTTATAGACAAAGACAGTTGTTTGTAATTTTTCTTTTCTTTTATAGCTAATATCATTTTTTAATATTGAAATTAATTGTCGAATTTTTATAGTATTATAAATATTTGAATTTTTGTTGTTGAAAATATTTAATTTTACTTATTATAAAAATTGACAATCACAAATCGATTTATCTAAGTTTAAAATAAAAAAAAAAAAAATTTGTTTAATTAATGAAACATAAAAAATACTTTTTTATGATTAAATTATTTTATAACTTATATTAAATTCTGCAATAATTATATTATATTATGAAATATTATCTAATCTTTAAAAAAGTAGATAACATTACATTGTTGTATATGTTTGGGCATTGACTACTTTTATTAAAATATTAAATAAAAAAAACCTACTAAAAATTAATTGTAGATAAGTGTATTTGAAACTTTAAACGTTAACATTAGTTTTCACAAATTAATTTGATTTAATATAAAAAGTGAATAATTTGGAAAATTAATAAATTTAACCTTGTAAAGAACACAATTGTGTTTCAATTTATTTGAGGTAATGGATTTTGATACAAATAGATTATTATTATTAAAAATATAAATATTTATAATAAAATCAGTCAAGTAATGATTTA
This sequence comes from Eupristina koningsbergeri, assembly GCA_018907245.1. NCBI lineage: Eukaryota > Metazoa > Arthropoda > Insecta > Hymenoptera > Agaonidae > Eupristina > Eupristina koningsbergeri. The sequence continues at coordinate 202,405 of JACCHV010002776.1, forward strand.
AAGAGTATTAAAAACTGGAGAGAAAAAATTTTCTTTAAACATTAACAAAAACTATTTCAAATAAAGTGTTGTTTATGCTTCTAAGAATGTATTTGCAATGAGATTAATTATGAAAAACTTTTTATTAAATATTATTGTTATTATTATTATTATTATTATTATTATTATTATTATTATTATTGTTATTGTTATTATTATTGTTATTGTTATTATTATTATATTATATTTATATTATTGTTTGAGCTTTTATACCTGCACTACAGCAGAGTGCATGAAGGGCAGGTGTGGGCGATTATAAGCCCAATTCATAGATTTTTATGACGGGAAAAACCCCTTTGGCATGCGTGTTCAAACTTGAAATTATTGTTAACAGAAATAAATAAGGTAATAAATAACTTTACAATATAAAGAGTATATGTGTAAGTAAAAATGGTTAGTTTGGAGGGAAAACCCGGATGTTTTTCGGTTATTTGTACAAAATGAGCGTCATTCACGTCTCCACCATCGTCTTATCTGATAGACGTTCTACAATCAATTCACGCGTGTGTTTTATATCTAATTTAGAAAGTACGATTGTAAATAGTGTAATAATATTAAAAAATAAATTGTTGTCACTACCGGCATTCAAGTAAAAGCTTATTAATTTAATTCCCATGATCTTGGTCTCTCATTGTATAAAACAACGAGAGCGCACAGCAACTAGCATGCATTTATTAAGTGCGTAAGGTGTTGTGCATATTCAAGGGCAAGAGTAAATTCTTGATCACCCGCTTTAACATTGGTCCTTCGAGCCAGATATTAAGCCTATAAATAAGGAATTCAACAATCGTACGAGGATTGCATCCATTCAAAGAAGAAAAACACTAGTGAAAAGCATTACACAATAGAGTTTGGTGAATTTGAGTACGTGAATCAAGGCATAAACTGTACGGGTTATATTCAGCAAAATTGTGAAGAATCAAAAAAAGGACATTCAATAATCGGGCTATGTTTTAATATAACATAAAAACAAGAGAAATATTCATCATCCGTCGGATACATAAGCGGAGAAAGGAAAGTCTCAGGAAGCACTCAAATCAAGGAATCACGAAGTTGGTAAGCATTCAAATCAGTTTTGTCTAATTCGAGTGATCACTGGTAATCGCGTTTTTTAAGCCTATTTCGATAATATCTAGTTTGTAAATTTATAAAATGGTGGAAAGGGAGGCAGAGCTCGTTACGCTCAAAAGAGAAAGAGGACAGTTAAAGGCGAAGTTTACGCGGTTAGTAAGGTTTTTGAACAATGAAACAAACACCAACGAAATTGAAACGCGTTTAAGTGATGTAATGAATATATTAGGCAAATTCGAGGATGTACAAGCCAGAATTGAGTCTTTAAGCGGTAAGATCGAGAACGAATTAGAGATGTTTGAAGGTACGTTTTACAAAGAAATTACGCATGCACGTAAATTAATAAAACAGACGGTGTCGAATGGAATAGATCGAATTATCTATAAAGATAGCCAATCAATATCTAATGAATCGAACAACGTTCAATTGCCGAAAATAAGTTTGCCGATCTTCGATGGATCTTACGAAAAATGGATGGATTTTAATGATTCGTTTGTCTCCGTGATAAGTGATAATGCCAAATTATCCGACGTCCAAAAACTTCATTATTTGCGATCATCGTTAAAGGGGGAAGCCGTGGCGATCATCGAATCGGTAGAAACGACGTCGAAAAATTATACAGTAGCGTGACAATTATTAACAGAACAATACGATAACAAACGTAGAATAGTGCAAAATCACGCGAGAGCATTGCTAAATGTAAAATCAGTAGGCAAAGAAAATTCTTCTGATTTACGGGAGTTAATCATCAAAACGAAAACTCATTTGAGATCATTGGAAACTCTAGGCGAAGTAGTAAGTACTTGGGATACATTAGTAATTCAAATTTTACTACAAAAGTTAGATAAAAACACATTTAAGGAATGGGAAGGGTCACTTCAAACTACTGAACCGCCGAAATTAAAGGAATTAATGAAATTTTTAGAAAAAAAACAGGAGACGTTGGAGGCGACCTCCGAGAAGGTAGAGAATTTTAATAATATCAAAGATAATCAAAACATGCATTCTAAACGTAAAAATTTCGCGGTAATGAATAATCCGAGTAATTGCGTAATGTGTAAGGCAAATCATAGATTATTGTTATGCAAAGAATTTTTAAAGTTATGAATTTCTGATAGACATGAGTTCGTAAAAAATAACAAATTATGTTATAAATGCTTAAACGACGGTCATTGTGACTGTTGTTTTGTAATATTAGATTATGCGTTTGTCGTTGGATATTTTGACCGTAATATTAAGCGTAAAATTTTAAGATTAAGTGTTTGTATTGACTGAATGAAAATTAACATTGGGATTAGAAATTTAAGAATAATGTTAAAGTAAATGGAGCTAGGTATTATTGAATAACGTTGGAAAAGGAGCTTATATGTTTGTAGTGTTTTCCCCGTAGAAAACCGGCGTATTGGGGCGTCGTGCGATATGCGTCGGTGAGGTTTCAAAGGGACGACGCGCTATTTGAAATCTCAGCGCGGTACAAAGAGGTATCGCGTCATTTAATAAGGCAATTACAGATGTGTAATTGTCTTGAGAAAATCGGGGAAAGATAATGTTTCGGCGATTGTTGCCGGAAGGTTAAGAAAACATATAAGCCCCGATAGTAAGGACGGTTTGAAATGTTTGTTTGCGAGCGTGCGATAACTGTATCGTATTATAAGAAAAATTGTATCGTATTTAATTGTAATCATATCGTTTGGTTTTTTCCTTTCGACTCCAGTGAAAGGTTTTTTATGCCACTTAGTTTTAAGAAATATAATGTGTAAATGTAAGAAAATAAAATGTAGTAGGGATAAGAATATTACGCACAAGCGAAATAAAATAAAAAAATGTACGCGGTCACTCTCGATCGTGCGCCCTTCGCGAAAGGTTGCTAGCGTACTACTGCAAGTATATTTTGTATTTCCGTCAGCGAAACTAAAATTTAATGTAAATAAAATTATCTGAAGATCATTAAAAGAATTAATTTTTGTTCATCTAATTGTATTTTATTTTATTGACAATTTATTCTATTAAAGTTCTACTAATATTCTCACATTTATCATTACTTATAAATAAAATTTAAAAATTTAAAATAGATTGGTAGGTAAAAGTGCAGACTTCGCCTGTCAATAACAGTCATCGCGTTGAAAAATGTAAATGAAAGGATGTAAATGGTGTGGCAAAAAGCATAATTCACTTCTTCATAATAATGATAATGCTAGCTCACTGAATGAAGTTAAAAATCATAAAAAATCAAAAACTGAAGTTTAGTCCGTGACGGCGAAATGTACACTGACCGTGACAATAAGTGACAAAGACTTCTTGCCGACGGCTCTGGTTCATATACAAAAACAGGACGGGCAATTTATATGTGCGCGAGCGATGTTAGATAGCGGCTCTCAATCGCATTTAATGACTGAGACACTCGCAAAGTCGCTTGTTATTCCATATAAAAAAAATAAACTTATCTATAGATTGTTTAGATAAATTATCGGCTAAAATAAAAATTCATTAACAACGACAATTAAATCGCGACATAATGATTATTCTGCGACGTTAAATTTCTTAATATTGCCGAAAATTTGCAGCAATTACCAAGCAAATTTGTTAAAAAAGAGATGGTAGCAGTTCCGAGGAACATCAAATTAGCAAATCAGGGTTTTAATAAGCCCGCGGAAATTGATTTAATTATCGGAGCCGGGTTATTTTTCGATCTGATAGATGTAGGTCAATTATCGTTAAATAGCCACGGGGCTAAATTGACAAAAACGAAATAGGCTGGGTAGTTTCGGGAGCCATTGGTGGGGTATCCAATCAAATATCAAGAAAATGCTTTTTTGCTGCAGAAATCCAAGAGCAAATGAGCAAATTTTGGGAAGTAATAGGAGATAAGCGATAATAAACCTTTGTTATTGGAAAAGGATCAGCAGGTAGAGAATTATTTTTTAAAAACAACGCGTCACGATCCTCTAACGAACCGCTATATAGTCAGCTTACCCTTTAATGATAATCTGTGCAAACTTAGAGATTCATATGCAATGGCTCTGCGACGATTTCTAGCGCTCGAGAGAAAATTAAACAAAACTCCAAATGTAAAATTGGAATACAGTAAGTTTATGCAGGAATATATTGCTCTTGGACACATGTGCGAGGTTTCAAAGGTAAACACGAATAAAGGAAATTTTATGCCACATCACGCAGTACTAAAAGATATGAGCAAAACGACGAAATTGAGGGTTGTGTTCGACGCGTCCGCGCAAACTACGTCGAGAGTATCGCTAAACGAATGTTTAAATGCCGGTCCAACAATTCAAGATGACATTTTCTCAATTTTATTAAGATTTCGAACTCATCAGTATGTTATGACCGCCGACATCGAAAAAATATATAGGCAGATTAAGGTTGAACCAAGGGATTCCGTGTATCAGCAATTATTGTATAGGCAAAATTCGAACAAACCGATAAAAATATATCGAGCAAGTACTGTGACATACGGGACTACTTCGGCGTCGTTTTTAGCTATCAGGACACTATCTCAGCTCGCTTATGACTCGTCACAGGAGTTTCCAACTGCAGCTGCTGTCATCAAGCGAGATTTTTATGTCGATGATTTATTAAGATGATTTAATCAGTGCGATGCAAATCGGTAACTTTTCGTTGCGCAAGTGGTCAGCGAATCATGAAAGGATTATTGAGGATCTTTCATCATACTTGAAAAACACGGATTTATTTTCCAAAGACAATATACAAGGTGTTTTGGGCACGCAATGGGATGCTGTAAATGATAATTTGAAATATAAGGTGTCGGAATTAAATGAAGGTAAGGTAACGAAACGAAATGTGTTATCGAATATTGCGAGATTATACGATTCGATCGGTTTATTAGGTCCGATTATAATCAAGGCTAAATTAATAATGCAGGAATTATGGAAGATGAAGGCGTCATGGGACGAGACAGTCCCAATGGAAGTATATACATCTTGGATGACGTTAAAAAATCAATTGAAAATATTAAACGACATAGATTTCCAAAGAAAGATTATGATTAAGAACGCGAAATTAATTGAACTTCACGGGTTTTCTAACGCTTCGGAAAGGGCTTACGGCGTGTATTTTTATGTGAAATCCGTAAATCAAAATAATGAAATTAGTATTAAATTGTTATGCTCTAAAACGAAGGTAGCCCCGTTAAAATCTGTGTCTCTTCCAAAACTTGAGCTATGTGGAGCTCTGTTGTTAGTAAAATTATTAAATAAATGTACAAAGGCCTTGCACATTAAAATCAATAATACTTGTTTTTGGACGGATTCAACTATTGTATTGCAATGGCTGCAAACAGAGCCATATAAATTAAAAACGTTTGTCGTGAAACGCGTGGCTAAAATTCAGACAAATTCAAATGTAAAATCGTGGAGACACGTGCCATCTAAATAAAACCCAGCGGATTATTTGTTTTGGTCAGACACCAAAAGAGTTTATAAAAACCAATATGTGGTTCGCAGGTCCAGATTTTTTGAAACTTGAAAGGGCTGAGTGGCCAAGTATGAAAATTGTGATCGGTCCCGTGCCAGAAGTAAGAGCGACGATTGTACTACATACCACTAAAAAAGATGACGAAGGTTGTGAGTGGTTAAGAAAATTGTCATCATTTAATAAATTAAAAAGAGTAATGGCTTATGTCTATCGCTTTATAAATAATTGTTTGAAGCTAAAACCAAGATTGACAGGTCCTTTAAGCGTGTGTGAGTTGAACGAATCATTAACCTTTATAATAAAGGAAACACAGCGACAAGCGTTTTCATCCGAATTATGTAGTTTAAAAAATAATAAACAAATACTGAAATCTAGCTCTTTAAAGGCGTTGGATCCATGTTTAGATGAGTCAGGTTTAATACGTGTAGGTGGGTGATTAAAAAACTCAATTCTGCCATATTCCGAGAAGCATCAAATAATTTTTCCGCGTAATAATCATGTTACCGAACTATTAATTAAAGATGTACACTCGCGTAATTTACATAGCGGCGTTCAAGCAACCATTTACGCATTGCGACGAACTTATTGGCTGATTTCAGCAAAAAATAATGTAAAAAAGGTTATTAAAAATTGTATTAGATGTTTTCACGTTGCTCCTCCTATTCAAAATTACTTGATGGGTAATTTACCGCAAGATAGAGTTAGTGAATCGTGCCCATTTCTTATTACAGGTGTAGATTATTGCGGCCCATTTTACATTAAAGAAAAGAAATTAAGAAACAAGATAAAGGTTAAAATTTATGTAGTTATATTTATTTGTTTTGCTACAAAGGCGTGCCACATGCAAGTTGTGACTGATTTGACAGCCGAAGCCTTCATTGCATGTTTAAGAAGGTTTTTTGCTCGGGGAGGCAAGACAGTCAAACTACACTCAGATAATGAGACTAATTTTATCCGTGCAAACAAGGAACTGAATAAAATGTACGAATTTTTACGAAGCAATGCTTTCAATAAAGGAATGGTGGATTACTCTGCGAATTTAGGCATTGAATGGAAGTTTTCGCCTCCGCGAGTGCCTCACTTTGGTGGTTTGTGGGAGGCTGCGGTGCGTTCATATAAGCGTCATGTTGTGCGAACGATTGGCGAAACATTATTTACCTTCGAAGAATTTTACACATACACGATCCAAATAGAGGGTATCCTTAATTCGAGACCGATTACACCGATATCCAGTGATCCGAATGATTTGAATGTTTTGTGCCCGGCACATTTTTTAATTCGTGAAATTGTTGGAAATCTATCTGAATTAGATCTTAGAAATGTTAAATATAATACTTTGTCAAGATGGCAACATATACAGAAGGTGAAACAACATTTTTGGGAAAGATGGCATAAGGAATACTTACACCAATTAAATACAAGATGCAAATGGAAATTTAAGTAAGAAAAAGAAATAAAAACTGGAGCCATGGTCATCTTGAAGGAGGATAACATGCCACCACTGCAATGGCACCTTGGACGAATTACCGAAATTCATCTGGGTAATGATGGCATTGTACGAGCAGTTACAGTGAAAACTGCTACCGGAGAATATTTACGAAGTATGAAAAAGGTAGTACCGTTACCGTTTGAAAATTAAAAATAAAAATATACTATCCCTGATTTTGTTCTATATTAAGTACTAGTTAAGTTGAGTATTGATGCGAATTAAAATTTACTGAATGAATTTGACTCACAGTATTTTATCTTGATGGAATGTGTATAGAAATAGACTGCAATAATAATAATGATATTGATAATGAATGTGATTGAACACTGTATGTTCAAGGGGGCCAGGATATTTGAGAGTTTATACCTGCATTACAGCAGAGTGTATGAAGGGCAGGTGTGGGCGATTATAAGCCCAATTCATAGATTTTTATGACGGGAAAAACCCCTTTGGCATGCGTGTTCAAACTTGAAATTATTGTTAACAGAAATAAATGAGGTAACAAATAACTTTACAATATAAAGAGTATATGTGTAAGTAAAAATGGTTAGTTTGGAGGGAAAACCCGGACGTTTTTCGGTTATTTGTACAAAATGAGCGTCATTCACGTCTCCACCATCGTCTTATCTGATAGACGTTCTACAATCAATTCACGCGTGTGTTTTATATCTAATTTAGAAAGTACGATTGTAAATAGTGTAATAATATTAAAAAATAAATTGTTGTCACTACCGGCATTCAAGTAAAAGCTTATTAATTTAATTCCCATGATCTTGGTCTCTCATTGTATAAAATAACGAGAGCGCATGGCAACTAGCATGTTTAATTAGTTTAATTAATTTAATTTAATTAGCATATTTAATTGTACATCTCTCATCTTTCGCGCTTGATGTTGGTAACCGTTATCATAAGCTGATACAATATTACAATATTCGCTTGTTTAATTGTTAGATTTTTATTTATATAATAAGTTTTGTATTGAGAATTACAAAGCGTGCTTCATGCACGCGAAGAATTGGCGCACACAGGCCCTCGCAATTGGCGGCTCACGCTCGAGCAAGAAGGCAGCGGGGGCGTCGATAGACGCGCTGCAATGCGGGGCAGACCTGGTGCTAGCCTGCACCCACCCTGGAGATAGTACTCGGGCGCCGCCAAGAAATCGCTGGAGAATGCGTAGCCTCAGCAGCGTATCGGATCACCAGGAACTGCACCGGTGATCGCACAAACACACACACCATGCAAAATATGAATATACGATTACACAAAACGAAACGCAAAAACGTAAAAAAAACGAAGCCGAGGCAAACAGAAGAAGTGTGCAGCCAGTGCACTAGACGCGAGGTCAAAAATTGCCAGATTTTTTCCGGCTTGGGCCCCACGCAGGTCAAAGTTTCTTCCGGGTTCGCCCCCACCCCCGGACTCTTTCACGTCGAAATTATAGTTTTCGCCCGCTTTCTCTTTTCCGCTCTATGAAGGCAAACTGCCCCGAACAAGTTTATATTTTTTAAACATTGTTCTGTTTTCTTTTTATAAATTTAAAATTTGCATTATAAAAATTGCAAATATAATAATTAATAAATAGTGCATATTTTACAAAAAAATTGTCTGAATAAAAAATTATTTTAAGATATTAATAGATAAACTATCCAGAATTACATATTTTGAAGGTAAATATATTATCATTGTAATAGTATGAAATTGTTTAAAGCAAAGAATCATATTTATTTTATATTTTTTTGATAATGATTTTTTCCCTTTAAAATATAATAAGAGGAAAATGGTTTTAATTTTTATAATTTTCTAAAGTAATAAAGCATTTTAAAAAAACCTATTACATATTAATAAAATATGTCGATAAAAGGGAAAAATTAAATATTTATTTTGTTTTGATGTCGATTCTTCGATAGCTCTTTTTATTTAATTTCTTTATTAATAAAAACGTCAATTAAATTTAATTTGTATATAATCTAATTTAATTTAAAAATTCTTAAAATAAAAAATTATTGTTGTTGTTTTATAATATATAAATTAGTTGTTTTATAAATTGTAATTGGTTTTATAAATTATAAATCTGTTGACTGTATATCAACTTAAAAGTTGCAAAAACATTTAATTCATTATAAATTTCTTTTTCATTTGTTTTTTTTTTACTTATGCATTAAATATTTAATAAATATTATAGAAGCAAGTTTATAAAATATTTATATGAATAAAATATTATTGAATGGGTAAATCGTTATAAGAATACACAAAAAACATAAAGATTTTCTTTAAACAATTTTTAAATTTTAACATGGTAAATGAGAATATGCGGTACAATTTACTTTAATAAAATTGAAGAATTATTTAAAAAAGGCATTTTTTTTTTTTTATATAATAAATAAATTTAATATTGTTTATTAAAAAATAAATGTGTAATATATTATAATTTATAATTAATTATAAATTATTATAATTAATTATTTATAAAGTCCTTAACAAGAACGAGGAAACATCTCATCGAAACCCGAGGGTATACTATAATTTTTGTTTAATGATTACTATACACCCATAGAAAGATCACTAATTTATCATTATTAATAAAAATGGATTGTAATTTTATAATATGTTTTTCTAAAATAATAAGTAATTTTAGTAATTATTGGCCATTTAAAAATTAAAAATTAAAAGAATGATTTGACGCACTTTTCATGATGTAAAATTAAGGACAATTAGAATAAAAATACACACGTTTATTCTAAATACATATTAACTAGAGGAAATTAAAAAAAATTTTAGCATAAAAATACTCAATTGTGACTGTATACAAAATTTATAAAAATTATATTTTATATCATTAATCATATTTTTTTTATTTAATAACTCTTATAACTAATGGTATTTCAATAAGTTGTCAGTATCAACATTTGATATTTGAAGTAGAACAAATTAACTTTCTTTTTTTTAGTTTACGGGACGAATACAAAACAATGAATAGTGATTAAAAATGTATACTATTATGAATAAAGTTGTATAATTTAAATTATTATTTAAATTAATAAAGGGTATAATATACAGGCATAATATAATTTGGAACAATTTATTGTTTGCAAAAATTAGTATAAGAAATAGTTCAAAGTTACCTTCGTTTAATAATAATGCATAAGTGTGAAATAACGAAGAATTTTGATTATTTATTATTTATAATGAAACAGTAAAATTTATTTACTTCTTTTGTAAGAATTTAAAATTATTAAATAAGACTAAGAACATGATTAGTTTCAATATTTTTAATGTGAATACCTAATTATTTTATATGTATAGTATAAATAAATTCAAATAAGGTCATTAACTGTATTATATTTTATATAAAAATTAAATTTATTAAGGTTATTATACAAAAAATACATGTACACAATTAGTTGCTGTTTTAATAAATAAATATATATTGAGAAACTTATTGATATCATTGATACAAATGATTTAAAAACATAAATTATTTCTAAAGATTATTATGTATATTTTTAAATAGTCGTTGAAATTTTTTAAAATTGATATGATCAACAATAATAATTTGAATGTTTCATCCCAGTCAGTACATACAAATAAAAATAATCGTAACATTATAATATTATTCTACAAACTTTTATGAAAATTTAAAATGAATATAATACAGGGTTGTTTTCTGTTTTGAAAAATAATTTTTTCTACATTATATATAATATTGCATTTGTATATAATCTTCATTCGTAATTCTTAAAATTATAAATCTGTATTAGAAAAAGAATTAGTACGAAATTTTTTTTAAAATCTAATGAATTCACGTGCAATTGTTTCTAACGTCAATTTTGTGCTTTCTCTGTAATGCGACATGGTCAATACCAGGAGGAGTCAACTTTAAATGAAAAAACTGGCAACAAACGTGCCACGACTACGACCAAAAATTTAAAGTGCCCTGTACCTTACAATCGCCTTGATGTCCTTTTTCGTGAGCCGATCCTGGTGAAACGAAACACGTGATGATATTATTTCCAAAAACAATCCAACACATGCGAGACATATTCAAAACTTCTTATTTTTATAAATGTTTTGAAATTATTCGCGTTTTAATTTTATTTCATTATAGTTAATAATTTAGTTATAGTTAGCAATGAGCATTGAGTGTTTATATTAATAACATATTTAATTTTAATTTTATGTTCTTCAAATCCACATAAAAATTAAAATTAATAAAGAGAAATAGAGGAGGAAATAAATTTAACAAAGGAATAGTATAACAAAAGAAGATAAATAAAAATTGAGGTATGAATTTTGATAAAACTAATTTCAATAATATTTTAACAATTACATTAATAAGTAATAATACATCTAATAACTATATATATTCATATAACAATTTATATTTCGTTGAAATAATCTTTTATTTTGCTGTTTAATTAATAATTGTTATTTTATAATAATCATACTATTGGTTTACATATTTTATAATAATATTTTGTACATTTTCAAATGATAAATTATTTTCTTTTTCTTATATTGTTTTTCTAATATTAACAATAAGTGTTTTATTTTACATGATAAGTATGTTTATAACTTAATTTTAATTATATAAAATGTATGCATATTTGTTCAATAACTATATACATATTGATATATTTAAAAAAATGTGTATATAAATTTATACATTTATTCTATATAATTATGCACACTACTTTTATAATGATATTATGTAATGTAAATATATGTTTATTTCTATATATATTTAATAAAATTATAACATTATCATGTATATATAATTACAATAAGTCTGCTTTAAGTTATATTAATTATGTTCGAATTGTATTATTAATCTATATATCCATATATACATAAAACAATAAGATCAATCATTATCATTTCTTTATTATTTGAGTAATGTTTTTTTTTCATCTATTATTTAAATGTGTAAAATAACTTTACAAAAAAGAGAGTTGATATTTCTCAAAAATTAAGGGGTTAGGCACAGTAATCAGCTGCCAAAAATTGAGAGATGACTTAAACTCAAAATTAGTATATATTATACTAAATTATTAAAGTGAGAAGATATCTGACTATGAGACAGACCTCAATGGTATATATATTATATAGAACACAAAACAGCAAGAGTAAAAACGAGTAATGAGGGACCCGTGTATATCACCTTACTAAACCTTTTCATATTAAGAAATCTAGAATTTTGGATTACGCCACCTAGTGGCTGAGAGCGGTACTACTTAGCACGCAAGATTTGAACAGCGCGATTGCATGAGTTTTGTATATATGAGTTGCATTAACTCTTTTCTTTAATTAATTAATTAATTTTGTGAGGCAAAAGCCTCACTACGCGCTTGGTTCCAGGAACCAAGCGCGCGCGCCGTGAGAGAGAGAGAGAGACAGGAGGTTTTGCCTTCTCTCCACAGCGACTACTCCCGTCCGCACCGCGCGCCCGCGGCCGCTTACGAGCGGGGACTACTCCCGCCCGCACCGCTTACAAGCGGGGACTCGGTCCGATTGCACCGCGCACCCGCAGCCGCCACCGAGCGAAGCTGCGGCGGGCCCGAGTCGGCGCAGAGCCGAATTCGCCCGAGTGGAGACTTCGTTCTCTCTCGGGCGCGCAGCAGCGCGCTAGTGCGCTCCGTCACTCGCACGGGCGAAGACGGAGGATAGCCGCTGCTCCGTCACTCCCATACGCTGCCCGATCAGGCGCTTCCGTGTTAATTAAACGGGAGTTGCCGCCGACTCGCGGGCAGCATATAAAAAGGGGTCGCGGAGCAAGCTGGAGACATCTTGAACGGTGGTCCGCCCGACGGACTAGACCTAGTAGAGCGCCCGAAAATTAATGATTGATTTTCAATTCCTTTTTCAGGAATAAAATCTTTCTTAACGAACACTTCTTCTTCTTTTTTTAGGGAGAAGCTGTGACTGCCTCGGGAAGACACCATCACCACTACTATCTGTAAAGGGTGTGAATAAATGGTGTAATTAACAAGCCTGCGTTTTTATTGAAAGGCTCCTTTCCCCTCTTCCCTATGCTTCTTCACAGGTAAGGGGAGACCAACCCTGGCTCCGGCGATCCACCTCCGGGCAGGAGCCCGAGTGCAACCCCAGTAAGGGGGTTGCTTCGTTACAATTTAATTAATTAATCGAATTATATAATTATCTAATTATTTTGCATTACAGTATCAAAATAATTTAAATATATATGATTATTTTCAGTACTGACACACACTTGTTTTAAATTCATTATATATTTACAATTTATTTTATTAATGTGTTAAATATTGTGTGTAAAATAATTTAAAAATAGTTAACATAAATGTAATTTATTTCTATAATAATTTTTATTGCTTCAAAATCTATTTAAAAAAAAATGTTAGCTCGGGTATGGATTACAGTCGTAGCATTTCAAAATACTTAAGGCGCGAAATTTAAAATAGTACACTTAAAACAATCATGTTTAATCACGATATTATTAAATTATCGTACAAAAATACACGGTATTATTAATATTATGTATATTTCTATAATATTTGTAATATTATGGTGTATTTTCGTACGATAATTTAATAATATCGTGATTAAACATGATTGTTTTAAGTGTACTATTTTAAATTTCGCGCCTTAAGTATTTTGAAATGTTACGACCACAGAACAGACACTAAGAGAACGCTAGGTCCCGTGTTAAACTGTGGCGACAAACATGGCGGCAGAAATATTTTCTCTCTCTCTCGCACATATAGAAACACCAGCGACCTCTAAAAAGGCCGTGGCCCGTACTAAAATTTTTTATAAGTGCCTTAAAACCTATTAAAAAAAAACGCTACCACTACATGTACGAATCAAGAGTATATTCCCTCGAGCTTCGTATATGTACACTTAGCATTTTTTTAAAATAGATTTTAAAGCACTTATACAAATTTTTAACTCGGGACACAGCATCTTTAGAGGTTGTCAGAGAACCTATAAGTGCGAGAGAGACAGAGCATATTTCTCCCACCATGAAAATACAACTACTTAATTTGACAATTTGTTGATTCGCATCACTCCTTATTTTTATTGAATAAAATAAAAATCACTTCAAAATTAATTCACACTATCTTTATGACAAACATTAATTAATAATATGTTTATTTACATTAATATTTACTTAGAAATTAATTTATATCCGTTGCACCCGAATAAATGAATTTTTCAGCTTCATCTACAAAGAAATTTTGTAACTACTAAAAACTCGAAATCTGTTCTCGACTACAAGAGTTTGAAAAACAATAATGTAAACACACGTACCGGGTAACAGTATCGGCACACGAAAAAGGACATATGGGGTGACTTTTTTTTGCTACATTTGTCTAAATTGTTACTAATAGTAATGATAGTAAATAAAAATTAGTTTTTAAATTGAACAAAAGAATTTTAAACAAAAGTATACGTTGTTAATATAAAATAAAAAAATTTTCAAATTATTATATCGTGGGCACTTTTTTTGCGTCACGACATGAAAGTGGTCCGTCTGCTACGTTTGTCGCCAGCTCTCCCATTTAGAGTTGACCCCCCGTGGTTACGACTGTAATCCATACCCGAGCTAACACTTTTTTTTTAAATGCCACGACCACACCAGAGGCGCTGGTAGTAATCCATAAGTGCGAAAGAGAAAGAAAAGATAACATTTTGGGATGTTCTGTGGTGCTGACTACAGATCATAGATTAAGAGAAAGTCAAATTCCATGTTATACATCTGGCTACAAAATGTTATCTTTTCTCTCTCTTTTGCATTTATGGATTACTACCAGCGGCTCTGTGGTTGTGATACATGAAAAATTTGTTTTTAATATTTTAAAATCTATTTTAAAAAAATGTTAGCTAAGATATACGAAGTATGGGTGAATAATGTAGTAGTTTAAAATATTGCAAGCGTGGAATTTGTTTAATCACGATATACTTAAAAATATTATATAAAAATATATAGTAGTAATAATATCGTAATAAAACATGATTTTTATAAATATACGATTTGAAATTCTGTGCTTGAAGTATTTTAAAATATGACGACGCTCACCCATACCTCGTATATCTATAGCTAACATTTTTTTTAAATAAATTTTAAAGCACCAAAAAAATTTAATAGGATCTTATCAGATGTATCGCCTTAAGCTATAATAGCTTATAAAATACCTAAAATAAAGAATTTTAATATTATATTAGAATATTACATTAATATTATATTAATATTACATTTATAAAATTAATGAATAAATAAAATTGTAGTAAATTAATTTCAAAATGATTTAATTTACAATTATTTGAAAAATAAACAAACAAAAATAGCAAATATATAAAGTAAATTAGAAAATAAAGTTTATCAATATTAAAAATCAAAAAATATACAATAATTTAAAATATAATTATATGTAAATACATTGGAATAAAAATTATTTTTAATATTTACAAAATTAAAAAATTTTCATCTGTAAAAGTATTATTACTTATTTATTGTTATTTATTATTATTAGTTTTTGTTTGTTTTTATTGTGTTTTTTTATTTAATCTTATAAGATGACCCTGTTAAGGTTAGTATGTTATTTGGTTGAAATTGTTGTTTTTTTATGAGGGGTCACCTAAAATATTACTAATATATTATAATTTAACATACATAGTTGAGAACAAATGAAACTTATTTGTAACTTGTTATACTTATTAATATTTTAAAGTATTAATAAAAAGTCAATTTTTCTTGCAAGTCATTATAAGTTAATAAATTCTATCAATTCATTGTCGAAACAGTATTATTGTAATTATATATATATATATATATGATAATGGAATAATTTAATTCAATATAAACATATATTTACGTTGCATTATATCATTATAAACGTAGTGTGCATAATTATATTGAATAAGTGTAAAAACATATAAACACATTTTTATAAATATATCAATATGTATATTATTATTAAAAAAATATGCATACATTTTATATAATTATTATTAGCTGATGAAAATTTTTATTATATTATACATTACACATGTTATTAATAACAGCATAGCAATATATAAAAAAGAAAATAATTTGTAATCCGAAAATGTACATATTACTATATACTATATACTATATAGTATACTATACTACTATATACTATATTATACTATTAATATAAATTATGTCAAAATAATATGGTTATTATAAAGTAACAAGTGTTTATTATTAATAGTAGTAAGGTAAAAGAATGTATCAAAGAAATATAATTTTTTATATGAATGTGCATACTTATTACATATATAATATATTTATTAATAAAATTATTAAAATATTAGTAAGATTAAATTTATCAACATAAACACCTAAAATTTTTGTTTATTTTCTTTTAGTATATAAAATCTATTTCCTCTTTTGTTCATTTTTATTAATTTAAATTTTTTATGTGGATATGAAAAACATGAATTTAAGAATAATTTTTTATGGATATATACACCCATTGATCACCAATTACTCTATATTAATTATCACTATTTAATAAAAATTAAAACTCAAACAATTAGAAACTTTATCTTTCAGAAATGGTTCGCATTGTATTGACAACAACACGTATATCGTTTCATCAGGATTAGCTCACGAAAAAGGACACCAGGGCGACAATGAAATGCAGGGTAGTTAAAATTTGTAGTTGTAGTCGTGGCACGTTTATTGCTAGTTTTCTCATTTAAAGGCACAGAACAGTAAATAAGAGAATATTAAATTCAATGCTTTACATAAGAAACAAACATGGTAGTTAAAATATCTTTTGTCTCTCTCGCACTACCGAAGCGATTTTGATGATCCGAGTGGACACATGGAAAATTAAAAAAAAATTTTTATAAGCACTTTGAAACTTATTTAAAAAAAAGATATATATAGATATATGAACTAAGGGTAAAATAAATAGAAATCTGAAATATTTCAAGCTTTAAAAATAATTTAGTATAATTGAAAAACATTTTTATTAATAATTTTATAATGATTTCAATTTCTTATTGAAATGTAAATAATAATCATAAAATTATTAATAAAAATGTTTTTTAATTATACTAAATTATTTTCAAAGCTCGAAATATTTCAGATGTCTATTTCTTTTACTCGTAGTTCATATATCTATATATACCTTTTTTTTTAAATAGGTTTCGAAGTGCTTATATTTTTTTATAGAGCAAGAAGATAATTCATCCGGCGTGAATAAACTTGAAACTTACAAATGAGAAATAATATTAAATAAAAGTAGAAAAAAAATTTTAACAAATTATTTTTAATACAATATAAACAAATTTTGAAAATGTTAATTTTTAACAATTACACTAATTTTAATAAATTATTTGATGAAAAAAAAAATTTGAGAAAATTTGTTAATTTTTAACAATTACACCAATTTTTTATAAATTATTTGATGAAAAAAAAAACTTATATGTTACTAAAAGTTTAACAAAAAAATTCGATTCATTTTCTTAAATAATTCAGATGCATTAAATATAATGTTTTATCTTTATTCTCAAAGAATCTTTAAAAATTTTGTTCACGAAAACGAAAATGCAATTGCAGTAAAATTTGTTTCCCGTAGAAATGAAAATGTTCGTCAAACATCTGTGTGACCAATTGCACGAAGCAATAATCTTTTATGACAAACACCAAACACGTGCAAAAAGTTTTGTGTTAAACTAAGATTTTATTTGTTAAACTCTTTAAATGCACCTTTTCCACCTCTTAAAATACCATGATTATGATACCAGCAATAAGGGGTGGAGTTAATAAATAAAATTGATAAATTTTAAATAAATAAATAATATTGGAAAACCAAATTATTCTAATAATAGTATCTATTTCTTTCTATTATTAAATGTTGTATTATTTATTTTAAAAAAGTATTAAATATGAAACTTACAAATGAAAAGAACAATATTAATTTGAAATAGTACCATGGAAATAGATATTTATGCAAATATACATACTTTTGAATTGTAAATACAAATGTGAAGAAAATTTATATGTGTATATTTGTATTTTAAATTAATATTTTATTAATATATTTTATAAATAATAATTATAAAATTTTTAATTATTGGTATATTTAAAAATTGATGAAAATAATTAAAGCTTAAAAATTAGGATAATCTTTCATTTTAACTTGGATGTCTTGCCAAAAATTTTAATTAAATATAAATACAATAATCATAAATAAATTTCAAAGAGATTATTTTCAAACTATGATTTATATATTTTAGTATAATATATCCAGTATGATATTGTAAAAATTTCAAGTTGACAAATTTAAATACACGCATAACGTATTTCAATCTACATATGAAAATGCTGAATGTCATTCAAATTTTTTTTTTAACTTAGAATTTGTTATAGTTATTCTTTTTCAAATTAAATTTGTAAAAATAAATGAATTCATTATATTTAACTATTTTTATGTAATTAATACTATGTACTCATATATAATAATTAATATTACTATTATTTTTAATCAATATAAAAAATTATCCACTGTTATTCTTTGATTACTTGTATTATGAATTGAATATTTAAAAACATTATATTATTTACTTTATGATCTTAAAAATTTTTTTATTAGCTTAATTTATTAATAATAAATTAAAATCCAACATATTAAATAAAAATACAATTTTCAAATATATCATTTATTATTATTGGCTTTAAAAGAAGATTATATTTTACTGAAAATTATAATTTAAAGCAATTCATTTTTTATAATCAAAAATAACTTCTAGTATGAAATGCTATATATTTTTGTTAACTTTTCACAGAAATATATAATATTATTGTATAAAATATTTAATGAATATAAAAATTAATTTATCGGGTAAGAAAATTTAATCAATGTGTATGAAATATATATATGAGGCTTTCTAGAGTCAATTGTTTCTTTAACTTCCAAATATTACTTTTGTATTTTCAAAATGTTCTTGAAAAATCATATAAATTTAAATTAGGTACCAATAAACGAATTTAAAAACTTTTTAAACATACTCTTTATTTGTATATTTTTCAAAGAAAATATAAATATAAAAATTTTTCCCCTATTATAATTTTTAATTAGATTTATTATAAGTTATTAATTCTTATAAGAAATATTAATTTGTTTGATTATTTTTCAAAATGTTTATACATAGACATTAAAATTAATGACATAAATAATCTTAATAACTTAGTAGTGTCTATTTCTTATAAAAAATATTTTTAATTTTAGGATTTTTATTTATGAATTTTTATAAAATTAAAACATTGATGCAATTAAATAAAATTGCATAGAAAATGGTATTTGATTTTCTATCACATATGATTTTGTCTACAAGTCATCCCAAAACAGAATAATAAATACAATATATTTCATATAAATACAATATATGAAATGTATTGCATTTATTATTCTTTTTTGTAATTTTTTATAATATTTTTTGTAATATTTATCTATGTTTTTATGTATTATTATATTTATTTATTTATTTATATATTAAATTATTGTTTCTATTATATGTATACATATATTTATTTATTCACTTGTACATTGTATTTGTGTTTTTTTTATATCAACTATTGCATTAAGAGAGCTATATTGAAAAAATAATCATATATTAAAGTAATAATTGTAAAATCGCATAGTTATTAAGAATAATAATATGTATTAATAATTCATATTTGCTTAAAAAGTTTAAGTAGTCAAAATTTCATGTATTATTGTCATGTATATTCATGTATAATTATTATTAAATATGAAATTATTTTACTATTAGAATAATATATATAATTAAATGAAATAAATACAAGTCTTTATTTCTTTGCATCATCCTTTTATTATCATTAAGCTATATAAAAAAGATTTTCATCCATGTTAAAGAAATACAATTATCTCATACATTCTAATAACTTTTATGAGACATAAGAAATAACATAAGATAAAATACACTTACAAAATTTAACAATTAAGCAAAACCAATATCTTTCCACACAAAAGATTTCCATAAAGATGTCCTATATAATAACTTCTTCAATATTTGTATTTAACACAATATTTTTAATAACACCATTTTTAACTAACACAAAAATATAAATCGTATTTTTAGAAAAAATAAGTTTATTTGCTGTTAATTAACACTTTTATTAAACTTTTTGGTGAATTTATTAAGCAAACGCGAATTCTTGTTGAAAGAACTTTTCTTACTGTTCAAAAACTTTAAGAAATTTGAAGTAAACACATGTGCCAGATTATCAGTGCCGGCTCACGAAAAAGGACACATGGGGTTATAGAAAGTATAGGGTTCTGTAATTTCTTGATACTTGTACATGGGTATTTGTTTCCACTCTTCCCATTTACAGTTGGACCCCCCTGTTTAAAGATGAGCTCCTCTCTGACGCGACTTTGGATTTAAATGAAAAATTAGCGTACGAGAAAATAACGCGTTATAAATTGGTAATTACAAATTAAAAATATTTTTTTAAATAGAAACTATGTTTTAGACAATAAAACTTTTTTTATGCGATTAAGTAATATTATCAGCAGGTATTTAGATTTAGTAAGTAGAATATGAAATTTAGTTTTCAAATAGAATTTTTGACAGTTTTACCAATATATGATTATTAGTATACAACGTACATAAAATAATAGATAAAGAAAATCAATCGATAGTTGAATGATTTCAAATGAAAGGTTAGTGACAGGCGCGAGTCGTAATTATTAATGGGAAATGTGCAGACCGTCACAAAACGATTGCACGCTGTCTCTGCCGCCGCCACCTCCGCACTCTGCCACACGTACACACACACACGCACACACACACACACACAGTCTTGAAGGTAAAAAACCAATGAATACTAACACAACAGAGTGAATCGAACACAGGTCATAGATCACATCACAGTAGACGTCTGACGACGGTCGTCGAACGGACGGGGGTATCGACGGGCTGTCGTGCGCGCTGGCTGTCGTCGCCGTCGTCGCCGTCGGCGCTCATCGCCCGGTTGGCTACGCATCTCCGGTCGCGGAGCCTCCTCTCTTTTTGTGCTGTCGACCGCGAGAACCGCTCTCGGAGTGATAAACGGTGCGACCGCGCGCGCGCATGCACATCACATCACATACCGTGACGAGGGCAACACAAACGCGTCCTGTGTAAGATGGCATCCGCGACGTCGTCCTCGTCGACGTCGCACAATGATATCCCACGCCAGCAGCAGGCCCAGTTCCCCGTCAATAAGCTCATTCGCGTTGGCTACTACGAGCTGGAAAAGACGATCGGCAATGGAAATTTCGCCGTCGTCAAGATGGCCACCCACGTCGTCACGAAATCCAAGGTGACAATACCATCATCGTGAAGTTCATGTGTTAGGGCAACCGAGTGAGAGAGCAAGATAATGTCTATGTGTGCATGTGTGCATGCGCGTCCGGTGTGTGCGTGAAAGAGCGAGAGGGAGATTGGCAGACGAGCAGAATGGAACGAAGATAGCGCTAGATAAAAGAATCATAATCACCGATTTTCGCTGACTTCTCTTTTTTGACACTCCTGTTGTGCGGATGCAAGTTATTTAGAATATGCTTATGCTTGTATTTTCGATTTCAATTTTCCTTCTCCCTTTTTCATGTTTGTGTCATATCAATAGATAATTAAGATGATGACTTCTCGTAAGTCAATCAATTTTATGGCTAGAACGCGCTTGTTTTGTATAATAAGGTGTACAAGCATACGCTTACGCATATATGTTAGTCGAATAAAAAAAGCCAAGTTACACGAAAAGATAGAAATGAATGAGATTGAAAGAAATATTGGCAAAATGTGTTTGCCTTTTTTCATTTATCTATACCCCAAGTAAGAAATTTAAAAAAAATACCGTACGTATTTTTTATAAAAACACGTAAAGCATAAACTTTTTTTATCTCTAACTTTTACATTTGTAATTTGTTTTCATCCCTTACTCTTTCAATGCCTCCCACTATGTTTTTTTTTTTTCTAATATTCGATATCTTGCGAGCAATTTTCTACTCTACTTTACAAAATGTTGCTACTACTGTTACTTATCGAGAAATTGCCGGATACATATGTACATTTAGCGCATGATTCCGTTTACGTCATACATGGAGAGACGTAGAGAGAGAGAAAAAGTCGGACTAAAGGGTAATATGAAATAAGAAATAGAGAAAGAAAAATAGATCAACTTATAGATGACGTATCTAAAGACTTGCATTTCTCTCTCTCTCTCTCTCTCTCTCTCTCTCTCTCTTGTACTTCATTTGTATTTCTCACTTTGTTTGCTTTACGCCCCTCTTTACGGCAATTCATTTTTGCAATAGAATATTGAATCTGATGTCATCATGTGTTTGTTTTTTTTAATTTTCAGTAAGAGATTATTCTCTTTGATTTTATTTCTATGTTTATCGTTATAAATTTTAATTAAAAAATTTGTGTTTTACATTTCGTGAATTAAATAATGTTTAAATTAATTTAAAATTTACTGCATATTTATTAATGCTACTTATTATAAATTTTATTATTCTATGTTTATTATATTTTATATAATTTATTTAAATTAATTATCTAATACATTAAAATAAACTTTATGTGCAAGTATCATTAAAATTTTTGTAAAACAAAAATTGAATCTTTGGCTTTAATTTTTAAATCATTAATGTACATGTAATTTAATTATTTTAAAAAATATGTACAATACATACAGATTAAAACTTTAAAAATTAATTTAATGTATATACATTAATCTTTAAATAATATATAATAAAATATAGAATAAGGCATTATTATATTAATAATATTAAAAAAACTATATTTAAAATAAAAATGCATTTAAAATATAGAAAAAAAACTACATAATATATATTGAAATAAATACTTGTCTTATTTATAAAACTATATGTAACATTTTTTTATTTACAATTTCTAACATTAAAATTAGATTAATTATATTATAATTATTAAACATATTTTTAAATTATAATTCAAATGAAATAAATTATTAAAAAATATATAATTTATGATAAATATAATTTATTATAGGTGGCTATTAAAATAATTGATAAAACAAAATTAAATGAAGAGAATTTGGCAAAAATTTTTCGTGAAGTCCACATAATGAAGAGACTGAGGCATCCACATATAATAAGATTATATCAAGTGATGGAGACAGAAAAAATGATTTACTTAGTGACAGAATATGCACCTGGTGGTGAAATTTTTGATCACTTAGTTAAAAATGGCAGAATGGCTGAACCAGAAGCAAGACGAATATTTCACCAAATTGTTCAAGCTGTTCGTTATCTTCATCAGCAAAGAGTTGTTCATCGAGATCTAAAAGTATAAAATAATATATTTATGAAATTAAGTTGATATAAATTAAAAACTTTACATAAATTTAATGTTTTAACAAGTATTTCAATAAAATTTGAAGACTAAATTTATGTATTTGTAATTTATTCAGTACCAATGTTATGTACTTTTATAATAATTTTATTTTGACAAGAATTATTATTATTATATTAAGAAAAGAATTATTATATAAATTGGTTTTATAAAGTTAATTTATAATTAAAATGAAATAAATAAATAAATTCAATTTAATGAATTAATAAGTATTCTAATTTAAATTAAAAGTTTTTACCATATTTTTTTAAAAGTAATGTAAGAAAAATTTTGAAACATATTTTATGCAATAATTCATAATTTTTACATTATTAGGCTGAAAATCTATTGCTTGACATGGACAATAATATAAAATTGGCTGATTTTGGATTTAGTAATGAATATACACCAGGTGTCCCTTTAAATACTTGGTGTGGTTCACCACCTTATGCAGCACCAGAAATCTTTGAAGGAAGACAATATGATGGTCCACGAGCAGATGTTTGGGTAGTATTTTTATTCTAAATTATATTTTATAATTATTTTGTTGTTTGTTTAATAATAATGCACTTTGCAGAGCCTAGGAGTGGTACTATATGTGTTAGTTTGTGGAGTTTTACCATTTGATGGACCTACTATGCAATCACTCAGATCTGTAGTAATATCAGGGAAATTTAGGATACCTTTTTTTATGTCTGGAGGTAAATTTAAATTTTTAGAAATTTGTGAACTTGTTAAATTTTTTTTAGAAATTATGTCATTTTTAATTAAATCTGTATGCATAACTTTAAAAAGTAAATTTTTGAAACTATAATAGATATTAATATATATTTGATTTAATGTATATTGTATTATAATTATTTTAATTAATAAAACTAGTTATATACTTGAAAGTTTAATTATATTTTAATAGATTAAAGTAAAAAAATATTAATTTCAAAGAAAAATTAAAATAATAAATGTTCTACTGATTTTTATGTTATACCTAAACAAATTTAAATTACAGAAATTATAAAATATGAAGAAAAAAAGTTTTTATATAAATGATAAATTTGAATAAGTTTATTTAACTAAATAAAAATAATTTATAATATAAAACAAAATAAATTTTAAATAGATTCTAATAATCAATATCTTTTACATTTATGAATAAGTTAATAATATAATATTAATTTTTTAATATTATTACTTAACTTTAATTCTACTTATTTCACAGTAAAAATCTACAGAATTTTATCTATTTATTATTATCTGGAAGTTAAAAAGAAATTTAAAAAACAAGCATAACAATCGTTAGATCAATTATCAATGTATAAATAATTTTTTCTTTGTTCAAAAATTCTTAAATTTGAATATTTTATATTCGATTACAAAATTATATATAATCAATTTTTAACCAATATATGAAGTAATTTCTGGTAGAAATTAAATAAAAAATTTATTATTGAGATAGAGTGTTGTATTGCCAAGTATTATATTTGTATTAATTTATTAAGAAGACTTTATACAAATACTTTTAATGAAATTGAAGTAATGTATAAAATTAAAAACTAAATATGCAAAAATAACTTGTGAAAAAAAATTTATAATGTTAATTAAGTTTTCATATTAATTCGTATGGTATTTTTATATGAATTAAGTTATTTTTTTTTACTTTTAAATTATTTATGATTACTTTATTTACAACTAGTTTGTCCGAATATAAGAAATATAAAGTATTTGCATCAATTAAAAATTGAATTAATTTGATTTGAATAGCAATATTTAAATTAATATCCTAATTTAAAATTTTTAATGATGTTGATTTAATAGTATAATTTGTTATAATAATAATAAATTTTGTTAACATTTTTATTTTTATAATTCCTTTTTTATAATTGAATCAATGGAATATAATAAATGATAAAAATTATTTTTAATTTAATTGTTATATATATTATATACATATTTATGCATTAATATTTGTAGATTCCCGAAAGAAATATACATTTTTAATAACTGAAGCTCATTAAAGACATATCCAAATATAAATTTTGTTAACAGAGTGTGAAAAGCTTATAAGGCACATGCTGGTTGTGGAGCCAGAACGCCGACTTAGTATCCCGCAAATTCTTACTCACCAATGGATGGGTGGCGATGGTCGTACGCCCGAGAATGAACTCATTATCGAGCATAACAACACTGAGGTAGTAGTTCCTCAAGTATCACTGCAGCTTAATCAATTAGTGATCGAGAGCATGCTTACGTTGCCCGATCTCGACGTGGACACACTTCTTCAAGCTGTCCAGGGTAACGCTTTCAATCACGTTTCCGCAATTTATAATTTGTTAGTCGATCAATTAGAAAATGCGGTAACGAGCGTGCCGAGTATACAAACCATCCCCAGTGGATACGTGCCTGACGATGCTCATCAATTGGAGAAGGTAATTACCAGGATGAACATAAAACTATTCCTACATTTTGTTTTTATTCGAGATTATGTTTTAGTAGAAGAAGCAAGCTAATAATCTCACCTAGTTTTTTATTTCTTATTGTAATTATAGTATTTGTATTTTTTATTTATTAATTTCCATAGCAAATTCACTTATATTTACACTTAAAATGTTTTCAAATAGTTGTTTATAAGGTTTAAATGGAATTTTTTTAGCTGAATGTAATTAATTTATAAAATTATAAATAAATTTATTACTGCAGTTACTAATTTGAAATGTTCATAAACTCTTATTAAATTTTGGCTACATAAAAAATAATTTTGAAATTGTTTATGTAATGCTTTTAAAAATATATATATTTATATATTTTCAATTACTTTAAAGCACTGGCAATTTAAATTTTATAAATTAATTTTATTTTAAGTAAAAATATATTTTTATGCTAATAATTCTATTTTTTTAATATTTTTCAAATATCTCAACTTACCATTAAACGTAATGCAATATAATCAATCAGTCGTTACAAAAAATTAATTACGAAGTACACTGCATTGTAATAATTGTGTTAATTGAATTGTTTGAACACGTGAGTACTTAACGTAACTATCCAATAAATTTATTCAAGTTTGGCGAAACGGAAGGCGGTGAGATGGAGGAACGGAGCGGTTTGCGATTACCTATCGGTACGCCGTATCATGCGACGCGGCGACATACTGTCGGTCCAGGAGATACAGCCCACCAACCTGTAGGAGCCGTTTACTCCTGTGGTTACACTGCCGGATACGCACCTCTACATCTCCTGCCAAATTACCAACTGAACACTGAGCCTCAAGTACTGCCCCACACGAATCTCGCTCTTAACCTACCCCTCGTACAGAATCAACCACCACAGAATTTTCAAATTAAAGATCAGCATTTACTCAAGCCACCTTCTGCCATGGGAGCGAGTAAGTTCATTGTGTTTTTCAAAGGTATACTTATTGTAGGTTGCTTTTTAATTTGGTTATAGCTTGAATATAAGACTATTATTACTGGGAACTTAAATGGTTTTGTTTAGCGCTGAAAGTCATCGAATCATTTTATATTTAAATACAAATTAAAGTGAGTTATTTTAGTAGTATTTTTATATTTTCATTATATATTAATTAGTAAAATCTTAATGTTTATTTAAATTATATATTATTATTATTATTATTATTATTATTATATTCATCAATATATGCAATTCAAATATATGAAAATATGTATTTCGTTTAACGTTTAAAATTTTTACGTCTTCAATACCCATTAGAATAAATATTTCATTTAATTATTTATTTAAATTATTTTATTATTTTAATTAATATTATTATATTATTTATTGATACATATATATTTATCTTTCAATAGACATTAAAAAACTTTAATTTCATAAAACTTAATTATTGATTATTTTTTCCAATTAGTTTAAACTACTATATTAGGTTCATTTAATCAAGATTTTAAAGGGTATATTTGAATGGTCCATATATACGATTCAATATGTGGTTATACTAATTAACTTTACAATTCAGTTACAAAATATATTGTGCCCGATTAAAAATAATATAAATATTACTCTTGAAGTACAACAATAAAAAAAAAAATTATTTTATAAAATATAATTTTCTTTATTTAATGATTGCTTGAATAATTTAATATGTTTATCCAAATAATTCTAATAAATATTTTGAAACAATATATTTCACAAAAATAATAAATTTTGACTTGTACGAATCAGAGTAATCTTTTCTTTATGGTGGTTAATGGCATGCAATAGACATATAAATTTATGTGAAGGTTGCAATTTCAATATCTAATTAAAAACACATTCGATCCAAACAACACTAATGTAATATTGAGAACTATTGAAATTTTTTTTTTTTTTTTTTTTAATCATTTTATTTACACATATTTTTTCAATTATTAAGAATTTATACCTTATAAATAAATCGATTGTAAGTAACATTTTTTAATTTGCAATTACATTTATAACATTAAAATATAAATTTAATGTATTTATTTAGCAGGTACGTTCGGACGAAGAGCTTCTGATGGTGGAGCGAATTTACACGTTTATTATCAACAACATGGCAGTAGTGGAGAAGAAGGTAGTTGGAGTCAACCAGGCAGTAGAGAACATTTACAGCCTGTAAGATTTTACTTATTTTCATTGAATATGATTAAAATTTTTTAAAAAGTTACATGGCAAAATCGGTACTGTTAAATTATGTAAAACTTACGTAAGGTTTTTTTTATTTATTAACTTCTTTCTTTTAGATAAGATTTATAATATAATTAAAAATCAATTCTAGATAAAAAATATTTTAAAAATTTTATTACTGTTATAAAAGAAATTTATATGAAAATTGAAATTGGTATCGCGAGATTTTCAACTTTTTACGTACTCTTTTTTTATCTATCTTTACTTCAAATCACGTTTTATATTGTGTCACGTTTCTTATTTAAGTTAAAAAAAGATTATTTTATGAATAATTTATTATAGACCAAATCCACATTATTTTATTAAATAAATTGTAAAATGTTAATATTAGAAATGAAAATGAGTAAATAATTTTCAAATAATTGAAAATATTTTTATTAAAGTAAAACATTAATTACGTCACATGTAAATAAATATATAATTATAACTTTATGATGTAGGCTTCTCTCATTGATATTTATTTAACTAAATTTCCATCGTTTTAATTCATCAAAATCGGAAATGGTAAAATTAAAAATAAAACTAAAAAAAAAAGTAATGTTCTCTGTGTTCTCCACTAGAAACAGATCAAATAGAAAAAAATAACTTTAAACAGTTGACACGATGTGTTGTTTAACAATTATAAGCTAAAGAATGTTGTTGTTTTATTTAGTCTGGTAGTCCGGCACTATCCCCATCGTTGGGAAGTGGTGCAAACGGGAGTGACAGCAGCGGGGGAAGCTCTTCGAGTAGCAGCAGCGATAGACGACAACGTCGGTCTGGCCTTACGACTGTAATGCAACGTCCAGGTATCGTTTGCATTTCTCCTTGCTCGTCTTACTTTTTATCTTGCATTAATTTTACATTAATTATTTTTTATTTTTCTTCACCATGAATTTATGTACTTTTCGCCTGGTAGATATGTAGTATGCTATATGTATATTATTTTTTACTACGTTTTTTCCTATTTTCTCTTTTATTTTATTAAGTATTATTGAATGAATAATTTTTGTTTTTTTTCTTTTTCACCTGACATGTGATTATTGTTACTTATCGGTCGTGAATCTTAATGGTGATATTATTAAAAATAATATCTTTATGATTAAGAGAATAATTTGAAAAAATTCCTTTTAAAGAAACTACTTGTAATGATATTTTTATCGAATATTAATGATCAAATTATAAAGATTCCTTTATTAAAAACGAAAGCATGTAAATAAAACTATCAAAATTAATTCTTAATCACATATTGTATTAGGATAATTATAAAACACATTTTTTTAATTATATGTTTACAAATTAACAGATTATTTAAAAAGTAACACAAAAATTTAAAAAAAAAATTATTATAGTTCGACCGAAAATATAACAGATTATTAAATTTGATATTATTTTACTTTAATATATTTTTACGTAATGTATAAATTGATTATTTTAATCTATCAGCTACTCAAAGTTAAAAAAAAAATGAATTTAAATTAAATTGCATACTTTAATATGTAATAATTACAAAGGTTGATTTTATGATTTTAATGTTATCAATTGTTTCTAAAACTATGCTTATACAGCTATGGGTTAAAATAATTCTTTTTATTACATATAAATTTCCATGTTTTTTTTTTATATTTTAAAGTAGATCTACGATTAGTCGTTTTTAATACGTAAAGTTCAGTTTTATTATTTATATAAATACAAATTTTATTTTGTTAAAAAAAAAATTTCGTTTTGTTTGGTTTTGCATGATTTTGTTGTGTCTACTGCACACAAAAATACACGTACACGCTCTTATCACCATGGGGTTACTCTTCCGAAACACTTGTGTTACGGTATCGTTATTGTACCGCGATGTGCATGTAGTTTTGAATCCCGAAGTCGTTGTGGAGGTCGAAAAAAGGATGAATAGATGTTACCTGCCATCGAGGCTATTACCGAACCACTTGAAGGGCGGCGGAGGTCCGACACACCACAGGAAAACCTCCATTTACCCCAACAGTGCTGGTAATTTTACCTTTTTTTTTTTTTTAACTGTCTACCTCTTTATTTTATTTCACTTGTTATTGTTTTGTTCTTGATTTACCATGCTATAAACACATAAACACTCATATTTGTTCATAAATGTTGCGTGTGTACTTTTATGTTGTAAGTATTTATAGTTGAGTGATTAGCTTGTAAACTATTAAAGTTTGGGCATCGAATTGTACATCATTATTATGGGATTGTGAGTGAACCTTTATGAATTTATTGATTTTAATTCCTATTTTATTTTATTGGTGTTTTTTAAAGTTATGTAAGTTATTAATTTAAATATTATATAAAGTATTGATACGGTGAAAGTCTAAATAGAAAAGTTTTACGAGTCTTATAAAATTATAAAGGTTTATCGCACAATTAATGCGCGTGTGGTGTACTTTTTTAAGCGCATACAGATTAGTGATGATCAACGTGAAAGGAAAAATAGTAAAGTTAAAATAAATCTACCGTAAGTAGAATCATGCTGTTCATTCTATAAGATTGGTAACCGAAACAGAGGCTACACTGTATTTACTAGTCTTTCTGAACCTCTGATGAAACAAGTAAGAAGTCAAATACTCCTAATAAATATATATATTTTAAGAATTGTTCGTGGTTTATTTGTTTATGATCTAGTTGATTCATTATATCATTATTCATTAATAATATTGCAATAATTTATCAATTGACTGTTGAATTAATTAAATCAATTTTCTCATTATTACTTTTTTCCTCTGTATATCCTTTAAATTTTTTAAAATACTCTTTATATAAATTTAAGCATAAAATGTTAAAAGATTCTTAATTACATGTAAATATTTAATACTAAATATAAAACTATTTTTAATTAAATAAACATAAGTTTTTAAAATGTAAAGACTATAATCTATATAAAACAAATTTTAATTTTTTTTGTAGAAATGAAAGAGTTCGGACAGTTGCTTATAAAATACTAAATAATATATTTAGTAAAAGTATTCAAATGATATATATAAATATAAATATAATTCAAATGATATGTATAAAAAATTTAAATAAAATTAGTTATTGTTTAATTACTTTTGATTTAAAGTACTTAAGCGATTATAGTTATACAAATATTTCATAATTATTATAGTAAAAAAAAAAATATCAAAATAAATTATTTTTGCAAATTATTGGATTGCTATGCATTATATATATATATGATCTACATTAATATTAATTAAATTTTTAAAGTATTAAAATTAAAAAGCAGACCTATGTCTATTAAAGCGAAAAACTATATAATAATTACACAAATAATGTCCATTAATGATTTGTGGATAAATTCTTTTTTTCGTTCAGCCGGTTCAAGAGACTCATACAAAGAGCCTAGTGTTCATATCACAACAGCTGAGCGTTATTCACCAGTACGCAGAGCATCGGAGGGTTCAGGTCCTCCAGGTCCTGGTATTCAAGCCCTTCAACAGGAATATCAGCAACTTCAAAGGCTTGCCTCACCCTCGCATAGTCCCGCCAGCATACCAGGTTCTCCTGTTCACGAAAGAGGCGTTGCCGCTATTACTCAAGGTATATTTCATCATTGTAATAAGTCCTTATGTAATCTATTAATCATTACACAAAATATACCTGCAAGGGATGATTAATGTAAATTAGATAATGAAATGTTTTTTTTATGAAAGATCGTGAGGCTTACAAACCATATTTATGATAACTCTTGTAAAACAATGAGTACAACAACAAATTTAGTATTTGCATTTTAATCTATAACATTGTGAAAAAATAAATATGCAATTAAAATTAATTAAATTAAAAAATCTACCCACATGCCATGGCAATAAAATACATTATTTATAAATTAAAAAATATCGATTATACGTTCTAAATATAATACTAAATATGTATGAAAGTAATTTTCAAATTTAAATGTATGTATTCTGGCGATATTATTTTAATATAGAAGAGAGATAATATGATAATAATGGGATTTTTCAAAATTATTAAATACAAAGTTAATGATCGAATAATTATTAATTATATATTTCATTAAACATTTTAGAAATATAATTTTTAAACTCAATAAACTAATTTCGTGATTTCGAATATTATTATAATTATTAATGAATATTCATTTGATATAGTTTAACTACATGAAACATCATTATAAACTAAAATTTTTAATAAATTAAGAGAATTTTTAACAAACTAGGCAAAAATTTAAATACTAATGATAAAAAAAGCAATGGCAAAACAAAAATAATACAAAAGAATTAAAACAAATATACAGAAAAAGTAAATAATTCAGTTATTAGAATTATTAGTATTTAAAAAAACATATATTAAATATTTTTATAGGTCTGAGTGGATTGTCAACAACTCCTGTTCAAGGAAGTATAGTACAGGGTACTCCAACACAGCAGCCTACCACGCCTTTGGATTTAAGCCCATTGCGACATCATCGTTCGCCAGCTACCACACCTGTAAGCTACTCACCTAGTAATAGCCCTGCGTTGGACATGATTCAAGAGGAACATCCGGTTGATGTATTAAGGGTAAATATATGCAATTAACAAGTAATTCAAAATATTTTCAATGTATTAAAACGAATCACTGTACTTATTACAAAAAATTTTAGACGCTTATTGTTAAAGATTAGAATCCAATTTTTTATTTTTTATATTTTAATAGATATAGGAATAAAACAATTACATTAAAAAAATTCATGAATTATATATAATTCATATAGCACTCAACCTGTTAAATCTAAACTCAAGACTTCAAAGAGGCACTTCATTAATAAGCTGTTAAAGTCCTTTCAATGAAAATTATGGTAAATAATGATTTTTTTACAATAGAAAACTTGAAAAACGTAATAGTTTAAAAAAATATCAATAAATAATACACTAAAAACATAAAAATTAATCGATGTGTTAAGTCAATAATATTTGTATTGTATTTAAAATAATTTTTTGTTTAATTTTAATTTAATTTTTATCAAAGCTAATTTATAATACATTTATATAAATTTTTTTTCATCATAAAAAATATCAATATAAATAAGTATCAGAAGCTTATTCGTGATGTTTTAAAATGAAATGAATATTAAATTTTAATAAATAAATAAAAATGTACACATACAGTAAAAATTATTTACAATGTATTTAAAGATGTTACACTGTAATGATTTACTATCGACTCAACACAAATGATAAATTGTAAAAAAATAATTAAAAATAAGGGAGATCAAAAAAGTTCAATTCTAATATTAACCAAATTATATATCTTTATATTGAAATTTTCTGAAGTTTAAAGCTTTTTAAGTCAAAACTTTTTCATGTTCTTCTGTATGTTTGAAAACTTTGTTAAAAATTATTTAAATGAAGAGCTGTCTATTATAATTTTTTTCATGGACTTAATGAATGAGTACTCTTACAAAGTCTGATAAAATAAAAACAAAATATTTT
Source organism: Eupristina koningsbergeri (assembly GCA_018907245.1). NCBI lineage: Eukaryota > Metazoa > Arthropoda > Insecta > Hymenoptera > Agaonidae > Eupristina > Eupristina koningsbergeri. The sequence continues at coordinate 235,954 of JACCHV010002776.1, forward strand.
AAAATTCACTAAGTTTAAATAATAAAATAATTAAATTTTTTTTAGAAAAATTTAAACTAAATGAAGAATGAAAAAATAAAATACTTTGTGTTTGTAAATAACAATTATAAAAAACATTCTATATTTTTTTTACAGAATAAAATAAATCCATAAAGTACAATTTTAATAAAAAAAATGAAATTATGAAAACATTCAAATCTATTTTGATCTCCCTTATATCATAATTACTATAAATTATAGAAAATTAACAATACTGTGATAGCAAAAAAAACTCAAAATTGGAAAGTGAATAATATTCTTTAGCTTTATTATCATAGATAATTAAACACAATAATAAAAACAATATTTTCTAATTCTTTCAAAATTATTTTTAAAAGGTTGTGTGCATATATTTATGTAGAGAAGTAGTTAAAATTTTATTAACTTATCTTCGAAAAATATAAGTTTCAATAATATATATATTACTTCCATTACGTTTAAAAAAATTAATACAAGAAATATGAATTAAATATTTTTTTTATTTTATTTTATTTTATATTATTTATATTAAACTTAATAAAACAAAAATCACATTTGTAAATATTGTATTTTTTTTTAATACAAAATTTACAAAAACAATATGTTGTAAATAATTTTTAATTAATTAATTTTTTAATTAATTTAAATTATGTTTTTTATATATTTTTTAGTTAATTTTTTAATTTTTATAATTTTTATAATTTATTTATTAATACAAGTGTAAAAATCTGTCTTGTATCAATATTATATGTACTGTAAGTAGTATAAGTATATAATTAATTTGTTTTTAAATAGTTTCATATCATTATTACACAATTATATTCAATTTATAATTTCATTTAAATTAAGTAACATTATATTTGATTGATGTACATTATTGGTTTTGTTATTTACAAGCATATTATTATTATGGTATATTTAAGTATTCTTCAATACATGTTTTATTTTTATAAAATTAAATAAAATTTTGGAAATGATCAGTGCAGTAATATTAAATATGAAAATAAAAAAGTTTAAAAATTTATGATATTTTGAACATAATTGGTTTAATTTATTTTTTTTCATTCAATTTATTATGGAATTAAATCAAATAAATTTTCTCATAGTATTTTATAATTTCATAATATAAAAAAAGAAGTCTTAAAAACAAATCAAATTAGTCCAATTTTAATGAGAAAATTAAAATACGCAAGTAGATTCCATTGTTTTTTACTCAGGTACCGCCACCTCCTCAAATTTCGGTAACGGACGTTCTTGGTGGCCAGGTGACACTCATCGACTGCTCACCGTCGCCATCACCTTCACCTGATTCTCTCGAGGACATCCTGCACTTCAATCCACTGCCATCTTTTGTAATTTCGGAGCCGTATGACCTTCAGAGGCCAAGCATTACACGCGGTATTGGACGGTCCCTTGGTACGCCCATCCCGACTGAAGTCGAAGTCACGCTCTCCGATGAGTCAAGTCGCTTAAATTCTGAAACTATTCTTGGACGTGTGAAACAGATAATTGATGCTCGTGCACCCCCTAAAGGTTTTGTTTTTTCAAGACAGGAGATGGATGGAAGCGGTTTGAGTCTTGAATACCCGGGCGGTGTTCAAATTGAGTTAAGAGTATGTGAAAGCGAAGAAAAAGATGCAAAAGGTATCAAAATGAGAAGAATAAGTGGGGATCAATTGCAATACAGTCAGCTTTGTCAACAGCTTATATCTTGTATTACCGTTTGACGGCAAAAGCTGACGTTGGTGGTCACCATTAAAATTATTCTTTGAGTTTAGTCAGGGTGTTTTGTTGAGTTCGTATACTCATTCTAATACTGCATTGAGTTTCCAAGTTTCTTATGATTAATGAAATATTGAAAAGTTATTGTAAGAAATCGATGGTGGGATTATTGGGTACATATGAGAGGTGAAAACATGTTGTTTATATCATTTTGCCTGCCTCATGCAACTTTTTGAAAGTTGAATTGAATCGATTTTATTAATTTAGAAACGATGTTTGACAAAAACCAAGTGTCATTGACACCAATCGACTGATTTTATTTTATGAAATTGGTATAATTCAAGTTCAACGCTTCAAAAACTTGAATACATTAAATATTAGAAATAATTGAGAAATATCATAGGACATTTTAATGAACGTTGAGATACTCCCAATGACATCTTTTTAAAGAGTAAAATCACTGTCATCCAATCAGTTCTGCTTGACTTTCCATGCATTTTAATATTTTGATATGACTAAAAGCTATTCAGTCTCAAATCTGAAGATTTTTTTTTTGATTATATATATATTTTTTAAATAGAAAAATTCAGAATTTTTATGATATTATTTGTAACAATTCTTATAATAGCATAACTTTATAGCTTTAAGCTCAATATTATATTTGTTTTTTAATCAATAATGATTTATAAACTACTAAAGCAAATATATATTTTATGATTGGATCTCATAAATTCTAAACTTATTGTATTTGAATAACTCATCAATCGTATTTTATCAAATTTGATGTCATTATCAAAATAGAATTTTACGGTTTTTAATGAAATTTGTTGTTATCCTGTCTATGTTATGAATTTGTTACTTTCGTTCATGTTTATTATTTTCGTAATTACTTTTTTTTACAAAAAAAAGTACATCAGTCAATTGCGTTTCTTTTTTTATTACTTTGAATTCAACATTCCTAGATGAAACTGGTGTAAATTACCCCGATTTATTTCGTGTATCATCACCTACATTTATAGTATTGCTGGTTTCGCATACTAAATCTTAAATAATGTGCGTATCTACAGGAGATTTACTCCAAGTACCTTTTTTGTATTTTAAAAGTTTTTTTACGGAAAAAAAAGAAAACAAAGTTTTTGAAATATTTTCTTTTCTATTATTTCCATGCGAAGGAAGGTATTAAAAAATTTCTCAAGACTGTTAATGAAATATTGAAAATGATTTTGAGGTTTTCAAAAATTTATGGGTTAATAATCATGCTTTTAAAAATTCTTGATTTATATATTTGAAATTATTTAAAAATTCATCATTCGCTAAGAAACTTTTTATATAATTTGTATTTTTTTTCAAAATTTCTATATTATTTAAAATTTATTTTTTAATTAAAAGAAAAATATTTTGACTAAATTGCTTAAAATCTCACATATTATGTTAGTTTGAGTGAATTTTTAATAGTAAAATAATAGTAATAGTAATTGTAAAAGAGTTTATTTTTAACAAAAATGTTTATTACAAATATAATACAATATTTTTTTGCAATTAGTAATAAGTTACATCTATAAATCAATAATCTGATCACGCCCTACAAAAATAAATTAAACTCGTGAAATAGATTTTAATTCTTTTATGACCCTTATATTTTTTAGAAACTTTTAATTTAGATATGTTCGAAAAATAAGGATCTCTTGCCAAATTCACTTCTAATGTTATTTCCGAATTATGTCTTGTTCGAATATTAGCCGAATTTGATAAGATTTTTTCTCAATAATTATACAAGGTCTGTCCCCGAAGTATCGAGTTTTTTTTTATTTTTTTATTTTGCAATTATTGGTCATAGCGCCTTGTGAGGGGTCTTAAAATGCAGAGAAAGCTTTTTTCCATTTGTCCCTTTTTTTATTTTTTTGATAATTTGAAGAGGCAGGATTTTACTTTGCGCGAAGAATGTTTTTCGATTTTTAAACATGGCGCACTGAAGCGATTAGTGGAAAAACGCTACGCGAGAATTTTTCGTTAAAAGATTATAAAAAACAAGAAAAAACTTATCACTTTTTTAATGAAATATTATCTATTATTGAACTTATAAATAGTTTGAAAAAAAAATTTTAAATTGTTCAAAATAATTTCCTCCTGTATCAACGCATTTACGAGGACGAGTTTTCCAGCTCTCAAAAGCCGTATGAATCTCCTTAGCTTTGATATTTATGCAAACTTTTCGCATTTCTAAATGTTTTTACACTATATTGTGTACCATAGATCGCGTTAAATTCAGTTTTTCAGCGATTGCTATAACTGTTAATCAGTGGTCCGAATTTAAAATTTTTAGCACGCGGCAGGTGTTCCAGAGCTTTTTGGACATTTAGATTAAGACTAGTCGATTATCTTTTCCCGATTATCCGATTAAAAGCTCTGTACCACTTTCCATATTTCGATTTTGACATACAATTATCTTCATAAACTTCTTATAGCATTTTACATGTTTATGCACTGTTTTTTTTTAAGTTGCAAACAAAATTTTATCGCGTAACGCTGTTCCACTAATCAATCCATCGCCAATTAATCCATCCATTGTCCAAAAACTGAAAAACATCCTTCGCGCGAAGTCAAATCGTGCCCCATCAAATTATCGAAAAACAAAATAAAAGGGACAAATGAAAAAATATTTTTTCTGCATTTTAAAATCCCTCCCAAATCGCTGCAACTAGTATTCACCAAATGAAAAAAAAAACTCGATACTTCGGTATATCGTGTATATCAACTTAAAAACAATGGTATTTAAGTTTCAATAACTACTATTTGAACTCTTACTTTTTATAAGTTTTTATACTTTTATTATTAAATACATTTCAAAAAAAACTCAATAATCTAAAAAATAACCTCACATCGAAATTAATAAAATGCAAAACAATTAGGAAATCAACAATATGATTAAAAATTTTAATATTTTTATTTATTAAAAAAAATCTTTACTTATTCATAAGAAACATTTGTTTTATAATTTTTGTTTTATTATTTATTTAATTTAAAAGTAATTATTGTTTTTAATAATACTATTTGTAAATCCTTGTTAAGTGAAAACTAACTTTTGTATAAGGCTATTGTATTTATTTAAAATTTAACAATTAGATATTATTATTTTTTAAATTTTATTTTTATTTTAGTTTTATTTCTTTTTTAATCCGATTTTTTTGTCTACTCGCTAAATTAAATATTAAGAAATATTCACATAATTTATTCTATTCAAAAATTCATTGATATGCTCAAATCTTAAACATTTGCTTAATAGTTAGTTGTATTTAAAACTGCAACCATACCAGGGACAGGATTCCTATTTTTAATACAGTGTATAATAGTGTGAAAATTAGATATATTAGTAAAATGTTTTAGTTATAAAAAATATACAATTTTTATTTAATTGTTCTAAATTAATTATAGATATAATAATTAAATTAATAAAACGAAGGTTACTTTAATGATCTAAGTTAAATTACCAATAATATTTTCCAATAATCGCTTTGCAATAGAAAATGATTTATTACCTAATGAAACAACACAGCGATATTTTCGCGAATAGTATGGATATAAAAATCAATTTAGTTAAGTTAAGTTAAGTTACACAAGAAAATTTTTGCAAAACATTAATATTACAAATCAATGTTTAATAAAAGTAAATTAAAGAATGAAAAAAATGTTTAGTAAACACTTTTACAACGGTCATGATAATTCAATTAATGTAAGACATTTACAGAAACATTAGATTAAATTCAGAACTAAATAATTACGCAGAATAAGATTCAAACTTCTTACTCATAATAATCTTAATATTATGCTGAGTCTATAAAATATAAATCATATTTGTAGGTAAAATAATATTTGTATTAACTCAATCATCACAAACTATATATTGATATTGGTGATTTATCTCTTCCTATAGTGGTAAAGTTGAATAATCATTATGTTGAATATATATTTCTTTTAATTACTTATAAAATATTTATCTAATATTCTAAAGGTTACTAAAAAATGTTATTGTCAAAATTTAATATTGAAATTTCATTTATTCGTATAATCTTATAATTAAACTTAAGAGACTAATTGAATAGAAGGACCAACTATCTTATATTTGTTTTGATGCTGTAATTATTTATTTAATATTTAGTTATTAATCGAGAATCAATAATCGTATTACAATATATGTTCTTGTTATAATTAAAATTATATTGAATTACATTTAATATTTACTCATTTTCAATTACAAAAATACATTAAAATTTATTTTATCAACAAAAATAAGATAAGACTAAAATGAATAATTATATTTGTATTGATGTTAATAATTGTAGTATTTCATTACAAAATTGTTTTATTAAATATAAATAGTATAAAATGATAGTGTTGAATATGTTTAAAAATTTTATATTGCGTGAAGTTGTCAAACAGTAAAGAATATATAGTTACTCAACTCCTTTCTTTTTTGTGTTATATGATAAAAATCATGTTAGTACGAGCTACATGAGTTATAAAAAGAATAACTTTATTTAAAATTAGATATATGTAACTTTTTGTGAATTATATTATTTAGTAATTATAAATATCAACAAGCAATAAATTCATTGGAATTAAAGATTTTTTAACAAAATAATATTAAAAAAAAAAAATTTATTGTAGGTATTTTTACGTCAGTTATAAAAGAGTTGACGATTGAATAATTTCCAATTTTATATAGCTGTTTATATTCAAATCAATATTATAATTAGTCATTATTTGATACACATTTATAAACATATAATTATGAGGTTTTTAACTAACAATAACCTTTATTTTGAAAAATTTTTCATTATTTATCTAAATCTTCTTAGATATGAGCATTTGTTGGCACTTGATTCTGAATCTTGTAAATTTAATTTTAAATGTTTTTGTACTTCACCGATATCTAAATTTAAGTAATTCATATATTGAGTGTGTTAACTCATTTATAAATCATACATTAAAAGGTAATCATTAAAGAGATAACTTCCATCTAGATATCTACGATTTTAATTGTAGAAAGTCTTTAGTAAAATCTTTTACAAATAGTTTTTGTTATAGAATTTAATTTTGAGTACATCCTTAATTTAATTTTGTATGTGTAATTAAAATCTATTACTAGAATACAGTTCATAGTATTATTGTGGGGCGAGTTGATAAATTAATCTCTTCCTTGCATTCTATAGTTAGGCTACGTTCTATTGTTCATGTTTATTCTAAATATTTGTCAGTTAATATACATTTGAAATCGATCCGTGTTTTATGTTTATTGTGAAGCATTAGTAGAAAAGTAAAAAATATTAAGTTTTCCATCATAAAACGTCTTCGTTTTGTAATACACATGTAATAGCATGTAAGCAATAAGACGCATTGGTATTTAAATTAAAAAAATATTCTGTTAATTTGCTTAATCAATACTTCCAATGTTTACAATTTTATAATAGGCAGATATCTCTACTAAATATTTTAAACATATTTGGACCACTAAAATAATTACAAACACCGATTTGCTTCCTTTTTTCCAAATTGAAAAAAATTGGCAATTTTGGATCTAAGTTTTTTATATAAAACGTTTTACAGTTATAAAATTTTTAATATAATGTATAAGAATATTATCATAATATTTTTATATAAAAAATATCTCGAATGTATGAAAACATTTATTTATTTAATTTTTTAATGTGTTTGAGTTGTTTGATTCCAGTTAAGCTGCAAATGCATTAGCTGATACAACATTAAGTAACGTTACATGGTTTATAAAATTATGTGTGATTGTTCCCACTTCAATTTGTTATACAATATGTATTCAGTAATATTTTCTTTTAACAGAGTATGACGTTTTAGTCTGGTTATACATTCTTTATATATAATCGAGGCTATTTTATCATTTATTTAATTTAATAATTTATTGACATCCTAATTCAGTACTTTATATTTAATGAAATCAAACGAATCGAAATTTTAAGCTATTATTTTTCGTTATTCACAGTTGTTGCTGTTGTTACATAGTCCACTCAATATTGTCATAATGTTACAATAATAGGAACTCATGAAATATTAGCACATTCGTTCACTGCTGTTTCGATGATCAGAAAACTTATCAAATTAGTCGAGACATTTTGATTTATCATGATTAGTTTTTAAATTAAAGTATTTTGAAGAATTCATAAAATTTGAAATTCCACCATGTTTTTAATTAAAATTGTCAGAAAAAGTAGATGATATTATAATTAGTAATAATCGTGGCACTTTCAAATTCACAGAAAATTTCATCTTTAAAAGTTTTTAAATCGCAATAAAAAAAAAACTAATAATTTCATAAAACGAGTCAAGGTTATTGAAGGCAACATTGTCTTCGTAGTACCTGGCTCTTTGTTTTTTGGTTATTTTGACTTTCGTGTGCCAATACGATGGCTTTCGATTTGTCAATCGCATTATGTGACTTGTCGTTGTCATTGCCAGTATGTAAGTCATGTAAACGTACTCAGATAGAGTACAACTCAAAACGGTAATTTTACACCAATTTTGTCAGCAATGATGTTACCGATGTTGATGTCAAACTGCGTGTATTCGTTTAAGTCACGCATTAGCCGGTGTGCGATGTCTTCTTCGAGTACAGCGTAATAACCATAACGTTTACGGCAAGGAATGTCTTCTACGAACTCTATTGTGGCGCAATGAAAATTTTTGACAGAGTCATACAGGTAGAAGTCGGCGCTTTTATAGAGCGCCACTTTGCTGGCCAAAGCCATCTGTCGCTTCGCGAATGTATTCTTTTGCAATATTTACAATCCAATAACGTGGCGCGAAGAACCACTCTTTTACCTTGTGCAATTTCATTTTATTGGGAAACGAGAAACGAATGTAAATAAATGTAATGATAAAATAAACAATAAATTTTGTTAAAAAATTAGTCTTTCAATTATGATACGAATAATTTTTGTTTGTTACACGCATATTTATCATAATTATATTTTCAACAAGTATGACAACAAAAGTTCGTATCTCCGTAATATGATTTTAAAAAATTAATAAATATTGCGATTTAATTATTAGTTTCTATGGATGAAATTTTCACATATTTCAAATAATATATAAACATTGAAAAGTACATTCATTAATTTCACGAATAATTCTTATACATTTCTCTAATACTCGGTTATGTGCAATTTCTCTACTTACTGTTTAAATAGATTTCTCGGAATATATCGCTGAGCTCTCATGATCCAAAATAAAATTCTAATTGCATACCGTTTAATGTATTTTTTTTTTGTTTCTTAAATGCAAATAATTAAGACCAATGGAAGGTGTGATTGATTTCGTCAGCTATCTTAAGATTTTTCGGATTGACTTCTAATATCCGAATATTTGGATTCACAAATTGACAATTCTTTTTAAAACATTCAAACCCTATAAAAGAAGATTTATTAGCTATACATAATTGTTTTTAATCAATAATTAATTTATATTTTCACATATCAATATTAAAATATTTCAGGAATTATAGGAAATATGTACAAGTTGGTATGCTTGATACGTTTAATATAATAGATGTTTTTATCGAAAGCTATAATTTTAGGTCTTATAATTTTTATAACATCATATATTGATGTTTACTATAAAGTGGGCATTATCAGAGGACATGATCAAGATCTTCATTGTAATTTTGATATTTACACCACCGTGGATCATCCTCAAGGTTGATCCTAAAAAGAGAAACCACCAAATTATAATTGCTCGTTCTGCGTACATTGATTGACTATGTCTGTAATGTCACGATAAAGATCTTTATTGTGAAAATAAGTTTTTTTTTTGTTTTTTATTTTAATAATAATAAATTTTAAATGTTTCTCGTCCTGTATTAGAGCCCATTTTGCATATAATTTCTTTAGCGATAGAAAACATGTTTTAAATGAAGTATATTTTTAAACGTGTGAAGGGAATACTTCTCCAATAGTAGTATTATCGTGATTTGTACTTTTAGCAGCTGTATTCGCTATTATCCTTCAAATAATATTCGTTTTAAGGAATGTAATAGAACAAAAGCTTTGAACAAAGCGCGTTCACTTGTAAGCAGTTCAAGGAGTTCTGCGCGGACGCGAAGATTAAACACGTGCTCAACGCTGTCGGATTACCGCGAGGAAACGGCCAAGTAAAGAGCTACAAACCTATCATCTTGGATGCCCTAGCTTATTGTACAACCGATGAAATGGGATAAGGCGTTAGCCAGGGTGAGGTAGGGCCTGAATAATACCCTGAACATACGTTCGACTCCCGCCGAGGTCTTGCTAGGGTACGCGCCAAGAAGCAAAGTATAGTCGAGGATACAGTGTCAATCTGTCATTTGATTGGATTGCACAAATATCTCTTATCTCTGTCATGTATAATTGGAACGAATGAATTATTATTAGGCTCCCTATTATTCATAAAATAATATTGAATTATAAATTGTATCATCAAAGACTTTGTAACGTTTGAATATAAATTTATGTAACCTATAAATTTCACCCGTAATGGAATAGGTATACTTATCAAATCAAAATTTTAAGATAATACACAAGTAAGCACGGTTTTATCTCAAACGATTATGCTTTTATTTATGAATATTCAAGATATAAATACTGTTCATTTAATAAAGATTTTTTTATCCTATTGCTTGTTTTTCCAAGACAAATTGCAGAGCCTTATTTAACTGTGTCAAGTCTAGATTACAATTATAAAGATTTTCGTAATTCATAGTAAATATTTGATTCAGTTTTGATCATAATTGCTTATGTATATTGCATATTTATACCTCAAACTTTAAATCTTTCATGCTGTACATTCCGATAATCTATGAGACTCCGACTTGTGTGGTAAACTTAAAAGCTTTCATAATTTCATTTACCAAAATAACTAAAAAATTTTTTTGCATCGGCCGTCTAAAGCAAGATTTCAAATTGTCTTTAAATTCTTAGATATACTTGAAAGAACTAATTGATACTTAAATCCAATAACTATTTTTATCCTTTTTGATCTTGAATAAGATTTTGTATTTTTAAAAATGAAAAAAAAATCCATAAAATAAGTACTTTGTAATAGGAGAATTCTTTTATGAACAATTTCATCAATAAAATATTGTAAATTTTTCTCCGTGTAAAATATTTATGACAATCTGTGTTAAACATTTAGTAGATCGTGTTTTTTGTCAGCTCAAGTCATGTTTATGTAATTGATATTTGAAGTATTGCGTTCGCAAAAAGGGAAAGAGTATTCAATTTAATACAAAATTTAAAGTAAAATAGTATATGTAACAGATCTTAATCTTAGTTAACAAATCTTAATCAGTGATTTATTGTCAAAAATTTACAAATTATGATGGCAATTATTTAAACGTATACGCGGAAACACTGCATTTAAAATTTCTTAAAAGTACATACCATAATTATTTGTTAAAATAACGTATAATAATAATTAATAACTAAATTAAATGAATCGAAACTGAAAAACAAACTAAAAAATGCACGCGATATTATTGATCGAAATATATACAAGTTATTAAAATAAAACACAATATTGGGCAGCTCTAGCGAGAATATATCTCGTATTTTCCCCTCTTCCATTTGATCATTTTAACAATAATTACTAATATTTGTTGTTATCTTGAAGTGTATAAAGTGCAAATAAACTTTCCTTACCAATCATTTTAACGAGATGAATCTCGTTACAACGTAAACAAATTTTAAAAATAGAGCGTCGCACACCAAATAAAAAGAAAACAGCAAAAATAAAAAAAAATAATAAATGTAGTAAATAATCGTAAAACAAACAAACATTTTGCAAAGAAATATATATGCATCTCTATAAAAATTTTAAAAGACTACATGCTTAATTTGTGGTTTTTTAAAAGTTTTTTATTTGGTTTGTTTGAAGATTATTTATCAAACCAAATTATGTAAACAAGCATTCCCTCTATAAATGCAAATATATATATGTCCTTGAAAATATTATTACGGTTTAAGGACCTTAATTTTTCTTGATATAATAAATATGGAGCTATCGAAATCGAATACTTGTAACTCGTATTACGAGTGTGAAATTTATTTGGCATATAGGAACCAAAGATATATAAAGCTCTGGATTTGAAAACAAATTCCATTCTTTTAAACTAAAAATTTTTTGACTGTAAATAAAATATATTAATTGTTAAAATTGATTTTTACACACAGTTTAATTGAATATTTAAATTGCGATTTAGTTTAATTTAGTTTAGTAATTATTTTTGGATTGATTATGAATTAAAAATTACTGTTTTAGAAAAATCTGTCTATCGGCAAAAGAAGTAGAAGTCTTAATAATTAAGCTTCGATATAATTTTTTTATATTAAATTTGCACAAGCTTGATGATGTTTTTTAAAAAATACTTGGCTAGTCGAGCAAAATTAATGTAAAGATATTTTTATTATATTTTCAACCGCGAATACCATAAAAATACAAATATGAGTAACGAAAAAAGTGTTCTTATAGATAATCCTATCTTTGTTGCTTTTTCATATTATCGATTATAGTGGAATTGCAAATAAGTCTAGTGGCATATCATTGTATGTATTATCAATTACCTGTGTAAATAGAAAATTAAAGTGTATATATTATGTGATGATACTTGATATAAAATACGAATTCGATAGCTCATGGACGGTGCAGAATAAATGTTCAATACGAAAAAAATACATACAAAAAAATAATCATGAATTAATTTAAAATTGTAAGCTAAGCTGTAACATTCGCTTGTTGGAAAAGTAATTTAGAAAATTTTAGTTTTTATTATAAAATTTGTAATATATTCCAATTTGTTAAAAAAAAAAACAGTATAAAAATGCATTATTGTAGGAAAAAATGATAAAATCATGATTTATTTAATTGAAATTACGCGCTGGGCACGTATTAAAAAAGTGTTATGCTTTAAAGGAAAAAAATTGAATTAATTTTTTATTCATTCGAATTAATGCAGTATGTTGTAACTATAAATAATACCATATAGTGAATAAAAAAAAAAAAAGAAGAAACTGCACAATTTGAATAAATTTAAATGGAAATGTCATAGCCCTATTTTTATTAATTGATTAGTGCTGGATAGTTGTTCTTTTTTTTTTATGTAAAATACAAAATAGTAATAAAGAATTAATCGAAGAAAGTACAATCAATTTTTGTTTAAATGAAAATCGGGCTACGAATTATGGATTTGCAGTCGTATCTTTAAAGATACACAAGGTGTACATAGATAATACACACATTTACACTCACAATTACGCGCATACATGTTACACATTCACACACTGTGCGAAAAAAGTAAATGATCGTAAAATATATATATTGTACGTATGAAAAGCAACTAAAAAAATAAGCAGAGATTGATAATAACGAAAAATCTATACTGTAATATAAATATGAAATTATTGATATTCAAAATACCGCGATGAGAATAGAATACAGATAGTATTTTCTGCCGTCAATTCTTCAACTAAGACTGTGATTTTTAAATATATTAATTATAATTAGAAAACTCGTTATTAATACACGCCAAGCGATTAAATGAAATAATAAAAACAAATTATCTAAAACATTTTCTTGTTTTTAATCCCAATAATCCTTGTATTTATAACAAAAATTATTGTATTTTTTACATGTATTGTATAACAATTTATAAAAAATATATATTATAATTGTTCATTTAAAGCTTTAATTTTTACTTAAAATTTACCTCATTTTTATATTTATATTTAATGTCAAATTTCTATAACTTCTGATTTATGTTTTTCATTATAATATTAATAATATTACATTCATTTCTTTGTATTCAATTATATTAACTTACATTAACTTCTTTACAATAATCATATATCAAAATTGTAAACAGTAGATATTTTTAAAAAAATATTTTTTTAGTGTTATTTCATGATAAAATATTTGATTTTTAATTAGAAATCTATCAATTGATCAAACAGTAAAACAAAAATGAATTTCATTAATTAATATTTTAATTTAAAACTAAATAAAATTTAAATTGTTGTTTGTAAAAATTGATTCGAGACATTTTTCATGTTGAAATAAAAAAGATATAAATGCAATTTTAAGAATTAGACATCAGTGTTATTCATTACATCTTTACGGATCCTAATTATCCCTTTTTTAAATTGTTTTTGTAAAATACGCATTTTACATCAATATCTTATAAATATGAAATATAAAAATTTTGACTTTTATAAATTTAATTATTCAATAATCAAAGCTAATTTATTATCATTATTATTGTTGTTATTATTAGTTAATAAAGTGGAAAATCGAATTTTGTTATGTCGAATAATGATATTTATGAAAAAATTAGTTTATAATATTTTGTTTAATGAATTTTTTTATTAAATGCTTTATTTGATTAAGCAAATATTATAATAAATTAAATTCTTGTAATTAACTATTATGTATATTTAAATCGTAAATTCTAAAGTAAAATTTTTTATGTATGTAGTATACGACAATGATTTGTAATGGCTGTTCATAAACATCTTTATTAAGATATTTATTAACGGTTATGGATTCACATCTGTTAGAATTTTTATGATATTATTTTTTTGTTGAAATATTTAATATTCGCGCGGTTTATCATGAAAACTCATGATGTTCTGTGCTTTATTTATGGGTTTGTACGGACTAAATTTTGCGAATAGAACTGCTGATGTAAATATATTATAAGCAGTAATCAATATTTTTTCTAACCTTAACTAAGCTGAAAAGCTTTGTTACAAATTTAATTATATAAATAATTATAAAAAATTTACAAACAATATTAATGAATGATTAAATGTGTTAATAAAGAAATTTGAAAATTAAATTATTGAGTTATACAATAGTTATATAAAACATGTTTGGTTCGATTCGTGATAAATTTCAATCTGTACAAGATGGTCTTACTGCAAGGTAGTAGTTTGATAATTTTATACAAACAATTACACTTACTCATTTACACTTTAAATAATATTTTTAAATAATGTTGTATTGAAATATATTGAACAATCGAGTTTATTGATTTTCCTTAAATGAGTTGTCAAGATTGTTGAAAAGTAATAAATATTCATTACAAATATTTCCTACATTATAGCTTACGTGGGTTAACATTAACTGAAACTTCTGCAAGACCTAAAAAGCTGTTTAATACAAGGAAAGTTAATTACAATGCTGGTGCTGATATCCTTCATCATTTCCAAGTAGAATGGAATAAGTTACATGAATTTTCTGAAGAAAATGCAGAAAAAGCTCAAGAAGCAGATGTATTGATAGCAACGATTCACGAAAAATTAGAACTTCAGTGGAATAGCATGTCAATGTTAAATAATACTTTAAGTTCTATACCAAAAATTAATGAGACTGTTAAAGGATTGTTGGACCAAATAGGTAAAATTTATTTTAATAATACTTGAACATTGTTTAATTTATAATCTTAAACTCATGAATATAGAAAAAAATTATAAACTATAATAAATTAAGTAATCATTAATTTTAATGATTAATATAATTATCATTAAAACAGGTTCGCTACAAAAATTGTTCGAAGAAGTAGATAATGCAATTTATGAACTGAGAGACTTGCAAGAAGTTTTAGAATTACAAAACTTTCAACTTGATCAAAAAGTACAATTGGTTCTGTATAAAGAGAAAAAAATAGTTGAACTTAATTGTATTAAAGGTAAATAAATTAATGATTTAAAATCAATAATATTTCAATTTATTGATATGATTTTTATTTTATTAGAAAAATTAGCAAATAAGCATGCAGAAAAGATTTTAAGGCATGAAAAAGAACAGGAAAAATTCTTGAAAGAAAGACAACAAACATTTGATGAAGCTTTTAAAGAACAATTGCAAGAATACAAAAAAACAGGTTTTATACCAAGTAAATATAATTTATACATCTTTAAAGAAAATTATTATTTGTAAAAAAAATACTAAATTTTTTATACATTGTAGAACCAACTTCAAGTATACAAAAAGGACCCAGTTTGGATGAAATAGTTCTTGATTCAGATTTAACTGACTTTAATGAATTTTTTAAAGAATAATATAAAACAATAATTTTAATATTTTTAATAAGTGTTACAAATATATTTTACAATTGATGATTAATTATAAAGATTAGGGGCCATAAATTTAATATACAAACAAGTTAAACCTATTTATACATTAGCAAATAGTAAGTTTACTAATTATTGGTAAAATAGGTACATAATATTATTCAACTATGTCTTTAATTAGAATATTTAATCATTAACATTATAATAATTAAAGATATTATTTAGTATACATTCTATATTACAATTTGGTTTGATTTTATAGTTGATTATTATAAAAAATCAAAATTATGTTTTAATAATTTTAATTGTATTTTAATCTTATGGATTTAATTATTTTTTATTAAAATTGCCTTATTGCATATTGTCTATTTTGTTTATTTTGTTGATTATTTTTTGAATTATATTGATTTATTCCAGTATTTTGTTGTGAAATAAATGAGTTTTGATTTTGTTGAGTTACATCTAGTTGATAATTTGCAATGTTAGTTTGAGGAGGTTCACTGAAATAAAAAAAAATGTAATAAAAATAGTTTAATTTCATTTAAAAAATAAATTATTAAATTTGTAAATAAAAGCATTTTTAGCACAAGTACTTTTTTCATATAATTTATACTAAAAAAATACTTTCCATTAAATATTTTAAAAATAATTTTAATGTGAAATGTTAATTACATTCTTAAAAAATTATAATATAATAATCATATATTTTAAATAAAATTTAATTTTTTAAAAAAAAAAAATTAAGATTTACCATCCTGTAACATTTTCAGCAGCATCACAAGCATTAATAAGTTCGTTAAAAGCAGCACCTTCTCCACAATTCTGAAGACGTGGTCTATTTTCTACACAAATGTAATAATGTTGACAATCTGATGGACTCCTGTAAAATCTTATTTCTGAACTTAAAAATTGATTTTGATTTACATTTGGACAAGTAAATCCAAGAAATGCTACAAATAAAAAAAAATATTATTTATTAAGAATTATTATTTTTATATGAACCTGTATTACTATTAAATACTTCTGATGTATAATAATATTAATATAGGTTCTTGTATAAATATAATCTTTAAAAAAAATCACCTTCAGCATCACAATCAGGTACTTGATCTGGCCAATCACAGCGATAAGATTCAGGATTATATGCTAAACCTTCAGGACAATTAAAAACATAAGATCTGCCTTCAACGCAATTCATAAATTGGCCACAATTTTGTCTATCGCCTATTTTGAAATATCCATATTGGTGAGGACAATCTTCAGTCGGTTGCGGTGGTTCTATAAAACAGATGATAAAATATTTATTATTCTTTAAATACAATTTTATTGTAATAAATATAATTTATAATTTACATTATTAAATTTATAAAAAATGTAAATGAAAATCACTTCAATTTATTTTACATTAATAAATGTTATAAAAATATTATGAATGTGAAAATTTAATTTGAGTATAAAAAAATTGTATTAATTTAATGTCGTTGTAAAAAATTAAATATTGGTAGTTATTTCAATAATTAAAAACATTTAATAACTTTAATTCATATTACGAATATTTATAAGGATTACATTATATTATATTATATTATATTATAAAAGGAGTATCAATTTGCTTCGTAAATTCTTTAATAATTTAATAAATTTTAACGATAAAAATGGGGTAATTTTTACCCTCCATGTAAATGTATAAAAAAGTAAAATTATTTTTAAAAATTATAGATATATTTTACTACAAAATATTCAATTTCTTGTTCATAAAAACATAATTATTAGTTATCATACAAGCTCAGATCGGATATGTAGACATGTACAGTCTATTAAGTAAGGGCAGGCGCAGCATTATTCGCAATCAGTAAATAGTAGAGTTCTGAAATTTTGTGAACAAGTTGACATGGTCTCAGCCTCTGATGTACTTGTAAAAAAGTTACATTCAAAGTCAAAAGAAAATTGTGAGGGAAAAAATGTGCTCTATCCGTCGAACAGTTTTCCCTTTTTACATATCCAAAAGGACCAAAATGAAAATAACCCTTTGTATCCACGACAAGATATTTGAAAAAGGTCAGACTCGATATAAAAAAGCAGTTAGAACATTGCAATGAATCGAAAAACATTGATGGCGGAATCCTAGCTTGAGTTTGCTTCTAGGGCAATCAAAATTAAGGTAAAATAAAAAAAAAAAAAAAAAGGTCTACACATATCGCACATAACTGCTCGTGTTTACTTGCGTGCAAATAATTTGAAATGATCAAACACAATGAATAATAAACCACTGATGTTTGAAAAGTACGCTACTGACTTGTGCCAGGAGTAATTTTTTTTGTCCGACGAATCTTCTGTTTGTGGCTATTCAATCATCAGGCCATGAGTCTGCTTGGTCCTCAACTAATTTCGTCCAGCGCACTCTTAAATGCCCAATAAAGACTCATCTTGGGTGGTCTTTTTTTCTTTTTTTTTTTGTTTGTTTTTCAAATAGTTTCGGCAGTTTGAGCTTAATTACAGAGAATCTAAATATTGCCAGGTTGGTCAAAAGCTTTGTTACCGACAATTTATCAAGCAATTTATCAACGAAAACGAGAACTAGATTCTTTATGAGGACAATGACCCAAAAAAACAGCCTCGTTTGCACCGAATGATAACGCGAAAAAGGTGTAGCGTCACATTAGATTGGCCTACAATCGTCACAATCGGCTGATAATTCCATCGAAAACGCCTGGGCCTCCAACGGGGAGAAGCATCAAGGGAGGCCCCCACCTATAGTTTAAAACGACTATTCCGAGAAGTTCGAGAATAAGTTGGGCTGTCGGGTTATTCCCTTCGAATATGCTGAAGATTTAGTGGAAAGTATGCCGCGGAGATGCTAAACGATTATTGACACTGGCGGGTGACCGGAGATCTTATTTATACAATTGCGTCATGTTTCGGAACACGTATAATAAATGTGTGTAAAAAAACGTTTCCTTAGATATTAATCTTTGGATTAATTTTATGCTTTACACACTTCTAGCTAAGATGCTCCAGGTATTGCTGTTTTCAAAATATTGTATAATTGTACGATTCAATCAACAATAATGAAAATGTATCCAACAAACATTCTCATCCGATAAATAATTAAATAAAATAAAATAATATATAAGGCATAATAATAAAGGAGAGATGTTTTGAAATTATAATTAAAAAATTATTTTTGAAAGTATTACAGGCTTGGCATATCATAAAATACAAATGAGCGAAATGATGGTTTTTCAAAGAATCTCAATCTATAAAATTTAACGTACAAATATACCGAAGAATTTTTATGCAGTGGCATTTTAAACTTTTTAATGGTTGATCGTCAATTTCATGACCAAGTAATATAAGTTATATAACAATCTTTGAATGTTTAAAAAGGAGAGAAAAAAAATTATCATTATAAATTAACGCAGATTTTTTTAATAAGTCATTGCACGTACCTATATCAATACATTTACATGGTGATTTTTAATGAAAACAATAATTTTATAATTATATGATGGTTACTCAAGAAACAATATATATTTTTTCCAATAACTACCGTGATAAATTCAGTCAAATGATTGTTATTGCGATATATTATCTGTGATATAAATCTTTCTGCGTGATGATAACGTGTATTTCAATGTACTTTTACATGCATATACATGAAAAACTCACGAAGAGCGGATCTTCCGAGACATTGGACATCGATCGGGTAACCACAGGGGTAATTGAATCTTGCGTCGGGGTTGAACAGCAAACCTTCGGGGCAAACTTTCTCTTCGCCAATCCCTTTGAAACATTCGATATAAGCATCACATTGGGTAGGCACAGGAAACCTGCCGTTGGGTTCTGGACAAACTATTCCATTGCCAATGACAGAAGGTTCGAAATTTCTTGGTTGCTGAAATTGTCTTTGCTGCTGTTGTTGGGATTTTTGATGATGTTTTAAGAACGGGTTGTGGCTAACATCAAAATAATTTTGTCCATCCTGGTCGAAATGTCTTTGACGTTGCTGGAATTGTCCGAAGCCTTTGCAGTCCAAAGATCGGAAAATGGGAAATTTTAATTCATCATCATTGTTATGACTTTCTATTTTATGTGCGTGTGCGTGCGCGCGTGAGTGTGTATATAGCTGTATAAACAATTTTTCAATATCTATAAAAGTTCAACAAGACCAATAACAGTGAAAAAGCGTGTTTGTATTACTACCGGTCGTTAAAGTTTCTTGAATTAACTCAATACGCTTGAAAATTAAAATTAAAACATTTAGTATAAATAAAGTATTTAATGATTAATAATTTTTTTTTTTTTTTTATGTACAGATAATTTGCACTTGTAATATTTATAATAGGTGGAAATTATGACTATTAAATTTATTATTAAAAAGAAATTTTATATGCTTCTTTGTATTTTTTTTTGTTTAAAATTATTCTTAAAACTATTTATTTACACAAAATCAGCTTATTTATAAAATATAAAATTTGTTTGAAAGTACTTTCATGCAAGTACAATTATGTAATTATAATTTTAGATGTGCAATAATTTTGAAACTGAAACTTGATTTTAAAACTTATGAAATACGTAATACTTTTAATACTTTTTTCATATTAAAAGAAGCATCCGATTTGAAATGTATTTGGAATTTATATTTTTGCACAGGAAACCGAAAAACTTTTTAAAGCATTTGATGTTATTTAAAATAGGTTTTCTTGAAAAAAATAGGCAATGAAGATGAAGTATCAGTATTTCTAATTGGTGCCAAAGATTTTTATAGTTTTTTTTTTTTTTTTTTTTTTTTTTTTTTTTTTTTTTTTTATGGTATAAAAGTTACAAAATTTTGTATTTGGATTTAATTTTTCCTTAAAAATGAGATAAATATTCGCTTTTTATCATATATAATAAAAATAATAACCTCAATAATCTTTGAACAATATAAAAATATATTGTATTGGTGTTTGAATAAAAGACAACATTTTAAGAAATATCAGGCCCTTCCATTACATCGAAATATATAACAGTCATCGATGCTCATAAAATTTTATGATATCGGCCAAGTAAACTACAGGTTTACAAAGTGTCCTTTTAAATATTTGACGCATAATGGTTTTTAATATAAAAACGCAAGGCAGAGGTATCTTAATCACGAGAAAAAGGTGTTTTTTTGTAAATTATAAATAAAATCTCCAAAAAGTTAAATTAATTTCCGGTCTTCTGGAGAGGCACTGAATCATCGATTACGATCGCCCGATCTCCTACGCGATCTACAAGCGTTACACGATATCGCATCAAAAGCTTATTTCGCAACCCCGCAACCGGGTACCACTGATCAATCCGATCCGATCCGATCTGAAATCCCTCCCAAAAGGTTTTCTCGAGCCGATCATTGCAGTGTACACGCCGAGGCCTGGGGCCCCATCCGCTCGAAATCGGTGCACAGAATAAAAAAACGAAAAGGAAGGAGGGAAATAAACGAATTTCAGCGTTGCGCAACCATTCGGAGGGTTGATCAGAAACCGTCGCGAGAGTAAGAGGAGCGACACTCCGAGGAAAGTGAGGAGTCCCCTAGAGAGCGACCTCGAGAGCACCTAAACTCGCCAGGCTTTCGTTTGATTATATAATAAATGAAGAACCGCTCGGCTGTTGGGCCGGCAAAAGAGGGAGGGTAAAGAGATGAAAAAAACGAGGAAAATAAGACGAAAAAGAAAAGGGAAGATGAGCGGACGGATGGCCTCGAGCGCGAGGCGCACGCGCGAATTGAGGCTGCGAGCGCGCTGTTATTATTTGGTTACAGATCACGGCCCGCACTTGTAATTTAAAGACTCGGGAGAGCGTTTTGGCTGCTCCAGAGGGAGGGAGGCTGACAAAGGCAAAAAGGCCAAAAGATGAAAAGTCATTTATGTATCCGATAAACAAAAATTAATCGTACCGATCCGGCACACTCCGCCTTGGGCCTTCTTTTCTAGAATTTGTCCTCAGGACGGGGTTTTAGAAAGGAAGGTACACTTCTTGGAAATCGTTCGAGTATAAAATAGCAGAAGCTTGTATTTATTACGATAAAAGCTGACGATACGATATTTATAATAGCTGCGAGTACCTCAGGATTATGAGCTCACTGGATTTATTTTCTATTTCTATTTAACTTAATTAACATGCGCGTACCGACCTCAATATGAGTAAATTTTATTCTTTAATATCTTTATTAATTTAAATGAGCCCATTATCCTCACTCTGATCTTCGAAAAAGAGTTTTGTTATATAATTATTATTGATTAATTAACGCACGACCATTTGACCTACGCTCATAAAATACTATTCTATTGCTTTAAACCATCGACATTTTAATGTATCCAGTAAAAGAATAACATTGCTTTTTTTATAATTTACCAAATATCAAGGTTTTTTCTTTTTAAAATATCCAATGCAACGTCAAAAACACATTATTTTATTGGGATACTTTACAATCTTATAACGAGTTATGTCACTTAACTAGGTATAATATATTAGATAAGATAATTTTATTACTTATTGTTTGAATTGCATATTAATAGTAATATTTTTATGGTATCTTGTTGCTTCTAAAATATTATTTTTTTTGTTTAGATGTTTGGATAAATTTTATTTGTAAACAATGTTATATACATATACTTGTAGCACTTAATTTATATTTTTCCTTGTCTTTTTCATATTTTAATATTAATTTTACATACTTTGTAATAAAAGAATACTAAATTTACTGTAAATATTACTTAATGTTAACAAAAAATTAACAATAACTTTAACTAATTTTTTTTTTACTGCTAGCATTCAAATGCATTAGGACTGTTCTTTAATTAATAATAAAAATAATTATTTCTTATAGTTTTTATTCAGAATACGAACCGTACTCATTATTGATATTATACTTGATGTATCATATATCTTAACTACGCATTTATTTTTAGTAGAATTAAATGGCTTAAAATAATTATATAAATTTATTAACATGACTTGTATATTAATTATCTCATCTCATATAAAAAAAAGAATTACTCAATATTCTTATGAAATAACAATTATCAATTTATGTAATTAAAATTTAAATTTGAGGTTTTTTTCATTATATGTTTGAATTTATTTGAGTAATTTAAGAATTCAATTACTTAGAGATATTAAGAAATATGAAAAATGATACTCATATAAAAATTACACAAGATCATTAAATTTGCAATTGTAGCATGACGCCGTGTTATACTACATTATCATATTTGATAATATAAATTCTTTTTGAAAAATGTGATTAATTATTGAAGAAACAATGGGCCAAGTTTGATGTCCTGTAATATTCTGTGGTTCCCTACTTTGGTAAATTTTGTTCACCATTAATTATATTTTTTTTTAAATTACAAAAACGAATCAATGTTAAAGGTTCAAGTCATAAATATTTTATTTTAATAATATAATGACGAGCTTAAAAATGTACAAGATCATAAATGTGTTTATAAAAATATTAAAATTCAAATGACTTAACGCTTGTGGATGGTTATAAAGGTGATAATGTTTACGGACTGTCTGTTACTTTTAACGTGTCGATGTAGGATAGATGTTGCGAAATTTAAAAGTTGCAGAGATGAAAAATTAATTAAAATAGTCGTTGCAGTAATCGTTCGGCATCATGCGGCAAAAGTATTTATGATGCATCGTCATTTACAAGAGATGTTGGAATCCCCGAATACGCTTCCGTAATATTTGTCGACAGTAACAGAAAATAAGATAAAGCAAAATGAAATCTCCGAGGTTTGCTTCCATCGCTCCGAATTTTGTACGAAACTGCTATTGGGGGGGGGGATGTGGATATGAGAGAGAGAGAGAGAGAGAGAGAGAGAGAGAGAGAGCGAGAGAGAGAGGCAAGAGATGCAATGGGAGAAGTGCAGGTGTAGTCGGAAAGCCCCAAAGCTTGAGGCCTGAAAAAAGTAGGTTGATCCCTTGTACTCACAGGTGACGAGGAGGAGGCTGAGGATAACCGCGGCCCGGAGCTGCACGAATCCCATAACTCTTGGCGTGGGCCCGAAAACTGCTGAACGTTGAAGACTGTGGTTACCTGTTGACGCGCAGCCCGTCGGAGGTAGACTACGCGCGTCGACCCCAACTCCGCCGCTTTTTCAGGGGCCTGCCGCAGGGCCCGGACGCGAACGCCGAGTTCGCCGCCGGGAGGTAGTGCTTTTGCTTCGGTTCTCACTCCCAGTGAGAAACGCCTTCTCTCCCTCGAGTTTTTTATTGCACACCCGATGCTTTTCGCGAATAGGTAATTGGCTTTGAAGAGCATTTATTATTTGCGTTCCTCGCTCGTTTTTGCAAATCTCCTCCGAGTGCTTTTCACTTGCAATTAATGGTGGCCATCGCGGCTATTTCGATGTTTAGATACAGAGCATTTTTAATAACAAAGCAGCATCCCGCGCTCACCCTGCCTGGGAATTTTCCCGAAGCTGCTGCTTTTTACGGCTGGGGAGGTGGAACTTTTGTCTCGGTCCAACCGGATTATCCTCTTTCGTTCCCCGGATCCTTGAATTATGTATCAACGGTTGCATCACTTATGAGGAGTAATTTTTGAATAATAATAAACATAATAATAAATTGGCACATCTCTTGGCCACTAAAACGAGCTTGTTGCTTTTCAGGAATTTTTATTTATATTGCAATCGATCTCCAAAAGAACCCATTTTTAAGAACCCATCAAATGCTCTTTCAGACTTATCTACCACGATTTATGCTGATGCATATTGTTATAATAGTAACAAATTTATATTGCATGCATACTTAAGAATCTTTCAAAAGTTATTTATTAATGCTTCCAAAGATCCTGTAGGCATTTTACATTTGCGAAAAATTTTTATTTTAAAAGTGATAAATATTTGCTCGAGATGAAGGAAAAAATAATTTATTCTACGTATCTCTTTATTATCATTGGCCAATCTAAATCTCGTCAGTCTCCTAACGAAAAATATTTATATCCTATGAAGAAGGGTACGTTTGCATTTCACCAACTTTGTGTTGATAAGTCCTTCTTTTCATGTTTTGCGTGGAATGGATTACAAGAGTCGCATCTTTTTTGATAATGCATAATAAATTAGGAGCGGCAAATGTGATCAGCTCAATGGTCTTCGGTTTTAATAAAAAACATTTCCATTTGTGATTTGAAAAGTAGCAAGGCACAATCCATACCGGCGACCGTGATTTAAACTTCGATAAGCTAATTAAAAATAATAATCAAGAATTTGGCAATACTTGAAGTAGATGTTCGAGTTCAATTATGGTATCCGATAACTTTGCACTAACAAAAATAATATTTTTTCTAAACAATTTAATTATTTTTAATCCTACTACACAAATGAAGTTATGTGAAAAAGTTTATAATAATTTGGATTTTTTATAAAATTTGTTGAAACGCTAGGTTTATTTTTACGTGATGGCGTGCAATTCGAATTTATTAATATTTAGATATCAACATAATATTAGATGGTCACTATTATCGTTTTTGAATATTGAATACAGCATTACTCATATGAATATTGATCACACCTTTTGGTTAGTATTATTAGTCACAATCACTTTATAGATAAATGATTTTTAGTTACGCAAGATTCAATCAACATATACATTATTACATACATTATATTTACTTTAAATTAGAATATTTAAAATAATAATTAATATTCAATAACGTATGATAAAATCCAGTGTCAAATATATAATTTTTTTTGCTACAAATTATTTACTGTCTGTATTTTATTAAGCAAACCAATTTTGAAATCTAGTCATTTATAATTATATAATTTTTATTCTTTTTAGGAGATCTTTTCAAACACTTAATTAAAATTCATATAAAATACATATTTATACATTACAATTATTAAAAAGATTTTTATGAATTAAACATTATAATAAGTTAAAATTTTAAATTCTTTTTATTAAAAAAATATATAGTAGTATTTATAATCTTTCTATAAAAATTCAGTTTCAGTTATAGGTATAATAAATTTAAAAAAAAAAGAAAGTAATAATACTGAAGAAACAGAAATCAAAATATTTTACTTTTATTTTATTTGAAAGTATGATTGAAAATTTGTAATTCCTTAGAATTTTAAATTGTAATTGTTTTTAATTATTTATTATTCTATATTATATTAATAACTTAATTATAATAAGCAAATATGCTTTCTTATAATATTTATAATAGTATATAAAAAGAATAAATTTTGATGCGTTCAATACGTTGTAATAAAAAATAATATATAATTTAAAATAGATTTTAAATTATTGATTTATAAAGGTTCATATAAAATCAGATATTGATTCTGTATATTTACAAAAATTATCTTTTTTAATTAGAGTTTTATTAAATAAATTATATTTTGATGTTTTTGCTTTATTAAATAATAAATTTTTACAAGTTTTTTTTTTTAAATTATATTATTAATTTCAGAATTAAATTTTTTTTCATTCATTGCATAAAAATTATTAATATAAAACAAATAATTTTATTATGGATTATAAAGATGTGTTTATATAAAAAAAAACTTATTTTAAAGAGAAATTGTAATGTATCCGTGTGAATGAAAATTGAATTCTTAAATGTACATTTTTTGCTTTTGGTTTTGAGAGATGTACTCCATTTATATTTATAAGCTTCACAAAAGACAAGTTATTTTACTAGCATTAGTATTTTAATGGAATAAGTAAAGTATTATTATTTAACTCTCGATTATTCCATAGGTTTAAGCCTACTTTTTTCGTTTATGCAAATAAAGAAATTATGACAAGAGAGTATTTTATATTAAAATTTGTTTTAATAAAAAATTGTATTTGTAATGAATAGTCTATTGTGCATGAATTTAAATAATTTTGTTTTTATTACTTTTAAAATTAAGAAAAAGTTTAAATTAAATTAATACTCATTTATGTTAATTATATGAATGATTATTATCTCCATGATATTGTATGAATTATTGATAAAAATAGTTTCTCACTGTTTAGTAAATATTTTTAATATTCAATCGAAAAAATTGTTTGCTAAAAATTATTATTTAATTAAATATTAAATATAATAATATAAAATTGAAATTTATTTTTACATAGAATTATAATATTGTTCTTAAAGTTATTTGTAGATTCACTATAGTAATAAAAACAATTTCTTGATTAAATGCGATCCTTTATATCTAAAAAACTGTAAGCGTGTAATATATTTTATGATGTAAAATTTATGATAAATTTAAAAATGGTTTTTTATAATTATAAAAATTAAACGCGGTAAAAATAAAGTATATTAAAAATTTAATCGGTGCTGATTTTATCTATAAAAATGTATGCATTTTATTTACTTAAACAGTTTAGTTTTCGAGATGAATATTCTACCAAAATATAAAAAATCAATTTCTAATTATTTCAAAACAAAACATCAATATGAGGTAACAATCATAGTAGTACAAATATGTATTGTCAAGATTATTAAATCTTCTAAACGAGAAAAAATAATAAATTAAAGGAACTTTTATCACTTTATATAGTGTATTTTAAATTTCCAAGAATATGTGACATTAATGTCCCATTTGTGTTTGATATATGCGTTTGATAAGCGAAGACATAAAGAAAAAACAATGAGAGAGAGAGAGAGAGAGAGGGTGGACACCTTAATTTCTGTTCTGTAGTGGACATAAGACAACAATTCGAAAAACAAGATATATCATTTTTACGATATAATGTACACCAAAATTCACTCTAACTCCGATAATGAAAGTTGATGAATTCGGTTAGCTCCTAAAAATTCACAATACCTGTACGCATTATTTAAATGAATATTTATTTATTGTATTTTATAAACTTTTTTGTATTAAGTTTGTTCTAAAGGTAGTCAAAGTCGCGCTTCGACCTCGCGTATCATGTTCCGCATTTCTTGAATTTCAGAAAATGGAACTAGAAATCCTTGAGAGGGAATAAAAAGAGAAAATAGACAAGGGTAGGGTGTTGTCATTGTGCATCTCGTGCGTCAATGTGAGTCATTAAAAATGAACTGACAATGAGCTTTACGAGAGTTTAATAATGTTAATAGATTTTATACGTCAATAGTAAATATGGACAGTGATTAAAATCAATGTTTAAAATTTTGTTTTTCATAATCATTTCCGTTACTTCAACATGAATATCACGACTGATATTGCAAGAAGAAAAACGTTAATAAAGGAACAGTCACTTTGATCAGCTATAATTGCATTGTTCCTAATAAACAACTCTAGTGATTACGTAAAATGAGTACTAAAACACTGAGTGCAATAGCAGAAGATTACTTTTACAATATAAACCCTTTGGCAAAGAGGATATGTGATGATGTTGCAGCAACTAAGGATGCCTACGAGGGACTGTGGAATACACTTAGTCTAGAAGAACGCAATCAAGCTTTAGATGAAACAATTATTCAACCAGAAATTGTACTTAAATATGCTTCAAAAAAACTAGAAGCTGCCAAAGATTTTCCAGATTACTATCCAAAACTTAGAATTCAAACAGGAATGAAATACATTATTGATGAAACTGGATTGGTATATTGAAATTACAATAATAATGTTAAATAATAATAATTAAATAGATTTAGTAAATTTTTTCTTTATGTTGTATTTATATCGTAAATATAATTTTGAATTTCAATTATTACTTTTAGACTTTACGGTGGAAAGATGAACACTCAGCACCATTTTCCTTTATGACACAGTCGCAAATGAATCTTGACTGCTTGGACCAAATAAATGATAAAAATAATATGATTATGTCTAGCTATATTTCTAATACATCACATTATACAAATCCTTGTAGTATGAGAAAAACTTCTGATTCTTTGGAGGATAATAATAGTTCACCTTCAAGTCACAATAGTTTTTATAAATTGGAAAATTATTCAGATACCATATTTTCTACAGAAGGCTGTAATACCATCCACAGTAGTTGCCCTGATACTGAAACATCAGAAGGCATGTTTTCTAAATTTATAAACAAAAATTCTGTACTAAAAATCCAAAATAGCTCTGATGAAAACATCGAGAGTTTAATATTACAATCGAATGTAAGAACTTCAAAAAATAATTGTAGTGACAAGAATTTCATCAGTATAAATTTTGATAAAAATTTAAAATCCAATGATATTGAATCAGTTGCACTACTTGATACTCCAAGTTCGTACAACAGTTGCCAATCTTCAAATTTCAATCAAGATCCAGAAATACCTAAAACAGGATTTGAATTTTTAGATAATTGGTAACATTTTGTAGAATAAAACACAATATAACTATAGATTTTTTTTACCATTTTTTATTAGAAATTAATAATTAAGATGACACCAAAAAAGTTTCACTATTTTAAAATACTTTTAATCTCTGTAATCATTATACTTATACTTAAATGCTACATGTGAATAGCATAAATTAACAAAAAGTATTGCAAAAAGAATAAGAAATTACAAAGTAGTAAATTGTAAAATGAAATTAAAAATATTTAATGTTTTTGATTTAGTTTTTTAGTATATAAATTTTTATATCTATGTTACTATAAAATAATTTTTCACCAAAAACATGACAAATAAGCCTAATGTATATTTCCACATAACCACACACTAAAGATTACCATGACTAGTTATAGATAATAAATTTACATAATAATCTTAAAAATTAAAATAAATAATATAATTATACAATGTATGTATTTAATATATTATCAAATATGGTTAAAAATATACTTTGTATACAAATTTTACATATAATATAAAGAAATGATAATTAAATATTATATGCACTTAAAAATTTAATTTGTATAATAATAATAATATACTATAAAAATAAGTGTAAGACCTTAAGACAGACTGGAATGTATTCTATATAGTTAAGACTGTAACTATTTTTTGCCACTTATATATGAATAAATGTATAATTATAGTTCAAATTTTAAATTCGAAATAAACTTTTCTAACCTTTTTAAAATTGTAAGACAATATTGGGTGAAATGACATAGATAAATATATATTTCAGTAAATAATTAATGTAGCGATATTCATACATTTATACGAATAAAACATTAATAAAACTTTTTATACGTATTTATCATTCATTATTGATATTTTTATTATTACAATAAGTTATTTTTTGGTATCATTGTCTAATTTTGTTGATTTTATTTAAATGTATTTTATCATTATTATCAAACTGATACATTATTTTCATAGAATTTAATTGTGATATCCAAATAATTCATTAAATAAATATAATTGTAATTTGTGCAATTCAGTGTTTTATCATATATATTGTTATTTTATAAAACAAAGAAATTTATCATGATTTTATAATAAATTCTGTAATCTTAAAAATAATAATTTTAATGAATATTAATATTAATATTAATAAATTATTTAAAAACGAAGGATACTTTATGGTATAAATAAATAAAAAAACAATTATTTAACATCTCTGCCTGTAAGTTTTGATTACTAGATAATTTTTTGTACTTAGCAAGGTTATATAAAAATTCAAAGTTTAAAATACAAAACAGAAATAAATTATACAGCTAGGTTATTTATTTAAAAAATAAATGCATAATTAAATTTAGTGTATAATATATTTGAGCAATGTAACTCATGTAATACTATATGGAAACACGTTTTTATTATTTATTTTTTATACATTGTAATATTATGTCTTATGTTTACAATATAAGAATTTTGAGGTATGTTAACGCATATTGTACATTATGTTCATGTGTAATATTTTTTTTTTATTTTTGTTGCGTAAATACTTTTTCTCTTATTAATACATTCGGAGAAGAAATTCATATACTTAAGTTTATAAAAATTTATTATTTATTAAAAAATCAAAAAATTATTATTTACATGTATACTTACCGTCAGTGCATATTATTTAATCTTAGAATCTTGTTCCGATTTTATTATTGCTTCTAGTTTATTATTAATTATTAGAACAGAGTATTTATATTTATCATATAATTAAAAACTATTGGACCATTTAGAAAAAAATTAATCGAAATAAGTTAAAGATAAAACAATTCGAAGTCAATACCATCGTTTTAAACTTAAAAGACTTATTTTTAATTATTTTTTTCAAATATATAGATAGTAATCATTGTATGTTATAATAGTTTTGATTATTTTTATATTATCTAATTATATATATATAATTATTGACAATAAAAACCTTATTTAAAAAATTAAAAATAATGTTTTGTTTTTATTATATGATATAACTGAATTTGTAATTTAAAACTCTGATTGACTCACAAATTTGTTAATACAAATTATTTATTATGTACAAATAAATTATTAATGATTAAAATATTTTTTTTAAATAATTATACTTTTTAATGTTTAGATGTAGTTTATAAGAGTTAAAAAATATCTTAAATAAATTTTTTTATTTTAACTTATTTAACATTACTATTTATATATTCACATTGATATAAGAATAAAAAAAACAAGTGCTTTTAAATATTTTTAAGTAACTCAAAATTGACAATAAGCATATGCGCAAAAGGAAATCAATGTCTTCGTATAATATTAATTTTAATTTGATTTATTGGTAAAATATTTTATAAAAATTGAAAAAATTATTATTAAATAATCATTTAGCAAAATTTAAAATATAATTAAATAAAATAGATTACTATTTTTTTAATTGTTAATAAATATATTAATTTTAATGACATTTTTTTTAATGAAAATTCATTATTACTTATTGTTAATTAGATTAATAAATTAAAATTTCTTCGTATATGCGACTTAAATTTATTTCTTATAATGTATTGGATAAAAATATAATTGAATTTATAATTATATTATTTTAATGTAGAAATCGAATTAAAACGAATTCAAAATTATGTTCACAGATAAACTTGTAAATATGTAAAAATAATGATTTATTTTAATTCTAATTTAGGATTTTTTAATTCTCTCTTCAATATTATATAATAAGTTCTGATAGAATTTAAATAATTATAAATATCAATATATTAATACGTTATATTTTTTCAATAGATGTCGCTAAAAAGAAAAAGAGTAGTTATTAATTATTAAAAGGTTTCAGTATTTGTTTCGATACTCTTATCAATTTTTTATATATAAAAAAAAGAAATTAAATTTAAGTTAAGTTTATTAATGTTTTATTAAACATTTCTTAAATATATTTAATATGTCTGTGTGTTTCGGATTTAAAATTTAGTTATCTTCTTCTATATTAGGAGTATTGTTTAATTAAATAAGTCGCATTTCGGAAATTAATTTTTTTTATCTAGCATTTTTACTTTTATTTAATCTATATTATGATTATAATTATTAATATAAAATGAAATTATGTGATAGAAAAGAAAGTATTTCTACATTCGCAGCTATAATTTTTCTATTAAATTTTCTTTTATGTAAACTTAAATATTTTATATGACCTTTTAGATATAATTAAAAGATTATAGTATGTTTTTAAATAATAAAATATCTGTATTATTAACCGTATTTTTATTTTTGTATTTTTTGTTTCACGAAAAGGATTATGAAATGAAGCAAATTAATTAAAATTCTTATACATGTTATTTTATTACAAATATAGTACACATTAATTTTTCATGCTTTGTCTAGCATCTTTGTACACAATATTTTCTCCCACGTACTTAATATGTACATGTTACAAATAATTTACAATCCGCAATATGAGAAAGTGAATTACTTAAACGGCTAATGGCATATATTACGTATATTATAATATATGAACAAACAGTTTGATATTCTAAAGATAGTTCATATATCAAAATAATGCAAACATCAAATGAATTTCTAAATATAAATTATTTTTACAATTAAATTATCGACATTCACTTTTAAGAATAATAAACAGATTCAATACTAGATTAAAAGGCACAATATTTATAATCACATAAATACATATATAAAAGTTTTAGAGTGTCAAATTAGAATAATTTACAGAAACACTTGTATTTACTTTCATTAAATTCAAGTAATTAAAAAGGAAAAAAATATGTAAGAACATTATACCTCAGCTCATCAATCAATAATGGCTACAATAATGATACAAGTTCACTAACACCTTGATACAAGGTATTTCCAAAGAAATTAGAATACTACGCATACTTATAAAAAGTTAATAATCTGTGAAAATGCACTTATAAAAAACTTATGTTCAAAGGGCCAATACTTGACAAGTAACAAGTAACTCAAACATATTCCTCGGAGGGATTGTTGATTCCGTTGATGGGAAGGCGAAGGTTACTCGTAGAAGGTACACGAGTAGATCCATCAGGTAGTTCAGCAATGTCTATAAAAACCCCCACAAGGCTCTCAAAGTTTGGTCCCCAGTTGAGGAGGTAGTCCCAACTAAGAGCGGTATTTGCCGAGGGACACTCTCCGTTCGACGATCCATAAAGACCGCCCACGTGGCTCGAGACGTCATCATCCGAGGCAACGAGTGTACTCAGTGATCCCCGAAAAGAGCGTTCGAAGCCATCATAGGGAACCCCTGCTTTATTGGCTTGTGGACTTGTGCTGGATCCAGGTGTCACCCCTTCACCAGTACATTTGTCTCCTACAAGTGAACCACTATCGTACTCGATCTCAGAACATGTAAAACTTTCATCGGCGCTTTCGTCGCTTGGATGTGAGTTTCCGCGTTCTAACCTCTCGACCGGAGGGCTGTGACGTCTGCGAAGTCGTGGCTGCGCCTCACTGGATGAGCTTACTGCGTCTAACGTTGATACGAGGCTTGAGGTACGTGGTCGTGCATTCAATCGTTCAACCTCTTCAGCAGTGAGACCTCGAGGTCCGGGCTCGCCAGAAGTTGGCTCAACTCCTGGTCGCTGCAAAGCTTTTCGACTAGTGGTTGATCCCGACAATTGGCTCATGATTGGCGAGTTAAGACTACGCTCACTGTTGGAGTTGAGGGCATCTTTACCGACACCACCTGAGGATGAGGTCGTGGCCAAAAGTGCACTTTGGAGAGGTTTACCACTAATGTCATGCAGGGTCAGGATACGTGGTTGCTGGGCCGAGAGTTCACTGCTAGGTGATAATCTTGCGAGTGGGGTGCTTTGAAGAAGCTTTGGAGCTGTGGGCGTTGATTGACCATGGGGTAGGACAGGTGCTGCTCGAGGTTGGAACGCTGATCCGTGTTTGTGACGGCCAGTATAACCAGCGACCGAGGGTGGACTGGCTCGGTATTT
Organism: Eupristina koningsbergeri; assembly: GCA_018907245.1. Classification (NCBI taxonomy): domain Eukaryota; kingdom Metazoa; phylum Arthropoda; class Insecta; order Hymenoptera; family Agaonidae; genus Eupristina; species Eupristina koningsbergeri. The sequence goes on from JACCHV010002776.1 coordinate 270,066, forward strand.
ACGCGTACCATCGCGATAACCCTTATAGTGATACACGACATCAATATCACTAGGAGCGATTGAGCTAGCATTTTCTAGATCATAATGTTCAGGTGGCTCAGGCTCACGCCCACGGTCACGTTCTCGTGGAAGTGGTTGCTCATCTCGAGTGGCTGGAGAGCGACTAAGCTCACGTTCAATGATATCAGGCCGCTGTGGACGAAGTTCAGAACTCATTGTTTCACGTTCTTTGCATTTCTTAGACACAATTTCAGATCCAAGATGACCAAGAGCACGTAATTCCGGTCCATCTGGAATATAGGTATTCTCATGTCTGCTAACAAGGCCATCAGTTTGAGTACCAACGAGCCCATTTCCGAGATTACCCGTTAAAACAGCATTGGTACCTTTACCAAGAACGGTATTAGCCGATTTTTCTTTACTTTGGCGTCGGAGTTTAAAGATAATAAAACTAGCTATAATAGCCACAAGAAGTATGATGAAAAATACGATAACGAGGGTGACTCCGATACTGAGTGGATCCGTGGCTGTAGCGGCTGACACACCAACGCTTCCACGACAACCAAGATGTACTTTTCCATGATGGAGAACATCCCAAAATATAGAACCGGATCCGTTAAATGGTTGTATTTCTCCATTGATTGTGAAATTGGCGAAGCAGCCGTCAAAATATGTAGGCAGCCCTTCCCCGGCAAGATAAAGATTACGTTTCATGGCACCCACGGCTATCATTGTAAGATAAGGATCAAGAAAATCGTGAACACCAGCGGAATCAAGTTCATCACCAGTGGCTATGTCATCGACGTATATTTTGAGTCCTCGAGCTTGAGTGTGCAAAGTTAGATTATGCCAACGACCGTCAGCAAGACTTGGTGCGTCATGAAGTCCACCTGTGTGAACTGGTGAACTCAAAAGCGATGAGTAACTGATTTGACCATCTCTTAATTCGATAGAGGTAAAGTGCTCGTTACTGGCCAGATACACAAGTAATCCATTTGGTTTTATAGTACGAAACATCAAGTGGATACTTTTAGCTGGATTTAATGTGGCCAAAGGAGAAATAGTCTTGTCTTTAATATAACGAGGAATTGCTCCACCATGCCATAGACTTGAGCCACCATATAGATAATCTAGTAATTGGATTCTTCTGTGCTTTTCAGAAATCTGAAAAAGAAAAAATAAATTTACTTAGGTATGTTTAAAGAGATTTAAAAATGTTTAAAGTAAGGACTGTTTTAAAATCTAGCAAAATTGTTTTTTAAAAATTTATGAAATTTACCGATAAAATTGTAAAGCTTAAAAAAATATAAAAACTGAAATGTAAATATTGACGTATAAAAAAATTTAATTTATAGCTTTATTTTTAAATTTAAATTTTTTGTTTTATCTTCTAAATCCGATAAATATTACGGTAAAATATTGATTGTTACATTGAAAATAACTTATATTCAAATAGCTCGAAAATTTAATTGATGAAAATCACCTTGTATTCGATGTATCCACCCTCGCTGAGACTAACTGCCTCGAAAGCACTTTGGCAATTTGGAGCAGAGATCTTACCACATCGACAAACCGGTTTGGTCCATTCGTCGTAGCAAGTCCCATATCCACAGATGTTATGCTGAGCAGAACGTGAACAAGGTCCACTGTCAGATCTAGCACAAGTGGGCTTGATACCTCGAGATGAAATTGGATTTGTGAGATTGAGAGCTCGGCCGTTTATAGAGAGTGAGTGCATACAACCAACAAAATCATCCGAGTGGATTTGTCCGGGTCTCTCCAAAACAGGATCAGCATTTACTAGACCCCCGATAAGTAGTGGATTATTGTTAAAGTTTAGAGTTCTGTAAACAAAATATAGAAGAAATTATTAATATTAATAAATAAGAGAGTTGTATTTTTCTCAAAAAATAATATTACATATAATAGTTTATAGAAATAAATAGTCACTTATATTTAATTTAAATATGATAGTTTAAATATCATTATATTATTTACGTTTGCGGACGACTTATTTTCTTATTTCAAGGAAATATCAATTAATGAATATTATTTACATTTTTTTAGAGTTCAATATGTTGCGGTAATTATCTTGTAGTTTTTCTAAATTATATCGAAAAATCGTTAATGTATAATACTTTTAATTACTTTAAAAACTCTTTGGTTTGCATCTCTTTATTCACAGTTATTTGACAAAATCAGACAAGTAAAAGATGTGCTGGAATCGTTGCTTTTTGTTAAATAAGAGTAACAGTAAAATACATACGCATAGGTATGTTTGTATGTATAGTCATGTACGGAGGTGTAATGTTAATTTTACTTTGCCCGATCAAACATACCCAATGGGGCCAACGTCATCGACGTAGCAGGATCCATCTCCAGGTCTGCACTCGTCACATAGGTCCCCGTATTTCCTGCACTTGGATATGCTGAGCGAGGCAACACGTCCGTTTCTTGTCGCCGTCACCTTCCTCCAACTCCCGTCGGCTAATGACTTCTCGGAGTTGATCGTGAGCAAGGTGATGGCACTGCGCGCACCTCCGCACGAGAACACCACCTGACCTTCAATCAGTTCCAGCACAATAAAGTCCGAGCGTCCGCCATTCTGGGGACCGTAGTTGTAGAGCAACAGGGCATTCGGCTTCGTCGTCGCAAACACGATGGTGATGTCGTTCGTGTTGGAGTCAAGAGAGGGGAAGCTCATGTAGGACAGTTCCTCAAATCCGAATGTTGAGCGTTCACAATGACGCCCATACCGACCCTCGGGACAGCTACATCGGTATCTGCAATTAAAGTATTTTACTCGAATGTCACTAATTTCCTTAAAATCTATATTATGATTTATTCTAATGTATAGAGCACTTGCGAAATTTAATTTTGTATAAGCAGACTTTGGTCGGTAGTACTATATCAATAATATTTCACTCCCCATAATAATTAATTCAACAATGTGTAAGCTTTCAATTATTTGTAATTTTGGCTACAATTGCCGTGAACGATTTGGAAAAGAACGTTTTTCATTTAATGAATTACACGTTATCCTATTTGAGAAATATTTAATTTGGTTAAAATGATTGAATTTATTGTGTCAATAAAATATTGATATTTCTGCGAAATGTAAAAAATTTAAAGGTCATTACTCAATGTATAATGAAATAATAATTTAAAATCAGAGTGTTAAATTGTTAAATAATCGCAAAAAAATAAATTAAAGTTTACTTGTGCAACTATTTTGTAATGGATTTAATAAATAACGAGATATTCATTACTTTGTTATGAAAAATACCACGATTTTAATGAAATCATAATGCTCCCAAAAATGAATACGTCATACTAAATACATAAACTGAATATGAAAATAACATGATTTACCCTGGTGTTTCTCCCACGCAAACTCCACCATGGAGACATGGGTTTGGTCTGCAGGAGTTGGTCAGGACTTCGCAATGGTTGCCACGATAACCAATACGACAGAGGCAGAAAAAGCTTAAGCCATCTGGACTCTCTTTGCACGATCCGCCATTTCTACAAGGATTATTAGCGCAAACATCTCCTCGCTCCAATTCGCACAATTTTCCCTCGAGATCTGCGGGACAACTGCAGTGAAAATCAAAGCCGATACGACGACATTGTCCACCCTAATGGAAAATCAAAACAATGTATATTAATATCTGAAAAAAGTTGGTGGTGAATTACAATGGATGTTCTGTAGTGTTTCGTAAATAAATTATAAAACAAGTATATAATAAGATAAAACTTTTTCTTTTTTTTTTTAACAGACAAAACAACCAAATATTTTTTGTTTAATATTTATTTAGGTTAATAATTAAATTGTAAAAATGAATGATTTAATGATAATTAAGCCAATAAATATAAAAGAATATCGAAAAATATCATGTTAGAGTATGTAAAGACTAGAATTCCTTCTTTTCTGTAAAATTGTTAAGCAAATCACTTACAGAATGACAGGGATTTGGTGCACATGGATCTTGCTTCTTCTCACATCTTTCACCAGTGAATCCATCGCGGCATTTGCACGCCATTTCGTGCACAACTTTCGGGGATGTCAAAATCAACGTTGAGCTATCTATAATTCTTGCGTTCTCATAAACGATAACTTCGTCGGTGCAACCTCCTCCGTTTTCGCATACATCGGCTTTACATGGTGAATATCCAATCGTTAGATCGGATCCTTCTACAAGAGTCTCAATTTGTTTACGTTTTCTTTGTAAAAATTCTTTTACGTCGCCTTTTGACCGATAACCTATTTTTAAAAAATTATTATTTGAATACAAAAGTTTGTTAAAAAACTCATTTTTTTATTGTAAATTATTGATATAAGCTTACCCTCTGGAGCTGATATGGCTACGTAGATTTCTATATGATTTTCTTTCTCATCAATACTGTAGATGCTCAGAGTATCTCCAATATCTAGTTCTTCTTGGAGAAGCTCTAAAAGAGCTCTGTAATATTTACTTAAAAAATTGGTGGCTTTCATTCGAGAAATGTATATTGTGATGCTATTTTCAATAGTTGTGTTTGAGAAAGTAACGAATTCTACCGTCACCTTTGACACCACGTCTGGATGTCTTCCATCATTTCCAGACACACTCAATGAATATCCAATACCTGTTGAAATAAACGATTAAATTATTTTAACTAAGGTAAATTTTAGAGATGTTTTTTTATTTTGAGTTTAATGGATTAAATCTCCATTAATGACCAAAGGAATTAAAAATCAGTTACAATTTAATACTCGTTTTGTAACGGCATTCAATTAACGAAGCAAATAAATAATTGCTGCGCTTAAAAATTATTGGACTAGCCTATCAAATCAAATAATCATCTCAACAATCAGAAAATTATGCAAAACGGCGCTTAAGATCCGAAAATTGTCAATAATATATATGTAAAAAAAAATGAGGCATAATAAAGAAAGAGGGTAAGGGAAGGCTGAGTGAATCCTCCTTCTCCTTCTTCGCTGCTCCACTGTTTTTGTGTGAAATGCGCGTGCCATCCATCCGACACAATGCAAAATCCAAAGGTGATTCTGCCCCAAGTGAGCACGCAAATTAATTATTAATAGCACGATCTTGCATAATTTTTGGATAGAGGATAGCCAAGAGCATGAAATCAAATCCCGAACCTGGGGTAATTTTGATTGCGTGCAAATCGCACTTGGTAGGGATGCTTAGTGCCCCAGTGGATCCGCTGAGCCCCTGGAGGATTTTGCAGTTGTAATCCCCGGTGACGTCGGGGTCGTTGGGATGGACGTCGGCGATTTTGCCGAGGGGCGAACGACCATTAAACGAGTGCACCGTTACGTGAACCAACCGTGGACTTGACGGACTGTCGTTTTGGTCGAGAACAAATACGGTAATGGTGTGCTCGCTGCTCAGTCGAGGTGTCCCAGAGTCCTCCACTTCGACCTGCAATATCCAATAGATTCGTAGTAAATAGTCGGTCGGGATGGAAAATATTTTATTAAAAAATAACAAATATTTGATGAAATATTATTTTAATTGCCAGTATTAGTACAGCGTGGAAAGTTCTTATTAATTGCTTGATAAGGTACCGGTAAATATTGTTTAAATTATTTTGATACTCTAAAGTGAATATACATACAAATTATTTAAATGCTTATTTTTAATTTCATTTTAAATAAAAATATTTTTTGACTATATTGAATGACGATGCGTCAAGTCTTTCAATAGAGTTTAAACAGCTTTATAATCTATAAATGTGATTGAATTTTGAAAAAAAATTTCTTTTAACGTATAACTTAATTCAACAACAACATATTTATTAAAAAGAAAATAAATCATGCATATAAGATTAAACAGCTTGATGTTCTGAACTATATTAAACGGTGAGAAGATCAAGAGAATTAAATTAATGAATTTATTCCTACGATGTTAAATGCAATTTTATTGTAAATCAATCAATAATTTACTTTTCAAATCATTTAAAATTGTTATTATTATGAAAAGAATGCCTGTTTTTACTATAATTACCAAGAGATCCAATTGTGATGCCATTTCTCTATCTAAGCTTCTAGTTGTCTTTAATATCCCCAAATGTTTATCCAAAGTGACTAGACCCATTTGTTTCCCTCCTAAAATTCGATATGAAAACGGAGCTCCGTTAGGCGGAAGATCCATATCAATAGCACTTAATGTCATGATACTCGTACCCGCTGGCTCGTTTTCGCTTACATAACCAATAACTTGGGTAGAATCGAAAATAGGTCCATTATCATTAACGTCCAATAAATTGATTTTCACAATGGCTGTTCCAGTTTGTGGTGGACTACCGGTATCGATTGCTCCAATTAAAAGATCATAATTCGATATCGTCTCTCTATCGAGTACTTTAGCTGTTTCAATATCACCAGACTGAGGATCTACTTTGAATGATTGACCCACATTGCCGCCAATAATCGAATAAAAGAACTGATTGTTTTGTGGGCGAACGTCTTTATCAATCGCTCGTACAGTTAAAACTCGCATACCAACGTTTTCGCCTTCGGAAACATTGGCTTCGTATAGGTTTTGTAGAAATTCTGGTGGATCATTGCCATCTTGAATTGAAATGATCACCTGAGCTTCGTCGGTATCATTTCCCCTAATTCCCCCTTCGTTCTTTGTCATAACTGTTAAAATGGCACGATTTTGCGTTTCACGATCCAACCTAAAAAGATAATAAGAGTATATAAAAACAAAATTAATGTTAATGACAATTATTTGTATAATATTTTGTCTATATAATAATTTATGAAAAATATCATTATGTTATAATATTTTAAGTAATATTAAATAAAGTTTTGTATGTACTACAAATATTTTTAATTATTTTAAAAAATTAACTAGTGTTGTACTTTCATTTTTCTATTAAATAAATATAATAATTAAACTACTTGCATACTTTAAATAAAAAAACATTAAAAAAAATATTTTAATTATTTTATTTCAGAATTATATTTTTCCTTATTAAAAAACTATTTTTTTTAAACTATATACCTTCGTGATACACTTATTATACCAGTTTCCGGCCCAATAGAAAATCCTCGATCATTTGAAGAACCAATAAATAAATAATAAACCTTTCCATCAGTACCAGTGTCTTGATCTGTTGCTTGAACAACACCAACGGATGTTCCTACTTCAGCACTTTCCGAAACATCCATATGAAAAACCGGTTGAATAAATTTAGGATAGAATTCATTTATGCCCGTAATATGCACTAATATCTTTGTAAAGCCAACCATTTGTGGATTTGTATCTGGGTTAGCAGCAACAATATCTAATGTGTATTCATTAGCTTCTTCATAATCAAAATTAATTTTTGATTTAATTATTCCTGAATCCTGTTCAATTTGGAAATATTCTTTACCACTTCCACCAATAATTTGATATTGAATAATTGCATATTTTGAAGAATCAATATCCTTTGCTGTGACTTTATACACAGAATACTGGGGTGATGAATTTTCTGGCAAGTAAGCTTCATATAGACTTTGATTAAACACAGGGGGATTATCGTTGATATCAGAAACATTGATAGTTAAAGTGGCAACGGCATATTTGGTTTCAAAGCCTAAGTCTTTTGCTGTAATATTTAATCTGTATTCTTGAATCGTGTCATAATCCAGATTCTGGAGGATAGTTATTGCACCCGTAATAGGGTGAACCGAAAATTCTTTACGCTCATTGCCAGCTGAAATCTCATATGTGACTATACCATTGGGTCCGTAATCAGAGTCAACGGCGTTCACTGTAAGAATTGTTGTATTTATTGGTTCATTTTCTGGAACGCGAACTTGATAACTAACAGCGGCAAAAGCTGGTGCATATTTATTTTTACCAGAAATTATTAAAGTAACCCAAACCTCATCACTTTGAGGAGGAACACCTTTGTCCATAGATCTTACATTGAGTAAAAATACTGTATCAATCTTAAAGTTCGAGATATTTTTCTTGACGTATATCCAGCCAGATTTATCATCTATAATAAAGTGGTCACTTCCATTACCAGCTACAACAGAATATTCAATTTCAGCATTAATACCAAAATCTTTATTATCAGTTGCAATAAGCTGTGTAATTTTTCTATTGTTAGGATATCCCTCTGGTATAGGTGATAAATATGATCTTTGTTCAAATCTAGGTGCATGATTGTTTGCATCTACAATGCTCACATAAACTAATGTTTTTGTAGATAAAGGTGGCTTTCCATTGTCTGTGGCTAGTATATATATCGAATAAATATTTTCAGGGGAAATTGGCCATTTTGTGTGCTTATATCGTAAAGTTCGTTTACTAAAGATATCCCCTGTAGCAGGATCCACTGTAAATAGGTCTGACGGATGAACTAAACTATATGAAATAACTGCATTAGGCCCATGTTTATCACGATCATTGGCCATCACTCGCCCAATATGAGCTATTTTGTGTTGAAGTTCCGGAAAATAAAAGTAATATGATTCTTCTTCAAATTCTGGTGGATTGTCGTTTTGATCTTGTATTGTGATAGTTAAAGGAGTTTCTGCAACCCATGCTCCATCTGCTGCTGCGACTTTTAATAAATACTCATCTTGAACTTCACGGTCTAAGTGTCCTGCTACCGTTACATTACCACTAAGTGGATCAACGGCAAACTTATTACTAGGATTATCCGTGAAGCTGTATGTTACATTAGCATTCTCTTCAATATCTAAATCGTAACTGGTTATGCGAATTACGAAAGTGCCAATCTCAGAATTTTCGGTGACATTAACACTGAAGAGACGCGTAAATCGAGGAGGATTATCATTTTTGTCAAGAATGGTAACAAGTATAGTTGAGCTGCCGGTCAAACTTGGCATCCCACAATCACGAGCTTCTACTATTAATTCGTAACGAGATATCTGAAAAATATTAAATAATTTCAAATTTCTACAAGACTGAAATAATAAGATATCTTTTTAAAATATTTATGAATGATATAAATCATACCTCTTCTCTATCTAATTTTGCATTTGTGTTAACTTCACCGGTAGCCTCGTTTATAACGAATTTACTTTTAAAATTATTCATTAAATGATAGGTAACTTCTCCATTTTTTCCAGAATCTGCATCTTTTGCAGAAATTTTTGTTACTAATTGAGGTGGATACTCTTCTTCGAGGACATAAGTATTATAAGTAGGGGCATCTATCACAGGTACATTATCGTTAGCATCTGTCACATTAACAAGAAGTTGAAGAACACTCCTAAGAGAAGGATTTCCCGAATCCCGTACTTCAACCCACGCTTCATAATAAGGTATTGCTTCATAGTCAAATCCAGATGCAATCACAACCTGTAGTAAAAAAAAAAATCAAATAGATATTAATTCAATTTAATAATTATTTATACAATATACAAATCTTCTAAAACTGTTTAATACAAAAGTTTTCGTAAATCTTTTTGATCAATGATTTAATTATAAACAATACAAAAATTTTATTAAAATATAAGAAAATAATTTAATTTTTTAACATAATTTAAGATTACTAAATAAATAATTTACAAAGAGTTACGAGTTCGTTATTTAATATCATGTTATCCACACATTGCAAATATAAAATATAATATTTTTAGAAATGAATATACTATTGATCATTAAATAAGTATTTTATATTGAATTTAAAATTGATTCCTTTTATTAATTATTAAAGGCAAATGATTTATACTAAATAAAAAGAACACGCATGTATAAATTAAAATCAACAATTAAAACACTGTTTATATTGTTTTGAAGTTGTTTCTTTAGATTGAAGAGTAATTCTAGGTAAAAGGGCTCACCTCGCCATTGTGGGGCTCAATTCTCAGAGCTTCTCCAACATTTCCACCAGCCATGCTGAAGACTAAATCGCTGTCTGGTTCGTTCTTCGGAGTGGTTGCGCTCAGAGTGGTTACTACTCTGCCCTCAGGCGCATCCTCCCTTAACGTAAACCTCGTACCCAAGGTGGGTCTGAAGCTGGGGAACAGCTGTCGCTCCCAAAGGTGAACCACGAGGTCAGCGGAAATGGACCGCGGCTCAACGCCGCAGTCGCGAGCTTCAATTTGGAGTTGGTAAGTGCTTTGGCTCCCTCCGACGAGGTTGTCGTTGGCACGTATGACTCCACTTTGGGAGTCAATCAGGAACTGACGCGAGTCCTTGCCGTATAGATAGTAAACGATACGCGAGTTTTCGCCCTCGTCATCGTCCACGGCCTTTGCACCAAATACGAAGTTGCCTGTGTTTCAACGGAGAAAAATGTTTCAGACAGAACTTTACAACTTATATCAATTATAGCACTGTAGTTATAGCTTAATTTATTATAATAAATAAAAACAAAAACAGAACATGTAAGATACAACGTGTAACTCTCTTTTTCCAAAGAGCGACTGAACATTTTAAAGATGGTTTTGTATACAGGCTCACGACAACGAGAATTCTAATTCTATTTATCATCTAATAAATAAAGTATAATTTTTAGGCTAATTGATTTAATGTTTAATTTAAAGTTTAATTTGATTAGGATATCATATATAATTCTGTACAATATAATATCTTGTTAATAAATATTTCCAGTTAGTAAAGCCAATATAATAAATAGCAGCTTGTCAAGAATGTGAAAAACTACATAAACTTTTACTGCGTTTAATATTATTTAATTTCCAAGACATAAGAAATGCAAGTTTTAGATATAAATTCAATTTTAAAAAGTTATCCCTAAACATAATTATGTAAAATAATTTGAAATTTGTCTCTGAATTATTTTTAGATTTCAAAACTAGTTACTTTATAATAATTTATAAAGTGCCAAATAAAAATTGTGCTAAATAATTTACATGCACTTAAAAGTAAAATAAAAAATTAAGAAATTTTACATTCTGTCTTAAAATATATGAATTTATTTTACAAGTGAAGTGTTATAAAATTGTTGATGAAAGGTTCATTATTATTGCAATAATTCTTTATAAATAAATGTTGAGCTATATTTCTTATATTATCTAATATTGTTTATTTACACTTGACTACTCTCGTTTAAATGTAAATGGATATATTGAATGATTAACAAATAATAAAGAAAAATATTACGAATATTTTTGTGTGATTTACTGTTTTATTCTCTTGTAACTAATACATTTATTTAGTATTAACAATTTATTTTATAAAATATATATAAATTTATTGGCGTTTCATTTAAAAAATATCCAATTTAAGATATAATTACTTTATGTTGTTAATATAATCAATAGTTAATATAAAGAATTAAATAACATTTTATCGAATTGCGAGTACACGTTCAAATTGCAAATATTTTAAGATTTAAATCGCTTATTTTTGTAATTTTTTTAAAAACTCAATAACGATGAAGAAACTTATTTAAAGTTGCTGGTCTCGAATGTAAAAAGTTCAATATTAGGTTAAAGGAGAAATTGCTGATTTAAAGATGAATTTCATAAATTCATAAAGAAAATGCACTCGTGAGCGATTCAGCACTTTACAGTTATTCGTTTGATCAATATTCCATATGTTCTTAAAAAAGTTTTAGCTCCACGAAATAAATATTATTTATTTATAAATAATATTATTGTAAAAATATTACAGATCGTACCCTTGCTCGTGGAGTCGGGCACGTAGGCCGTGTATCTAGGACTAGAGAATCTCGGGGCGTTGTCGTTTACGTCACCGACGGATATTGTCAGATTGACGGCGGAGGCACGCGGCTCCGTCGGGCTTGAGTCCTGGGCCACCAACGTCAAGTAATAGAAGTCTGTCTGCTCGCGGTCGAGCGGCTCCAGGGTCACGATCTTTCCCGTGGTGGAGTTCACATGGAATTTTTCTGCTTTATCGCCCAACAGGCTGTAGCTGTAAAGCAAATTTATGATTAAATGTGGGAGAGACTGGGCATTGTTTTAATTTAACACCTCGACCATCATTTTCCTTAGATTTATTCCAGATATTAAAAACCAATTGTGCATGTCGGATGTTAACGAGGTACTGTGAGGCTTTTTTTTAATATTTTTTTGTACATAAAAATTGTGAGATTTGCGCGTAAAAACTCTATTTCTCTTCTCGAGAATTACGGATAATTTTCGAAACATTTGCTTCAGAGAATATCACGATTTAAGGCGACCAAAGTGCATTTGGAAAAAGGATCGATAGCGTGACATTTTCTTAATGTTTTAACGGCAATGGAAAAAGAGGAAGAGCGCAGACAACGCGTTTAAATAAAAATCTATTTTTGTAATTCATAATTTTTATGACGGCAGAACTGCTTCCAAATTAATTAATCTCAGCCCGATGGGTTTGGTATCATCGGTTTAAAAGGAATTCCAAGAATTCCCATTTACTTTTTAAATTTAAAAATCGTCCTGGCCGTGGTAAGCAGCTTTGGCTGCCAGGAGAATGATAAAAGCGCTCAGACGCGGAGACGCGAGCCGACTGGAGCGAGGAGACTGTCTTACCGGATTTTGGCGTTGAGGCCTCCATCCTTGTCGGTGGCTAGGGGATTAGCGACCCAGGCACCGGCCGGTAGATTTTCCGTCACCGAGGCTTTGTATTCCTGGCGGGAGAATTCGGGGCTGTGGTCGTTGACGTCGAGGACGAAGACGCTGACGGTGCCGGAACCCGTGAGCGGCGGTGAGCCTGCAGAAAAAACAAACAGACGGAAATTCGACTATTAGATTTTGGACTGGAGCTTGTTCTTTTTTTCTCCTCGGATTCGAACGAGGGTTAGGTTGGAATCGTCCTCCATGGAAAATGAGAAGTGCTGAGTGCCGGCAATCGTTACGCGCTCATTCGTGGGCATGACGTGCAAAACCAGCTACAAATTCGCCGATTAAATTATTGCGCGTTTCCAGGGTTTTATTTTTATTTTACTTTAAAAATTTTACCTGAGCCGAGGCATTACTTTATGCATGCCCACGAACAAACGCGCACAACTCCTCTTCCATTGATTTTCCACCGCAAAATTTTATTATTTACTCCTTATTCTTAGTATTTGCTTCATTAGATTTATTTCATAATTAGTACTAAAATAAACAGAATACATGCAGACGTCGAGAAATATAAATCATTGCAATATCTAGAGAAATTGCGCACTATTACCTAGTTACATTGAGGTGTCATTTGCTGAAATATATTCAAATGCACACTAGTAAAATGTTGTATATCATAATACGAACACTCAAATAGTCTTCGCTGGCGGATTATTTTAATGCTTTAATCGAATTCTTTATAAATATAATTCCTATTACTATATGGGTCGAGATGATTTTACCGTTGTCGAACATTTCATTCCAAAGAGAGATGTTCCTGGAGATGTTCGTTCCTCCAATAATGCCATAAATATCTATTATTTTACACATTCTACAATATTTATGTAGAATTTTACACTCTATGCAAAGTATTTTATTAATTCTTTTTGTTATTTTAATGCAGGCAAAAATTATATTATCATAATAATTTAATACACAATTTTGCTACATTTTAAAAGAGGCATACATTGAGTTTATACTGTGAAGCTGTATAATTAGTGGATAAATTTAGTGCTGGTCTAACATTAAACTCTTCATTTAATTTTCATGTACAACCTTCAGTTACAGGGTTATAATATTTTTTATTCCTTTTACAGACAATTTGTACAAATAGAGAAAAAAAATTTATATTTTTTTTCGTGATTCTTATTCTATCTTATTGATATTATAAATACGTTTTTTTTGAAAATATTTCATAACTATCATAAACACGTACAGCTAAAAGCACAAATTATCCTCAATGATTGTTGTATTAATAGATGAAAGAACAAACTCTTGAAAAGATTACGAGAAAAACAATTTTTAATTAAAATTAATCATTTGAGTTTAAATTAAAGCTCAAGTAATAACGATACATGTTTAAAAGATAAACAAAGTCTATGAAGTCTATGACGCTGCTTACCTTCAAAAATATCTGTCTCTATATAAACAAAACCCTTTTGTAAAATTGCACACTGTTTTTTCACTTTTTATAAAATAATAAATGTACTTTAGAGGAGCCAACAATAGATTATCATGACTTATCGAAGATAACAAATGAAATGAAAGGGCAGCCTAATTCAAAGAAGCACAAACAAAAGATAAAATTAAAAGGGGATTATCCTACATCTTAGGACTGCAGATGGTCTTGGACTCTCGCAGTCATTCGTACGCATCATGTAGAATGTATAGTCAACTAGGAAAGGGATAGAGAATAGGATAGGATGGGAAAGATATAGATAGAGAAAGAGTGCTTTTTCTCAGAGATTGTTAGGGGGGAAAGCATTTTTCACTCTTATTCATTTCGAGGCAATCAATCAACATCGCGATGGCAGTGAGACCAAAGGCATCGAAATCAGCATTCCGCGAATTGAAATATGCAAACTGGCCGAAGGGGTTAGCCTAGCAGTTGAGGAACGAAGTTGAATCGAGAGGATCGACCGGCGCGTACCGCTCGTAATCGTCTTCTCGCCGCGAAGTGATCGGAAAGAAACACAAGAAAAAGAAGGAGAAGGAGGAGGAGGAGGAGAAGGAAAAGAAGAACTTGGTCTCGTTGTTAGCAGTCTCGTAGTCTTCTCTCGACTCGTCTCCTTTGAGAAGAGAAGCCTCACTCTCGCTCTTTCATCTCAACCTTGTCCTGTCAGCTTCGTCGCCATTGTCCGCGTGGCGATGCGATCGAGAAAGCTAGAATGAGCAGACAGCCTCGCTCTACGTGGAAGTTTAAAACTTGTCTCGCCATGTGCTACGTTCGTCTCTTCTCATCTCTTGTTTCTTACACTTCCCCTCTCTCTCTCTCTCTCTCTCTCTCTCTCTCTCTCTCTCTCTCTCTCTCTCTCTGTCTCTCTCTCTCTCTCTCTCTCTCTGTCTGTCTGTCTCTATTTAGCTATTTGTCCAACGTAATTCTCTCTCTTCCTTTCTTCTTTCCTTCCTTCCTTCCTTCCGTCTTCTTTTCTTCCTTTCTTCTTTCCTCTTTTTATATTGGGACACATATATCCCAAGCCTCTTATCCATATACTTTTCATTTATTTTTTTTTTCATTTCCTTCCTTTTTTTGTTCTTTCTCAATTTATAATTTATTTCTTTATATATTTTCATGTATCATTCTTGTTCAATACATCTGAATTCTATATTTTATTATCTTTGGCAACTTCTTATTAACACATTTCTATTCTATGTTTACAATATAATATTTAAATGAAAATAATTGGTGTATTTTATTTTATATGATTTAAAAACATTGAATTAAAATTATATTTTAATTTTGAAAAATTTAATGTAAAAAACTTTTCTTACAATACGTTAATATGTCTACATTCTTCTCATCTTAATTTTAACACTACATTTGGCTAATGAAATGAAATATATTTGAAAATATATAAATAAATAATTTATAATTACAAACATAAATTTGTATTACTATACAAATGACAAAATGAATAAAACATTAATAAAAATCACGTTTCATAAATATCATGGAAGTCACAAAATTTTTATCTTTTAAATTATCTTACTTTAAAGGTTGTAACGAATTTAATTTATTGATTTCAAAAATTTATTAACACATACTACTTTTTCAATTTTCTTTCTATTTTTCTTAATGGTTTTTCTTTCTTTATATTTATATATTTCTCTGCTACTTCTTTTTTTTCTTTATCATATAATATTTTTTTATTCTTCATTCGATATATTCTCAACACCTGTTTTCTCGAAACATTTAATATTTATTCTTGTTTTCGTATCTTTTTTTCATACCTTATATGAATCTTAATATCTCCCTATCTTTACTTTTATCTATCGGTATTATTATTGTTTTATTATTACATTGGTAGAAAATATAACATACATCTAGTTGATTCGGTTATGATGAAAAAATAAAATAATAATAACATTATTTAAAAACAGAAAATCAAATACAAACTCATCATTGATGATAAAAAAAACTATAATTCAGTTGAATTAAAATTATGTTTAATTTTAGTTTCTTTATTCGTCCAGTGACATATGAACCGAAAGGTAAATTTATCTACTTGAAATATCGTTAAATAAATAATTAATAAAAATAATCAAAGCTGGTGTGTCGTTAAAAATGGTTTACTTAGCGACGTAAATTAGATTTGAAAAAAATATTTATTTTCACGCAGAATGCTATTCTGTCTATATCTTGCATTTCAACTCTTTCGATACTTTTTAAAATCTCGCTTCTCAACGATTCTTCCCTCTTGGTATTTCCAGTTATAACCCATGTTTTACCTCCTTTACTAATTTTCTATTCTCTCCTATTCTACGCAAATATAATATCTTTCTCACTCCTCTCTCTCTCTCTCTCTCTCTCTCTCCCTTTATTTTCTCTCCATTTATCCATCTATTTCCTTGTCTTTCCCCCTCTCTCTTTTTCTGTTTCTCTCACATACGATCGTGAAAGCGCATCTTCTTTTTTTCGTTTTCTTGTCACGCCACTACTCCGATCCCTGCAGGTCTTTTCTATATACATATACAGCAGCACACGGTGAGATGTATTTATTTCTTTCTTTTTTCCTTTCGTCTTTTAATGCTCGTACGCGAAGGATACAAATTGAAAGGGGAGACTTTTGGAATTGATTATATCCAAGATATGTCATTCAGTAATGATTACGACAATGTTTTTTATAGGTTTATTTTATCTTTTTTATACTTTAAAACTTAATCAGTATATTTAGGGTATGGTATTTGAAACTATTATATTTTTTAAGTTTTTTTCTCGTAATGGAAATCCTTATGGAATGTTATTTCATTTCTTCTCCAGATTTTATGATGAAAGCGATCAATCGTTTATTTACATATACGACGAAGAACCTAATACGTATAAATTACCGTTTGTTATTTATCATTAGTTACAAGAAACAAAAATTTTTCTTCAGTTTACATCATTATTATTTTTGTTTTTATAATTAATATTGACATTAATATTAATTTTATAAATTATAATGAAGCAATACAGCTTGAATAAAAATACATTTGTTTTTAGTGTAGACGGTAGTATATTTGATAGACGGAGTTCATTTGTCATGCGGAAAACTTAATGAAGATTCAACCTTGAATTTATAAAAACTACGACAAAGTGTAGTTTAAATTGTTGATAAACGTTAGTTAAAATTATGTTGTACTTTTATTTGTTTACGACGATGGTTATTTTCAAAACGTCGGAAGTTATTACTCAAGATTTTGCAATATCGAATGCCATGCCCAGTGGTAGTTTACAACGTCGGAGTAAAGAAAACGTTGTTATCTTTGAAAGTAATAGTAGAATTCGTTATTCAACGTCATTATTCTTGAATCGATTATTCGCACTGGCACAAGCTTTAGTAACTCGCGCTCGAGACATCCGGGTATGAAATAATGATAAATCAATCGCAGATCACGGAGTCGAGAATGCGACCATCCCTCAGCAATATTCCATTATGTATACAAAGTGTTTCCCAAAGGGGTTAATGCATTCGTTATTAATTTCTCTCAGTATCCCGATACTTCTATAATGTCAGTGAAAACGCGAGCAAACGTTTACAGTGTCATGTCGTTCTTCCCGGCTAAATTATCGGAATCGCGTCACAATTTTGCACGTTCCAAAGGTTTAACCAGACTCTGAAAGGGTCTTGCCCTAGTGAAGGTGACCCCTCTCCGCAAGAACAATTATCCTCTGATCACGGGAGTTTAAAATTATTAAAATCGTACGTGAATTATTAAGAAGGCGCGGGCGCACACGTACGAAGCTCTGAATCCGCGATCGCGCGGATAATCGTAATAATCTCACATCGGGGATAGGTAGGGGAAGAGATTGGCGAAAGAAGCGGAGGAAAGAATGAACGAGAGACCAGAGAGGTTGGTGATGGGGGAGGGGAGGGGGGAGGAACTCGCGGCGATTATCATAATCGCACCTTGCAATTCTCGGTCGTGCGGTCGTCTCTTCTACTTTGTCCCGGAGCGCTTGGTCTCGCTCGCGGCATTCTCCAGCTCTTGCTCTTCGAGGAGGCATTTATTAGCGAAAAAATCCGGATCAGTCTTATCCGTGAGGTCCGTGAGGCGGGCGAATTTGAATATCGAGGAGTGAGCTGCTCTTGAGGGCTTGCATGCGTGTATTCGCTTTAAATTGGAGCGGGTTTTCATTGTCGCCGTCCCCTACCCCCGCACAGCGTCCTCCATGACACCGAGACCCAACCCCAACCCCGACCTCAGCTCTCCATCTTGGTCGCAACTTCGGTCTTCTTTTTCGCTGTTTTGATTTTTATCAGGGCGTGTTTTTAATCGCGGGAGCTTAGAGGTATTATGTTCGAAAAATATACATTAATCACTCTCTGCCTGCTCTATTTATAATTGCGTATTCCTTCCTCCTTGGTACGAGACGCTCCGAGCACATCGAATATTTGTGGGCAGTTGCTTTTTTTATTGGATGTTCATGCGATTGGCGTGATCTGGTGGGAAAATTGAATTCTTATGGAAACCTAAATACGCGCTTAAATCGCTGCGAAAAATCTGACGATGCAAATCCACCACCCTACTTAATATCTTTTTTACTATCTCTTATTTTCGAAATTATCATGCTTATTTATACACGTGGGATTATGATTATCGCTAACAAAGTTTTAAAATATGCAATTAATGAGCTTAGTATTAAAGCAGAATAATTTAAAAATGATAATTTTGAATGATATATTTTAAACTTCCGGTGTACTCATACGTGAAAAAAATCACACGTTTTATTATTTATGAATAAAATTTGAATTAAGAATGAAAGTGAATCTGATGTTTTACCGATTCTTTATTTTTAACTGTCAGACGCTTAAACGCTATGCGAAGGAGTTTTATTTAAAGTGTATAAAGAAGATATAATTTTCTTTAAATTTAAATTCACGAAATACGTTATGTTGAAATTTTAACTTATGTACTTTCATGCCCACGCGTAACAATAAAATCAATAAATATATGTTTTTTATGTATGTAAAGCACTAAATGCAGCTTCCTCTTTTTTATGTTTCAAATTGCTTTCGCTCTCGTCACGTAACGCGTTAACTTTCGACGTATCATAAATAATTTATTTTTAACTTCATCGAACTGAAGAAATTAAAGTAATTAACGAAATTTCTTCTTTTTGTCGAAAGCATTCATTTAATTTATAAAAATATATACATTCATTATAATTAACCGGCAGAAATTCATGAAATTTTATTGTATTTAATAGTAAGTAATGGATTAAGAAAGAAGCATTAATGAAATGCTAAAATGGATTTGAAAATGAACAAATGAAATATGTTACAAAGATGACTGTGTAACTGTGGCAAATTGACTAAGCTGGATCTATGTGGTTGCATGATAGGTGCAATAGGCACAAGCACGTCTCGAGCAATAAATTTTTGGCATATTCAAAAGTTTACGATATTGCAGCACGCCATTAGTAATAGTAATAAACGCCAATAACAATATAAACAAATAAACAGTCAAGCAAGCAAGAAAACAAACAAACAAACAAATAAACAAACGACAACTCCAACAAGGAGTTGATCCGTAGGGGATTGTCAAGGAAAATGTTGATCGGAACACCTGGTCAGCATTAGAATGTCAGTATAGTAACCTTAGGCGCATTCGCAATCAGCACATCCATTCACAAGCTCACTGCACGAATTCACGCGGTCTCTTCTTTGGAGCATAAAAAGATGGAGAGGAATGAGTCAAATGGAAGAAAAAGAATTAATTTCGAACGCCGTGTCGCCGTCGCCGTTGCCACGCGTGATAAATCTCCCATTCCCAAAGCAAATTTACCGCCCCTCGCGTCGTTCCATTAATAACAACAATAACAATATTAATAAGAAAATAAAAGGTGCGCCCGGGTGATGCATGTCTATTCGAAAGGGGAAATAAAGAAGGAGGTTGAGGAAGTGAAAGAGGAGCGAACCGCACCCCTTTGGAGGGGGAGAGAGAAAGAGGAAAGCTTTGTCGCACGAGTTGCCCATTAGATGGCCTGAGTGGAGGCACGGGGTACAGTCCCAAGGTAAGACCCGGGGCGCGTATGGCCGACTTTGTCTCCCGAGAATTCAGATGCCCACATACCGGCGCGCGTACACACACTCGGCCCTGGCGGCCTTTCATCCCACATCGCAGACTCCGGACTCTCACGCGAGCTCAGCTCTCGCCTCCACGCTCGGGCGCAAGCGCCCGACTCACGCTCACATTCGCACGACGAATCTCTTTTCCATCTCACTCGCTTCATCTTCATCTCCATCCTCGGTCCTGCATCCTGCGTCCTCCATCTTCTGTCCTCCATTCTCTTTCCTCCTTCTTCGTTCCTTCTTCCTTCTCGGTCTGGTCTCGGGCACTCCTCGCTCTTCCTTTTTGCTTTACGGATCGTGCCGATTACGCGAAAAACATCGCACCGCTGCGACCGCTTTGCATTGGTCTTTAAGTGCACGAGATTTATGATTTGTACAAACGTGAATTGCGTTAATAATGAAATGGTTAAAGCGTGATGGCGGTGCTGGTTTGTAAGAGAGACTGAGCTCGAGAAAGGAGAGAGAAAGACAGAGAGACAGAGAGAGAGAGAGAGAGAGAGAGAGAAATGAGCGGTGTATTTAAGGTATATGGAGAGGTATGAACGAGTTTGTTATTGTACGGGCGACGGGATTACCGAGGCTTCGTTTTCGTTGCCGAAGACTGAATGCTTATGGATTTTAACGGATGGGCTTGATAATTGACTCGTACTTGTATTTTAGTCTTAGTGAGATTATAATTAAGCATTCAAATGCAAATATTACGATCCAAATTTTTTACTCGGGGCTCATTTTAAAATGAGTCTTTTTCCATCGATAATTTTTAAAAACTAATCACGGCAATTTAGTTTTTCTTATTCTACAATTATCCCTTCACCCTTTTCGACAGGGGATGAATTTGTTAAAGTATACATAAGTGTTCGCAAGACGATGCCGCCTTCGAAAAATTACATTACCGATTATGGTTTTCCCCTCTATTTCATGCAATACTTCAAATGCGTATTGTAAATGTTCCGATAACTAAATACTTTCAAATAATCGCACTCGTTTACAAAATTTATTTTTCGCAAAATAATTATCTTTATATTGTCTAATCATGCTAAAGAGGGGAAAAATATCAGCTCAATTGGAGCTAACAATGCGAATTATATTGTATACATATTTACTCAAAGTAGAAATAATTAGATATGCTCAAACATGAAGAATCTAATTAGAATTCATTATCATATTTTCACGTTTTTCACAAGGAGACAATGCAAAAGCTTACTAAATTTAGCGTGGGTTATGATCAATAAATTTGGAAATTCATTTAATAATAACTGCAGATTAATACATTTGCGTAACATAAGAAGACAATAGAAAACGAGTAAAAAAATCGAGAGGGCCGTTTTCGTTTAGTTTTCGTGTCCTAAAAACCACAGGAACATAATTCACACGCCGAACAAATGTATGCTCATGCGCGTAAAAGGAAAAGCGTGGAGGCCAAAAGCGCAGAACTTTTGTACCAAAAGAAAAAAGAGAAGAAGGTGTTGGATATTTCCAAGGTTAAAGCGCCAAAAATTAAGGAGCTCATTCTTTTTTCTTCTCTCTCTGTTTCTCTATCTGTATCTCCTGCTGTCTACTTCTCTTTGCGCAAAAGAGATTTAGACGGGAAGGAGAGAGAGAGAGAGAGAGAAAGAGATTCAGAGACACGCATATATCCGATGATCGAAGGGTTTGCTACAAAATACCGTGGCTCGACCTCGGCTATAAAGTATGGGCGAGGCATAAAGTATGAGACACGGGGCAGCCACAGGTTTTGCGAATACGACTAGCATGACGGCGAAACCAAAGAGGACGAAGAAGCCGAAGAAGAAGGAAAAGAAGACAACGAAGAAGAAGAAGATGCAAGCGAATACTGAAGAAAAATAGATACAAAGTAAGCAGAATGAACGGAAAAGTATAAAGGAGATACCGGTGCGTGTATTCGAGGATGGAGAAAAAAAATCAAAGATAAAAGAGAAATAGAGGCATGTGGGATGAGGAGTGGAAGAAAGAACTGAGGGGAGGAAGAAGAAGGTGGAATTAGGGGAACGAGGATAAAGAGAAAGAGAAGGAAGTGAGAAGACGAAGACTGAAAGAGAGAGACAGAGAGAGAGAGAGAGAGAGAGAGAGAGAGAGAGAGAAAGAGTGATCCTGTACAATGTGTATGTTTCATAGCTCCAAAGATATAACGCGCAGGTTGGCCTACGCTCCCCCGGACGGCGAGCCTCGCAGCGGCAGCCGTCTCTCTCGGGCAGCCAGCAGAGTGACTTGCATGAGCTTCTAAAGGGGGATAAAGACAGGGAGAAGAGAGGGGGAACACATGGATTATCTGTGCATCAAACCTCGCGGCGGTAGCGGCTGCAGCAGCCTCGGCGACCGATACGTGTTCTCGTATTATTCTTCACGGAATTCGCAGCGCAGCTTCGGAGTCCGGCTCCAAAGCGACTCTGAATGCGCGCGCGGCACCGATCAATGGACCGGGGGTGGGGTAGGTACCGGAGAAGAGAAGAGCCCCGAGGATTACGCCTTCGATTGATTGAAGAATGGACGGGAGGCTGGCAGAAGTTCTTGGGACGAAACTTGAACTTGGGGAGAGGGAGAGGGAATGTGGAAGAGTCAGACGGACTGCAGCCGCGCGCCGCGGCAATTGGATGGATTTTGATTTTCAGAGAGATGAGAGTATAATGCTTCGCAGAAAAATAGTGCCTATAAATTTGACGCCCTGGTTCCTCCTCCTCCTGCCGTGCATTTCGAGCGCCCGATCGCATTATTTACATACGGCACAGCTCCGAGCTCGGGGGCTGGCACTCGCGTGGGATCGTCGTCATCAGCGCATCAACATCATCAGCAGCATCATCAGAATAATCATCCTCCAGCTCCAAATCTGGTTCCCGGGGCCCGTGCCTACCCCGACAACCCGTCCATATTACTACTGTATGAGTGACTCTATTACACCGGATCCATTCTCGTACCTAATGAAGCCATTGCATCGGGGGGAAGGGATGGTAGGGGTCGTGTGGTATCACAGAGGATCACATGAGCTATTGCTCCTCAGCACTTTCGATTCTCTCAGAATTTTCGCGCTTTTGCCTGATAAAACTACCAGTCTTACAAGAACACCTCAGAGGATTTGCTGGCCAGAGGCTTATTTATTGGGTCGAAGATTGTGCGGCAAATGTAAAATGTCACCAGATGTTTCTGTAACGATTTTATCTTCCTGATCCTTTCATATTCATGAAGCTGTTTCTTAAAAGCATTTCTGTTTTTTCTATGGAGAAAGAATTCGCTTATTTCGCTCCCGACTCCTCGCTCCCTCCGACATTGTTGTGACGAATATTTCATTGGCAGCGATTTGTATCGAGATGGTACGTCACATATTTTTCATTTCTACGCTAATAAGCATAGGAGAATCGATCATTATAATAGAGGTCGATCACAATGTAGAGCAAATTTGGCCGATCGATCGGTGATTCAAAGCCTATTAAAATATAAATACACCGATGTCGAATTATATAAGCCTAAACGAGATATTCGAGTCGTCAAACTAAGATACTATAGTATGTCATTGTCAGCCTGGGATCAGTTGAAGTTATGCGGAATATTTAACGTTCTGAGAGACACTTTGTTGTCAGATTCAAAGTTGAAAGCTTATGGCTTATGTTTTTTTTTTATTATTTTAAAAGTAATTAAATAAAAGTCTTAGTTCCTTCTGTCGAAATATGAATACTCGAGACAAGATTTATCACCGAATAACATTTCTCTTTTAATAATTATAATAAATTCAAAAGTAGTGACTTTATTTATAAAAGAGTCGTGCTCGTGTTTTATTTTTTAGAAATTGATATAAAAAAATATGATAATTAAGTCATTAATCATTAAATGTTTATTTCTTTTTTTAGATTTGCTAACTCTTTAATTTTAATACCAATATGAATTAAAAACTGTATTATAAATGGTTCATAGAAAAATATTTATAGAGCTTTCGAAAGCCTCATCACTAGTCTTTTTAAACTCGTTTCAATAAAAAATAGGTAGCGATTTTCACTTTAAAGTTCATCCGTAAAGACTTACGTAAGAGAACGATTTATAATCGAAAAAAAAACTCGACAAAATTTTTAGCAAACTATCTACTTGTTAATTAAATATCTTTAATGGTTAAATCGAAGAAAATTGATTCATTGTGATGATCAGAAACTCGGTACGAGGAATTTGGAGAGCCCATCGAACCGCACTCAGGAAGGATTCGAAGAGCGAGGATGAACTTGCTAAGTAAACTTCAACTGTATTAGTAGCGCATTAACATCAATGGAAGGAGGATAAAAAGTGTCGGTATGAAGAGCACCACAAATTGGCAACACAACAAATAGATATAAAGAGATTTGTTATATAATATAAGCTCTTATTGCTTATATAGGCAAAATACAAAAAAGATAGAGAGCAAAGAAGATAGACAGAAAAGAAATAAGTGGTGCTCGATAGCGCCAAAAGTCGCGACGGGACGAAATAAATTGCGATCGATTAAAAAATAGCCGGCCAGTCCTCGTCACCGCCCTCGCTTTGTGCCACCTCCGCCTCGGAAATCACGAGCTAGACCCCAGGATGCAAGGTGGCATTTGGGTGTGTACTCTCGCAAAAAAGGCTTACGAGACGTGGCTTACTTCTTCGCACCTCCTCTTATCGGCCCTTCATATCTCCCCGGCCTATGCTTTGCATTTGTTTATTTATTTATATAAACAAGTCGAGTCAAGCGGCTGGTCGCCGTCGATCGGTTGTCACGCATCAGCCCATGTCAATTTTTTTTCGGCGAAGTCGCGAAAAAAGAGCCGCTGCCACTCATGCCAACACATGCACACACTGATCTTGTTTTTTTACTCTCTCCGTCGGTCCAGACTCCGATAATGCCTGTGCACCGATCAATTGTCTGGCCTCTCTTGTCTCTTTTCGAACTATTTAATTGTGCGCTCTTGTGAAAATTCGTGGGAGATCGACTACATCTGTCATGAACGTTTCAAGGTAAGCCCTCCCCGAGATTAAACTGCAAGGATTGAAGAATCATTCAGAGCCGAATATGTTATTCCCAAACAATATGTGAAATAAGCAAATACATATATATATAAACATATATAACCTGTATAACGAGAATTCATTTGCATAGTTTTTTTTTTCTTTTTCTCAAAAGAATTTTAAGTTTTGATAAATCCAGATAGGTACATATAGACATTAGCTTTTGCAAAATTAATCAGCATAATTTCCTCAAGAGAATAGAGTGCAAATATTAAAAACCTTGCTTTTCAATGGGGTTTTGGTGCTTTAATACAAGATACCAAAGTTTAAGATACATGTCGCATCATCACCTCATATTATGTAACGATTCCAATTACCGAGCGATTCCAAAAAACCTTAAATTTACTTTTAATTTTAATAGTTTAACGTGTTGTTGTATGAGATTTCGACCAAATATTTTAAAGGATTGCTAAAGAGTATTATTATGTACTCCTTTAATAATGCTGTTTTATTGATATATGCGCTTGGAATTTGATACTGTAGCATCGCTCTCTAAAGGAGCAACTTTTGGTTGTCTATTTATGTAAAACCGATTTTTCAGTAAAAGCAAGACTTTTATTTATAAGAAAGCAAAGCAAAGGCATCTGGATATTGATGAACATTTCTTGAAGCAATATTTCCCAATAGCTGTAAACTTGTCTAAAGCAAATTTGACCTAAGCAAATTCATTATCAAATAGATGAGTAAAAGTGATGAGCCACTTACCTGTGTCCATCGCCACGAGTGTCATCGTATACTCGGAGATATGTTCCCGGTCGAGTGGTCGTAGCAGAGAAATCTCACCGGTGCTGGCGTTAATTCGAAAGAGATCGGTGTCCCCCTCCTTTAGGAAGTAACGCACCTGATCATTGTACGGCGGCGTGTCCGCATCGTAAGCTTTCACCTGCGTTTTCAATTAAAGATGTCGTGCATGTCAATAAGCTTAAAAGCTAATAGTTCCCGAGTCAAGCCGAACACAAGCTTATCGTTTCGCTCATAGATCGCGCGAATTTTAAGGAATTAAAGCACGAGTTTGCTCATTTATCGCCCAGTAGAATTAAAAGGACGCTACCGAACGCTGGACGAGCTTTTAATTAAATTAATGAGTTTTAAACCGTTTATCGGAGGGAAGAACGAGACTAGCTATATGAAACAACAAGTGCACGCAGGCGTACACGTTCATTTGGATAAATAATCGAATGGTTACTTCAGTGACACGATCGAGCAAAGTTCATATCCTGGAAATGAAATTAGAGCCTTAATTCTTTACAGATGAGAAGTCCGCGATAAAAGAGTCAATTCTCGAAAAAGGCAGCTTTTCAAAATGAATTAAGATTTAATTAACGCGGTGAAAGATATAAGATAAGGAGAGTCGCGCGCCAATACATTGACCGAGGAAATTCCGATTGCAAATAAATGAAATAAAGTTTCCCGGTTTTGGTTTTGGTCAGAGCTCGCTCTCAGTGCAGCAGTTGTGGCGATAAATATAATTCACGTAAGGCGTCCTCGTGCCTGACTCGTCGTCTTATTCCTCCCAATTACAGCCATAAAGAGCGATAAAATCGTCGCGAAAATGGAGATCGGGATGGGAACAGAAATGGAAATGGGGATGTATTCCAAGTTTCCGCGAAAAGTTGTAAAAGTCCGAGTTAAGGGCGCGCCACGAGAAACCAGCCATAAGAGTTTGTGGAAAAAGCACGTACCTGCATGACAAATCCACCTGTGGGTGGCACCAGATTCTCCATGACGTGGGCGAGGTATGGCGAGTCCAGGAACACGGGGGCGTTGTCGTTAATGTCGAGGAGGCCGATGGCGACCTCGGCGATGTCGACCCGCGACTGGCCCCCAACCTCCTGGGCAGAGTCTTCGGCCTGGACGCGCAACCGGTAGCATGGCTTGCGCTCGAAGTTCAGGTTCTTGGCGACCCTGATCACGCCGCCGTCCTCCGAGATCGTGAAATCGCGATTGTCGTCCCCGGAGGCGATGCTGTAGCGAACCCGACCGTTCGCGCCCTCGTCCCGATCGCTCGCCGACACCTATTACGAGTAAAAGGTCCACCGATCAGAGGGGGAAAAAAAAGAAGAGGCTCGTGTATCGCGATGTGCGCCCGCGCGCAAACCTCCTTTTCTCCCCTTTTGCGTGATTCTACGATTGTCATCGCCGGCGCTCCTGCAGCCCTTTTGCACACTTTTTGCACACGCCGGGGCCGCGATTTATGGCTCCCGATGCGGTGGGCCGTCTTTTTCCTCCTTTTTCGTCCTTTTCCCTTTTTTCCCTTTTCGCTCTCTCCTGCTCGCACCGCACGGTCTAATTATATCCCTGTGGCTGCCTGCACGCCATCCTGACACTGAACTCCGAGTCAGTGAATTTTCGTGCTTTCTCCCTATACCCGGCGAAAATATGGGACGCGGACAGGACCCACACTGCCCGGGTCAGTTTCGAACCGACAGGTGCTGTGGATGAACCCGAGAACACGGGTTACATCGATAACAACCAACTTATCCCGGAATCGCATTTCTCCTCGGTGTCCGCGTTACTCTGATGATTTCTATTTCTATGGGCTGCATCGTACTGGGGATTATTCCTGCATGCTCGCAAGCGAATGCCTACCCCGAGACTCAATTTTAAATTTACAAAAAAAGATCTTCCAGAGAATTGTAAATTGGCTATTTTCTCAAAATTCGAAAACATTTACAGATCTGATAATTCCGTAGTCGGAAATCGTGCAGACACTAGAGTCGCAATTTTCTTGAGCATCTAGAAGCGTTTGCCAGGAGATAGCATCTTGCGCCCTTATCGAAGTCATTAAAAAATTTTTACACTTTAAATTCTACCAAATTGTATCTTTCTACAAATACTGAATTAACTATTTTTTCTAAAAAAAACACCCGAAATTGATTCTATCTCGAAATCGGGACGATACGTGACCCCTTTCGTTGTACATCCCATTATTATTGTCTTTAGATCAATTTTCTTTTATTTTAAATATATGTACTTCCATAATTATATACCATTAAAGAAGGTTTTATGAATTATTACGCAACTCGATAAGTTATTTTTTTAAATTTACAAGCTTTTTAAATAGAAGCAAATGCAATTTTCCCAAGTTATTATTAGACAAAATAAAAATGTAAAATATTTTATAATCCCAGGTGTAACTTAAATATATCAAAATAAAATTAAATATATCATAAATATGTTTCTAAAAAAGTTGACTGTTTTATTCCAATATTTAATAAAGCTGGTTGTTACGCACTTTTGTCTTTGCTCAAAAAAATCACAATATTTCTCATCATTTTAAGGAATGTTTCATGCTCCTTCTTAAACAGTACGAGCAATGTAATTACTGTCAGTACATGACTTGCCGCAGTGACTAAACTAACGTTCATAATTATTAGCTCTTTTGGAACTATTATTGTTACTTTATGAATTAGCTTTAACTTCATTGGACTAAATTTTATATTCCCAATATATTTGTTTGCTTGATGAGTTGCAAAATTCACAAAACGGTAGATTATTTTGTTATTAACTAGAAAATGATTAAACAGGGAGTAACAATCACGTAATAAAATATCGTAACATATACTTTGTTTATTAAATAATTAAAACAACAATATGGTTAGTTGCCTTCATTTATTTAAATACTTTTCCACATATAATTAAAAATATAATTATGTAAAATATAATCAGCTAGTCCATTAGATCTCAAATTCAGTTATTGTTAATATTTCTAATGTTGATAAGCCGAAAATAATTACACGGCAATTAAATAACAAATTCAACATCAATTATTTCTAATTTAAATTTTAACCTCCTGTTAATTAAAAATGATAAATACCCTTAACATAGGTTTTAATTATTAATAATAGAATATAAAAATAAAATTAATGTACAGTGAAAACATTGCAGCAGTTCAAAAAACTCTCTCACTCTAGAATCAAGTGAAAATGAGCTGCCCTCGAGTTACATTGTACAAGTATGCTGCAGCTAATTATTTAGAAGCAGTAGATCCAACATTCATAAAAATCCTGCCGGTGAGGATTTAAGAGAAACAAGGCCCTCGCAATTTGATCGGAATTTTTTTACAAATGTCGGCCTTAGAGTGCGAGAGTCTTTACGTCGGTTCTGACCAAAGGCACTAAACTCGATCCCTAAATAACTCATTTCACTCACACGCCCGGAAATGACACTTACCTGGAGAACGCTCGCCCCGATGCTCGCGTTCTCGGCGATGGTCGCCGAGTACTGGCGAGGGTCAAAGACTGGGGAGTTGTCGTTGTCGTCAAGGATGATGATTCGAATGCTCTGAAAACTGAACCTCGTGGGCTCGCCCCGGTCCCGTGCCCGCACTTTCAAAGTGTAGCTGGACTGGCGCTCCCGGTCCAAGACGTCAGACACACGCAGCACTCCATCCACAGATCCGAGGAGGAAAGGCACCTGCTCGTCGGTTGGCTCAAGTCCGTATTCCACGTACCCGTTGCGACCCTCGTCCCGGTCAACAGCCTTCACAACCATCACCACCGTGTTGGCGGCGGCTCCCTCGGCCACACTCACCTCCGCTGTCGAGATGAACTCCGGTGCTTGGTCGTTCGCGTCCGACAGGCTCACCGCCACCTGCAAACGTCCAAAAGCTACAGGTCCCCCGTCAATTCTCCTCTATCTCAAAGCCTTCGCTCGAGGTTCAAGGAGGAGTCCAAGGAGATTTTCCTTCCCCTCGAATTCGCGGTGATCTACTTGTGGTCTAGCGCTAGGAGAGGATTTTACGAGGAAGAACTCACATAGAGGATAATCAAAAAGTAGTAAAAATCCGAGTGAAGGAGTGGAAGAGTCGGAGCAAAGGAAGCCGAGGTATTTGCTCGGGGAGGAACTTTGGGAAATACCAGAGTTTTATGTCAAACATAGCTTGTACGGATAATGATATGCATTGGCAAAAAGGATAAACGGAACTGGAACTGCAATGTAGCTGTAAAAGCAGGCACATTCAAGATCCCAAAATAATTGTTACGACGACAAAATTTAGCTATTTCGCGATTTTTACTATTCTTTCTGAGCCACGATAAGAAATCAGTAAAGTTTTATTTACTACTCCATAAAAATTAACGACTGCAACGGAAAAGTATTACAAAAATTAAAAGGCAGATTTAAATATGATATTGTCTTGTAAATAATATGAATTAGCGCAGCGTACATCCAATTGCAATGAGTTAAA
The DNA here is from genome assembly GCA_018907245.1 of Eupristina koningsbergeri. NCBI lineage: Eukaryota > Metazoa > Arthropoda > Insecta > Hymenoptera > Agaonidae > Eupristina > Eupristina koningsbergeri. The sequence continues at coordinate 300,385 of JACCHV010002776.1, forward strand.
TATAATGCACTGAAAAGCACTAATATTTTATGGGGGAATAATAACAGTCAATTTCACTTGTCTAACTTCTAATCCTTAATATACAAATAAATTGCTTTATTCGATAGTAGTGTCATTTTTTTCCTCACGACTCGTAACTGTGCAATTTCTGTCCTGCATCTTTCTTCGGGGGAAATTACGAGACGAACAATATAGGGAACAATATGAGATCTAAAAACTAAATCACTGCATAAAAATCTGAAGGCTAAACCCAACTATAAAGTAATCCATGTAATTACTTTTTTCCGCGCATAATGATTTTGCCCTATGATCTTTCATTACATGTGTCTTTTCGTGGCGAGCTTTTATAATCAAGAATTATACGCAAGAGTCGAGTGTTTGGCCGTAAAAAAATGTTTTTAACAGCTCGACTCTATTACTCTTAATTATGATCTCTATTACTCTTCCCTGTGTACCAGGGAAAAACAGCGAGCGCGAGTCAAAGTCTCAAAGTCCCTTCGCTTTCACTCGTATTTCATTTATTATTTCTGCCTGCCGCTCTCGTAACAAAATTCGATTAACACTCGTTACGCCGGCATAACTATGCACTGCAATCCACCGAAATTCGAGCGATTTTTTGTTTATTATTCGAGGCACAATTGCTCACCCACCACCGGCCGAGATTTTTTTTTTATTTTATTATTTTTTTCGACACCGCGTTCGCAATTCGCAACAGCGCACCTGGACGGTGGCGACGAGAGCTTTCCCAGGTGGCTTTGGACTGTCCGCTGCCTGCAGAATTAGGGTGTAAAGAGCCTTGGTCTCCCGGTCGAGTGGCCTTCTGGTATACAGGGTCCCGTTGTTAGAGATGCCAAAGTCCTCGGCGTCGTCGCCACTAACGATGCTGTAGACGATGCGCCCGTTATCTCCCGAATCCAAGTCGCGGGCCTTCGCCGAGAGAACCACTGTGCCGGTAGTCGTGTTCTCCGAGACGTCCGCTATCCTGGGTCCAGGCTCAAAGTTCGGCGCGTTGTCGTTCAAATCGACGACATTGCAAAAGACAGTCACCGTCGACGAAAGACCTGGTGTGCCTCCATCCGTCGCCTGGACCACCAAAATGTAATGTTGGACCTGTAAACAAATTGTCATTTTGTTTTTTAAACTTAAATTTTAAACTTTCCAAATCAATGTCCTTACTTTCAAGCCCAATTTTACAACAGATTGAAAATCCAACACAACTTTTTTTACTGGTAATTTTACCGTCCCATTTCGACGAGTCAGTTTTTATGGTTTAGTTGATTTGTTGGATGATAAGAGATGCATTTCGTGCCCCCTTATAATACAAGTCAATACTTTCACAGCTCTGACGCTTATGTACAATTAGAATACAAATGCATGTTTCTCTGTCAGTTTTCTGTATAAACTCTTTTACAGTGTATGGTAGTAGCGTATGGTATTTTTACAACACTATTTATAAAATGAGGAGGGAGAAGCAATAAATACATTCCTTCGTATTACTGAGTCATCGAAGCAATCGTGAAAACTAACTTAATGAAAGATTTTTTCGATAACGATACATAGACTTGGATAAAAAATTTCATATTTATTAATAGTTAATGATATTGAATAAATGTCAAAAAATATTCTTAATAATTATCGAATAATTTAAATGATTAATAAATGTTATCTAATGCAGGGAATCATTATTCTCATTGTGCACAACTAAATAAACGTTAACTTTTTTTATGAACAAATTTTTTTGTTACAAATTGCTTATCTAGTGGAAAGGCAGATTGATATTAATCTTGTATCAAAAATAATTTAACTTTAAATATGAGAAATAATTATCTGAAAGGAAGGATATTGTGAAATTTAGTTTGTTGCCAAGTTGTTTTATTGAAATAATATATAAAAATAATTTTTTTAAATAAAGTAGTTTCACGTATTTTAATTTTTTTTATTATATTACGCTCTAATTATCAAGACTCCTTTAAAAAAAATATATATATATATATATTTTGATAATCAATAACAAATATATTTGTAAGCTACTCGATTACTCGAAAGGTAAAGTTAAAAAATTGATATTATCGGGTAAATAATTATACAATAGTGGAAAAGTAAAGCGAATAAAATTATAAATAAGTATTGTAGATATAACTTATTTTAAAACGACTGACCGAAGAGTGGTCAATCAATATCCATTAATTTAAATTAGCTGTAATTGTATTTAAATCAGAATTTATGTATATTAAATGATTTTAATCGCTCATTATCAATTTGACATTAACATTAAGTCACATAAAAGTTTTATATAAGAATGAAAATTATTATCAACATCAAGACAAATAAAATTATAAAGAATTAAATAATTTTTAAAAATGTTAATTTGTACCATATATATATTTAGAAATATTTTTATTAAAAGTTATAGAAATAAAGTGAAAAATTTTGTATTTTTGAAATTTATCATGTAAAATTAAAAAATCATTATAATGTCAATATAATATTATTAAACTAAAATAATTTTCTTATTCAAATGTAAAAAAAGATTTTAAAATATAAAAAACTTTTTTAAAAAATAAGAAGAAAATGAAATATGTTATCCTTAGAACCAGAAAAAAGATAGTATAATTTAAATTTTAATCAATATTATTGTATATTTTTAAAAATTGTCTGGTTGAAATTTATATTTTATATTTGTAATTTGTAACAATATATAATAAATCTCTTCATATTGCAACAATCATCAGTGGTAATTAAAAATAAATAATTTATGTATTTTATTTTTTTAAAATAAGAAATAGATGCATTTGTACGTTTAAAAATAAGTTTAATAAATTATTTGCAAGTGAGTATCGAAATTTAATTATTATGCGAATCGGTGTTGGTTTTAAAATAAATGTTCCGATGTACATAATCTATAAAACGGTAGACAAATAATAAAATAATAAAATGGTACGAAATCTGCAAATTATATTTAGTTTGTTTGAAAATTTATTTAGCGAGCGGCATATCTGAGAGTCGGACTTTTACATAAAAATTTTCATATCTGCATGAAACGATTACACATAATTGACTCGATTATTTAAAACAGGAACTCCTAAATGTCAGGCCGAGATCTATAAATTAAATAAAATATGAAACCGAATGCTCAGGTGAAATTTCGACAAAGCCATAAAACAAAAGTATCAATCTGCAAAAAATGCACCAATACTCGGCGTTCTCAACTTCTGCACACGCATACCGTGTGATTAGAGCTAAAATACTCGACTTAAAACCATCAGAGTGCATTCGGCTTTTTTCACACAAGCCGTAATTTAGTCTTTGGAAAGCCTAAAAAGCCACCCGCCGAAATTTCTCGGCGTCAAATACCCTGCATCAGCGCATATAGGGTGTCCCTGGGAGAAACTCCTAGTTTAGGTTTAGGCGGTTGACGGTCGGGCGTAGGAATGGGCGTAGGAATGGGCGTAGGAATGGGCGTAGGAACAGGGATAGAAACTGGGATTGTGCGAACTCGTGTCAACTAATGAGCAGCTTTAAGGAACAAGTGCGAGCTTTCCTTGGAAGAGAGCCGCCACGTTATTCTGAAGAAGAAGTAGATATCGAGACACCGAGATATCGGAGGGGAAGAAAACACCGGTTGCTCCCATTGAAGGCGTTTGAAAGGTTTGAAAGCTCACAAGCGCATCTCGAATAGCGCTGCACTAGACCCTTAAAACAAATTCTTATTTACTTTTTGTGTGACTCCCCTCAACAATTTAACGCGAGCCGCTACTTCGCTACTCTACGGAAGACGGCATAGAAAAAAGTGAAAACGGTATTTTAACGACAACTTTTTTTCTTTTTTTTCTAAAGAAAGTCCAGCCCGAAATAATAAAAACGTAATTGCACGGAATTATTCGGAATTGCTAAGCAGGAGGAGGAAAAAAAGCCTGAAAGAGGCTCGAGAAGAAATTTGTGTTTTATGCAAGCGGAGAACGACGCACTCGACTCGAAAAAGGTCCCTCTCTCTCTCTCTCTCTCTCTCTCTCTCTCTCTCTCTCTCCCTCTCTCTCTCTTTCTTTTTCTCTCTCTTTCTCTTTCTCTATTTCTTTCTTGGACGAGCTCATATGCACAGGAAGTATGTGAGGCTGAGGCCCGCGAATAGAACAAATTGTGCACACTTGACCGCGAGCCATCCGCACCCCGTCCTGGAGTCGCGGTCTACGAGGAAAGCACCCGCCTTCCTCGATTGATTTCCATGGATCCCCAGGAGTCGGTGTCCCTGATTCTTCGGCGCATTCGCATACACTCATCCGTGCACGAATGGGTACGCATGCGAGCCGCTGAAGCCACGGCCTATACTTATACTCAGGCCCGGGCGGGCTCCGATCGTTCGCCTTCCTTTCTTCAATGCTCGCAAACCAGAGGAGCGTATATTCTCCTCGAAAGAGAGAGCAAGAGAGAGAAAACTGTGGTATTTATTTCTGCGTTTCGATTTTGCGCTTACCAGCCGCAATGAAATTTCGGGCTCCGCTCTCCTCATCACATGGCAGATGCTTTTGATTTCCTCCTTTCTCTCTCTCTCTCTCTCTCTCTCTCTCTTTCTCTCTCTCTCTCTCTCTCTATATATATATATATCTATCTATCTATCTCTCTTTCTATCTATCTATCTATCTATCTATCTATCTATCTATCTATCTATCTATCTATCTATCTCTCTTTCTATCTATCTCCTTCGGTCCCTCTCTTTCTTTATCGTCAAAGATAACTCGGAGCTGATTGTGTACATACAGGGTGTTGTAAAAGTATCATCGAGAATCTTCTCCAAATGTACGAAACCCAGTTGGACAACTGCGTCAAAATACTTGACTTTATTTGTCTTAATCAGTCGGCTGCATTATACACTGTATTGACAATAATTAACGGCAGGTGTATTCACTTTAATATCTGCTCGACAATTTATAAGGGGACACAATTTTTTTATCGTGATATCATCAAGATCCTTGTTACAATATTTACATACAAGAATAATTTATAAAATACTAAAAACTGCATGGGGATTTTTAAAATAATACACTGGAAAAAGTTAAAGAAGGCTAATACACCTTGTAAAGAAATCATTTTGACAGGATAAAAGGAGATTCGTTTATTTTATTTTTTTTTTTATCGACCATCGATTTCTAAACAATTGCAAATTTATTATCACTGTTTTTAAAGCGAAATATATTAATTTTTATATTTGTTAAATTTGTTATAATTTCCATCTCTTAATAATTTTTATTTTTTTGTACTAAAAATTATAGGAACAATTTATTTATAAATGACTTCCTTTCAGTATGTGCTATTGAAAACTATTATTTCAAAATATCAAACTTGTATTTTATATGTGTTTTACTATGAACAAATATATGTAACTCCATTCGATTCTATTTAATATAAATTATACTCTACTAACGTTAACGGTTAAAACAAAAATAATTTACATAAATTATGTACAAATCTCCTGTATTGATGTTTATGCATCAATTTTTTTTTCCAATAATATTTCAGACCTAAAGTATTAATACTTAGTCAAGTTTGATTTCTTTGTTAATTGTTATCACCAAAGTTTCTATCATGCTTACAGTTCACCAAACCCATGCTTTTGGATCTACTGAATTAAAGGACCAGCTGTATTTTATGAAGTATTTAAATCTTATCAGAAAAAAGATGTATGATCTTACATGTGCATATATAAAAATGAAAAACGAATTACTTATACGCAAATAAAGATTTCAATTTAAATACATTATTATTTAATATATCACGTAGCTTATTTTTATGATATCATAGCTTTATTATATCATAATTCAAATGAATATATTTCGATTAAAAATTTAATCAACTCATTTTAATAAAAAAAAATCAATTAAATTATAAGTTTTACTATAAATAAATTTAATTAAAAACAAATAAATTTTATTAGATATATTAATAAATATAGGTTCAAACAATTTATATATTTAATAATTTTTTTTGTTATTTAATATTTACACAAATAGCTTTATATATTTAATTAAGGGCGTAATACATGTTATGAAATAAATAAATAAAATATAATAACATTTACAATAATTTTGAATTTAATCATTTCTATTATTGCATAACATAATTTTTTTACCTTCTTTAGGCACAATCAATAAATACATGTTATGACTTATTTGCAAAATTTATAATTAATTTTTTGTACATTTTAAAAGTTTTTATCATGATGAAAATTCATATAAACTCAATAAATTGAGATAAATCATTAATAAATATTATTAGTTTGAATATGATATTTAAACAAAAGTAATGAAATGAAATATTAAATATATTTTTAAATTAAAATAATTATTTAAAATGATAGATCGTTAAATAAAGTATTAATAAATAATACGCGATAGAAAATTGAATCATATTTTAAAGCCTCTGAGAGCTTTTACAGTAATTACTCCGCTGTGTGTCATATATACGTACAATCTGGCGTAAATATTAATTAATCGATTATTTATGATCACTAGACTGACTCATTTTTGCGCTAAAACTTCGTTGTATATTTCGCTGTAAAAATTGGTATAATTATGTAAAATACATATTGCAGAATTTAAATAATACTTCATTTATAAAATAATGTTTATGTATTTTTTTACGTAAAATAAATATTAGTTGCAATGTATATTTATAAATAATTTTTAATGAAGTTAGAAAATATTTTAAAGTTTAAATGTAAATCTTGTATATGTAAAAGTAAGTAAAATTATAATTTTCATTAAAAAATATTTCTGTAATTTATTAACGAAGACTTTTATTTTATATATATACTAATAGATGAATAAGAAAAAATTTTACTTCAATTTAAAAATTTTTTTTATATAATATTAATAATTGTTAAAAAAATTTATAAAATAATTGATTGTAAAGTATTCTTATATTTTTAATAATTTAGAAATAAATATATATGCAAAATCTATTCAAAATTAGTCATTATGTTATTCAATGTAAATAATGGAAGTAAAATTACGTTATAAATACAAAAAAGGTAATTAAATTTATTTTAAAATTATAATTATCTGTTGTGAATATAAACTTTATGAAATTATTGTAAAATTTATAAAGAAATAATTTCTGCAATTATTAAACTCAATTAAGGATTTAAAGTTAATATTTTGTAATACTTAATAGCACGCAGAGAAACGAGAAATAAAGATGATGTACGAGTTTGAGTAATTCGTGGTTAAACTTACGGTAAAAGAAAAATTACTATATTTTGCAGTGAAATTTAGTGAGACTGTAGAAAAATGCGCTGTATGTTTTCGTAAATTTTTACTAAAATATATGAAAAAATATAGTAATTTAATTCACATTGTGTGTCCGACACAAGTAAACAGTATAGTAATTTTTAGTGCATAACTTTCGTCCTTGTAAAATGCATAATGCATCGAGTGAATTCTAACTGATTCGAAATGCAAAAATAATTTAGGCAGAAAAAGTGAAAAAGAAATACAAATAACGAAGACTGCAAAATGCAATTGCCGTGGGATAATAAAGCAAAAGTCAAATAATTGAAATTTGAAATCCCGCAGGCAGGAAATAGGCCGTATAATGTGTAAGCAGTGGAATTACAAAGTTTTGAATGCAAATAGTCAGCTATTTCATTCAATCAAATCGTACCTTAGTATCTTCCAATCAATAAAAGTTAAAGATAATTGGAATATCGCAAATTTATGACATTTCCACTCGCTAGCAAGGTAAAAGTAGGCGGTTTGGTTTCATTAAAAAGCTTTTTTTTAGCAGTAGGTGGATTTACAATTTCGAGGGAAGTAACCATCGACCAGTTTCCACTGTGCGTCAGCCCTTCCTTCCTCATTCCCGGTGATAAAAAATAGTTTTTTGACACCTTGTATAAGCCGGGAGTGTCTACGCTCCTCTGCAGACATGTAAAGCCCGTGTAATAGACGGGAGCCAGTGTAGTGTCGAGGCCTCGTGCGTGAGCACGCACACCAGCCAAGGGAGCGAGAAGTTAAGGCATTTAGGCTGATGAGGAGTTCTATAAATGGCTTTCTGCCTTTTAACCCGCCACTCTGTTCCTCCCCCTCCTCCCTGCCCGCGTTATTTCTTTTATTTATTCCGTTCTTGGTTCTTTTTCACGGCGTCTCTTCGCGTGCTCTCGGTCTTCGTAGTTTGAAGAAAATTGTGTCGAGGATTAATTTTAAAACTGTTAAACGCTACCTGTCGAAGAGGCTGACGTTCGGATTTCTCGAATTATTCGGTGCTTTACTCTTCATTTTTCCCCATTCGGATGCTCGTTCTTTTCATCTCTCTCTCTCTGACCCTCTTTCTGTTTTATCGTTATGGCTTGTTTGCTTAGATAACGGCACGCGTTCCGTATGTTACTCAGCCACTCGCAATTCTTTTTTGCCACTACAATGTTGTTACCGGGAGGCTTTGACCGGCTAGGCGCAAGGCCGTATTAAAAAAACGTTGTATCTTTTGTTAATTTGTTCTTATATTACTTACGTTTCTTATGTTACTGATTTTAAAAAATGACCATTAAAATAACTGCGGCACCCTTGGCCCTACATCGTTTGGCCTTTTTTATTTTTTGGAATAAATTTTCCAATCTCTTTTGTCATCCTTTTTTGCACGCACAGCTAAACCTAAAGTACAATTTATAATTTATTATCGCGATTTGACTCGAGCACTCGGATTTTTTTATTTCGTTGAAATTAAAACCACCCGTCCTCTTGGTTAGCCGTACATTTAAGGTGAGTTTAGTTTCGAATATTTGTTTAAACATTATTCAAAAAAGCATTCAATTCTGGGCATTTCTGAAGAATAAAACCCGAGTGTCCTTGAGCGGGCGATTTTTTAAAGCAAAAAAGAGCTCAGTTTTATTTTTAAAAGCAGGCAAGTATGGGGAATAAAAAAGATGCAAGTCGGGTATAATGCGTGAAAAGACAATCGCTGTGTCTGGAAGCACAGAGTCCGTCATTCAGATAATTGCAGCGCAAGTTTCTTTTTTCTCCAAACACCATAACTCGCGGATAGAAATGTGTCCTTGTCGAATATCTCCATTAGCTACGGACGCTGATAAATACATTCGGAGAAAGGGTGCACACACGACCACTGAGCATACACCGCGGCAAAAATCCCCAGTCAAATCCATCATCCCCAGGTATTTTTCGCAAGGGCAGGACTCCAAGAGGGGAAAGGTCCACTACTCAAACTAAGACCTGACCCCCCGTCCCTGTCCTCGGCCCTCCGAGTGTTTTACGACGCACACACGTCGCGCCAAGTACTTGGCGGTAAAACCCGCGCCCGACTTAAAAGAGCGAGTTAGCTATTCGCGATTCGCTACGTGAGCTAACGTACTCGCGTGAAATCATGAAATCGGGAGCGGTAGGTCCTGGGATCCTAGGATCTTGGAATCTAGCTTAATCGCAGGAAAAAGAAGCCGGCGAACTCGACCGAATATCAGAACGGCAGGCACGCAACTTTTCTCCAGCGGCGGCAAAAGAAAGCCGAAATTCATCGGGTATCAAAGCTCAAGTTTGTGCGCATCTCATCATGATTAATTAAACCATAAATCTCGCCTGCGATTGTCCCCACGATCAAAAAGCTGTCCTCCTTTTTCTTTCCATCCTGGGATCGACTCGACCTCCACGTTCGAAAGTATTCATCTGACCGGGGTTTTTGTCACGACATGAGCGCCTAATCGCGGCGAGCTCGCTTTTTCCCTGCGGAAGCTTGGACGGCGCATATTTTGCCTCTGTTGAGGGGAGTGACGGGTGGTTCAGGGGAGGGGGGTTGGAGAGGTCCGTCAGGAGGAGAGAGCAGAGACGGAGAACACTCGCTTTTTACGAGCAAAAGGCCTTTGTCTCGCTCTCTCGCCCGTCGCGCACCGGAGTCCAGTCGGAGACTCTCGTATTTAAAGTGACGAACAGCCAAGCTCGCTCAATCTGGGAAGCTGCGATCACCTCGACATTCGGCTCAAGAGTTTAGCTCGTCCTTGCGCGGAGAGGACGAGAGACGGAGAGTCTCAGTCTGCCTCGCAGATTATGCACAGCCTCCGTCTCGCAAAATTTGTCGACCGTTCCAGGCGTATGACACTCGTGGGATTTGCTCCCGAGCCTACACCTACAATCTTCCTTTAAACCTTAAACTCACCTTTTTGTTAGTATACTTTCGGCGAAGAATAAATATTATTTATTCTTAACAATAGATCGTAATAAATTTTATTTCTTTCCTTTCACCCTTTTCATTTAATCGTTCTTTATGCTTTATATTATCTTTTACGTGAAATAACTCTTTATTGTTATAACAACATTCTCACGTTTGAATAAGTTGCTCGGTATTCAATGTGCATCGTTTCAGTCTTAAAAGATCAATTTTTTTTTTTTTTTTTTTTATCTTGATGACACTCACTAATAATTAATTTTGAAATTTTTGACGAGCTTTAGGTTAGACGTAAAACTACGACTTTAGTTGTCTTAAGAATCTAATTTAGCCGTTATAGAATTTAACTATAATCTATAACCACCTGCATTAAATTTTAATGATTTGAGAAGAAAAATTGAGTAAAGTTAATAATGAAATAGATCAATTATTAAATATTGATACGTGAATGAAAAAAGCAAAAGAGCGCATTAAATATTTATTAAATGCTCCGAATGAAAAAAAATAAAAATGTATTGACAACGAGCAAGTAGAGAAAAATAAAAGATAAGAGTTGGTTCAGGGTAAAAGTTCACTCGCTACCGACGTTCTAGTTTGCGGATCGATGCTCAGATTTCGATTCGAAGAATCGGCTAACCATAAACGAATGAAATCGTGTAACGCGCAAGCTTGAGAAGTCGGTGTAATGTCGGAAGGGAAGGATCGAGTCATGATCTCCAATAGCCGAGCGCTCACGAGTCTCGGGAAGAGGAACATGCACAAAGTTGGAAAAATCACAGAGAGGGCCGGAGGGATTTAAGGAGGAGGTGATGAGTGACCGGAAGGGATTCGAGTTCGTTCACTCGGGAGTATCGCCATCGTCGTCGTCGAGAGTGCTCCGCGGTGGAGTCCGGGCCCAACCGATCTTCTGCCCATTCTTTCCCAGCGACGCCAGACTCCCGCGGCGCGACGCGCAGGCCCGAGAAAAAATAGCAATCGCTGGCGATTTGGAAATGCGAAAGATCATAGCAGGATCGAGACGAACCGATAAGGGCAGGCACGTGTATGCGGAGAAGGGGGACACAAAGACAGACTGAGGGCAGAATCCGCGCCGGCGTGGCGGGTTTTTCGATCGAGTGCTTTGCTCAAACTTTTATGCGACTTTAACGGGTTTTTTTTTTATTTTTGTAACTGCTCTTTTTATGGTTATTTAAAATCATTTTTCGGATAATTGCTCGTGTTGGAGGGGCCGCGTCGCCTCTTCTCGTGCTAGGCGAGCTGACAACTGTTTAAGATACATTTATTTATTTATTGGTCATTCCCGTGGCTCCGTAGGTGTTTTAAAAAAAATTCTACATGTGCATTAAACACTCGGAGGAACGTTTACTCGATTCAAGAGAAACGGTACTAAAAAAGATGCTTAGAAGGGACTCTTTCGGACACTTTTTTCATAGGGATAAAGCATTCCTTCTTTCCCTCCTTCCCTCCCGCCCTCCCACCGTGCACCTCATCCCATCACCCAGCCACTCCATCTATCTATCTCTTTGAGTAACAATCCTCGATCTAACATAATGTCACCTCGGTATCTTATTCAAAATTATTCTCCTTGAAACAAAAAAGGATACATTTAGTGTCGGTGGACTGCGTAAAGAAACAAATACTTTGATGCACTCGGACATCGTTAGAGGATTTTATCCTTTAACACGAGTGAAAGGCTCTCGTGACTAGAAATAAAATACTAAAAATACATAAAATTCATTGCCAAATGAAGAATCTAATGTTTGTACTATCACTTTTACATCCGTAATGTACTCAGAAATATATTTTTAGCGTTATCCCACGGTGTTTATTTTTTCCCGCGACTAATTCAATTTTTTGTCTACGAAGGAACCAAGCTAAATCTATCAAATTCTTCGTCGGTTTAAATAAATGATGAAATATGATAAAATACTTAAAGAATTACACAAACCAACCTGTACGACACAAGTGAAAGAAAATATGAAAAATATAATGAAGGACATTTTTAATGTAAATGCTGAATAAATGTATGGGGCAGGCTCTTTCGATCGTTCAACACTCATCGTTTACTCACCCTTTGAGTAAAGTGTGTAAATATAGGATCTTATGATTCCGAAAATAATATTCCACAACTTTTTTAACTGCATGCCCAATTGAATACACTGATATTTTTTTTATTGAAACGGGTTATTGTGCGCGCGAAAAAGAGGATTCATCGACGCACGATTAAAAAGAGTCAAAATGAAACGATCGACGTTGATCTAACAAAGAGATGCAGTTGCCCGCAAGCAAAATTACATCCATACATCATCCATGGTATTTAAGGCATCTCGTCCTTGAGAAAATAGACGTACGCACCTGTTCATAGTCGAGGTTGGCCGTGAGGGTGAATACCCCGGTACTGGGGTTGAGGGAGAACACGTCGTTGGCCCAGTCGGAGATGAGGGCGTAGCTGATCTGGCTGTTGGGCCCCTCGGCGTCGACGTCGGTAGCGACGACCTGGCCGACGCGGCTGCCCCGCACCACATTCTCCGGGATGTCGAACGAGTAGGCCGTCGCTTGGAACGTCGGTGCATTGTCGTTCGTGTCCATCACCTGTAACGAGATCGGCCGATTTAACAAGTCCGAGTTCTAAGAGTTTAGAATTTTATGAAATATTCCTCTCGGGATTTTTTGCCAAACAAGGTGTCACCAATAACTTAACTTTAATCCTTACCGGTTATTCCTTCATTGGCGCCGTGTCGCCTTTTACCTGTTCTTACTCGTAACTTACGATCCAATACATGGATTATTCCCCTGTGGCTTATAGTCTTTAATTTTTCAACTAATTCAATCAATTTTTTTCCATGAGTTTGCAATGTTGGTTTATGTGGTTTTCTTTTGAATATAAGGTAACAGCTCTTAAAATATAAATGGTTAGAACAGTAAAGCGTGCATTGCATAACCAGTTTAAACATTTACATTTTCATCATCAATATAATTATAGTCTTTGAAAAGTAATAAATGCAGATGCTTTCCTTTTCTTCGGGAGAGCTCTATATTTTAATTTAAAGTAAGAGAAAAATGACTCAGTTTTTATGTTTACATTATCGCATTTTACGCCTTTTTTTCTTATCGAATACACGTGTACTTTTATGAAAAATATACAGTGTTCAAGAAATAGATTAAAACATTAGTTTCATTTCACCGAATAATGCAACTTAATAATGCTTACATCCCAAAAATTCAATTGTCTGCTTTAATCATTAAAAAAAAGCTAACACAATAAAATATTCATGTAATTAACAAAACTATACTATTATTGCATTTTTCATTGTACAAAAAGTTTAAGTAAAGCATTTCTTCTCGAGAAACATCATTATCGTTAGTATTCGATCTTTCGAATTCTGGAAAAATAAATCTAAAATCCATAAAACTGTATCACTTCGACGAATCTTGAGTAACTCTCTGCCTACAAGAGTCTTCAAATCCAAATGAAATAAAAGCCTCATACGGTAGTAGAAATTTTTGTGGTGCACGTGCTCAGGTATACGTACATGTGGTACAAGAAGACAAGCGAGCCAAAGCAAAGAAATATTCGTAAAAACTGGAACAGCCAGGAGCACAAGTTGGTAGAACAGGAAGATGAGGAGGAGGACGAGAAGGAAGAGAAGAAGGATGATGGACAAAACAAAGAGAAAGAAATGGTCGAATAAAAGTTGACTTAGTTGGACTTCTGTTCCGAACACTTCTTCCCCCTCTTTATCCTTAATGTGTATTTCTGGTCGGTGGCCTATTTGCCCCTGTGTATTTTGCGGAGCTAATAAGTTTGAAGTGCGTAATTTTTTCTCCTTCTCCTACCACGCTTTTTCGTATTGTCCATTTTTTTTGAAAATTTAATGTGAATGTTTAGATCCAAAAGAACGATGTCTCTATGCAATTATTGAATAAATGAGGGCAATACATGGCGAATTTAAGATATCCCGTCGGAACGATTAAAATCCTTATCAATCTTATCCTTGTCATTATTTATTTTATTTTTCTTCTGTAATTTATTTTTTTCATTTTTAATTTAAGAAATTCTTTTAATATTTACATTGATTTACGTGAAACTTGTAGCATTGACTGGTGACGTAGTTTAATTGTTTTCTTTATTTGCTTATTTTTTATTTATTCTTTTTCTGGGAGGTATCATCAAGTGAATGGATAATGATAGTGATTTAAGTTATATTATTAAAATTGAATTAAACAGAATAAATCTTGTGTTAAATTTCAAATTCAAAGAGATTTTAAACTATGATATGTCATTTTATTATTAAAGTCTCCGTTTGAAAGTAGCTTTATGTGAACAAAAACTAGCAATATCCCACTTAATTATTCTTGTGGATAAATTTCATCAGATATCAATAAAGTCATAGAACATGATTAATGTATTTCATTAATGGTAATTTTTAGATAATATTACAAAATTCTTTTTCATACCATTTAATGAATTCTATCACAAGTTTAATTTATGCCTAGTTTCGGAACGAAGCTGTGCTCTAAAATTGAAATAAATACAACAATATAACGTCAATGCATTATATTCTTATTTTTTAATATATTTGGTCATATATAATGTATAAATATATAAATAAATGCAGGAATAATGGAAAAATATCGAGTGTTGGCATTAAATCTTTTTATAAAAAATATTTTATGGCATACATTAATTACATAACTACTACTTATATTTACATTTCATTACTTTTCTATACAATTCTCCGACTAATTTTCCATATAAAATTAATATGAAAAAATAGTTGGTACAAGTCATCAGAAGAGTGAATAAAATAATTTAAATACACAAAAGCCATTAAAATGATTTTATGGCTTTCATTTTTTTCGCAACCTTTGAAATGAATCAAGGGAAAATTTATCGATTGTGCCAATCTAAATGGCGTAAAGTACACCGAAATCTGAGGTAAATCAATTTAGCACCGCGGTGGTATTAGCGATTGGTTTGTCCAATGAATTTTATCAGAGTCTTCGAGTACATGAATTCAACAGTATTGACTAAATTTCCTCGCAATAATTACAAGATATTTTGACAACGTATTGACAAATAATTTATACGCATTTAAAAGCAACCGAACAAGCATAATGGTGTAGTTTTAAAATGTTACGGAACGCATCGTGTCTCCTCGTGTATCGACGTAAGTAAAGCACAGCCCAATAAATAAGTAAGATTTTTCACCGAAATCCATTGCCAGACTCGGGGAATGAAATTTGACTCGAAAGTTCTCAGGAGGGACTCGGCCCTAAATTCGGACTTGTGGCGAAAAGTCGAGGCCCAGTACTCGCGGCAGCTTTCTCTCACGAGTCAGAAAAAGTTACGCGCAGGCGTAAAGATCAAGTAATAGAGATTGGCGTCAACACGCACCTAGAGAGTGACAGGGGTAAAAAGGCAAAAAGTCGTCGTTCAGCGAGAGGGTGAGGGGGAGGGGAAGAGGAAAGACGAGGGAAGTCCGCTCTCGCGGACGTATGACCGGACCGGCATTCCAGGGCGGCCCTCGACGATGAGAGTCACTGGAATTTCGGGCACCGCACTGGACACTTCATAAGGACAATCGGCGCAAGGACATTCGCTCTGGATTGCGGGCGCTCGTTAGTACGTAATTGGGAGATCGGCTACTTAACGGCTTAGGATGTCGTAGGCAGCGGAAAAGTATTCGGGAGCGATAAAGTGTACTCATTCATGGTTGCTGCGAGAAGGAGAGGAGAAGAAAGGATTCTGTTCTCTGTGTCCGTGAAAGGCTTTTTGCTGTTCTCGATTTGCAATCTGGAAATCATTACTGCTCCTTTTATTCGTCCTGGAAATTCGAGAAAAGTGGTCGAAGTTCCCAGCTGAATTCGCCTGTGATAATAGTTACTCTATTATCTATATATTATACGTTCCTCGGTCATATAATAGTAATATTATACCGAGATCCGTGATTCGCGATTCGCATCGTTAATAAGCAGAAATTGTGTTATGAAAATATTTGATGAATGCGGTAAATTTCATTCCTGATTGCCTGCTGCGAATCGGAAGATATCCAAATCGAGAGTACAGGCGCTCTCGATAAATGGTGTAAATCTTCTCGATACTCGCTATTTATTAGCCATAATGAATAAGAATTTAAATGATGAACTGTTACACTCGTCATCGACTTGTAGATCATTTTATACACTGTATGCACCAACTGAGTTATTAATAGTTTGAAAAACTCGGCGAAAAGAATGACTAAAGAGTACTGTACCGAGAATAAATATTAAGTACAGCCACGAAATTTTTGCTGATATATTAAATCAAACTGACAGCTAATACTCGAGTCACTTTCGCTTTAAATGGACTGACTACGATCAAAAGATATTGAGATCCTAATCGCGATATATCTCGCACGCAATTAAAACAGTTTCGTTTTGAAATTTACGCTAGAAAATAAAGAATTAATATCCAGTCTCATTCATCATCGGGTAAATAAGTTTGAAGAGTTTATTGATCCTAGAGAATGAATATAATTTTCTATATTTCAACGCATGATCGTATATTTGAATAGCAATATTTCAGGCATAAGAAGAAAGCAATCACTCAATTATCCTAAAGTATTCCTCTTGATATTCTTTTTATTAACCGCTTTTATTTGGTTGTATTTATAAAACTAGTTTCCACTCTACCACTAAATTATCGCCTTAAGAATGAAAGATATCTTCAATCGTATTTCAGTAAAATCACATCATCTTCCTTTATTGCAAGCGCAGCAATAAAAATTGAATTACGAATATAAAATGTTTAATGAAAAAGTTTTCGTGCCATAATCTGTAATTTTTTCTTATAAAATATTTTCGAATTAAGCCTCGAAATGCGACTTTTGTTCTTTTTCTTTAAAATATAATATTATTAGCAAATACACACGCATGCACGCGCGCGCCCACACACCAACACACAGAGAAAAATTTGCTTCCACTCATCCAGAATACTTCAAACTTGGTATACTTGTTTTTATTTTTTTTGAAGACTCAGGTGAAACCAGTCATCGCGAGGCAAACTATGAAACCCGATTCCCAAACATTTGGAAAGCAAGAATTTATAATAATCCTCTGTAAAAACCAAGAGCGGGAATTCGAATATAATAAGTCGAGCTCAAAAGTCAATTTCAAGTAAAGTGAAGAAAGAGTGAGAGTCGCGATACCGGGACAAGAGAGGGGTTAGGATGAGAGAGTAAAAAAGGCAAAAAGGCAAAAAGGCAAAAAGACAAAAGAGAAAAAAAAGAAATGGCGCGTAGCGTATAGCTTTCAAAACACATTTTATAGACTCGACGGGAGAAATATATTCATATCCCTTATGCACGAAACCTCCATCCTCCGTCTGTTCCTCTCATCCTCATCCTCGTCCGTTGTGCTGGTCTCGTTCTCGAGCCCCGAAACCACTTTCAATGGCAACCCTTTGTCTCGTCGCTCGTTAAACGCCAGTCCGGTACCCGCGAAATCGCGCGGCGCTCGCGTTTATTGGCATCGCGATCCTGCACATGTGCGGATCTGCGTAATGAATCATCGCCCGGGGCTATCGGGGGAGATTTTCGTTGGGCCTTGTTTTTATGCGAACGCGAACGCGGAGATTTCATTACGCGCCGGCCGGCCGTAACTCGCCCGGACGTGCACCAGAATATACAGCCGTGCTCACACCTTGCCGAGGCAATAGCGAGGGCCGGGGTTCCTCGATCCTGCCCTCCTTCCAGGAGAGGAGCTCGATGTCGAATCGGTGAACTCATTACGGGCATTAGTAGAGACTCGGCGTAGAACACCCGCGTCCTCGTCTTCGTCCTCCTCGAGCTAGCGACGATACTCGCGATAAATCACGGCTTTTACGCGTACTTTATTAAGGCTGCAGTGGACTCCGGACAAACGCAAATGCAAACGCTTTGTACGCGACTCATTTGCGGCGCCTGTCATAAAAAGCCCAATAAAATGTATTTCGTCGGAGATTTATGCGATGACCGATTGCACGAAAACATTCTAATGCTCCGCCTTGATTAAGCCCTTTAGCGTCGTTCCAAAATAGCAGGTACCCCGCCCTCTGCTGTACCCGGGATACCCAGCTCCAATCGAAAAATCATCATATAAATATTTGGGACTTAAAGATAATAAAATAGCCAGTTTATAGCGTCACATAATTGATCATTCCTCGTATGTTATTCCCGTGCCTGAGCCCTCCTCCCTGGCCACGACAGTCCCCGACAATTTACGCTAATGACCGCGGAGGACTTGACAAAATATTCAACGTCCGCGCTGCGAATCTCGTGAATGTCCACTCATCCCATCCCGCCTGATTGACCCGCGCGTTCCCACGCGTCGCTACTCGGTGCACCTCCCTCCGCAAAAACACCGACAATTAACACCGCGTCGGTCTCCGAGACGCACCTGGGAAAACAAAGGCGACGACGGCGACTAGCCTCCCTATTTGCGAATCGAGGGTGGAGGAGGAGGGCGGGAGGAATGGCTCCAAAGGCAAGTCATGCGCACACATGTTCGCGATAAGGAAAGGGGCGGAGGGAGTGTGAACCGGGTGGAGGCTCTTTGGCCCGGACGCCGACTTTCAGAGTCGGAAGTCAGCCTCGAGGCTTTTCTCTTCCGGCCAACAACCGAGGACGGCGTTATCCGATTTACGCCGTCCGATGCTGATGATGTCGCGATAGCGAGGGCTTCTATCGCGCAATCACATGGGATGGGCCAGTTTTATTCCCCGTGAGGCTAGCCACACGGAATTTCACATAAATACCCGCAATTTCCATGAGAGGGTACTAAAGAACTGAGTCGTTTTTTGTTGGCGTCGAACGAGTCTTCGAGTCTCGGGAGCGTGGGCAGCATCTTTTTGAATTTTCAATAAATTTCAATAAATAAATATCCAGCCAAGGAAGAACTAGTATCCTCGGCTCCCAAACGCCTTCCACGTTTTACACCACTCGCCTCCTACGTCATAGGCTACAATTGCAATATAACACTGGTAATTACAGGCTCAACGTTTGTCTTTGCTCGAGTAATGCGATGCCAAAGTGATAACCAACAGTATTGGTAATTATGGGAATGAAGTTACGCAACAGTGGTAACTACGTCGCGTACAAACTTTATAATTTAATTCTAATGTCTCCGGTCTCTCAGATTCCCATTTTCCCTCGACAATTATGTCCCGGCCTAATGAAATTTGAAGGGAAAAAGGAACATGCATGCGGCACATTTCCACATGGCTCACCTCGGCGAGACATGAATTTTTCGCTCATTATCGGAGCTACGCCGAGAGGTGGAGTAGTGAGTCCGTCTCCGCCTCTAGTTCACGACTAGGACGTAAATGTTCAGACGGCCGGGATTTTTTAAAAAAGGTGACACTCTTTGCGAAACGAACGCCTGAAACCGGATACGTATATAAGGAGCAGGATAATGCCCCGAGCTGTTTTTACCGATCAAACGATGAATAATTGGCTCCAATAAAGAAGAGGGAGCTGGGGTTCGATTGAGCCCGATTCTACAATGTTTTAAACGATCTTTCGAATGACACCGCCCTAACTTACCGGGGGACAATTTCATAAAGTATCATAAATTTATTGCATATTTATGATACTTTGCGCTCGTGTCCCTATTAAGATTTTCGACGTGCATTTTCAATCTTCAAGTTTTGCATATTATCCGGCTTTTATGGCATCTTTGTGGGCATTTTCGCTCGACGAGGAGGCTCGCGATCACTTCGATTTTGGTTCCGAGCCCGAGATGGAGGAAGTGAGTGAGGCTAGTCGAGGTCACGCGGGTCAAGAGGACCTAAGATATATGAGCCCCGGAGTCGCTTGAGTCCGGCGCGACTTCCTCACTCCTCCCCGTCGCCTACCACTCCGCTGCACCGCCACCTTTAAGCCCAACGATTGCCTAATGCGATTCTCATGCTGCGTGGTGAGCCAGCAGTTTTTGATGTACGATATTGCTCTTGGTCGGCCGGCTCATTTTTTTTCCTTATCACTCGGAACGAGGCTCTCGAAAGGTCGTCTCCCCCGACGGAGACGACTGACGGCGATTCGTTGCACCGGCGGCTATGTCCTCTTGGGAATCACCGTGACTTTTCTTACCCACCCCATTTGAAGAATTTCCACGCTGATCTTCAGGAGATAACGTCTCTATGCTCTGCCCACCGACGGCGACGCCGACGCCGACGCCTCCATTTTTCTTCGGTAGGCGGCTTTAATGGAACCCACAGTCTCTGTTATGGCAGGCATGGATACCTCTGGTACTACTGAATTAACAATGACGCGCTGCATTCGTGCGATGAGAGCAAGGACGGCTTGTGGTTAATGAACTCCTCGAAACTAGTCTCCTTAGTGGTTGATAACTCGTTTACTCTGAGTGAAACAGACGAATAGGGACGGAGAGGGGAAGGCAGAGAAAGAGAAACAGAGAGAGAGAGAGAGAGAGAGAGGCCAGCCGCGGAAAACGCGCATCCATGTTTAGTTTAATCAATCGAACCAACTGTTTTTCAGTGGCTTAACCTTGTTTGCTTTTCCGCGGCGAATCGGAATCCGTATGGAGCGGTTTGTTGTAAATACCTACTCCAGGCCAATTTATCCAATTTTCTTCGATCATAATTCTTTGAAACGTCAAGATCTTCGCTTTTGTTCAATTTACTCAGTCCCTTCACGGAATATTTTCTACATGACGCTCCTCCATATGAATCGGACCAATTTTATCAACTTTTATTTCCATCCGATTTTTTACTTTATTTATCAACATCTGCTGGCAACTCCATTTTTAATATTTTATGAAAAAACCATCTCTTTAAAATTCTTTAAATATTTCGCATAGAATATCCGAAAATTGGCCGAGTTAGAGGAAAAAGTTGACAGAAAGATTTTCGCTTTATTGGTTCAACGAATTATTGATTGGCTTAAGAATATTAATACTCTCTCAACAATTTCCGATATGCTTCTTACCCTTTATTTCAATCTCAATGGTTTACAATCGCTTAATACCTATAAAGTGAATGACGAATTACCTTTTAAGTAATCAATTTTACTTTCTTTCTTAAATGGATCCCCAACTACAGCATTACTGCACAACCTAAGCACAAGTAAAACTTTTTAAAATACAGAGTTATTATCATTCTGCATTATTCCATCGTAAAAGAATATCGAAATTTATTCGAATTTATTTTCCATATAAGAAAACCAACTATTCAAATTAACGTTCCTCTTGTTTAACGAGCTTATGCAATGTATAATTTTTTTTCTTCCAGGCAATTATTAGTAGCTATATTAAAAATTCGCTTTGTCGTATCTAAATTAACATTTTTTAATAATTTATAAATATTCATAAGCCTAGGAAACATATGCTGTATAATATGTATTAGCTTTTAAAGAATCTTACTTTATTTTATAACAATAATAAATTGAAATTTATTGATGGCCTCAATTTTGAAAAATTTTGCGGGCTTTCTAATTTATTAAAAGTTTAAATATTATAATCGTTTAGATGAAATTTTTTAATATTTTTTAATTAAATATATCTTCCTTTTTAAGAACCTCTTAAAAGTCTATTTTTAATATATACACGATTTAAGATTTAGTAAAATTACAACAAATTTGAAAAGCTAATGCTAAAGAATTAACATATGATGGCAAATAAATTCAAACTTATTAAATATCTATTGATCGATAGAGACATTACAAGTATTATTTGAAATTTAAATGAAATTGCTCAGCTTACAATTTTCGTTACCAGGTTACAATTAGAATAAATTTTTTTCTTGTAAAACTAATTCTCGATTAATCTATTTTTACAAAAATGTATTATTCGAAATTAACTGTGGTTTACGCATAATTATTTTCTTTCAATGCCCATATAACAATGTGAATAAAAACTCATTTTCAATCTGTGAATCATATTCTTTTTATTACTTTTCCACGAAATTAGTGCATGTAAAAATTCTATTTCAGATTTCACTAGTATTTCACACATAACCTTATAAGAACATTATCATTTGATACAAAACACCTTCTGCACAGAAAATAAAATATATGTCTGGTTAAATATTGTAAGTTTCTGTATAAGAAATATGTTTTAATCTTTTCAGATACTATTAATTACAGCAGTACTTTATCCATATATTTTTAATTCATGGCTGGAATAAGATTATGAAACCTAGACATTTTTCTAAATATATAAATAGAACAAAATAAATCATAAGTATCTATTTATTCTCTTTCTATTTTAAGTTTTTATGTAATAATGACAATAATCTATCTACATAAATAACAGTTGTGCATTAAGCAATGCATTACATGGAACATCGTATAAGCGGTTTATTGAAATGTCATAATCTTATCGAATCAGAGGAAAATGTGTGACTAAAATAAAAAAAAAACTAAATAAATAAAAATCAGCTTAAACACTTGGTTTAATATGATAATCTCATTACATTGCATGGCGATAATTTATGTCTTAGAAATATAAGTAAATTAATAAGAGGGCCGCAGGATGTGGGGGGGGGGCATCATGAATGTCCTGGATAAGAACTTGACTTACCGCTATGTCTAGGATAACGTCCGTGTGCTGAAATCCATCGTCGGCTCTGACCCGGAGCACGTAGTTCGCCTTGGTCTCCCGGTCGAGGACCTCAACGACGCGGAGTTGGCCCGTGACAGGGTCAAGTTTAAATGGACTCGATACCCTGCAAAAGGAAAGTTAACCAAGGTCAAATCAAGATCATTTCCGATTATCGGATAGCCTCCGAACCATCCACGAATCGCGAGAGTAGCTGGTTAATTAATTGAGTCAAGTCGTAAAGTCGGTGCATAGAAATGAGTGATGCGTACATTTTTACGCACCGTCTGCGCTTTATCGCTAACTTGTCCAATAAAACATTAACAAATGACATGGTTGTACATAATTTTAATAGTATTACGTGGTTTATTCGTAAATGAAAGCCAAAGTTCAGCCGAAGCGAAAACGTAAAATAATAAAAATCGTAAAAGAAATCTTGCACAACAATGGCTTTTAATTTTTTAAGCACGTACATGTAACCGACGTGTAATATAATCTTAATATGAAGTTTAATACGTACGCATACATCTATATGAAGCATTCAAAAATAATTGCAAGAAATTTAATGAGTTGCGAGAAAAAATTCAGAATAGCATCTGCAAAAAAAGTCATTACAATTTTCAAAATAATTAACCTTTCTTGCTCCACACTTGAAATTATTTTTATAAGTATCCGTTATATGTGTAAGTATAAACATTAATTCACTTAAATAATAAAAAATACAAATAAAATAAGTTTGTACTTAATATTGAATATTCACATAGTCCTCTTTCATATTTAATGTAAGTTGATGCTAAATACATTGTATATTTACGTTCCTTTATCTAAATAAATATACTTGTTAGGAAAGTGCTTACAATTTATCTCATTCATTTTATTTTAATTTGTGCTAATAACTTAATCATCGTTTTTAAATTCGATAAGGTATTTTTATAGATTATAAATATTTTCATTGATTTTAATTGAGTCTCATTTAACCTAATATTATTCTAAAAAAATATTAAATTTAATTTATAAAATTAATTAATAAAAAATTATTTTCTATGAAGTTGTGTATTTATGAATGAAATTTTGAGCATTTATTCAATCTTGTATATATATACAGTCTCTTGTGGTTTCATTCTGAATTATTAATAAACAATAATGTCAATAACAGTATGTGTTAATCTAAATAATAATATTTATATAAAAACATCATGAATATTGAATATACTTTCTCAAGTAATGTATACATTTGACTAATCTTCAAAGACATTTATTAAATGTTCAGAGTTCTATTTATCACGAATGTAATAAAATTAATTATAGCTTTATTATAAATCTTAAATATTTCGAGGGAACCTTAAGATATAGAGAATTCGTTTTAATAAATAAAACAGCATTTTTCAGATACTCATACATACAAGATTAAAAATGAATAATTACATCATAAAAACATTAATACATGAGTCACAAGAATCTTGGAAGTGCGTGGGTTGTTGGGAAGAAGAAGAACGAAAGAAAGAAAGAATGAATGAATGAAAGAAAGAATGAATGAATGAAAGAAAGCAAGTAAAAAAAGATGAAAGTCGAGCGAGAGGAAGAAGACGTCAGTGTAGCGTACCTGGAGGTAATGACTTCGGCACCACTGTCCTCGTTGAGGGGTGAGTTCCTTGGTGGTGGCACAATGCTATACTTGAGGGTGCCGATGGTGTCTGGATCTTGGGCTTTGAGGAGGGTAACAAGTATGTTGGGCGGCGCCTCCTCCGATATCTCGAACTTCCAGGGTCCGGGGCCCCAACTCGGGGCTACGTCATTCTTGTCTAGCACGCTGACTCGCACCTGCAATCAAAGGCAATTTTCTTGGGTTAGAGTTCCGGTCACGTGATGGATTCGCACTGGAGGGCTTTCGCGAGCTCGAGGCTCTGATGAAGATTAATTTTTTCTGACTAGCTTTGCTTCGGGATACAGGAAAGAGCGTCAATTTGAGAGGCTACAATTGCCGAAAACTCAACATTAAATGCTTTCGTTTTTCTGCGCTTGTACATTAATACATTGTGCACGTATGATTGATCGCCTCAGATTGCTTTCATTCCGAACTTTTATTCTTATTTCGAGTCAGTGTAAATGATTTTGCTCTTAGCATATACCCTTCTGTCATTTTCAATCGAGGAAATTAAAAATAAAGAGGAGCGCTCAGCGAACAATGCGAGTTAAATGTAATTCGCTTGGACTTGAAGATCTTAAATCGTAAAATACAAGTTTCCGGGGGTTTAAAGGAATTTTTTACTTGTAATGCATTTGCAGCTGGCATTGACGATAATACGTAGACTTTCATTAATAATGACCAAGAATTAAAGAAAGCTGTTATTTTATTGTCATTGCTTTTAATTACGCTGGAGGCAAAAATTACGTCGGCCTTTATCAAGTTAACAGGGGTTAACAAATTTATCAATATTTAAGAATGTGACGTTGTTTTCTCTTGCGCTTATATTTTTTTCTGAAAACGTGATAATGATTATTGAGCTAAATTAGAAGAAGCAATGTCAGATAAAAATCAAATGGGTGAGATTTTAAATGCTGGAGTTGTTGCCCCTCTTCCCTTGATTTCTTGTTTGCGCTCATATTTACGGGAGCAAGTAAAACGCGCTAAAAGCCAAATTCGCAAGACATTTTAACAAGGAAAAATATAGTTTCCGAGCCAAGATAAAGCAAGGAACATCTTTTATGGATGCTTTCAATGCACATATATTCTGAAATAATTAGGGTGTAAATTGCGGCAATAAAATTTTGAGCGCTATCTTTTGGTCAGTGTCACTATACTTTAAAAGCGCTCGTGTGTCGAAAAGCGAATCCCCGATTGTACATAAAACTGTTTTAAAATATCGCAAAAAAGCTACGCCATATTAAGGATACCAAAACTTTGTACTAAATAAAAATTCCGATGCGGATCGGGTTGGGGAGGATCTCCCTCTACAACTAAATGGATCCACTTTTGTGGGTTTGCGAGCGTGAGCGTGAGCGCGAGCACATGTTCCGACTGGAAGCTGCAGAGCCAAAAAGAAATAGAGAAGGAAAAAGGCGAAAAAGAAGGGGAGGAAGTGAGCGAGCGAGTGAGCGAGAGGCGCTACTCGCTCTTACTCCCGACTCTGAAATAATTTACCTCCATAATGACAAACGCGCCGCGGGATCACTTTATCTGCGATTATTTATACCCTAACGCTTGCGCGCGGCATTGTTTCCTTTTTTAGCATTATCCGGACTCCTCGAAAATTTCCATATTTCATGCGCAATATCTCAATGATCCCCGCATGCGTGCCGTGTCCGGGATAAAAAGAAATATCCGCGCGGCTAAATATCACTTGCCTTGTTATATATACACGCAGGAGACATAATACACGTCCGAGGATGTGGGAGGAGAGAGGAGGAGATAGATCGAGACAACCGAACGTCTGCCAGAAGTAATCGCCGGCAATCTTACTTAGAAAATGTGTTTTTGTGCGGCCGTCCCTTTTCTCTCCAAATGCACACACAGCCGTCTATAATTCACTCCACATTTTATCTTTTCACGTCAAAATCATTTGTCAATAGCCGCATTTTTAAAAACATAAAAATAAAGATTAAATCACTCATTATATTTCAAAGGGCCAACTTCGAGTCCTTTGTTGCCGAGTGCGTGAAATCTTAAAAAAGCAAAAATATCGTAAGCATTTCGAGTGGAAATAATTCCGCGGAATTGATATACATTGAACATGTATAATTATTAAGGAATGTAATTCCATGTTATTTTTATCCGAGTACGCCAGAGGTACGGACTGACGCAGTATTTTCACTTTCATCGAGTGTATAGTAGTCAATGGGAGGAGAGCTCAGCGGTTGACCAATAAAACTGATTCCAATTTGATAATTGCATGTTTAATCCGAAAAAAATTGTTTCTTATTAAAAATGCAGGTCTATCATAAATTTTAGCAAAGTGAAAAACATTAATGGCTACACCAACTATAAATATTCATTTACTTATCACTTTATATTCATCATGTACTATTTAATTAACCTGTTAGAGTTCCAGCCATGTCGCGTTCCAGACTCATCTTACAAAATTTCCCCGTGACAGCAGCTTTAGCTGGGCACTAAATAGCTAAATAAAAGAAAAAGAGGTGAGATAGATAGATAGATAGATAGATAGAGAGAGAGAGAGAGAGAGAGAGAGAGAGAGAGAGAGAGAGGAAGGGAAGAGAAGGGAGAGAGAAAGCCGAACGGATCTTTATTATTTCTTTTCAAATTTATTTATAATATCGAAATAAAATAAGTACATAGGAAGGCATCAGCCGCTGGACGAGCAACGCCAGCGGATAGAGTAGGCGAAGGCGACGACGACGACGGCGATCGGAAAGGACGGGTTGCTTCCCTCTTCCCCCCCCTCTCACTCACACACTCTCTCTCTCTCTCTCTCTCTCTCTCTCTCTTTGCATGACCCAGAAAAAACCCCCGCTGGGCGATTCTCTTTTGCTCTTTACCTCCGAGCTGATCTCCGACCGAGCTGATGCAGATAGGATCTCTGCACTCTCGAAACGCGTGGTCTCCGCGGACCTTTGGAGTCTGCGCTGGTAGTACCAAAGATACCACCAGGGCCGCCTTGTACCACTAGAGGCCCTAATCCCTCTCGCTCTTTCAGCTTCCAATACGTCCACCTTTATGCGGGCCATCTTCCTCCCTCCCACCCTCTTCTTCTTTTTTCAACCTCTCCCTGACCCCTTTCTATTGCCAATCTTAGCTTCTCCTAGATCCCAGGCGCATAGGTACAGGTATACATCTTTCTGTATCAGTCTTTGTCCCATTCATTCGTTTGTCGTGACCCATTACTCGATTATTTTACTCAGATGCGACGATTTGTTCTCAAATAGATTTGACAATGATGTATCTTGCCCATTTCCCACACTCAAGATACTAATTCGAGAAATATACTACCGATGATCAGATAAACCTGTGAAATTTCACTTGTTTTTCTACGCTCGGAAACAGATTACATTTATTTTCACAAAAATGAAAAATTTACTTTTTTTTACTTCTTTTTACAGCATTAGTTACAACATTATTTGGCCATTATTTTAAAAAGTAGGCGTATCTGTTAAAGTTGATGAATGAAAAGAAAATAGTTATAAATAGTAATAAATTCGCATTAAAGGATCTCAGAAAATATCTCAAGAATGATCAAATATTTATCCAATATGCGTTATTATAGAAGTAATAAGGGAGTTAAAATTTGGCCAATGGCAGTTTAACTGGAAACAGATGTTATTTTCTCAGGATCTATATCAAAAGAGTAAATACTTTTTATAAAATAAAATACCTTACGTTGAGTAAAAAAAAAAATATTTATTGGAGTACGGATAAATATCTTCCTTATAGTCGATAAATTAAAAAAATTTAATTATTGAAAAATATTTTTTTGAATAGCATTAAAAATAAGCTAAAAAAAAGCTTGTTCACATTTAATATATCCTCGTCTCCCCTGCGACAAATTTTCCCTCCTCCTGCTCCTTAACACATTGTCTTTCACATTCTTGGGCACAGAATGGAATGAGGTTCGAGGAACTCAAAGAAATATTGTGAATAACTTTTAATAAAATTCGATTAAAGGTTGACGAATGGATAAGAAATCATTTGTCTCTCGACAACGACGCTCACTTTTTCCTCGGCGGTGCAACAATGACGGTAAAATATTCGTTGCACTAAATACTTTGCCAATATCTCATTTCCAATCTGCTCATAACTTCTTTATTCAATTATATCCAAGTTTGTTGCTATCGTAGTTCGTGCACGTGCATTTTCTTTGACCATTTAGGCGTGGTCACCATTTCAATGTGTATGCGTGTGTATGTCTTCGTCCGCACACAGGACTTCGTGACCAAGAAACCAGCCTCCGGGGGTTTTCACAAGCCCATCTGGTAGTCGAGCACGATTCCCGAACCGTGATCGGCATTCCATCGATCAAGAATTCGCGAATCATCGCTCCCTGCCTTGCCGGTGATATCTTATGCCTCGAGATGAGGTTAGAGGGCAACCTCCCCCTCGATTCGCGATGTAAGTCTTGTTTCGCTGATCAACTAAAAGCAAAGTCTCGTTTAGTTGCGGCTGATAACCCCGAAGTTGATTATCCGATTAGCCCTTTCTATCAATGTTGATCACTGAAATAGATTTGCTCGGTGATAAGAGCATTGATAGGAGTAGTCTTTTTTTGGGAATTTCCCAAGCTTTTGGTATTCTTAGATCTTGAATTGATGTACCTCGTGTAAACTGCCTTCAGTCTATCCAATAAAATTTTTTCTATAAAAAAAATGTAATATATGTTATCGTTATTACTCTGGACGCTAGCCACTCGTGATGTGTTTAAGGATCTTCAGTTCGATGTACCAAGTCTTGTTATTAATTATGAACTTTTTTTATACAATCCATAATATTGAGATATATTGTATTACATTTTATTGATGATTTTTTGCAGCTGAAAGATACAAGGACACGATTATTAGTTACGGTTATTTTACTTTTTCTTCCGCGTTTACTTAATGAATTAGATTGCACATATTTTTAAAATTTTTTCAGTTATAGTTCAATGAAGTTGGGCAATTTATTGAGAGATTCAATGGTTATTTTTAAACGAATAATTATTTGTAGGCATTGGTCATCAATAAAAGAATAATAAGTAAAGATAATGAAATATTATTAATATTAGTGTCTCAACAGAGTTTTGCCCAATTAAAATTTATAAATTATGCATTTGTATAACGATGGCCTTAATCATTTCCAGAAATAATCGATTACATCGTAAAGTAGAAGCTATTCCAAAGCATACAGCCTGTGTAAAATCTTTTAAAAAATCTATTAAAGTGTTCAATTATAATACGATAATTTAATTTATATAATTTATTTTCTTTTATTTGGGACACAAAATTTTGAAAAGAAAGAGAATTATTTCATTTAAAATTTCAAAAAAGCATTGGCTCATAAAAAGTGATTAATGATTTTATACGATATTCTGCTTTAAATATTCTTTGTTATGTTAATGTAATTTATGTACATATACTTGTAATTATTCTCGCGAGTCAATCAGCAATTCTCAAAGTGCCTTACTAGTTAAAAAATGTATTAGTTTACAATAATCTACAACATTTTAATACTTGCCAGCAACTCGATCATTGTCAATAACGTTTATTGCTAGTGACTCGACAACTGGCAACTGCACAAAAGACTCGGCCATAAATGCGTAAGATGCCAATTCAGTTATAAACAATTTTAGCAACAGCTCCGAACGCAAAAAAAAAGTTTGATATATACGCTATTATTATGTACTATGGCCTTCATACGTGACATCTTCCTACATTATCTTTTTTCGCCTCCCCCCTTCCTTTATTACTTTCACTTTTGGGCTTTTTTATTATCGCAATATATCTTTCCTTTTTGTCCCCCTTCTACTCTCTCTCTCTCTCTCTCTGTTTGGGTGTTTTATACATGGGTGCTTGACTCGGTACACATGCTCCCCTGTCTTCCTTCCTGCCTCTTGTTTTTCTCCACCCACTACGGGCACATTTGTCTTGTTACATCATTTTTTATTGCCGTTATTGTTGGTCGTCGTCGGGTCACTATGAAACTTCTTCTCTTTGACCTTCCTTTCACTCCTCTTTCCCCTTTAAATTTCTCGTTATTTCGCAAGTGCGCACCTCTTTTGTCACTGCAAATCGAATGCAGTTGAAAATCTCCGGATATCCAACGATGATTTATATTAATGCGATTCGCGAGCTATATACTTAGCGCTTATAATGGGTTTGCGATTGCGAGCAGAAAGCGAGAGGTCATGGTACAGTATAAAGGACGAAAGAGAGAGAGGAAGAAAGCAAAAAGCTTTTTTTTTGGAGCTAAATATTTTATTATTCGGACAAATTATTGTCGGGTTCGCGAATGCGAGACGACAAAAGAATTTGCGCTGCTGTAGGACGGCTATATTTTTATCATCGGCGGCCGTGCCGAAAACTAATGCGCAAACGCGAGCTGCGTTCCAATACTGATTTAGGAATTAACCGTGATAATAGGCACTGAGCCCAAAGCCCCCCTCCCCCTCCCGCCATCACAGTCCCGTCGCCTACGCCCACTCTGCGTGACCTTTTTTCCATTCGCAAATTTTCACGGGGTAATGCATTGTAAAAGGTTTTTTCATTGCAAATTAATGATTTTTCAATGTCCCTTACTGCACAAATTTTAGTTTCCGTGCATGCACTTCGAGGGTTCAAAAGCACGAAATTGGACAAGCACAAGCATAAACCCATGTATGAAAGGAATTGTACTTTAGCAATATTTAGTGTACATATCTGTATGAGGCTAATTAAAACCCACCGAGACTTTGGTTCTTGCTCGCTTGTAATGCAAATGTATGAAATTTAGGATCACTTCCTCACCTCGATAAAGTTATCATGAACAAATTGCATTTTTTTCAATTTGAATTTATGTGACTAAGAACTGAATGGGCATTTCGACAACCCCAATTTTTATAATAATTTTACGTAATTAATGATGGCAGAAACGTTTTTCGAAAAGTTTAAAATTAATAAAATTAATGATATAAAAGTCAGAGTAACATAAAGTCAATTAAATCCGTAAAATGTCTCTCAGAGTTGGCTAATCTATAATTATTACTGGGTTTTAAGGCATTCGAAGCTGTGCCGATGTCGATTTTATCTGAGTAAAGTCCTGGAACACACATCACGTCGGCTTCTCCGTTTAGAAAAAACTTTCGATCGCTAAGCCGGAGAAAGCGAGGCGATCGCGAGATGAAAATGCGAGTCGACTCGGGCGACGCTTAAAATAACAAAAACTAGTTGTGAAGTTTCCACTGGCTCTTTCTTTCCTCCCTCCCAACGAAAGAGTAATATTTCACTCTTGGCGCTGCGAAGCTCATGCAAGAGGACGGGATCAGAGGAAAAAACGAAAGGGTCGATGAAGCGGCAAATCCAGTGAACAACGAGTAGATGAGATTGGTTGCGAAGCCTTACAAGTTACAGCCTCGCGATCCTTTTCGCGGTTCCGGAGCTTCCCCCCCCCTTTCGACCTGGTGGTAGTTTGCTCGCTCGCACTGGGACACACGAGTGCACCTTTCGCTCGGCGTCCACGGCGACGAGTTGATTCCTGGCCAATAACTAATAATTGCTACATTGTCGGCAATGGGGCTTCTTCCAGCGATTAATGCCGGCCTCCTTCACCCCTATGCCGCCCTCCACCCCGAGCCTGAGAGTCTTCCCGGTTGGCACTGCGTTCCCACTCGATCTTTCGCAACTGCAGAAGATTAAATGCCCTCAGCGCCGAGGATTATTTACAAAGAATCTTGTTTCGGTGGTCAATAAAGAAATTCCCGGCCTGTCGTAATATTCCATTATGTTCGTCGTTTTTTATTTTTCATTTTAATTACTTGTACAAGGGTAAATCCGTAACAAAATAACTTTTGTCCATTGTATTTGATGCAAAATTACTCTTATGTGCTCTTCGAATTCCCGGTTATCGATCATACACTTATTTAAATTTTATGTACGCATATTTTTCATACGAATCTGATATTTGATTGTTATTCCGCGTCTCTGTGTTTCTGTCTCTGCTGCTCAAGCTAGTGCGTATAAAATTATTTTAGAGTTACGTCATTTATTCAATGTATTTAATTATTATTGACATGTATAATTTATAATAGAAATCAATGTAGGTTTCCATTTGTGCGCACTATGAAATTTGACGATGAAAGTTTCTTAATAAATTTTTAAGCCATCCACCGCATTCAATTTAAAATTGTAAGATACATAATTACTTATAATGAAATTGCGGTACAATAAATAAGCTTCTTCCACATTTTCATTAATTTGAAAAAACAAATTTAAAAAATTAATTTAAAATGCAACGTAATAAGGAGAACTATTTTTTTGCAACATTGCACTTGGATTCTGCACTACTGGTTTCACATTAGTAATCTTAACGATATAATCTTTGTAATTATCTGATGGTATAAAATAATATAACACAAGTACAATCGTACTATAAAGATGCTTTGTGTATATTTTACGACGAGAGTACAGCGTGTTCAACTTAAAGTTAAAAATCTTTTAGTCGATTAAGTATTTCAACATACAACTACTTATACAAATTAATTAATTTTACCAGCTAAGCATGACATTACAATTTTTTCACAGCTGCCATTCTACAAATGTTACAAAGAATCTATTAATTAAAGAATCGAAATATTATTAGCATTCATCGGAAAAAATACATTCATATCATACACAAAAAGATACCCTTTAAGGATTTTTTCCCACGTTTACAATTTTATTAACTACATGCTCTCGGAAAAGTTTAAGATAAACCAATAAACATCAAATGACTAATGTATTTTTATATCATAAATGAAAGTTGTTGAACAATCGAACTCGAATTAATATTTCTCCATGTTTACATAAATTCAAATTAAAACGTAGCAACAGCGAACATAAATGGTGCATGCCTTTTTAAATTATAAATTTAAAAATCATGAATTATTTTAATATTAATTATTTTAATTATTAATTTATTTGAAAGTAATGAATCAAGATCTGTTGAAAAAAGGAGGCAAAAGTAACATTACCGAATCGAGTAAATATTTAGCACAGAGTCTGAATGCAGCATTTGTTTGAAAGGAGCCGTCATCGATAAACACTTGGCTGGATTCGATAATTGTTTCGCAACTTATCTCACCATCTTCCAATCACCAGCAGTGAAAACTACCAATTATTCAACAATTTTCTTTGGCAAATATGCGTTTGGTATACGTAAGCTCCTCAGCAAATTCTAGCCCTGACTACGTCAGCAAAATTTGCGGGTTCTCCCAGAGCAGCAAAAAATGCGGACGTTTCTGATCTGTGACCCATAGTCGAATTTATTCCTGTTCAATTAATCCACGGGCCTCGACTACATCTTCCACCCGGTGAACCTATCAGTAGGCCATCAGGGCCCGGCCCCGGACACGACGGTGTGCTTTGGAAATCTCCGCCGGCCCCGCGAAGACTGGACCCACAGAATGAAAACCCGGGAAACCTGAAACGCGCCCCCTGAAAACAAGATGCGAGGGGCGGCTGCGGTCAGGATGTATTCACCGGGAATTCACCGCAACCCGGAGTATCGGGTATCCTTTTTGTGTTTCGGGAGGATATTGTCTCCTTGCTGCAGTCCTACCGGGGATCGGATCGCCGCGGATTTCGCAGGGACGCCCTTGGAAAATGGTAGATCGATCGGCCGAGGATTTTCGCGGCCTGATTCCCTTTGATCGATGCCGACAAATTCGGGTGAACCTTTTTGGGGAAAATTCTTTGCTGGCTAATAGCTTCGACACGATAATTCCGAATTCACGTGGTCAGTTGGTCAATTTCTTAACGGAAGCTGCTTGACATGCTACACTACTGTCACTCCTGAATTTTAAACCCGCGTCTTCGCTCCCACCTTACACGTAAGATATGAATTTATGAAAGGGTGGCAAGGAATTTGAAAGTAGCATTTTCGCTTTGATGATATAAGTATTTTTTTTAAACCAAACGCAGCTGCTTTAACTCAACAGACTCCTTTCGGTTTTTTTGTTTCACTTTGTGGCCTAGAATTTAAATAGGTTAACTGTTAAGTGTCAAATTTAATTTTGATGAATGCTTATTGGTCTACATATTGAATTTTGTACCTGATGAAAGTAAGTCTTTCCAAATTAATTACCTAAATCATTATCAAATATTTTTAATTTCACCTTCTACACACACGAGAGACGTTGCGATTTTTATTTTTTAATTGAAAATAATGTACTCCATGTTTTTAGAGAGTATAAATAAAGCTGTATAATGTATCATCATTTTCTATTGGTAAAAATTCCTTTGTTCAATGAACACACCTACTCTGCAAATGTAAACTGCTCAATTGTCTACTTACGGTTTAAAATTTTTTCAATTTTACCAACAAATTGTACATCATTCATATAAGATGAAAGATGGAGATGCTTGTTTTCAGCTTCTTATTTGTAACAAAAAAATGAAAATCTTTAATAAATTGTAAAACAACGCCATTGTTCAAAATTATTAAATCTGTATATATAAATAAAACTTCCAGCTTTTAAAATGTCTTATTTTGCGATGATATGAATTTTTCCTTTCTTCGAGCTTTGAAAAGCTAAAAATTTTTATTTATTGTTTACTTGACTGTTGCTAGTCAATACAAAATATTTCGCAACATCATTCTCGAAAAGAGAGAAAAGTGGCAACGGTAAAATCACAGACAAGTAATACCATCATGTACATCTAAGTATGCTAAAAGAGAAATTAACAATTTAAAAATAACTTTTCTTGAAATGCTATTTTGAAGTATTTACCGAAACAATTTTCATTTCTTATATGAATACTAACAATTTCTTATAAAATAATTACACTTTAAAGATAAAAGTTTCATTACCTGTATTTAAAAGACTTGCATGGAAATATTGAAATATTGAAATATTTCGTATTACTTTTGATATACAACTAATAGTTTTTTTAAAAATAAAAAATATTCACAGCATTGTTTGTGTTTGAAAAGGTGATCATTAAAAATATAAACGAAAACAAACCTGTATTGTACGTTTTAGAAAAATTAAATAGCACCAAGTTTCCATTTATCATCGTGTACTTTAATTTGAAACCAGTAATTCTCTTTTCAGTATTTATTAGTACAAATATTTATTAGTTGCACCATTCAATGAATAGATGAACTGATTCTTTAAATATATTATTTTGGTATTCGATTCCAGTTCATGTGTGAAAAAGCCATTACCATAATTAATCACGTAGTGGCGTCCATATTAATTGCGGAAAATACAAAGCACTTATAATCGTAAGATCGTATCAAAGAAAATACCTTGATCTAGTTGACTAAATTTTAAAGTGAGACTAAAGTGAGACGTTAAGTTCTATAATATACAAAAAGATTTTTTTTCATCCTCGAAAAAAATGCTCACGTAACGTATAATAAGTACGGTACTTCAAAGAGAGTTATTTAAATTAGACTTTCACATGAAAAAAGCTTAATCTATTCTATTCGATTAATTTTATGTAACATTTCAAGTTTTCTGTCGTTATTTTTTGGCTAATATTACTTAAGCCTATATTTATACAATCACAAGCTGCGTTAAATTTATTTTTAACTAATAAATATTTTAACATGCTGAAAGGTATTTAAAAAATGTGCACAGTGTTTTACAACTATTTTTCTCCTCGTCCACCTAAATTATTATTAGTTTTTAAAGGTTTTTTAATATCCAATGCTTCTAATATTCACATATATTATTTAAAACACGATATATTAAATAAATTACGAAGAGCATCAAGATAAATGTCCGCTGATCACCATTTCTTTGCATTATCCGAGTGTAGTAGATAATTTTTCATTTACGTAACATGTATTGAAGTAATTAGATAATAATATGGTTTAAATTTCAAAAGCCATGTTCGTGGTAATATCTAGCGTCACAAAACAATAATATCTTGTCAAGTAATAATAAAAAAACTGCGTCGAAAAATATATATGAAACAGTTTTTTCATAAATAGGTTTCCATTGACAGCAAGAAAAAATATTACAAGAAAGCCTTACGGATGAACGTCAAAATAAAATGTAGATTCGAATGAGATAGAGGATTTAAAAAAAAAAATTATTTAACGGAACACTTTTGTCGTTTGCTTTATTGACATGACTTACGACTCCGAACGTCGTTCTTCCTCTAGAATATATGTTAAAAATAATAAGGGTACGTAAGAGATCATTAACTTAAAATTATTCACAAAGTTAAAGCTCAATTACAAGGGAAAGCCTGGAGTGCCAACCGGTGACACCTCCTTAATCATTATTTAAAAGAGCCTTGAAATTCTGCATACGCATTTCCACGCAAATGCCAGCGTTGGTCCAGCGTTGGTCCAGAGTTGGTTCAACGTTGGTCGTTCCAAGGGTTATTCGTGTGTATTCGCGCATCCGATATTCTTAACGAGTAAGTAGCTAAATTGAACGCTTGCATAACCACAATAGGTCGTGAGCTCGGCCAAAGAGTTGGAGAAAAAACGAAAGAGGGCGAGAGACTGACGCGTCCAGAGGGATTTACAACTGCTACGTGAGGACATTTTTCTCGTCGGCTACCTCTGCCTGTACTCTGGCTCGACAAAACGCATATCCATTCACCCGGACGTAAAAACCCGTCACCTAGACATAAAAGCTCCGTCGAAAATTCTTCTTGGACGTCTTCTTTTCCTTCTTCTTCTTCTTCTTCTTCTTCGGGTGAGCACAAAATGCGTCGCCACCCAACCGCCCACCAGCCCTCTGGCCGTTTTCTCAATTTTCCCTCCTGTGATTTCCTCTGCCTACAGGCCATGGTCCCTCCCCTCCATTCCCGGATTATATGAATGAAAGCGCAGAATTTGTGGAAGTAACCGCTTTTCTCTGCCCACAGAGTCGTGATTCACGTGGCGTTTCATACTTCACATTCTTTCATTTTATTCATCAAAATCTCAGGTTTTCGTCCCCTATTTTTCTTCTTTATTTTTATTTTTTTCGCATCATCTTCGTCTTCTCCTTCGTCTTTTTGCTCACTTGGATACAATACATAATGCGCGGGACTTAGAACTCCAACAGGGTTTTCTTTTTCTGTCTTTGAAATATTGTACACCTAACGCTCGGAAATACAAGCTCACGGATCTGGTTTATTACTTCGGAAACTTATCGCGTCAACTCTCCGTTAAAATATTTGCTGGGGTTTTGTTTTATTCCCGAGGATAAAGGAACAGCACTCTATTATCTCTTTCAAATAATTACCAAGAATATTATATTTTTTGCACAGGTTCCCCCCAATAGAGAATTACATAATCGAGAAACGGCTTTTTACCAATTCAATTTCATAAAACAAATTTTAATTTATTTATGAAGCAACGTAAACTAAATATATTTGTAAATGAAATATTTTTAAAGAATAAGCACTTTTACGAGAATGAGTTACAATGCATTGGGGAAAGTTTTAGCGAGTCTTGGGGCTTTAATATAGTGCTAGCATAAACCAAAACAACATATCCAACATAAATTTGTGAATCAAGCACACAAATAAAATGAACTTCTTTGAAAAGAAACTTCTTTGCAAAATTATTGCGATTTCGAAAGGGACCTAAGTTCAAAAATACGTACACACCGCAACCTCGTCCAGTAAATAAATGTGCTAATTCTCAGATATCATAGTACCATCTCGTATACAACATTATTGCGATTCCGCTGATGCAGATGCAACGGCGAGAAAAATAATAGATTTATCAGAGAGGTAACGGTAAAATGCAGATAGCGAAAAGCAACGCTCAATTCAAGAAGGATTTCTTGGTAGGGGACGACGTAACAGATCACGATGATGCGCTCCTTTTGGTTTTGGCGTTCGGCATCTCATCCCCGGATGGGTCTTAGTCCACTGACGCAACATTCTCGGCGTCTTCGGCATCCTCAGCATCTTCGGCATCACCACCAATCTCTTTTTAATTCATTTTTTAATCGTTTAATGTGCGTTTGCAAAAGTTAGCGGTATCGGCGATGTACCGACGGGCCGCAGTGGAAACGTGTACGTTGTGTCGGCGATACCCACACCATTTGTTTCCATGCACCTAATGCAATGCGAAATTAATGTGCAGGGAAATAAAAAGATTCATCGTCATTTTTTCAGCAGCGATATAAATAGTATCGCCATAATAGAATAATTTCGTAACTGCCAACTTGATAATGAAACATATATAACTAGACGATATAACCAACAATGGCTAAGAGTAAAAGAATGTGATTGTACTCACATTGTTTGTTGCATACAAGCCGAGGAAAAAAGCGCTTTGTACACTTAACCCTAAGCGATTCCTCGGTTATTAACCGTGGAGAAAGTAATATTCCTTAATAGTTATTAAATCGTAATTTTGAAACGGTCTAATCTCGGATTTTTAGTGGAGTGCACCGAGATTCTTGGATGGTGGCCGCTCGCCCGAAAAGAAAGTTTGACACTGGATCAAATGCAATCTCCGATAACAGATAACAGTACAAATGCACCGATTCATTTACAAGAGTGAAAAAATGCTTTCCCCTCTCGAAAACGAAACGTCTACGGTTACACTCGTTTTTCAACATTGCATAACAGAGGAGCACCGATGCGAAAGGTCAGTACAAATTCGTGCAAACGTGCACAATGAATCACGGCGTTTCGTTTCAATTACAATCACATACCACGTACATAAAATACGCGCGTGTAATCTATGCGATATCTAAAAATCATAATTAAATTCGTGATACACGGTACTGGCATTCATCATTTAAATCAAGGGGAGAAAAAGAAGGGAACTATAAGGATTCTACTCGGGCGGTCCAGGTGCGCGCGCGCTCTTACAATGACTCCTCATTCTCGTTCTCGCAGGCTTCCACAGCATCACTCGCGATCTTTCTCTTGCGCTTTCTCACTCTCTTTCTATCGTCACTCACCGTCACTCTACCTCCCTCCCTCTCCACCCTCTTCTCTCACTCTCTCTCTCTCTCTCTCTCTCTCTCTCTCTCTCTTTCTCCATCATCTCCTTCTCGCCCGAGCTCTCTTTCAGGATACATCACAATGTGGCCCGTGCAGAAACAATGATATTCATTGTTGATAAGTAACAACAGAGACAATAATGGAGAAACTCAAAAATGATAATCAACAATCACAGAGATGTCGAGCTCCGTCTTTTATGTTTAATTGAAGCTTACTTTATAAACTTTGCAGAGACCGATTGTGAGGATAATTTTCGATTAGGCATTAGCCAAAATATGATGGTAAAATTAAATCAAAATACAAACATTTTTATTAATTAACATTAAATAGTTTTTTTTATAAATACTTTTTTGTATTCAATAATATCAATCGCTATCATTTTTATAGAATTTATAAATTATTTGCTTTTGAAATTGGACAGTAAAATTAATAGTAGATTATTAAATATAATTAGCCCTTTTCAACGGGCAAATATTAAATACTCCTGCTTGTTTAATAGAATCTAAAAGTATTTGTAAAAAATATTATTCATAAATCCATTTTGTCTTACTACAAGAATAATGATTTAAAAATATATTTCACGATGCCATCGTGTAAGACTGATTTAAATCAATTGTACGACTACAAACTTAGTAACAACGTGCAAAGATTATAATTATATTTTTTTAATTAACAAAAAAGAAAACAATTATTCTTAAATTTTGTAATAGTAAGATATTGCAATTATCTGTAAGGATTGATTTTTTCAAAATATTTTCTTCATAATAATTTTTATGAATTATATTGTTAATGCATGTACATTTATTGTATTGACACTATAAACATCAATGCAACCTACAGACTTTGTACTAAATTACAAATTCCAATATCATAAAACTTTCAAAAAGTCAAATGAAACATTTATGAAAATAAGTAATATAATTTTTATTATTATTGTATAAGTAAAAGAATTTTTTAAAGTAATATTGTGGTGCTTGTGCTGCAATATTAACCAATAACTAGTGTTATTAACTGCTTTAACTGCAGGTATTGTGACATCTGCTTAAAAATAATTTTCTGTTATTCTTATGGCTTATCTCTCACTTTGCGTTAAAAAATGTATGTAAGTCTGTATGTATCGTCTTTCTCTCGATCTATCTGGCTCTCTTTTGCCTTTATCTTTCTTTGTCTTTTCTTGCTTCCCTTTTTCTTTCTCTTTACTCTTTTTTATTGCTTTCCCGCGAGCTCAAAAGGTGTCAATCATGGAGGAGCTTACTCCACGCATAATAAACTGACTCTCGGAGTGCTTTTTCTCGTACAATCTTCTCGGTCTCTCTCCCACAGTCGGTGCGCTTCTCCCCCCACCCCTTATCCGGCTCTCTTTCTGTGTCTGTCTGTCTCTCTGCATCCTCATCCCTCTTTTTTGCAAGCATCTTCCTTTCTCGTGCACACGTATTTTTTCTCCCTTTTTTGCTCTTATCTTTCACGCCCGTGTTTTTTTATTTTCTACGCCAAGCGCCCCAAAAAACACGGCCTCAATTTACGCGTCACGCGATTTTCGCATACATATGCGTGCGCAGGGCAAGGTATACAAGCCCTCGGCACAACTATTGCGCGCACGGTTATGTGCTATCGGAAACAACAAAAAGGCGAAAAACAAAGGAAAAGGATCGATGGATGAGTCAAAGACATTAGTCATTTTCTTGTTTTTCAAAACCGGTCCACACAGTTTTTGTCCGATTCAATTTCAAGCTCATTCACTCGAGAGACCCACGGACGGTATCTGGGCCGGACAATGCCAGCAGTTACCCCAGCGAAAAGTGCATTAAAATAGGGCTCGGAGTCTCGGAGCTGTCGATTCAGTTGCACACGTACGTAACACCTCGGATAAGCTTGATGGATAGTGTCTAACTTGGCCCCCACCCGACAACCCCTCGGATGAGTACAACATTATCGTAACAACAATAAGAGAAGGAGCTGCGTCACTGACTCCCTCCCTCCTTTCCTCCTCCTCCTCCTCCTCGCAGAGGAGGCCACAACAAATGTACCAATGGTAGCCGAGTCGGAACACCGTCCCACAGCAACCCGGAGCAACCAGCGCACGCACGGTAGCTGGTACCGCTCGCCCACCTCATCGCCCCCACCCCATCCCGCACTGATTAGGCGTTTTGATTATTTGTACAAAGCTATAATCTGATTCAAAAGTCCCAGAGTGACGTGCGTCATTTAAATATTCTTTCTTTTATCCTTTCGTCCGCTTTCGATTTTTTCCATCACCCCCGATGCTGCCAATGTCGACCTAACGATACGCCGATATTCCGCTATAAGAGATTCGGTCCTATTCAACATTGCCATTCTTAAACCAAATCCACGCGTGCTTGCGTGTTCGCGGATTTTTCACTCGGTAGCCTGCGATAATTGTCGAGGTGTGCGTCCTTTTGATTTGGTTATAAAAACGACAACTCATTTATCATCGTACAATAATTTAATAAAATCACCCTAAACGATTAATAACAATTACAAATACTTTATTCCAACGAAAGTATCACTTTCACTCCTAGTATCTGCTAATCATAAACTACTGTTTTATATACAAAATCATTTACTTTTCCCGTAAACATTAAAAATTATATGGACATTTAAGCAAAAATTCCCTAAAAACGGCTACAAATTACCAAACTATCAGTTATATAAACTATCTATTGTAGTTAATTAAAAACTATAATTATATGTCAATGGTTGGTTGGCATTGTTCTCCTGGGCATGCTTTTACACGTATTAATTTGCTTTTGCACGTATTAACGCAATTAGTGGAGCTTAGTATATTCAAATACAAACTTGTTAATGAACTCAAAGGACTAAAGTTTGATTATTTAATGACTGGGAGAAAATTTATTTTCAATAATATATTAATAACACTAATAACTTTATGCGCACAAAATACTTAATTTTTTATTAAGTAGCTTTATTTTACACGTATCGCGAGAAAGTACTTTTAATTTATGCAAACATATTAGGAGTCATACTGAATCCAATATTCACCTACAAAGACCGCTTCAAATTCAGTTTAGAATCAAGAAAATATATTTATGATAATAATTTGCGAATAAAAAAACACAACGATGCAAAAAGGCATTCATATAATACTTAATCTTGTGAGCAGCATCGCGCCTGTAAATCGTTAATGCAAACATTCTAGATAATTCAAGATCGGCTTTACAAACGAGAGAAGCAAAAGATTATTTGTTCTTCATCCTCTTTTTCAGAGCAAAATAGTATAACATAAATTTTTATAGCTGTCCTGTATAGAAATGACGTAGGTACTTATAAATCGCAGCGTGTGACTGTCGCCCATCGTCGTGACCCGAAGGACCCGAAGCATTTGAAAAGAACTGACTCGTCTTCTAAAAATGCTTTCCCATTTTCAGACCCTGGTCTCACTCGATCTACGAATACTATTCAAACAATTCTTTAACTAAACCTATTAATAAAACTAAAAAACATCGGTAAATATTAATATTTCAATTTGAAACTATGCTTCGTTTAGTAACATAATACTCATCAAGTTTCCTGATTTCCCCTTAATTCCTATCGTTTTACCTGCGGATTCTCCGATAGCATCTCTAGCTACATAATTCAAGATTCACTTCTCAAATTTTTTTTAATTTAATTTGCCTGACCACTATAATCACTGCAAGGCCATAAAAGAAGTTTGCGTGGCTCTTTTCTAAATTAGCGCCGTGGAATTAGAAAATTATAAATAAATGGGCTGAAACAGGACTCGGCTTTAAGAAAATGCATGCTCTGCGTAATAATTAATGTTTACCCAGAGAAATGCAATAAAAGAAAATGTTTGCGATATAACGATAGGTAGATGAATCATTGTATCATAAGAAGTAATAGTTTGAGTGTTTAATGAACGGCGGAAGCAGCAAAGTGTACTTGAGACTCCGCGCAGAAATTCCCGACTGGCATTTGTTTGTTTAAACCGAGCAGGCGGCGGTGTTTTCTTTGAAATGGCTTCATTTGCTCAAGGGCTAGGATTATTATGTGAATCTTAGAGGGAAAGAAAGTAAATCGCGAGTAGTTCACGATGGTAAAAGCATTTATGCGGCTTGGGAAGCCGTTCGTTGGCTGCCCGACCCCTTTTTTCTCCTCCCCGCCCTCTTTTTTCTCTCACCACTGCTTTTTACTCACGGGATGACGATTAGAACGTAATTCCCGATTAGTTATCGCGATAATCGAATCCTGTGTTTGCAGAGTGTTAACTAACGGGGAACCGGTGTTTGTACATGTTTACGTGTGTCTACAGATGCCAGTGCTAGGCTCAATAAAAAATTGATGGCCGTTGGTATTTGATTTAGCAGTTCACGCTGAGTAAACATTTACCCTTCTTCTTATTTTTACGCATGACTATAAGTTTGGGCGTGTATGCACATCCACACGAAAGTAAATGTGCGTGCGTGGATGTGAATTACTTTAGGAAGATCGGGAGCTCCGGATGAAGGGCGGAATACTTTTATTCAGGTTCCCGATGATGAGTCTTTCATTACGACTGCGAACATTTTTTTAATTAAGATAATTTTGCACGAATGCCCGTTTCTTCGAGCCTCGACAACACCTGGTTTTTTCAGCTTTTTTTTCAAGTGGATGAATTAAAATAACATGTGTAATTCTATTGACTAGGTAAACAAAGCTGTCAGATTCAAAAATTTCTGCTCTATTACTCCGAGTACTTTCACTCGGTTATATAACGCGATAAAATAAAATTTAATAAATAAATCTTAGGGAGATTTCAAAAAGAATATAGATTATTCAGAACATTTATTTAAAAACCTAATCTGAAACGCTTAATTACTTAGTTATCTGCGCATTACACTTATTGATATTGTGTTTCTTTTTTTAACAATTTTATAATTAATGAAAATAATCTGCAATGGATCCATGGAAGCTGATATTCTCGTTCACACTATTAATACTTTCGATTTAATTAAAAATATTTACAATTCAGTCTTGCAACTTTATACGTCAGATTCGATGTTTCAATTTTGAACGCATACCTGAATAATTAAGATATGTTTTATTCTAATTTAGAGACGTAAACCCATGAGTAAAATTTTGAAGTGATATAATTGTGCCATCATTTGTTTAATTTAAAAGTGACGGATATCAAGAAAGATGCAATATCAATTTGCTTTGAGATTTTACATTTCATAACATATGAAGTCATTTCTCTGCGTCTTATTTACGTGATAAATATATAAGCAAATAAAATTATCT
The DNA here is from genome assembly GCA_018907245.1 of Eupristina koningsbergeri. NCBI lineage: Eukaryota > Metazoa > Arthropoda > Insecta > Hymenoptera > Agaonidae > Eupristina > Eupristina koningsbergeri. The sequence goes on from JACCHV010002776.1 coordinate 344,956, forward strand.
ACTAATACTACTTTATTGTGATACATGACAAACTCATTCGTTTAAATTTAAAAATTACGGCCTCGTGATATTAATATTTTACTTCAAAAATTAAAAATATATACAAATATGTCATAGTAACACAAAGCGTTGTTTCTCTTACCGCAGAAGTGAATTTGTTTTCCGATCTGAATACAAAATACAAGTGGCCCGTATACATTTACATGTGAATTTGTTGCATATTGGAAATCAATAATTAAAAAATTCTGGACAACTGATTTTAAATATCATACATAAGTCAACTACTTAACTGCAGCAGAATGTTAATTTTGTATTCTAGAGACATGAGCTCTGTATATTTCACTTATTCTTATTGAAACTCAAATGTGTAACGTTATAAGTAATAATATATGTTGATATAAATTCAAAACAAGGTGTGCATTAAAGTTTTAAATTAAAGTAATCCTGATTATCTTGACTATCTCAACAGAATCCTAATGATTTTAGATGCATCTTATTGACTTCAAACAATATCTAATATTATTTTGATTAAATTGGTATTTAAAACATAATAATGTTTTTTGACAGAATGGAAATTATGATGCATTACATGTACACACACACGCGCGCGCGCGCGCACGCGCGTATAGATTTAAAATCGTCAAAAAAGCCAACATCTTATGTTTATTTGTTTTGATTTGGATCCTTAAAGTTTATGTTCATTACTTCCAAATGTATTTTTCGTAGCTTAAAACACGCAAACAGGCAAAGAATCTAATAAAATAGAAAGAAAAATAAAATAGAAGTGGAGCGAAACAGCAGTCGTTAAATTCATATTTCAATCTTTGCCTTGTACATCAAAAGCCTATTAGCGTGGTTTATAAATTTCCTTAAAAAAGCCGTATATATATCTATTTAATCCTTCTGTCCATCGTCGAGACCCATGAACTTAAAAAAATAAACGTCAACTGCATCCTGTAAAAAAGAGCACAAGGAAAATAAGCGTAATAGAATTATTCTTAAGAAAAAAAGGAAAAAATAGTTTAACTCATGGCCAATGAATAATATGCAAAGTCGAACGATTCCGTATGGCTTTCTCTCAAAATTCTTCGAATAAAAATGTCAATCTAAAAAGAGAGTGGATCTTAGTTTTGAAACGTATGAAATCAACTTGGGCTAAAGATTGAGTGTACAATACCGAAAACAAAGATTGAAATTTTAATCCGAGATACGATGATATTTGAACTCAAAAAAGATGAATGAAAGTAAAAATAAAGATAGAGACAAATGATTTCGGTCGGTTTGCGAGCCGTGGATTTGCTGCTCGACATTACAAACGCAGTAGGACATCGGGTACTATTTGTAAACACATACCTAGCCGTACATACATGTATAATATCTTTTTATCCAGGCGTTCACGTTCGTGTCAATTTCAAGATTGAACGAAAGAATGAAAAAGAAAGAAGAAACAGGAACGGAGATGTCGTTTCTATTTATTCGTTCCATTTTCCTTATTCTTTTTTAGCTGAGAAATTTACGGGAACATTCTAGCTCCGCCGATTAATTGTCAGTTAATGAAGTATTGATTGAAATTCGTAAAAATGTTAGGAATAAGTTCTTTGAAACTTTCGAGTCATTATCGGATATAACATTTTGTTTTACCTAATGTAAATGAATGCCAGTTACATATTAAAGTGGTGTGTATTTATAAAGACCAATTTCATATTTGTATATGAATAAATTCGTGAAAACAGTAATATAAATCTTTTACTATACTAATTGTTTGTAAAACTGATTACAATTGATTACTTAAAACTGTTCGGAATTATTATGCTTAAAATTGTAATAAGTTCATAAAGCTTTGCAAAGAACACCCGGATGAGCTGCACAGCAAAGCAATGTTATGAGAACCAACTGCAATTATACCTAATTCAACTTGGATTTATATATAAATGAATTATGTTTTTATAGAAGAAACAAAGTGTGTAATTAAAATTTTTTAAGCAAATTAAGGCTTTTTTACCCATAGTTGTAAAATATTATTAAATGCAATACTATTATTAATATTTGGTATTCAATTTGACTATTTGTTATTCGATGTATGCTTGTTTTTTTTTTAATTGATAATGAAGTTGGCTAATGAATTTATATAGAAGTAAGCCATGTATATTTAATTGAAATATAGCGCTATTAAAGTACATTTCAGATTACGGTTGATAATGTACACTCCGCGATAATGAAATTCTAAAGCTTCCCTTGGTGTGAGAACTTGTTAAGTAGATATTCTTGAGAATTTTCGAAGAAAGAACTTGTAAAAAGCCTTTATTTTTTATCAACGCATTATGCTTGTTCCAGTATAAACTATCCAAATTCATACTGAGAATTGTCAAAGGGGGTGAAATTTTAATAACATTTTCTGTTGAATAAATATCTGTTAAATTTGCCACGATCTGGCAACGGAATTGGGCAAGAAAAACGAAAATATTTTTTTGTTTTTGAGATGCGATTGTCGAAGACTACCCACTTTTGGCTACCCACTCGGTAATGCTTTGTAGATCTTCATTAGGTTTATCAGCTATGTCGCCCATACTTAATGGGCCATTATAATAAATGAACAGGTCGTTAGAGTATAGATAATATTCACTGACGACACGCAACAGATTTATCGTTAATGGATATGGAGAAGAATGGCGCATCAAGACACTGGACTCTTGAGCTTAAATGCTTCTCCTATACAAGCAATGCCATCGAAAGTCAGATAGAAATGGATGTGTCCACCGCGATAGGTATAATCGGAGAAATTTAATTTACCAAGCTCCTCTGTGAAGAAATACGCGTTGGAATGGGTCGGGTAGGTAGGTTATAAGTCAAAGGTGCGAGAATAACAATGGTTGCATCCGCGGGACTTTACATCGTGTTTACTTAAAGTCGAATTGCTCGTTACTTAAATCCTACTAAAATAAAAAAATGATTTTAAATAAACATTAAAAACAAATACAATGATTCGAGGTAAGCCAGGATGTGATAATGCTTGTTGTGGTAGCGATTTTAAACGCATACAAATATATTGTAGGGAAACATACTCCAAGATTACGCGCAACAATGTGATCTAAATGGAATCGCAAGTTATCAAGTAAATTCATGGAAAGTGGTGCTTTTGTGCTCAGAGCAAAAGAAAGAAGAAATGTGGTGCACTACATTTCTGTCATCCATATGCATGCGAAATAAAGAGCCGATCTCAGGTACCGGGAAGCCTGTTGCTTGGAAATATCTTGGAGAACGATTTCATTTATATTCGATTGTACGTATTTATGAATTGCCATCGATTTATATAGAGTATACCGAGTACTCACTCAAATCCAAATGTATCTGATTATCACTGGGACTTTTCTTGAGTTTTTAACGACATGTGATTAGAAGTTCGAATTAATTCCGTAGTTAAACATCTTACTTCAATTAATATTATTGCATGAAATGTCGGCGAACAAGTCATCGGATACATTTAACTCGATCCATATACCGTGGATAATCTAAGCGCTGCTGGCGCCCTTAATCTAATACACATTTAATGACATTGGCATTATGTTTATACAATATTTTTTATCTTCGAGACACTACAATTTTCAAATTGCTTACACATGTATCTAATGTTATTATTAGTATACAAAAAATAACTACTTGATAATTTAAGATTATATATTTCGATTTTAATCTGCAGGAATTGTTACAACATAGCAACACTATGACAATTTGAAGAAACTTGTTTTTTGCTCTGAAGATATTCCGGTTTTTCTTGTTTTGGTCACTTGCTGGCTCCACATAAGCAGTAAAAGGTCAAAGGAGTGTTGTGATTATAAGTTTCAGATTACAAGTACGTCATTTTGTTGCAGAAGATCTATCATCCTATGTCATGTGCCATCGGTTGTTAAGTTTATTGAATAGTGCACCAGACTGCAGGCATTAACAGACTCCATCTTTGAGACTTGGAATTTGATGTATACTATGAAGGCATCAATTAAGATGTATCAAGATACTAATCATTGTATTAATTATTAATCAGGTTAAAAAAAAATATATTTTTGCTTCTTTTAATGATATGTATTGTATTCACATTACATCATCCCAACACTTATATGAGATCATTTGTATAATATGCACATTGTTGAAAGTACACTGTGTCAAATTCGTAGTATTATCTGTGAACGAATACAATCAACACGAGCGAATATTTTGTATTTATATTCTTGTTCTTGAGAGCTCTACTACTACCGTGTACTCGTGCCATAAGGCTAATAAAATATTTGCGAATAATTAATATAATTTAATGTAACGAAAAGGATAGTGTCAGGAACGATCACTTTCACATTAATTCAATTACCCCCACCCACAAAAAAAACAAGAAAAATTCTAAATCATTTTCGATCAGCAAGATTAAGTATTTCCGGTATTGGGTTTACATGTATGTGTGCACCACACGAGTGTGTATATGTTAATTTTTCTGGATGACTCCATAGCGTAATTGCACTTGAGATTAAATACCAAATGTATCAACGGAAGTAATTAGATCTTTATAATATTATTAGAAATTATGTATATTCGATTAGAGGTATGCTCTCGTGTTTGAGAATATCCTCCTCGTCTAAGATTCCTCGAGATTAAAATAAAAAGAAGCAGCCGAGACTCTTGTTAATTATTCGAACGAAAAAAATCCCTGGTATTACAATAGAATATCACAATAGCATGTACAAAGGCCCTTTAATAAATTGCACGTATGTATTATTATTAATTATTAATTATTAATTATTATTATTATTATTATTATTATTATTATTATCATCCATTATTCTTAAGTTAAGTATGAAAATTCCGTCTCGCTACATAAACCAAAGAAGCAAAATACTAGAAAAAATTATTCCAAAACACATTGGTATTTCCTTTGCGAGGGATCTTTTCTCATCTTCTAGCACATGATATTGCCATCAGACGGAAGCAATGGCCTATTGCTTTGTGGTACCCGTGATACCAGTGCAAGAGTACCACCACGCATGCCGACAGAGTACAACAACTACGCCAATACCGATTTCGCAGTGCTAATAATATGGATAAGGACGAGGGCGACCGGTCCCACACTCGAGTCCGACTCCGGGTTCGAGTGGTAAGGGCAACTTTTATAGAAGGTCGGCTGACAGTGTATCTGCACCGAGAGCGAGAGCGTCGTAGACCAAATCAACCACCCGAGAAAGATAGAGGAAAAGAGAGAAATGGCGGATTTCTAGATCATCGGGGAGGCCGAGAGCAAATGGTAGAAATATTTCTCTCTCTCTCCCCCTCCCTCCCTCCCTCTTTCTCTCTAAGTCTTGGTTACTGCTTTAAGAGGTACTTGCCGTTAGTTTTTATAAGCTTTCAGCGTTAATGCGAGATATGCGATAAATGATATGATTTATTATATTTCCACCGCAAATACAGCGAATGCTCATTTAAGTCATGGAATCTATAGGACCAAAGATTTTCCCCATTTTTTATATAAAATATGCTTTATTCTTTTTTATTTTGTTCTAATGATTTTTTTTCTTGTACAAGTCTTTACCTGCACACACAATTTTTTCAACTTTAAGATATTTCACTTATCAATTTTTTATCTAGGTCATACGAATTCTTAATTGACACATCTTGAATTTAATTGTTAACATTTGGACTCAGCCAAGAAATACATAGCAGTTTATGAAATTGGAAAAATTTATTAGATTTATGTAATTTAATTATGTACACCTAAATAAATAAGTAAAATAAATAAATACTGTCATATTACTCATCATTAGTCATATCCGATCTATACTATATGTAATAAAAAAAATATAAAACAAGTATAAAAAAATGAAAGATTACTGGACAAAAGCTGGTTCTTTCGATAATCCTTATAATTAGTAAAATTTTGTGCTTTCTTAATAAAGTATGAAAAGAAAAGGAATTTTTTTTATATTCAATTTATGCAAATTCTTATTTTCCACGTATACCTTTATAACGGACTACTTATGAAAATGTTATTTGAAGTATTTCGATAACGTGTGTGCGAAATTTAAAAATTTAAATTGTCCTTCTTAGAATTAATATCCAATTCCATAAATGCTACATTCATAATGAAAAATGATAAATCCTTGAAAAGATTATTGAATAAATCTCATTTTAATATTGGACTAATATCTAAGCAAGAAAACTTTTCTGATTGACAAATTTCTCTGATAATTACATGAAATAATATTAATTCTTATGTACTCAGTAAATAAGATTGAAATTATTAATGCTCGCTACACACTTAGTATCTCTGAATTTATTAATGAAATTTTCGCCGAATAAATTACAAAATCTTTACAATAGTGAATTATAAATTTGTGATGTACTATAAAATATTTGAGAATATGGAAAATCTGCTTTACATAAATGTTCTTAATTACATTATACAAGTATAAAATAATTATAATAATAAGTGACGTGAGATTTCTTTAAAACGGTTGGTCAGCCGTGTTTGGACCTATGTAAGACCCCTAAGCATCCTAAATAATTTTTAAAATGAACGAAGTTTGAAAAAAAACCTAAACGAATTACACGCTACTTCATGACCGAAATAAAAATTATCTCGCTCAGTATATCATAGCCAGAGAGGCAGGGAGGAGAATAAGGGTAAAGAGAAAGTGAATGTGTATGAGAGACTGAGAGAGAAAGAGAGACAAGGAAAATAAATTCAGTATGGATCTACATAGGTATATAACACAACTAATGCGTGAACACGAATACTAATACATGAAAGAAGACTGTCGCGCAGATAAAGTGGTATTTTCACTAAAATACATCCACTTCCACATCTTTGGTGCTGATCTTCTTCTTCCCTCTATTTTTTTATCTTCCCTTATCTTTTTGATTTTTAGCCCGCGCTCTTATAGATTTAGAATTTCTTTTGTCGCTTTAAGAGCTCCGGTTTTGCTCTTTAGCTTACCGGCGGTGGCGGAAATCCGAAAGTTGAAATTTTTTCGAATGGTGCATTTTCGAGGGGGAGGATGGAGCCGTTGGAAGAGGAGACGAAGATACAAAAGTTAAGATTTACGAGTATTTTACGACGAATTTTCGTTTTTCTCCACGTCCATAAGTCTCATTTTATAGAGTGAGAATAGAGTTTCTTAAATATAATAAATAATAAATCAAAAATAATAAAGCTGTGATACCTTGAAGACCACAAGTTTAACTCTATCAATTTAAACTATTTATCGATTTATAATGAAAAACACGGTATTTTATTTATTATTTTAAATCTTTTTATTCTTTCTTTGGTTCAATGGACAAAGATAAACATATTATTAATAACAATCAACAATCTTTTACATGACTTTTTTACTTTTACTTTTTCGCTCATAAGCGTGGCTAAAAGGAACTTAAGAAAAAAGTCTTTAACCGATTATCTCAATAAATAAGCAATTTCATAACCTACCCACTGTGTGACTCAAGCTAGATATTAAATCATTGAATACCAACACCATGAAACTTACGAGCTAACATAACTTTCCGTATTTAGAACTTAAAACTTCTCACCTACATCCGAATGCATTATGTCACTTTGTTTATAGATTAAATAACTCATTTCTGTAAATATCTTAATAACTTTTAAATATGTATTTAATTATAAAATAGCCTTTAAAATTCTACTGATAAATAAAATAATTATAATATATAATGAATAAAAGTTTGATTTAAAATTATGAATCGATAAAAACATATATTTACCAAGAGCTGAATCTTTAAAATTACGTTAAATCCAAAATATATGCAAATGGTACAAACTAATTAATTAATTAGCCCCGAAATACGTGAGTTGAGAATAAAGAGTATATAAAAATGATTTTCTTTTTCTAAAATTCCAAGTTTACAATTTATTCCCAATGAAAAGTAATAAAAATGTGATAGGGGATATTAATTTATTGCACATATCATACAATTATTCAAAAGTCTTCAGAATAAAAATATGATAGGGAGGCATTAATTTATTGCATAGATTATACAATTATACAAAAGTCTTCAAAATATGTAACATCTTAAGAAGTAGTTTAATTTAAAAGATTCTTTATATTAAGAATTTTACTGTTATGAAGTATTAAAGATAATTTTTTATGCATTTTGGTTTTCAACAGTTTTCGTAGTTATAATTCGCATCGAAAAACGAAGCCGGTCGAATATTTTATAGTCAGTAATAAAGCTAATTACATTTATTCGATAATAAATACCTTCTTTGATTAATCTTGAGTCACTTGACGTATAAATTAATAGTAATTATAAGAAATTAAAAATTAAAATTAAATTATGAACTTATCCGAAATATTAATTTCAATTGACACTCGAGATGATTAATGAAAAGTGGGGTAATTTTTTGGAAAGCGGACATTGCGAGGTACGTGAATCGTTATCGGCGTGTTATTCGAGAGAGAACAAGCGATGAGATCCAAAGTCTAGAACAAACAAACCAATAAATTGACTTGACGGACTCTCGATTCCACGATTCCTATTCCGATTCCTACGAATCCGGGAGCGATGAGCAATAAAGAGTATAAGGAGGAATCGGCGCCCTTAATAAAAAAAAGGAATAACGGGGAGTCATCGCGTGCACGAAGCCAACCACCCCTTGGCAATCAAACATAAATAAAGATGACAATCGGCAACAGAGACGTCTCGCGCTCCCATTTACATAAACAGTAACAAACAGACGAAAAAAAGGAAGGCGGTGAAAAACACGTCCGGGCGTCGTCGTCGTCCTCCTCCTCCTCCTCCTCCTACATTTCTCCTGGTTTGGGAGACAGAGTGCAACTCGAGCCACACGCGTGGACGACAAGGGGTAGGGGGGAAAGAGACAGTGCTACGGTCAATTATTGTGGGCAGGCGCTGCGAGTTCACTCAGCGCGCGCGCATTTAAATTAAAGGTAAGGAATGCCGTCTCTAGAAATCCTCTCCTCCCTCGCCCTTCCGATATGCGTTGCGATACGTGTTTGTGGGTAGGCCGGTGCGTGCCGAGATATCTATATCTATGTAGGAGAGAAGAGACGCGACGCGCCTACTCCTGTCGGCTGCTGTTTCTCTCTCTCTCTCTCTCTCTCTCTCTCTCTCTTTCTTCGTTTTTTGCGACTCTCCTCGCCTCACCTCGAAAATCCTTCTCTCCTTTTTTGCCTCGCCTTCACTCGTAAGTAGCGGGATGATATTTCGTTGCGTAACTGACGACGCTCAATTAACGCCAAGCACGTTGCATCGACATTGTTATTCGCGCGAGGGGGTTAGGGCCCATCCGTAAACCCACCGTTTTACGGGTAATTACCACTTTAATATGCTTGCCGGCCTGCTTCCACATTCGATTTGGGTCCACATTAATTACCACACCCCTCGTGAACACAAACTTCCAACTCATCCCCCTCCGTCCACCCACCCGCCCAGCACTCAACGCTCCCTCTTGATCTATTACCATCGTATTTGCGGAAATCGAGTATCTAGTAAATTAATAATTTACTTACGTAATTTTAATACCCGATCGTTTACATTTATTGCACATTTGTTTCTTCCTTTTTTTAGACCGACTGTCAAAATTCCTATATACCGGCAGAGCTGCATCGGGAACGTCTATTCTCGCATTCTCTGCCACATCATCATTTTTATATGCTGTATTATAAATAATAAATGTAGCTCGTTACAAAGTATGTCATCGCAATGAATTTTATTGAAATATTGGTATTTAAAGGACTTTGATAATAAGAAATCAAAGAGGCCTTAAAGCCCGGCTGCCTGATAATTATGTTGCTCATTCATCAACATTAGAGTTAATACTGAAATATTAATTTGCGGCAGGTATATGAAAGTAAAAAGGAAAGTACTTGATATATGAATACTTTCTAATATTAACTGCGAAATCAAGGAGAACTTTGCCACCGTCAATAATAAATCGTTAAATATTATTATTATTCACTAGCTATAAAATTTCAACCCAAACATTAATTGTTCCAGCAATTATAGTTTTCCATGGAAATTGGTACAATATTCTACAAATATTTTCTTATTTGTAATTTGGACAAAAAACATTAAACCAACTTTAATTTTCAAAGCACGTTTACGAATCCTCGAAGAATGCACGTAACGTAGTTGCTTCTAAATATACATATTTTCCCAAGACAGGAAAGCTATAAATAAATAAGATAAAATAAATTTTTTAAATCATCAATGTGAACATTAAAAATTAACATCGTCCATTTGATCTATCCTATTAAAGCCTATTAATATTTGTGAACACACTATTTCGAAATCCATCTGTTCTACCGTAATACACATCAAATCAGAGTTATCCGTGCAGGAGATCGCATTTATCCCAGAAAGGACAATATTGAATTCCAGCTTCCTAGCTAGATTTTTCCATGAAATTTCGAATCTGATATCCCGGTGCGTTCATTCATTAGTGGTGTGACACATGTATACGCGTATCTGCGTATTTATGCATGTATGAATAAATGTATGTATGCGGTTGGGCGCATCATCCAATCAAAAGGGATCCTTATGAGAAAGAGTAAACAGAGAAAGAGAAACACGTTTCAGCGTCCCGGTCTATCTTCCTCCGTTATTGGAAACAAATGTAGATAGACGAAGATGGAGGGCTGCACTAAGGGAAAAGTGTAATCGTATCTAATTTGGATTTTGAAATGACTAAAATGGGACAAGATCGAGCGCCGGGATAATGATCAATAAAAATTCCTTGAATTGAATTTTATGCGGCTGAATTTATGATGAAGGGAAATGAGACGGCGTTGCATGTTACGATGATATATATTATTACAACGATTGTAGTGAACGATGCGTTCCCTTTTTCACGGTCCTTTCCTTTTTGTTTATCATTATTTATCCGATAAATACACGCAAATAAATGCGTCAAACACTTGATTTAATTGTTTATTATTACAATGTGGATAGAGGATATTTTGTAATGAAACTAATGTAAACATCAGGATCATTGGATTATGACGTCAACATTTAATATTCTATTTAATATTTCACACGTTTTCTGTGGTGATTCATTTTTTTCCTGCCATATCTTAACTGAATTTTCAGCGTGAAAACATCCATTGATAATTCATCAATGAACGTCTCGCCTCATTTCAACAATACGCCATAAATTATAATATTACGAGTTTTATCCGTCGATGTATTCTACCGCTTAAAATGATTGTAAAATCAATATGAAAATATAATAGAAATATATGTTCTTCCATATCATGAATCATTTATGATTGTATAGACCAATTCAAATATTATGTAACAAGTTTATTGAAAGATTATTTAGGAAATTTACTATTTGGTATTTCGGAATATTAACCACTTGAAATCTCAACTATAATAAAACATAACTGGAGAAAATACTTTTTTTAAGCAATTAACCTACTCAACCATAAAATAAACATTGTAATTAACATACATTACCCTTGAAATTGATGGTATAACCGTCTAAAATTGATAAAATGTTTCTATATTATAATTTACGATATATCGTTGATGTAAATATTAGTGCATGGAGAGAAGGAGAGAAAGGTGGATATGTAACCGGTTGACTTCATTGAAATGGTATATAATAAATATCGGTATCTGTCTGAATAGCTGACGTATCTCATTTTTTCAAAGTAAGAGCAGTGGAGTTATTTTTTGTGGCATTAATAAGTGAAAAAATCCGTTACTGCACCTCAAATTAGTTCAGGAGAGCCTAAATTCATTGAGACTACCAAAAAAGAAGGAGCCACATCGTCCTTCGCAAAGCCGAATGAAAGAAAAAGGAAACAGTCAAATTCTAAGTGCACGTGACCCCGGAATCCAAGGAATTGGTCCCATCCTTCGAAAATTTTATCAACCCCCAGCGAAAGAGGAGCAAAAAGTCCCGACGTCGCCTCAATGAATAGAGAGACTCGTCATCTCAGCTCGATTGTTCGGTGCGGAATATTAGCGCAGCCTGTGCTGCTTGTGCCACGGCCTAGTCAAATGCTTTCACACGTGTGTGTAGGGCTGGAATTCGGGCGACAGGCCCGAGAGCCCCAGATCCTCAATCACGAGTTGAGCCGAACGAATCCGAGGGGACCGATGGCGATGTTCGGTTCGACTCGTGATTGAGGATATGACAGGACTACGTGAAGGAGAGTAGACGACGGGACGGATGCAGAACGAATAGCGTGTGGCGTCCTCGTCGATCGCGGGGACTAATTCCGTTGATATTTAATAAGTTGTGGCGTCTTGGTTTTTTTTTTCTTGGTTTCATTTTGAGGGGGATGTTATGGAGAGAATATCCGCGTAGCAGTTGCTTCGACTAACCATTTTACTCTATTGGGAATGTTGCGAATGAGGGGAGAGGTCTGAATTTTTGCTTGGACGGTCAATTTTTACGATAGCTTTGCCTTTATTAAAAACTGTTAATAGATAATTAAAGGGAAAATGAATATTGAGAAGGGAGTAACTCATTAATTGAAAGATGCTATTAAAGTACTCGAGTCCAAACCGTTGCACTGTACACTTTTAAAATACTTTCACGTTTATTTCCAAATTATATAGCTTTATTTATTCAATTCAATGGTTTGCAAAAGTTTCAAGAATAACTATAATCATTACATAAGTGTTTATTTTATAATTGTATTCAATAAGCTAGCAGGTCGTGCTGCTGTCATTTAATCGAGTACACAAGATATTAACTATAAAAATTATCTTTGATACACGGCTTAATGCATTACGCATAAACTAATGTTCTAATATAGAAATAATTTTTTGTGAAAACCCTACTTATGCGATTAAGAAAAGGGTAACTATATTGAAATAGATAATCACTGTATCTAAAGTGAATTAATGAAACAAGTATTTGGATTAAATTAGTAGAACCCTTCTCTTGCCAAGTACACGTACGTTCACGCTAAAGTAATTATATTTATCAAATTTGAATCATGCATATAGTTATAAATTTTGCTTTAAATTACCGCCAATTTCAAGAACATATAAATTTAATGATGATCGATTAGATTGCTTCCAGTATAAATTTAAAAATAATTTTGTCACCTTTTCATCATTTTACACCTACGTAAAGACGCATGAGAATCCAAATACAATGTTCTGCTTTTTATAAAAGATAAATTGCAAGATTACATGCTTGAAAAATGCTCAAATATCTGTGTAAAAAACCCTTATCGCATCGGCACTTTTTCTATTATCCTGGACAAGTTTTTATTAACTCGAGTGCCACGATAAACTACTGACAACCAAATACAGACTATTGGGAAACAATACGCATGTTGTCATTTACTTTTCGAGGACAATATGCATTTGAGCAAGATGAAATAACAGCGAGTGAGAGAAAAGCTTTATTATGCAGATATTCCGATGGAGAGGACGTATAAATACATATGCATAAGGCTCAAAATTAGAAGAGAGGCGACGCGAGAAGAGGAGCGGAGAGGTACATAAAGACAAGAGAGAGATAGTTTAAGAACAGAGTACAAGAGACCATATTCTGGTTCTCGAAGACGCGCACAAGAGCTACATGACTAGCCGTAGGCCTTATGTGTCTCTTTTCTCTCTTCTACTCTCTCCTCTCTCTTCCCTTTCCCCTTTCCATGGATGCTGCTGGTGGTGATGCTGCTGCTGCTGCTGCTGCTCGCTAGTCGACAGCCGACTTTGCTTCCAAGTCGAGAAATCCGCTACTCGAGCGATTCCTTTTCTTCTTCTTCTCTTTCTTCTTCTCTTTCTCCCCCCCCGCTCTCTTACTGTCTCTCTCTCTCTCTCTCTCTCTCTCTCTTTCTCTCTCTGTCTCTTTCTTTCAGTCCTTTTTCTTTTTCACTCTTTCTTTATCTCACCCAAACGTTTCTTTTTTCTTATTATCACTCATTCTTCGACTTATTCGCCTCTGCTCGTTCTCATCTTCTCTCTCTTCCGCTTTTTCGCCGGGTCTTTCAGAGAAACAAGCAGATTCCACGTTTATTTTTCTTTCTTTACGTTGTGTTGCAGCAGTTTAACTGCGGGCGTATACACTAATTTTACAATGCCTGATACCCGGCAATCTCGGAGAGGCCGAGTGCGCAACGATAAGACCCCGCGAACGATGAAGAGAGAGTCAGCGAAACAGGCGAGGGGAGAGGAAGAGGAGGAGGAGGAGGAGGAGGAGGAGGGAGAGTCCGAGTGTTTTATCGGTCGTTCCTCCGAGGAAAATGCCGGGGAAGAAAAAACGCAGCCCATAACGACGATACCTACACGTGTAGTAGCCTTCGATAAAAGTGCGCTTGTTGTTAATCTGTCTAGGCAACTTCAGTGAGAGGAACAGTGAGAGGGTGAAAGGGGGAGCACGGGCTCTTCCGTTTGGAGGACACATCACGCAAGCACTAAGCAAGGACTTGATGATCCCGCGATCATCGTCTTCATTTTTCACGCGTGACTGAGCGTCAGACTTGTCAAATCAAAAGCAGGTGATAGCGCAAGTTCACTTCACCACGCCAACCCGATCCCAAGAATTTTCTACTCCCGCGACCGCGAGCCTCGAGTTTCCCGTGTAAAAAATAAATTATAACACGAAAAGTCACCGCCGCACGATCGCCAATAATCTATTCATCGACTTCGTTTTACTGGTGGTGCAAGTATAACCGTCGACGACGAGATGTTCGATTGAAAAATTGCGGAATAATTTCTCCGGTGCGTTCGACCTGCATTCCAGATGCAGAGCTCGATGAAATCGCGATGGACATTATATTCGTAAGGACAGCGCTGGAAATCTTCACTTTTAATGAGATGAAATTTCACGAATTTTTGTAAAACAAAAATGCCCAGTACCACCAGCCGTGATCCTTTGCATGATCCACGACGTTTTAATTTGAAATTCTTCCGATTTGAACCGAATGAAAAATAAAAGGTACCTCATCATGTGCAAACAACTCTCAATTATATTACGTTGGCGAGCGAACGATAAAATTTTGATAATTTAAATAGGACGTACTTCGCGTAATATGCGTGCCAATCCTATAACCCCTTCTCAAGAACACGATTCAAGGGAAAAAAAATTCAGTCTCAATAATCTCTAAATATATTAAATAGATGAATTTCTTGGAAATAATTCGGAAGGCTTGAAACGCGAATTACAAAGAAAAGAAATTTATTACTGGTTTTAAATAAGCCTTTATTTTAATTGATTATCTTTATTGATTATTTATATATTCTTTACGTTCGGTAAAAATTATCAAAATAAATACTGGTTTGACCAGATAGCAGATGCGTTAAAATAAGCATTTTTTTAGAATAAAGGTGAATGTTATCTGCTTGTATAAAAGTGCCATATTTCAGTTCATTTTTTAAAATTATAAATTTATATTAGTATATACACAAAATCCATTTTCATAAAATATTAATTTAATAAATTTTTTTGTCATAAAACGTGCATCATATTACTAACTATTAATATATATTTAGAGTGTAATAAATGACTAAATACATAAATATATATTTATAATTACTTAAAGGTACAATAATTGAAAACAACTTTTAAAATGTAAATTATTTTGAAAAATACTATTACTGAAATTGAAAAAAGAATCGTAGTTAATGTACGTAAATTTCTTCATTGATTCATTACCGTCAGTTACGTTTTGGTATATAAAAAACATATACAGATAAAACATTAATGAATGAAACAAATGTCTGATTAATGCTTCGTTGTGCAAAAAAACCATTTTTCTTAAAATTTATAATGATTTTATGAAAAACCTTCAATGCTTTAAAAATATTATCATACTAAGGTGTTATTTTATACACCGTTTACTATAAAAATATGAATATACTAAGTAAAATAGATTTAAAAAAGTTTACATCAGCACTTTATCCTATACTATACTAACACTCATACAATCTATCATAGGGTTTAAAAAAAAAAAAAAAAAAAAAAAAAAAAATTTCATTTTGAATACTAAATTTATCGTATAATGCATTATAAATTCTGAATAAAATTTTATTTTGATGAAATAAAAAATATATTAATTTTCAAGAGTACGATTGGTTATTTCGTGATGAATACTTGGTAATAGAATTTTTGATTAGACCGATTTTTACCAGCCATTTAAAAGTTATTATAAACTCTAAAAGAAGTTAGCAATGTTTATCGGTCTTTTAAATATTATTATACAAAATATTATTATAAATATTTATATAAGCTAATAAAGATCTAAAAATGCAGACATCAGCAGAAAGTCACCTCACTGCAAAACAATATATACACATGTATTTATGTATTAATGAATATTTTTTTTATAATCATCAATTCGATTATTTCTAAATTTCCAATCTGCAAAAAATGAATAAATTTAAAGAGAATTTAATGTATCATTTAATTATTTATAAGTAGCATAATTGAAAAAAAAGTAATAAAATTCAAGTTGATATGATATTTTACGCGTATTCTTTAATTTCGGTTTAATTTAAATTCATCGTTGAATCCCATTTTATACTATAAATATTCCAATGATTCATTTTTAAAAGGATAGTAAATTTAAAGCTATCAAAAGGTCTTATTCGGAAAAAATTACAATATCAGTCAAATATTATCATATCTTGGAAATATATTGAAATGTAATGTTCGCACAGCAATGAATGCTTATTTTTGTTAGAAGGAATTTATTTAACATTATCGAGCTGTCAATTAATGTCCAAAGAGTGTAGTCAGTCTGTCTGGCTCTTTTGTAGAAAGGATCAGAATGGATGAGGGAGGGGAATAAGAATAAGGGCTAACTGATTAAGTAAACACTCGAGATTTGTAAGTCTCCGAGTTAATGTCATTGTTATTTAACGACAGAGCCAATATTGGCCGAACCAGCGTTGGCGAAAGTAAAACCCGATCTTAATTCCGTGAGTTCGCGGGCTGGGAATACGTGGAATTGTAAAGAAAATTACCATAATCTAAAAGTAATATTGGTCTGGGTTTGCCGCGCCACGCCGCGCTCCCATTGTACGCACATGCGAGTTAACTTATAAATTAGCATTAGCGCGAAGCCTCTTGGCTACAGTCTTACCCAAGGTCAGATCTAATTACGAGGAGAGGATCGAAGGCTTGTGCCAAAAACTCAAAAGACCGGCCTTGAGATGGTTCAAGCGCGACATGAGCGGGAGGCGGGTGCGATCTGAGTCTTGTAGTCAACCGACTCCAGGATGCCATGCCGATGCACCCACTTCCCGAGTAAATTGAGCACGCGTAAGCGGCGTTGGCGACGGCGGCGGCGGGGGGAAGGGGTGGCGCGCAGTGTGAGGAGGAGGGGTACGCGCGAAGTCGATGGAGAGGGGTTGCGCGAGTTTCCCATAAAGTGCCCCCTCGTGCGGATGCGCCGCTCACCCAGGTTATTGACTTAGGGGCGGTCTGATACTCGCGTGATTGGCTACCGCTCAACTTTGGAAGGGGCGGACTTCGAAACACGAGCTCAGCCCTTGGGAATACGCAGGAAGCACCTTGGATTGCCAATTTTTTGGAAATTTGATGCTCAGCGCGCAAACTTCCTCTCTTCCTCGATAAGGGAGGCTTCGCCTAGCCTCGCATCGCATCGCATCGCATCGCATCACAACCGAGAAGCTTTTGTCTCGGGAATCCTGGGAATCGGATGATGCTTCGAGTTGATGCAGTTAATCACACTGCACAGCTTCAATGATAATATTCCTCGTGTCTCGCATGTGTTTGCGCTCTTACTTTTGCAATATCTCACAAAATTTCCTCATCATTCACCCTTGACGCTTTTGTTTATTATATATTTTAATTCTCTTTATGCCGGCCTTTGTTTTTTTATTTATTTATTATTGCTAATATTAATAATTCCTCTTTGGTTCATAATAAATCCTCTGATGTTTGATCTTGTAGATAAAATAATTTTACTCGAGAAATATATTCGTCCTCGTGTTTGATAGGATCAAATTCATAAAATAAGGTAAAAATAAGGTGCTTTGGGTATTCACTGCATTGAAAATCTACTACTCCAATAATAGAAATGAATCCACTTTATCCTGACCGTAAATATTTTCTTGTAAAAACTCCCATAATGGCCATGTTTTGCTTTTCATTAATCTCGAAATTGATATGTTTCCTTTATAACGGCATTTCACGTGTAATCATTAATTTTTTTCTTCCACTCTTTATTTAATTTGACATGGTAAACACCGTAAGGGATCTATTAGGTTTTTAATTAGAATTTTTAATTTTCCTTTGATAAAGGATTATAATGTTGAAATAAACGGAAGCATTCCCTGGCTCTCCGGGCTTATTATGCAGTTGATAATAATGGCAATGTACGTTTTTTCGAAGTGCAAAAAGTATCGGCATTAAAGAAGGGAATCGGAGGCAGATATTCGAATACCAGCTTAATTCGATCCATCGAACTTTGGTGTAATTGCGGTTTGTTTCTGAATGTTAATTATTGAAAAGGGAGGGGGAACGGGTTAGCAAGAGGGGTGGATCGAGAGCCGATAGTCGGTAATTTGTCAGTATTATGATCTATTCCGCGGAGACATCAGATGGGTGGTGTGACGCACCTTTTATTTGTATTATCCTTTTGCTTTTTGTTTTCCGAGGAATAACAACACCGGTACAAAACGAAGGTACATACCGCACTATAGGCAAAAAGAGAAAAAGAACGAGATCCACGCCTCCAACACACGTGCATTCGTACTTACCGTGCGACTCGCTCCCCACCCTCCCCGCAGCAACCGAGCCTCTTCTCGTCTTCTGCCCACTAGCCGCTGCATCCAGACGCCGGCCCCATAAATTGGGGTCACAGACAACGCAGGTAATAAAAAAAAAAACGAAAAAGGTGAAATATTTAAGCCTTAATTCCCTTTGAATGGGCATCCCCGTCCGCGCAGATGCGACAATGGGTCTCGGGCTCGAACTTGTCGCTCACTTCCACCGGAGGCTGGGCCGTTGCTACGACAATGAGTCCGATCGGTCCCTTATCTCGCGCAAAAGAATCAAATACCCGTCCTATTTATTTCTCGTCGACGACGAAGCTTGCAAGGGTGCAGCTTCGATTTCAACTGGACCGTTGGGCCCTATTGAGATATGTGGAAAAATTTAAATCTACCTCGACTCGATTGGGCCCTCTTGCCTTGGTACCTGACTGCTGCATGTGGGCAACAGCTCTTTTTTTGTCGCGAGACCTAAGATTTTTTTTCGTTTGATTGATGATTCGACACGGCCTGTTTAAAAATCATGTACTTGACCAGGATGGATGCATTGCGCCGGGGCCTTCCTCTGGTCATCCTTATTGCGAATGCCTGGAAAGCCACGTGAGATGGAAAACATGATCTTTCTTTTATTATCGGGATTTAAAAGCGAAGGGCTCGGGTAAAAAAAATTTATGATCATTGGAGCCACGAGCTTGGTTTCTGATATTTTTTTGCATAACGCTTTCGCTAATAAACGCTGAAAATTTGCTTTGGAGCACAGATTTTTTTGCCCTACACAGATGCTAGATCAAACTAATTTTTTGTTTAAATATTAATCACCCTTTAAGCACTTGCTAAATCGATTTGTTTCCGCTGCTGCTGCGATTTCATGCTTAGTCAACTCGTGTTGTATATGCTTAAACATCAACAGGTACGACTCCGCTGTCGATTTAATTCAATGTCGACAATTAACGATCACAACGATTAATATTAGCTTTCGTCCCTTTACAGTAAGTAGAGAGCAATAAGATTTTTTATCTATTTACGTGTGTACTAAATATTAATATGAATCACACTCCCCCGACGGTGTACTTGATTTACATATTTCACTTATCCAGTAAAATTTTCAATTGTACAATATATTCCGATTGTCACACTCTGGCACTTATTCAATTTAAATCAACCATATGATTGGATTATAAAAAAATCTCTTAAAATACTACCAGAACCTTTACATTTTATCTAACCAGCTGGAAGCTTTAATGACGTAAATGCGTGACATGAAGGTGGGGAAAACAGAAACATCGAGAGGCGAACTTACAACCACTTAACTTTATAATTTATCTTCATCCATTAAGTTTTGCGCTATCTACTTATACAGCGTTTGTTAACATGTTGCGCGTTTTATTACTTCTTTTATTTTTCTATTTTACTGTTATAACTATTGCTCAACTTTTACTATTATTTAGAACTTTCAAAAAAAACCAGGATAAAAATGTACGTATAAATTTTTCATAATATAAGGAATCACCGTTTTCGAAACTTATACTTACATACAGTATTTATACCTAAATTATTTAGAATTATCATTCAATCAATTCCCCTGTAAAAATATTGCCAAAAATCTTAGTCGTCTCGTTTTCTCAGATAGTTTAAATGTATTTAGAAACTGGATACTCCATAGATACAATTAACAAAACAACATTTAATTTTTTATGAATTAAATAAGAGAAATCTTCAAAATTCACCAAATCAGTGAATGAATTTGAAAGAGCCTCTGGAAGACACGATAAAGTAACATGTAGATAAAGTAATAATTCGCAGATTTTATATCTACATCCTTGATTAATCAAGATTACGGATAATCTATTTTAATTAAATATAATTGAATTACTGCTTTACACTTTATTTATTTACAGAGTAAATTAATGCTATCGATTAAATTCCAATCTAACTTTTCACGCAATAATCAATATTTAACGAACCTAATCAATAGAATAAAACTAGGAGTAAAACGTTTAAGATATATGTGAATATTGTTTGAGTTATAAATATTAATTTATCAAACCAATTATCGAATGTAACATAATCTTCTTATCATAATAATTCCAAGGAATAAATTATATTTTAAAATTAAACATAAACGCTTTTATTTAATTTTATTTTCTTACAAAACATTTATGAGGCAGTTATTTATATTTGCAAATATATAATAATTAACATTTTAATTTAACAATAATGTTACGATGTATAATATGTATGAATAGTGTTGAATTGAATTATAGCACTTTAACTAATTATAAAGTTTGCTAGAACTTTTTTTTTTATGCAAATACAAATTATTCAATTATAGTAGAAATATTTTATTGGTAAAAAGATTAAGTTGGTAAAGGTGAGCATAAATTTTATTTTTAGTAGATATTGAAACTGTAACGACCAAGGAATATTTTGAAAACTATATTTGAAAAAATTAGTAGAAAGATCCGCGTAAGGATATGTTATACTTAAAAGATAAATTATAGGATAATAAAAATAATGCCTAATTGCTTTGTAAATGATTCTTCAATATGATATATCTTTATAGGCTGTTGCAGATTTACTAATTTTGCAAACATTTTATGGTAATTATTTTTTATAGTATAAAGGTAGTAGCACATTATTAAATAAAATTAAATAAAATAAATAAAATAAATTAAATAAAAAAAAATTTATTAAATAAAAAAAAGTATTGCAAAGTATGGGAAAGAAATTTGGATGTGAGAATGAATTTGTGAGGACAAAAAATAAAATTGGAAAGGGATAACTTATTTATCGGCCTCGTCGATATGAAGATTCAAAAATTGGAAGACGCATTTCTCAAAGCAATCAGGTAAAAAATAAAAATAGTTATTGAATTGAGTACGCGATATCGTTAAGAGTCCATGCATAATCACAATCTCCGCATATGCAGCCTCCATATTTGTATTTCGGATGTTGATCTAAACTATTTAAATCTCTGTACACTGTAAGATTATTAATCTTGGGACTTACAGAGACTGAAGAAGTACTTCATAAAATGCAAAATTCATTTTTCTTCAAAGAGCAATGGATGAGTATTTGCACCATTAATTGAGTTACCATCTACAATAAAAGCATCTGTGTATTACGTGGAGAAAAATTTGCGTAGAGTAGACACTGAAAAATTTTCATTACGCAAAAAATTACGCAGCCCAATCAATTTTAAACATATATTTCGTGCTTAAAATCGGTCCATGTGCGTCGTTCGTTATTCTTGCCGGAGAGAAGAAGACGCAGCTCGGAGGCCGAGTTCCTGGCAGCGGATGTATTCCATCATCTCGTGTGCTCGGAAGGCAGTTTGACCACCACGTCGAGGGAGCCTCAGGAGCTTCCACATTTGCCCGGAGTGGTGCGGAAAAAGCTCCTCGGAAAATCTCTAAGCGGTAACACTTGTCGAGACCGGGAAGATGCGCGAGGCAGGCGGTTCGTCCGATGCCAGCGTGTGCGTCCTTGTGGCTCTCGTTGCTATGTCTGACATAAATCTCCGATACAGGTTTTGCTTCTGTGTGTGCAAGCAATTTGCAGAATATTTAAGCGAGCTGCAAAAAACCCCGAGGGAATAAATAGAAGGGCACGAGTGAACTGTCAGTGTCAATCAAAAACCACCGCCTAGGAGAGTTTCGTGTGCTTAGATGAAAATGGAATCCAGCGGCAAGCACGAATTCCGATAATTTCCCGGCAATAATGCGGGGCGTTACTGCTCATTTACTCATTTGTCCGTTTTCCCATTCGCCCATTCGCTCCTTTGCTCATCATCGGCTCCCGAGCGAGATTACTCTCCATTATCTCCCCCCTTTCCATTGTATCGACTTTTTTAGTGTCTAGACTGGTCGGCTGGCAATTTCCCGGACTGCGGAAACCCCTTCGAATTTGTCGCCGCTCCGAGACTCGTGCAATGGGTTCCGGGTAAACGTTCATGCGTAACTTCTGGTAATCTTAGAGCAAAGCTCCTCCGAAAAAGATAAAAAAGACGAAATTGCGACGGGAGCGAAGAGTAGATAAAAGGGGCGAGATAAACGTGGAGATTTTTTTATCCGGCTGACCCAGGAGAGGAGACGCGATTGTCGACCGCCACACTCACACTCACAGCGTTCGTGCTCGTTTTGTTCCAGCTTCTGCAATTTCGCAGCTCGAGAACAATATCGGAGGGCCGCGCGACACCGCGCCATTTTCCTCCTCTTCCTCCTCCTCCTCCTCCTTCTCCTCCTCCACGACGGGAATTTATAACCTTTTGAATTACCCTTGGAGAATTCCTTTTTTTGGCCGAGCCTCTTTGCTTTGGGCTTAAGTGAGAGGATGAATTGGGCCGTAAAGCGATTTTATTGTTGTCGGGCAGCGCGTGAGGTGCCATATTTATTGCAAAAGGAGGGCTGACACGGCGACGCGCCTCTTTTTTTTCCGGCGCGTGAATGCATTCCCGAGCCTTCAAGCTCATACATTAGCTTGGGAAACTAGATTTCGGGTACTTTGGGAGGGTACTAATTTTGTAATTGGACGGCCATTGTGTTGTACGTGCGCGCGTGAGCGTGTACGTGTGCGTGTAAGGGGTGCCGCGGGCGGAGGGGTGTGCCATGTACACTCGGGTATGCAAACCGTGGGAGGGAGGGGGTGAGAGGTGTGCGAAACGTGAACGCGGATCCACTGTGTCAATCATCAAACTTATGAAATACAATTGGTTTCTTGCAATCGTCAATGTACGAAGGACGAGGACGACGTATGAGAACTTGCAACACGTAGCCAGTACTTAGAAAGTATTAAAGTCTTCAAAGCTGCTGTGTCGATCGAAGTTGAGCCGAATTAATATTATTTAATCGCAGGAAACAAAATATTAGCCCCGGAGCTAGAGAAAATTGTGGGATGCAAAAGGAAGAGTGGAAAAATTGATAGGATCCATTAAAATGTGCTGTTACATTATCTGTTGCAGCACACTTTCTTCAAATTGAATTTTCAAAGTTCTTTAATACATCTTCGCTAGACGCACAGAAGAAAAAAAATCAAATGTTTACCATCCATCATCACGCAAGAACGTATACAAATAGCACGCGAGCGAGCGAGCGCTACGAAGGCAAAAGGACTTGCAGGCATACCAATTCTCCGGAGAAACCTTAGGACATACGCGGACACGGCATTTCGTTTTTCTCGTGTCTACTTGTGTGTACTTGGAGATTATGCTGAACATTTGTAGTAATACATAATGAGATTGAGAGAGAGAGAGAGAGAGAGAGAAAATGTGAACCGTGGGAGCCATCCAACAAAACTAGGCGAGTTACTATAATTGGATAATGCGACTTTTTCGAATTAATTCGCATAGTTACAAGAAAGATCGTACCTTTTTATCTATTTATTTATTTTTCAAGTTACACTACCCGGCGATAATTGTTTCTTTTTTATTTACACTCTTATCCTCTACTTGGTATATTATGAGAAGAAAAGGTTATTTCACACACTTTTTGGTTTTTACCGGTAGCTAAAAGGTTAAGAGGATTATGGTAAATTATTCATACAGAAGACATAATCATACGAATTATCTCGCAAAATTTTTATTTAAACAAAATTATTCTTATTATGTTCAGTATCTATTAGTCGACAATGTTTTCCAATGATATTTCTGAGTTCTTTAACTCTACATTTTTTTAACCTGCTTAGAAATTGTGGAATAATTTATTTTTTAAAAAGTTATTGAAGCTGCCAAAAATATTTGTAGGGAGTTCCTCGAGCTCTTGCTCGAGGCTATTGTAATTAGATAGATTTGTTGTAGAGATTAATGTTTTATTATCAATTATATACAGTAAAAAATAAATGTTTTGCCTTAGTCACTATCTTTATAACTTTTCGTATCATAAACTCGTGATATTTGAGGGCCAAGATTTTTTTTGCAATAGCTAGAGGCAAAAGTATTTTCGTAAAGTGGCTTTATTCGAAATTACATTTGTATACCATTAAAATTCTATTAAAATTAAAAATTTAAGGCGTCAATTTATTAATGATTAAGATGTATGGATATAATTCATGATAAGTAGTATTGTAATAAAGTTATTGAAGAATCAAGTCTAACTGATTCAAATAAAGTATCTGTATATTGGTTTATTTTTATTTACTTAATTTATTTAATTTAATATTTATTTAATTCAATTGACATAGTATTGATATAGATTAATAATATATATATATATATATATATATATATGGATTTTGATACTTGGCTTCCTCAGGGTTTGATTGAAGATGGAAGTAGATCGAAGGAAATTTCTCGTGTTGGAAGTCGCGTAATTATACCTTGATTTACGGGAATGCTCATATCTTTTGCGATAACCACTGAACGGTAATGCAAAATAAATGTAATTTTATTTGGAAATTCTAATTAAAAAAATATGTAATTTCGTCCGGAATGGGAAAAATAAAGGACAATAAAATAAGTTATAACGCGTAAATAAAACCCCATGCGAATGTGATAATTGTAGATTTAATAGTCCGGTTATACACGTACCTAAATCTCGCCTCGTCCTTCCAAATCGATATAAGTTGGAAACTCCCTGAATTTCAACTTACTTCAATAGCCAAAAGTTTATTAATTTCTATAAAATTGATGCCCAATGGTAATTGAATTCCGAGAAACGCCAAATGCATCAATTCGCAACCGTTGCACAAAGAGTCAGGTTTTCTTCGTTGCGAGGTTTTCTTAAGAGCTAGCGACGGTGCTGAGAAAGTGAAAACTGAAAATCGAGCAGCGATGGTGTGAAGTGAAGAAAAGAGCTTCCGGTCCACGGCTGAATCGGGTCAAACGCCCGAGGCCCAGTTCACAAGGTGGAGGAGAGAAGAAGAAAAAGATGAGGAATGGGGGATGGGGGATTGGGCCAGAGTATTGGCCATTTCCCGAGGCCCGTTCAACTATCCCGGGCGCTGCTATTGTCCGGCAGCACATTTTGCGGAATTCGCAGGCTCGGGCCGCAAAGGTGGCCTCTTCGAAAATCCCTCCCGTCACCGGCAGGCCCACAACGGCGAAAAATAAAGGAGCGGGCCCGATGGAGAAAAAAGAGGAGTTTGGCGGGGAGGGGAAGGCTGTCGCTCACGCGGCCTTTGCTCTTTTTCGCTCCTTCCCCGCAGCCCCTCTCGCCATGAAACCCTTGGCCTTATTACCCTCGACACCTTCCTTCCTTCCGTCGTGCACGGGTGTAAAAGCAATTCCTCGAAAACTTTGAAAAATTCCAAATGAATGAAGGGCCCGAGCGCGTTCGCTTGTTAATTGTCCGCGACTGTATTCTATACACCATGCACCCTTTGCCCGTGCGAAGGAGTCCTTTTATCTCCCTTTTGTTTCTCCCTCTCGCTCTTTGGACTCGTCCTTTTTTCGCCGCTGCGAGCGAGGAGTGTCTCGCTTAATCGGGAGATTGCATTATTAGCTCGAGAAGTTGGGATTGACCCTCTCTCTTACTCCCAATGTTTTGAGGTCGCACTCACACGTAACAAAATCAAGATTCAACGCGCGAGTTCGAGGACTCCCCTTGCTCCTTTTGTCTCGGGTTTTTGCTTCTTTTTTGTTGGCTCGCCTCCATTTTACGGGGGAGTGCGATTTGCTCGCGCGAGTTGAGAGCTCTTCGGGTTTTCGGGTTTTCGGGGTTTCGAGGTTTCGGGGTGTATGCAATAGAAATCTTGAACCACTGGTTGAAGCCCTATTTAAATACGCATAATAAGTGGAATTTGGTTACAACTTTAGCTCGGGTTAAGTGTTACTAACTATACCGGAGTAAAATCTAGTAGAAATTTCTGCGTAATTTACTTAATTGGTACCTTGGTGCGGGGTAATCGAATTCTGATTGTAGGTGCACTCCGTTACTTCTTTCCTGAAAATAAGTCTTTAGACATTCAAAATGAGTGTCTGGTTGAACGGCAAACTACAAATTTTATGCTTACTTTTAAAATGTTTTTGTCTGCTTTGCTCCTCGCTATTCGCCATATAAGCGAATACTTAGCAATGCAATGAGAAATGAGACAGCCTCACCATATTTCTCGATG
This sequence comes from Eupristina koningsbergeri, assembly GCA_018907245.1. NCBI lineage: Eukaryota > Metazoa > Arthropoda > Insecta > Hymenoptera > Agaonidae > Eupristina > Eupristina koningsbergeri. The sequence goes on from JACCHV010002776.1 coordinate 371,722, forward strand.
TCAGTTATAAAATAGCAAAACGACTTGTTTCCTTTTGTTGTTGCAAATTGTTGCTTCAACCAACAATTTACCTCGACTCTATGCTTCTCCAATGTTTAACCAAGTAATTGTATGTTTAGCGCTGCTTTTTCATTGATTTCTACACATATATGTTAAAATTAAAACTTTTTTCTTATTTTGTTTAATGTGCTTACTCGCATCATCGGCTTCCACGTTGTTGTATTTATAAATATAGTAAGTATTATATTTATAGATGATGTAGATTTTAACCACTCCTTATATTATTCGACAAATATATTCATCCAAGCTGTACCTCATAATTTCCCCTTACAAACTTCGATAAATGATTAAAAGTATAATCGTTTTATTGACTATCTATTTAGTTGATGTTTCTGGATCCATGACTAGCATGAAATGATAAATTTAAGTTGGAGTGGTTGAAAAAATTTTTGTCAATCATTTTTTATATTTATATTTTTTCGTAGTCCCGATGTGTTAAGAGAACAAAAAAGAATAATTTATGTAAGATGAAAATTTTTATTCATATTTCATATTTGTTTCGGCAATATTCAAGACATATCTCGGTTACAATTTATCTCGAATCGCTTACATTGTAAAACATACCCGTTTAAAACTACTTTGTTATAAAAATTAATCGCTACCAATTACTTATTTGCCTCTTTATTAATAAATGTCACGAAGAAGATGGTGAATTTTTAATTATAATTAAATGTCGTAGATATCTTTTGTAAATACGCATGAAAAATGACGAATAATGATGAAAAATATATCTCCTATACAAAAACACAGGACGAATGCATTTTCAGCGATTTCAAAATGAGGCTTATTAATAAAGACCGTTTCGTAAGAATCAAAAATTAACATAATCCATCCTTAGCGAGGATTTTTTCTGTGCGAAAAGGCATTTTTATTTGCCGCGTCAAATACTGCAAAAGGAAAAAGCCGAGACTCCTTTATAAGTCCAAGCGGAGCGATTTACCTAAGTTGATTTTCGGCTAAACGCAGGTGCCGGAGGACAAATTTACGTGTCGACTGAAGAAGAGAAGAGATGCGAACAAGCGAAAAAGAAAAAGATGCGAGGGCGAGGGGAAAGAGAAGGAGAATGGGACGGAAGACGGACAAATAGATTCAGATTCAAATTGTCGGATTTCGACACGTGAATCTTTAGTGATTTAAGAATATTCCATGGTAGTGTCCAATGAATTATTGTGGAAAGACGATGTTTATATTTATGAATTTGACGCTTTTTTTCCATATCTTTCTGACGATTTCATCAAGAATAATTGTAAATGTCCAGTGCCAAGAGCAAACACAACTAGAGTTTTTTACTTTTTCAACTAGAACATTGGTATTTTATTATACGGATTACTATATAATAAACATCGAAAATAAGTGAGCTCTAATTATGAAGATTTAAATACATTTAATTAGCGAATGAGAACATTTATAAATATGCATGGAGCTAAATAGTTTATACGAGCACGAGAAATTTGAATAACGGATATAAATAACTATAGGTGGCATAATTCAAGTGTATTACAATCAAGAACATCTTGTAATTTTTTATTAATATTCAAAATAAAAGGCGAGCGAGATACTTCCTGAAAAAACAATTTTAATCTGAATTTCGAAACTTGGCCTGGTACCTAATTATGAAATCCATTTCTCATAGCATGGTCACTTAGTTTCTAGATTGTGAATCATCAGATACCGTGTGTAAATGCTCATTGATTCAATGAAAGATATTTCAATGTATGGTTATTAATCAGTAAATATCCATCCAGAATACTTCTTCGGCCTGAGTTCAGAGCTTACATATTTTGAATTTACTGGCATTATACCGAGAATAAAAGATGAAAAGGTAATATTATTCACTTTTTCATAAGATTTTAAGCAAGAGTCTATAACGTTAATCATTTTAAAGCCAATAAAGATATTATCACCTATCAAGCATAAAGGGAAAACTCGCTGCACCTGTCCGTCCATACGGTTTCCATGTTCTTTAATGAGTGGCTAATTCATATCTAATGGAAATTAATTAAGAAATGCGTATCCCTCCTCTCCTCACACTCACTTACATGGGCACAACTCACGCTCTTGCGAACAATAAAAATAAAGAAAGAAATAAAAAAATCCACACGCACAAACACACAGATATATTAGATGTGCATTTAATCTTTATATGATATATAAGGATTTAGGACTATCGCAAACGCTTATTATGTATCATCGAATTTGACCAAATTCCAGGTTTCGAAGGCCTAAATAACAATTTACTTTTAATCTTCTTTTATCCAACTTTATTAATCAGCTTTGCTCGGAGAAGAAGTCACCACTGTCAAAAAGCTTGCCGAAATATTTATCTCTTATCTCTTCATAAAACCATTTGTTTTAATCAAGTATGTATAAAATTCATTCAGTGTGTTATAAAATACACTCAGCATTTAGTAATAAATGCCTGCTCATTTTATATGACAATGAGCATCTCGTAATGCAAGAGCTCATAATGGATTGCGACTCGTGTTCCCGGTTGTTTTCATTGTTTTAATGTCGTTGGACACTCGGAAGAACATTCTAAGAGAAAACGCAAACAAAAACGAACCTCTCACGGAAGGAATTAAGAAAATTAAATGGTTAAACCTATGCGCTAGTTGGAAGAGGGGCCTAGTAAAGAAGAATCAGCGGCGCTCGTCCAAGCCAAAGCCAGGCAAGACGAAAAGAAAGAATAAAATAGTCGGGGGAAAGGGAGAAGTCGGAGTGCTTTACAACATAACACGAGTTCTGAATTGACGCTCGACTCCGCACATCTGTGTGAGCGAATGTATGTATTACCTGTGCAAACGTACTCGTCTCCCCCACCCCTCTGCCTCTTCTCACCTACAACAACACTGCCTCCTCCTGCTCCTCCTCCTCCTCCTCCTCCTCCTCAACTTTAGTCATTCTATTTTCCCTCTCGGAGAAAGCGAATCCTCGAGGTGCTTGCGCATGCACCCGCGCGTGCGACTAGCACCATTTTCCTTTTTCCCTTGTACCTCCTTCCCTGGGAACTGTGTAAATACTTCCTGTGAGAGACGGCGGCAACGGAAATTCGATTAGCTAGTATTCGTTTAGTGGACAAGTTCGGTTTTTTTACTTTTCTTTCGTTGCTCTCTGTCTCTCGAACGGCAGAGCCTACCACGAGTAATTCAGCCGTTTTAAGTTTCGTCTAAGCCCTTCGAAGAACCGCGTTTTTCCACTTTTAGTCGATTCAGATTTTTTCTCTGGATACCCGGAAATAGCTTCACGCCCAGAATCCTTAGGACTTTGAGATTACTGATCTCGAGGTAAAATTTTAAATTGGCAGGTCCAATGTGGAGGGACCAGAATGGGATGGCGACCGCATCAGAATCTAGGGAAATCTCTCGGGAAATCCTTAAATACTTTGAAGCTCCAAGTGCAAACAAACAAACGGCTTGATAGTTAGATGCTGGCAAGGCGCTCAAGGCAATTTAGCCACAAATCGCTGACTTTTGAAACAATTTCAACTGGAACTGCTTAGATGCAAAATTCACAATAAGTAGTCCCAAGACATGCAAGCTCATTACAGGTGTACACTGGGGTTGTAAAAGGTCAATGGTAGGTGACAGCAATTCAATTCAAAATAGTGTCCCATATGGTCCTATTGGATTCGCCTTTCAAAGTGCACGCAAAGGAAGTTTCCAAGTTAGATAAAAAATTACCTTAATTATCTTGACATATTCATTGAATTTCAAAAATAACCCATAATTCAAGGGGTCCAAAACGAGTATCACGTATAATTTGTTTCAACAGATTTTAAAATAAAATATTGTTATAACCAATATTCCGCATACATATTCCTTATTATTTATCTCGATATGCCAGAATTTCGATAACCTAGAATCATCGTTAAAATTGCATCGGGTCGGATGCAAATATTTTCGAAACACGCAATATTTTCGACTCTGACTAGATTTCATTACAGGTTCATCTTATGCTAATTCATTCTTCTCTTTTTTTCCTTGCTCTCACGGTCTTTTTCTTTTTTCTTCTCTTTCCTTACCAATCTTTTCATACCCTATTCTATCTCCTCTTACTCCCTTTTTCCTCTTCCTTCCATCTTTAGGAATTTCGTGAGGTTTTACCAGTTTAGTGAAGTCATTGGAATATGATATAAATTTTGAGAAAGCTTGTATTAACTTTATGGAATATGTATGTATTCTCAAATTTGTTTTATAGGGGACAGATAATTGAAGGTATTCTCACAAATTTATGTGCCAATAATCGATATCCATTGTCGCAGGACAGCGTATAAAATTATTAAATAATTTTTTTACAATAATTAAGCGGAGCGCAATTTACAATTTAGAAAAAAATTAGCTTCAAAGATTTAAGAGAAAGGTTCCTCGATCACTTTTTCGAGTGTTTCACCCGGCGACCGCGAATTTTTTCATTTTCATCTCCATCCGAAGCTTTCGTGTAAGTACAAAGGGAACAACAATCTAGTGTAAGATAACAAATCGCTCATTACAAAGGGACTAATAAACGCATCATACTCGATCCGAACCTTAGATTCGAATTCCTCCTCATCTGCTGCGAATACGATCGTCTCGGATGTATAATACTTAGAAGGTGTAGTGCTTTATCTTCCATCTTTACGGTATTGATGGCTATTCTTGTGCGTGTACTTTTCACACCCACGAGCATGCACACCAACCATATTAAGCATAATGCGTCTGAAATGAGGGAAATATTGGCGGCACAATCGGCGCAATCAGCACGAAGACACAAATGCACAAAGGTCACACTGGTTATCTAAATTCGCTGGCCTATCTAAATTTGCACGACCTTTGCCTTTGCCCGCGCCCTTAAAAGCATACTTTCACATAGCATGAGCTAAGCGTTAATTTGCCCGTATCCGTACCACTTTTACACTCAGACCACTTACCACGGACGTTGCTCGTCTCGCCCAACCCTCTTCAAGCCCGTGTCCGTTTATTTGTCCTTGTGGGATTGTTGTGTGCGGGCATAAGCCGGTACATACACATTACGTGGGCCCTCCGTACACAACGTGTAACGTCTAAGAAAGAGTTCCCGCGGGGCCCAAATCGTTATCGTTAGCCCCTTATCTCGCTCTCTTTTAAAGACTCCCTCCGCCTCGCCTCTCTCACTCTCTCTCTCTCTCTCTCTCTCTCTCTCTCTCTCTCTCTCTCTCTCTCTCTCTCTCTCTCTCTCTCTCTGTGTGTGTGTGCGTGCGTGCGTGTAGCGTGGGGAAAGAGTCGTACACTGGAAAAATGCGCTGAGCGTAATCTGTAATTATCCCCCTCTCGCCTACCTCCTATGCCCGTTCCACTCACCTGGGAGTTAACTAGCCCTCTCTCTCTCTCTCCCCCTTCCCCCTCTTGACTGGCTTCTCAAACTTTGTCGTACATAGGACGAATGTAAACGGCTGCATACGCATACGTATGTGTGGTCTCCTCGTGTTATTTTACTTTAATGTTTTGAGGGCATACCGGATACGAACGCGAATCTCCATCTCGGACCTCGTACCATCACTTTTGTGGTATTCACATGAGAAATGACCTAGAGAAATTCTTTAATAAAACCATAAAATGTAATATTGATTTATTTTTTTTCGTTGTAGGATGGTTAGCACTTCTCGTGCAACGGCACAAGTCAATTTGGAAAAGTGTGTGGCAAGTTTATCCCCACACAGGTTGTGTCTCTTATTATATGCAAAGTAGGCACAACTGGATTGATGTACTTTTATGTCGGAAGGGATTTTATGTTATACCGAGCATTTTATCAACATCGCTACCCATTGTTTCCTTTAAAATTAAGAGATAGAAACTAGTGTCAGGATGAGCTAGTGATTGACATATTAGAATGCGGTATCCAGTAAATATATTGTACCTACTCTGGATTAAATCACCAATCAATTGTAAAGGCATTTATTTAAATTTAAATACCAAAACTTTGTCCGTGATTGCTACTCTAAAATTGTTTTGCAAATTTGATGAGAATATGATGTTTCAAAGATATTTATTGAAATAGTTACGAATGTTACAGCATAGCTGAGACTTATTATAAGTCTAGCAGATTTTTCGAAATGTAAAATTACCTGTTCAAATGTAAAGAGCATTCGCATTTTATATACAAATATATGTTGTTGATAAAATAACGAGTGTATCGCATCTCAAATAAGTATTTTTATTCTTTTTGCGTTTAATGTTCACGAAGTATTAATTTGTTGGATTAATTACTCAAAATTATTACAGGATTTCGAAAATTCCGTTTACGACTCACTAACATGTCCGAGGAAATTTTTATATACAAAAGAGTGCCTTTTATTGCCAAAACTTGCATACTGAATGTGTTATGCAAGAGTGATAACATCAAAATGCATATTACGTGAATTTTTTATCTTAAATCTCGAATATTTTAAGTTTGTTACCATTAAAAATATTTCAGATTGTTTGAATATTTTTTACCTCAATTTAATAACAATAATTTATAAATTGATAAATATAGTAATAAATATTCTTTAACGTATATTTTCAAATACTTATATTTAGAGTACCTTTTTTCAAAAATATTGTCGATTAATTGAGATTTAATATATAACAACACATGGCCCAATTATTCGTTACAACCAACTTCTCATTTAAAATTTGAAGCATTTTACAATTTCAAAGCACTTAAGGTTACTGCGCTATAATAAGTCGTTGTGATGTTTTAATATAAAAACTTTAATAAATGTGTGCAAACTTGCGACAGATTTAGTGCTTTTATAATTTGAAGATCAAATTCAAAGAGGAAACGGGGCAGACGCTTAGGCTACAGATAATTTTACGTGCTTTACAGAAAATCAGCTATATTAACAGTATTTTTAAAACCATTTTTCTGTACTCGTGCTGTCTGCTCGTTTAATGACTAAGTAAGGCAATTATGCATAAAACGTCCCCGGACGTTTCCTCCTTGATTATTTAAATCCAGTAACGTCTATATTACGTCTTATCGACAAGGACTACAAGCGATGACGGGAGACTATGACGATATGGATCACGTCGACTTTTGAATTTAATATTTTTATAAATAAAAAAAATGTTAAATTCGAAAAATGCTAACTTGAGGCTTAATTACCGATTACAGATGAAACTTTTCGTGATGCAGTAGCTCACGATTAGTTCACAATTGACTACTCCAACCACATGATAAATGTGATTTATAAAATTCCTGGAGAATAATATTTTGATATGAAAATACGTCGATGACTGGTGATGGTGTTCAAAAATAAAGAAAAGGGCTATGGTGACCGATAAATTTCTATGAATGCACAATTTTCTCAGGGAGTAGCGCGAGCGTTTGGAGCAAAATTAAAAAGGCTCTAAGAGAAGTGGATGAAATGTCCCGTCTGGACTAAGAATAAAGAAGATTCATTTACTTCCCGTTGAATATTTTTTCGCGAGTCCATCCAGGGCCCATGACGGAGATCATCTCACAGAGGCGGGGGCGGGGGTCGAGGGAACCTGCGCATGCTAAAAAAGAACGAGACGACGTGCATCAGGGCGATCGGGAGGCAGGGATGAACGTACGCCGGAATAATAAAAGTCCCTCGTTTAGGGGAGCACCAGCTCCTCGCACTTTCGTTCGCGACCGGCAGCTCTCGCTCCCTCTCGTTCGCTCTCTCTCTCCTCTCTCTCTCCTCTCTCACTCATACATTCCCTCATCAGTGTCCCCCCCCCCAACCACTTCACTCGCTCTCTGTTTATCCGCTGCTGCTTGGCTCGCACTACACACGGACTGCCAGTCGCTCCGATGGATTACTGGCCATAATAGCAGTGGCAGCACCAAGCTCCGGCCTTACTCCTGCTCTTCATCCTCATCCTTATCCTCCTCATTCGTCTTATGCTTTTCTCTTTTGCGCATTCACCCTATTGTGGTTTGAGCGCAAACATACGCGCAACTCTCGGCGAGCGACTCAGCATCTGCCCGGCTAGACAAATGCATAGTAATGCATAAATAGTGGCTTACGATGGAAATGGTTCAACGAGGGCTGATACTCGTGATCCACTTGTAATTGTAATGAGCACGGTTAGCTAATGAGAAATAAGCAGCTGACATTCGAACTTTCCGGCGAGATCCAATGCACATCACTCGGCTCGACCAATGACAAATTGGACATTTACGAGGCAAATGAAAGAGAATACATCTTTCCTAAGAGCTTGGTTAATTTTATAATGAGATATTTAATGCACTGTTGGAGTTTGAAACAAAAATAATGTCGGTCGATCCATTTAGGCGGTAATAGGGGTTTTTGCAGGGGCAATTAAAATCTATGCAAACAGCAGTAAAATTTTGGATTATGTCAAGTCAAACTAATAGCAGCTGTACATGTTTTATGTATACTATAAAAAGCATTAAGGTCTTGATTGATTCTTAGTTGGAGAGTTTAATAGATATTTACTCTCGAAAAAGTAACGCTTAAGCGTCTGTTATTTTGATAAATGCCTGCCTTTTACATCTGGACCAGATAACGTACGAATATAAAATTTATTATGATTTCTTTGTTAATTTAAAACAAAAGTATTCTTATTCTTCCATTAGTACATTTAATATTATTTAATGAACTTTTATTTCGATGTTCGAAGTTGTACGGAAATTTACATCACTCAGTAGTAATATAGTTAACGAGTGTCCCGATACAATGAATGCCATCCATTCAACAATACTTAAATCAAAATAATATTTATCCTTTTTAGAACGTCGATATTACATTTTCCTTCGTAAGCTCATTCTCATTATTTTCCTCTTTAATATCATCGCAAATAAAGCCGGTTGTAAATTCATATTGTCTACAAGTAAATACTCTTGCAAACTTATTTTTAGCTAAAGTAATAACCTATTCCTTTTATTGTACTTAAACAACATCTACATTTTTAATTGCAATATTTAATATTAATAACTAGATTTGTTAGATACATATCGTAATTTGTAGGTTTTATAATGAAAGTATATAAACATAATTTTAATTGTATAAACGCATATTTTCAAAGCTATATCGTCCGTATAACTTTTGCCATAGCTACTTCTTAACTACTACTCTTTACGTTGAGGGAATGTAAAAATTCGGCAATGTAAACAAAATGAGTACAATGAGTACAATAAAACAATGCTCTTAATATTTTTGATTTAGTGAGTCAAATGCTTTTAAATTTTTTCAGTTTAGTTGACTGTCACTTAAGACAATGTGAAACAAAAAACTTTCATATTAAAATTAACAAACTTTTTAATGTCACTGTTGGGTATTAATTGAGATCAGTTGAATCAGCAGAGCTAATTTACAATCTTTATATTAACATGATCTTATATTTCAAACTCATAAATATTAATTTATCTCAAGGATCATGAAAACCTTTTAAAAACTGGTCATAAAGATTCAAGCTGTCATTCAAGCTTTTAAATAGTAGATTTAAACTTTAAATGTGTAAATAAAATTATTATGCCCTAACAAATGTAGAATTTTAATATTCTCTTATTTTTTTTTCAACTTTTTGCAAGCATGCGACAGCTTAAAATGTAGGTTTATAAATTAAAAAGGAAGTTAATGATTACATCAACAAAGATTACGTGGTTAATTTAGTTTTGTTGACATTACAAAGAAAATGGAACAGCTAACTAGTATCTAATGCCTATAACAAACAACATTATTTTGTTAAATTTGAAATACATAATTCGAACAGCAATTGACAGGTATAAGAATTAGCATTAAGTTATAAAAAAAAACCATGAAGTAACAGACAGTCCTAAGAAACTGACAAATCTGATTATGTTATTTTTAAATAACATAATTCAAGCAGTATTGTATTATCTTTGTGGTTGTTCTTGTGGAAGCTTTAAATTATGTTTTCTCCAATGATCACGCAATATTTTGGTTATCTTCTTAACTACATATCTTTTGATTTACGTCACTTTCTTAGCAATACTGAAAGAACTAGCTTATCTACATTTTTATTTATTGCGCTTATACATTAAATGCACTTGATAAACTCTGATGTAATCCAGATAAATCCACTAATATCCTGGGAGGACATTTTTAATCACTTTAAAACTATTTATTTAAGTCTAAATTGATTTAAATCTAAATCTTAAAATAAAATCCATTAACAAAGATAAACAAATTTTGATGAAAAATTTTGATGAAAAATTTCTTAAAAAAGTCAATTATTTAGCACTAAATCAAAAGTCATTATACAAGACATTAGTGAAAAAACTTTTCAGGGAATCAAATTGAAGAAAATTAGGTATCAGAATACAATCATCGACTTGAATATTTAACGACAGGCAAGCTACTTAAAGCATCCACACTATTCAAATCTTATTTCTGACAAAGCAGTATTTGGGAAGCAAAACGGCAAGTGAATAAACATAACCAGTTCTAAAAAAGAACCAGTAAATATACCAGTTTCACCATTCATAACAATATACCTTCAGAGGTCAGAAAAAAAATTTTCAACAGTATAAACAAAATCAACCATTCGAAAAAGAAGCAATTAATAAGATAACCATTAATATGATATAGAAGGAGAAAATTGTAGTAAAGAGGAATAAGGGACGGCATTAAAAGGGGTGTGCATTCGTATTTTAAAAACGGAAGGGGCAAAGGGTTGAGCATAGGGTTAGAGAAAGAATGTGGAAGAATGGGAAGGGGGAATACCTACGCACTCCAGCAGACATTATGCTAATTTGCAAGCGAGGATGTACGGCCAATAAGCTGTCTCGCAGCTTTCCTCCTCTCTCGCTGATGCTTCTCTCCCGGGCTTACTCAAGAACACTAGCCTTATCCACACGCGTACGCATGCACAGGCGCACACAAATGCGAAAACATGTCTAAGAGCCCAGATTCTCTTCTCGCTAGCAATAAGGCCCTCGAGCCCCACGCCCTCAATCTCACGCGCACTTACATATGCGGCGAGGAAGTATGTGCGAATCCCAGGTATGCATACGTGGAAAGTATCCATCTCGGAAGTCCTAGGGAGCACCGAGACAGCAAGGACTCGGTGTCCTTTTGCACTTATTTCTTGGCGGGCGTTAATTTATCGATGCCCGCCGCTGCGACCGAGGAGAAATTTTGGAAAAGGGTCTCTCGCACGCTGCTTGAAAGCTGATACACGGGGGCTTGGCTTGGGCCTGCGTGCGTAACTTTGCGTGCATTAAAATTTATAAAAGTTGTACGAAGTTTATCGAGCACGAAGGGCCCTCGGAGCTTATTTCTCTTCATGGGTGAGCACACGCTTTATTCACGAAGAGGTTAGAATGCGAAATTGCGAACGTCGTGAAGTTGTCGCGTATGGCCTTTGAAGTGGGTAGTGGGGGCAGGGCCCAATAAGAGTCTCTCACATTTGATCGCATCACTGCCACTTCTCCGCCGCGACCGTTGTACTTTATTTTCGAAGGGATTTGAAAATTTATGTGAAACTGAAGGGGAATACAGTACAAAACATAAATTATTTATTATTTATTAAGATGTAGCACAAATGTTGCTTTACTCGAGTGATAAAGCTATTTGAGGTTAGCTTCGATCGCACGTGTCCTGGCCCTTTTAAATTTCAGTCAGGCAAATCTACACGAGGCATTTCAGAAATTACGTTGGTTTTGAAAACAAATTTTCACTGCCTTCGCGTAGTCGCGCAAAATTATCATAACAATGCCAAAGATTCTTTCCACCGTTTATTATTAAATAATTTTACAGCAGTTAAAATTTTACAGTTTAATTGTATGTCTTTGTCCCTCTATCTGACTGCTTTTAAGCTCTGACTATTTATTTATTTATTTATTTATTTATTCATCCATCCTTCTTTTTCCCCTTATTTTTACAATGTGCACTTCCAGCCCTTTGTCTTTATTCTTTGTTTTTTGTCTCACTTTGATTCTTTCTCTTCTCGTCTTTGTTCAGACTGTTTTGCTTTTTAATTCCTTATTTTACCTTTGTTGAACAATAAAACTGTATACAAGTAGTTATGACTTCGTAATAGCTCCAAGAGTTAATCCAAGACAACTATTCTATCGAAAATCAAATCAAACGAAAAAAAAAACTGTTAAATCTGTGCGTTGCAAAGAATTTTTTCATTTACTACCAGTATATCGATTGCTTTCGGTCAGTGATAAAGCTCTTTTAAATTGCAAAGATTAAAACGAAATGATTGAATAAAAGAATGTTTGCCCAATTAATATCAACATATACCCCACTTTATTCTATGAGAGGAAGATCTATGCCGAGGAATCTCAACACGGCACACTCCTTTTTGCACGACCCTGCTTCTCTCCCACCTTAATAAATTTTTCTCACTACAAAGACCCCCTCCCTCAATTTTTGAAAAAAGAGAAAATAATAAAAGCAAGGCAGAAGGGAAGAAAGAGGAAAACAGGCGGAATAATATTTCAAAATTAATGTCAGTCGCGCGTAAGCGCAAGAAGTGCCTGTGTTGTTTGAAAAAGACAGAGAGCATGAGCTCAAGAGACTTTGTATATGCGTGCAATGTTATATATACTGAGATAAGGAGTACGTCGCAACCAAAGTCTTGAGTATATAAATCGCCATCAGCAATACGTCTCTCGAAAATTATAAAGGAAGATGAAGAAACGACAATTATGATGACTTTTTAAAAGAGATGCCTTTGTTTAAGTATCACTTTCACGAGTAGTTGCTTTTTTTGTCCGATACCACGTACGATATGATTAATCAAGGTGTTTATAAGTTAGAGTCCTGTGCACGAAAAAAAATCTGAATACTGGATCTACATACAAAGATACAGAGACATTGCTGATAGTGTTGTAAATTTGAATGCACTTTGATCGATTAAGATTCCCCTTATCAATAATATCCCCTCAAACAATAAGGTCATTTAAAACTTGTAAAACTTGGCAGCTTATTTTCAAAGTTTTACTATACATTTTGCCAAACTAGATCACATGATGCACAGTCTCGTTTAGATCTTGATCTTAATAGCTCTGCAAAACAAATATTTCTATCCAAGTTTAGGTGTACTGCAATTAGGCGAGTGCAATAGGCTTTGTAATTCTAGATTTACATTCAAGATTCAGTAGCTGCCTCGTAAAGTTTAGAATAGCAGTGAATTTAGTACCATTTAAATGACTAATGTTTTTAGAAGAATTAATTATAAAGTAAAAAATTGGAAAATTGAGACATGTCGTGGGCAGTTTAATAAATAGGATTTAATAATATACTGTAACTTACGCGACACGAAAAATTGTCAATGGAATTGTTTTACTGACTCACCTGCAACAAAAAAGAGAAAAAAGCAATTAGATGTTGTGTAATTATACAATTAAATAGATAAATTTGACACATGACGATTAATTAAAAAAATGTTGACCAAAGGCTTGGCGTTGCTCATTATTTATCGCTCCTCCTCCGAGCCAGTTGTAAATAATTTTATCATTCATCATAAATATTTTTTCACCGAGGTTCTAGGTGAATACAAAAATGGATATAAAGTAGTAAAGATAAATTTACACTACAAGTAGATTCTGCATGAAATGCAGGCTGGATTCGCATAATTGCAGAGGGTTAGAGGGGAGGGGAATGTGCCGCCCCCATAGGCCGTCCAGCAGTAAATCGGATTTTTCGCGTATCCGGCATGATCAAGAGCCAGACAGACGTCTAAAGAGAGCCAATAACTAAGACAAAAGTGCCATTAAGATGATTCGAAAGGGATCTGCGCGCCACCCGTCGCACCTAACATTTCCACGCTCATGCGGAAATTGTAAACTGCGATGTAAATGAAGTATTTTGTGTTGATAAGAGAGCAGAACCGACCGACCGTGGAACAAAAAATCCGGTGCGTCCACGTGTGTACGTTGCACAAAATAGACAAAATAGACGTACGTGTGTGCGCGCGCTCGAGAAAAAGTCGAGAGGAAAAGCACGAGTCCTGGTTCATGCGCATTCCTCTCTCTCTCTCTCTCTCTCTCTCTCTCTCTCTCTCTCTCTCTGTTTCCATCTATACGTTTCCCTCCCTTCTACTCTCTTTTCATCTCGATGGCGCACCACAAAGGCCGACTTGTACACACAAGTGTGTAGCTCGTTGTGTAGTTTTGTTTCGCATTACCTTATACTTTCGGTTGGCCGCGCTATATGTAACCCCCTCCTCCCCGCCCCCTTCTTAAAGACGCATGACACAATGGTGGATACAGCATCCGAGGGAAAAATGGTCCATGTGTGTACGTGTATGGCTGGATTTATACTGAGGAAGCCTAGCAATGGTGGAAAGGAACCATTCTACGCGAATTCCATGTGTCCATTTTCAACATCGGAACAAGTCAAATAGCCAATAACTTAAATAAACTTGGCATTATTGCAGGGCAGAGTTATTCTTTGAAGCTTTGCTACGCAGAAATTCCGCGTTACGTAAGTTTCAACGTGTCCTTATCAAGTTTTTATTAATAACGCTTCAGCTGGAGCACTCGGATTGCTAAATTATAAATTAGTCTCTATAAATATTTCGGAATTTAATAATCCATTAGTCGAATATTCGAATATTTGAATTTTTCTACATGAATCTCTTCATCCGAATGGTAAATTCAAATTTTTTATTACTCTGCGTGATTTCTTTTCAAAATCCCGAAAGCACGAGCTCTTTTTGGCTCCGAAACAAGATCGATGATTTTGTATATTTTATAAAGTTCATTTTTGCTCGTATAATAAAAGCGGCGAAAATTATTCATAATTATTCTTCCATTAATTTTTATGATGGTATTCAGCGATATACGGCATTTTGAAATTAGTCGAAATTAAAATGAATAGGCTTTTGGAATGCAAAAGACAATAATTATAAAATAGACAAATGCATTGTAAAAAGCAGGGAGCTCGGCCAATACGTGCTAACGGGGAAAAAATGCCCTGAGAAGTCTCAAAATCAATTTTTCTGGAAGCGTTACCGAGAATCAACGCTAAAACACACTTTCATTGCTTTTAAAATTAACATAATTGCACGTTTAGATTATTAATATAATTGGAATCGCGCAAGTCTCGAGGAGGTTGCTTCTCTCTCCTCGAGCTCTACGAGGCTCAATTTGGACAATCGAAGAAAATAGATCGATGGCCGCTCGACTGCTAATTTATGCCAAACGCCTCGCGGTTAGGTCGCGGAAGATAATAAATGTGAGTGAGAGGAACAAGAGCTTGGGAGAGGGGAATTGGCGGGGAATTGGTGGAGATCCATCGAGCGAATCCCTCACGCATGCGCGGGGAGTTAAAGGCCCACTAGTCGGGGCCCACGATGTGAAGGTCGCTGCTCGATTATCGAGAGGAGACCCGTGGGCTTCATCGGCCCCGTGTGAGTAGAGCCAACACCACGGCAAAAGAGGCAACAGGGGCGGGTTTAGGGGAGGCGGAAATGGACTGTATGGTGTACCTGCTATACGGGGCATCCGGTGCCGTTTAACGTGTAAATCCTCGCTGCAGTTCGTACGGTAGTTGCTCTTTTCTTTCTTTCCGTATCAGCTGATATTTTTGGAAACTACTCATCTGCTACGGTGCAGAGTCCTCTTCGTTACTTTACAACGTCTCTGTAACCTGCCCTACTTTATTCGTCTTATATGGTCCAAATTTTTCAGAGCATCGACTCAAGTTATTTGTAAGACATTTTTAAACTTTTAAACGTGTCAAACCTGCGGCGAGTTATTTTTCATATTTCAATTACGACCCTGCTACTTAATTATGATAAAAAATAATGTCATAATTTTTTCTCTATCTTCAGGGAGAGAAATGCGATTTATCAAAAATAATGCGATAACTCACAGATAAAATGCGACGACATTTAACCAGTATTAATTACGCTGGTGCATCAAAACAGGTATCAGTGACATTTGGTGCAAAAAAGTGACAAAGTGAAAAAAAAAAAAAAGAAAACAAAGTGACGGTCGAGTGCAGAAAATCGAAGGTAGAAATCTAAAGACGAGGACACAATTTTCCAAAAAAAAAAAAAAAAAAAAAAAATTTAAGACCCTGAAAAAGAATGGGCGCGGAGGAGCGATTTATGCTATGAAGTGAATTTCCAAATAATACTAGGCTAATTGTCCTGAATAAACGGAGAGCGAGTGCGCCGTCACGGGACCATTGAACGTTCTCGTAAAGACCGTTGCACAACGGAAAAACTCGTCGGAATCTGGACCCCCGGGACGATTAACCCCTTTATCGCGGGGATTCAAGGCTTGGTTGAAGGGCAACTTCGGGGAAGTGCGCCCGCATCGTCCTTTACGGCATGATACTCGTCGCGAATATTTTTTATAATGGATGGCGCGTGCGTGCACGGGAATATTCATAAAAGATTTTATGCCCTCGCTCCTCCTCTGCTTGTTATTTTCACGCGTTTTCTTCCTTTTCTAATTTCTTTTTTCGCTGCCTCCATCGATCGAACATTTTTCTATCATTTAACTATTCACGATTTTTCCGGGGATCTGAGGGAGATTGCCTCCACGTATAAGGAAGGATACGCGAAATGCATTTGGTCTCGATTTATCTACATTTATCTCCCTTTCCCCGTCTCTCTCTTTCTCTCTCTCTCTCTCTCTTTCTCTCTCTCTTTCTCTATCTATCTATCTCTCTCCTCACGTTCCCCTTTTATCTCTCCTACAGCAGTCTCTTTCTCTGTTAATTTTGCTGTTTTTAAGGTGTATATCGGCTCGCGCAGGTGAAGACGAAGCGATGTTATCCGTTGATATCGTCATTGTTTTATATCTCATCAAGAGCCGGACTGACAAAAATGAGGAGAGACATTATATTCTCGGTCTTTGATATCTCGCCATCAATTCTATGAACTCATTTTCTCTTCTTAATTATTCATTTTGTCATTTTGCCGAAGAAGAGAAGAAAAGTTAATACCTAATGATCCAAGAGTTGAATGTTATGGTTGTCTGAATAAAGCATGCATGTCATAAAAAAATAACAAAACTTATGGGTTACTTATTTTTTTAACACTTTTATGTATTACGAACTTATGTAACGCATTTCATTTTTTTAATTAGAGAGTTGAAATGTTCGTCTCGAGCACGATTAATTAAATAATATACACGATATATTTATATTCATTAACTGTCATTGGTTTATTATAGTATCAGTGTTGAATATAAACAAGTTTTTTTTATTAAATTTTAAATACTTTTTATAAAAAAATTATACGGCTACTTATTATCAGACGAGAACCATTAGATGTTCTAATATATTACAATGATATGGTATGAGAAATGTATATTGTTTTAAAAAATGCACATAAATGCATTCAAAATTTTGTGGAAATTTAATAAGAAGTTGCGCGGCAGTAAATTTTACCGTATTTCTTTAGCTCAACATTGCGAACTTAAGTAATGCAATAGAAATTTTCTTTTAAAAATTAAATGAAGGAATCTTTGCATTTCCTCAGCCAAGTTTATTAAGTTTATAAAGCAAGACAATTTAGTGCGTACAATGTTTAAGTGGAAGTAGGCAGGTTCATAGAGAAAAAAAGCACAAGGCGAGGACGAAGCGAAGGACTCGTCATAATTTCCTTAAGCGTCGCTATTAGAGAAATAAAAGTATCGTTAAAGGCAGCCATTATTGTGTGTAATTGTGGCAATGCCAATTATTTTAAGTATGTAATGGCACGACGGCTTCCTGCTTCCATATTTTGGAAAATTAAATGCCGCAAAATTCCTGGGTGACACCCGGGAGAGACAGAAAGAGAGAGAGAAAGATGAACAGATACACTCGTGCTCGGTGTTTCACGTGCGTGTCAAAAAAAAGTAAGATGTCAGGTGAGGGTCAGAGGGTGAATCGCAGGTGATTTACTATGATCGCTGCTTTCCAGCTCTTACTTTCAATTGCAAAGAAGCGTTTAGTGCCTCTCCTTTCCTTTTCTCTTCTCTCCTCTCTTTTCCTTCGTCGTTTTTTACATTCTCTCTATTTGGTTTACGGGCAGGGTTTATTCTCTTTTCCCAGGAGCACGCAATTACCTTTCCTCGGCTTTTCGTTCTGGCCTTCTGACTGACTTTTGGGCGAGCATTCGAAGAGATTTAGGATTTAGTTTCGTGAGCTCTCAATTATTATCACCTGAAGCTTATCTCGACATTTGACCATAAGATTGATCGATGTGGGTCACCGACTGCAGTTAATGTTTGACAGTATCCTGGAACATACCACTATGTGTCTTTTTTCTTTTCACCGCGCCGAGATTGTAGACTAAATGTAAGTCAAGTTTTAAATTTGCGCGCTCCTCTTGTAAAATTGAAACTGTG
Organism: Eupristina koningsbergeri; assembly: GCA_018907245.1. Taxonomy (NCBI): domain Eukaryota; kingdom Metazoa; phylum Arthropoda; class Insecta; order Hymenoptera; family Agaonidae; genus Eupristina; species Eupristina koningsbergeri. The sequence goes on from JACCHV010002776.1 coordinate 390,034, forward strand.
TCAAATGCTAGTTAATATTCGAGTTTCCTTCATGGTCATACAAATTAGTAAATTTTATTTACTTAATGGAGCACTTGCCTTTTCTTTTTAAGCATCTGATCTTAACGCCCCCAGTCCCTCCTATGAATCAAACAAGAGTTCCATAATTTGTGCAAAACTCTTATTTTAATTTTTCATTTATTCCATTCATTCATATTCTTGTGTTTATTTATTTATTTAAATTTCCGTCATTCGTTTCAAAAGTGTCTCGTACTTTGTAAGTAGATTAAATTTATATGAGTTTATTACAAGGTTTATCATCACCGTAATCCCTGTTTGAATTTTGACTTTCGCCATGACTGTCACTTGTTAACTATCCATCGTGAATGTATCAATTTTTTTATTCATACATTAATATATCTCACAAAACTCTTCAAAGAAAAAGTGATTAATAACCAGTATAATAATTTTCGTAAAAAATAAATCTATAAACTGAATTGTAAATTGATAATAAAAATATGACCTATGTATCCTGATCATGTGATAAATTTAAATAAATACAAATTCATAAAACTAAAATAAATGAATGATAAACAATTATTTATTTTAATAACTAAATTTTATAGATTATATATTTTTTTATATGTATATTCAACAGTATTTTTTATTTTTAATCTTTTCTCAATGAATGATTTATGATAGTTGTAAAAAAACTTAAATTTCGCAAACGTTTTAGTATCATATTATTTTACCATTGCGACATCATAATCGTACGATCTCTAGCTTTCTATATTTCCTTTGACATATTAAAAAATCGAAAAATGCAGAAGCTAATAATTTACAATTGTTTTCATAAAATTGAAATAACCTTTATTGAAATATTAGATTATGCAAATCTTATTTTTAACTCTATCGATTTACCTCAAGAAGAAATAAATTCAAAATAAATTTATTTAGTATTTAATAGTACTGTATTATATTTATCTACTCTTTATGAATAAAACACTTTTGAGTAATGATCAAAAAAAGTGCAAACGTGAACGAATTTGGAATGTTTAATTTGTTCAAAAGTATTTCAAGCAAGGCTGTTAATAATTTATTAACGAAATTGTTTTGTCACCATTATAGAAGATAGAAGAGTTATTGAAATATGAATAAATAAGAATTTCAAATAGAAGAATTCTTTTTTATTCCTATTTGAAATTTATTACATATTTGTAAAAATTACTTAAATAAATAGAATTACGATTGTGTTTAAGAATCAAACTATTGTCATCGGTAGCTCTATGCCAAGATCATAATACGTGGAGTATCAATGAACAAGATTAGCGTTTATAAAGAAAGAGCCAGCGAATTTATTTTCATTTGTCGAGAAAAATATTACACAATAGCAGTTCGTATTTCGCTATACTCACTGGCTTTAAAAAATAATAACATCCAAAATTTGTTATTATTCATTCATAACTTATTTATTTATTATAGGCTGGCTGGTAAATGAAACATTTAATTATGAATTCATATTAAAAATTACATGAAATTTTGTCCTGTAAAAGGTGATATATTAATCTTATAGTACCAAATTGTAAATAGTCGCAGTTTTTAAAATTAGATTGCAAATGTAATTACATTTACGGCGCAGTATTCTCTAACATTCATAAAGAATAAGTAAATCTTGCAGTTGCAAATCGCAGGGAACCTAATTAGGCTTTATTGTACCATATGGAAGTAGTGAACGGAATGGATCAAATTTATACCCTTTAAACTTGTAAAGAAAATTCTCATTTTTAAAGTGAAAAGTACTTGTGAGTTTTAAGTATTTGTAATAATTATAGCTCACTTGACCTTTAGAAACGAGTTTTCCAGCGAAACGTCGATACCCCGCCAGCATTACATTAACAATGCGTGCGTTTGCTTCGACGTGAAATAAATCGAAATTGATAAAAAAAACGGAGGAGAGTAAGACTGAAAGTGAGAGAAGAAGCGAGAGTGGTAACGAGAAAGAAAGTGCACATGCATAGGTCGGGGGGAGAGAGACGGCAAGTCCAGACGGAGAAAGAGTCAGAACACGAGTCGCGCGGCGAATTATGGCCGGGCAAGGAGGGGAAAGGAGAACGGAGACAAAGGCGGAAGGCGCAACAATGGCACGTGGGCGAAATAGCAGAGGGAGTTGGCGAGCATTTCCCATTATTCTGCTCAGAATTAAGAGTTTAGCTTCGTTATTAATAGTTCTGGTCTAGGGTGAGCAGGGGTGCGAGAGAGGCTCGGGGGGGGGGTGAAAGCGGCGCTCAAGATTTTTGATTTACTTCGCACATGCTTTTCTACAATGACGGCCACTTACGAGGAGAAAACGCAGGCACAAATCAATTGCGAGAATCGTGGGCCTTCCCCGAGATTTCGGTTGAGGAGGCGCTCGGAAAAACGTTGTTTGTATGCAAATGTTCGTGAAAAAGGCGACCGGCGTGGCTACGCTTTTCATTATGTCCCGCACTTCGCGTACCAATGGGCAAAATTGTTTGAACGCCTCTGTGTGTGTGTGTGTGTGTGCGTGCGCGGAGGAGCGGGTGATTGATGGGCGACGACTGGGGCTTTGTTTATCAATCGTGTGTAACGTGGAAAATTGAAATTATCCTTATCGTCGCCGCTCGTCATCGACCTACAATAAAAATATGCTTTTGACGATAAAATTCAATAGCATTTAATGGATTTTAATAAAGCGGTGGGTACTGGTTTAAATTAGAAAGCCATAGCCGTCCGTGGCTATCGTGTAATTAATGCTAATTTATGGAGGGGGGACGTGCAAGATTCCGAGCTGCGGCGGATCGGCGCGGCGCCAATAAAAGAAATAGAAGTAGCAGCATTGTTATAGGAAGAAAAAAATCTCAGTGTTCTAATCTTTGCTCAGGGTGGGCCTAATGTTCAGAGGCCCAGCATTATTCGCATATTATACTCGTGGACCCAGTGGCAGAGTTAGTCATAAGCATCAGTCATGGAATTTGAGAAAAATAACCACTAACAATAACTTTGCAAGCGCGAACTCTGAATATCGCTCGGCGCCAATTAAATTCGAGGGTTCGGGAGCGCAGCATCCGAAACCGATCGAGACGATGGCTTCGGATGGCACTGATGGCACAACAGGAGAGAACGAAAAAAGGAAGCGCAGGAATATAACTCAGGCGACATGGTAACAATAAAATTTAACAGCTTCTTCGAAAAGAAGCGCGGACTCGAGCGACACATTCCCACGTCCGCGCTTTCGCCCGTCATAATTGATTTTGCATACATAATATGTGGCGCATCGGTGTGGGTGCGTGTGCGCCTGCGCGCGCGCTACATCGGTGCCAGAGCGCCTTTCTGCGCGAATAACTCGCGGGGAAAATTAAAAATACGCTCGTGATTTATGCGAATGACGCGACGCCTTTAACCCTCCGCTCCGCTCCTACGCTTTCTTTTATTTTCGCCATCCGCGAGGAGGCTGGGAGCATTGCTCCAGGTGCTTTGGCTCTATCTTGGACTCAATCGATCGTTTATGACATCATAATTATTCAGATGTAGGTAGAGTCCAAGGCCATACTTGACTCTCGATTCGGCAAATAAACGAAGCGATACTCGTGAAAACATATGGGGTTGGAAGGATGAGAGGGACATTTTGCACTGGTCGCAAATCCCAGTTTTGAGCTCTTTCCTCTTCGTTTTGATGGATATATTGGCCTTTACAATTCACAAGGTAAAGTTATTTCCGACGGAGCCTTCGACTCTGGCCTATGACCTCTGCCGCTGGACATCTGGATACTCTGAACTGGAGTCATGAATTTCTCCGTAGTCGTGACTGCTTAGTACAAGTCAAAGTTTGCAGATATTTTCGACTGAGTAATTTTTTATTATCGCTTCTACACCACCTGTGTTAACCCTCGGCTGCATGAATATAAATCCGTCTGGTGTTGGGAACGACTTGCAAGGGGGTTCGAAAAGAAATTAATGTTTTTTTCTAGTACTTGAAACGCGTGGAGGATGGCGCAGAAACGTTTGTATAATGTGTATATCCAAACGGTAATTTTGTAAGATTATTTCTGATCGAAAATTCTCTGTGCATGATAAATTTGAGTTCTATGAATGCGTTTTATTGTAATATATCGAGAGTCAGTGCGACAACGGTTATAAAACAGTTCTGTAAGAGTAGAGCATATGATTTATTGGAGCGAATATATACTACTTCATTGTGGAACAGTAGTTTTAGATATTTTTATTTGGGACTGATACCACGAGAAAATACAAGTCAGTTGTATTGAAGGTACAAATATCTCTAACTAGATTTCGAAAATATTTCAATTTTAGCAGCGCAACTATCATAACTCTTGTCAATTTACCAATAAAAGTTGGCGTTGTTCGTACAATGTAAGCCTATCTTAAATTTTATAAGCTCCATAACTAGCACAAAGGAAACGAGAGTAAAATGTGTCGTTGGAGATTCATAAAGCCACGTTGCAGCGGATGTAGGAGGAAGAGTGAAATAATTGAAGAAAGTTGCACAAGAGCGTGTTGAATGTGGACCAAGATATGCATCTCGAACAAGTTTAATCGTGGCACTGAATCGCTCGAACGTAATTTTCCAGAAGTGAGTTTCCACGTAATCATTAGGAGCATTAAAACCTTATTAATGAATTACAGCTTGGTCCTCATAGTAATGGAGTGCTAACGCCGCACATGCAATTCGATTATTAATTGATTAAGCTGCTCCAGTTATAAGCTCTCAAAGTAGGTCGAGTCCAAAGTTCAGAGATCACTCTGCCAGAGATCCGGCCTGGAGCGGAAGTGCAAGGTAAAACAGTTATCAATCGTTTATTGTGCAAAGCCGTAATTAATCATGATATCGCAGGATTGACTTTACAAGAAAAGAAGAGATCCCGTCGCAGAAACGCCGGCAAAAAGCGAGTCACGTCGAGGTCGGGACCTAGAGGCGCAAAAAAATGCCAAAGAGCCGTGGTCGTGACTCAGACATGGGCGGACGAGCAGCACGGGAGGAAGACGGGAAGGGAGGGTGAAAGAGAGAGAGAGAGAGAGAGAGAGAGAGAGAAAGAGAGAAAGACCTCGAATAAGAAAATAGACAAAAATAGTCCGCGAGCATTATGGAGGCATGTCCTTTGCTGGACCCCCGCTGACCGGCTCGGCATCAGCAGCGGAATGCCCCTCCCCCTCCCTCTCTATTATAAATATCTTCACCCAAAGGCTAGAGGCGTGGGACCGACTTTGCTCTGGTGAAACCTCCTTCGCCTCCTCTCCCTGCCTCTTGTCGTCGTTCGATCTCTGATCCTCCGCAGCTCTCAGTGTGTGCGCCACACGTCCATGTGAGATGAAGTAGAGGAAGAGAGCGAAACGCGTTCGCGATCTACCGACGCTTCGACGGACTGACGGTTGGCTCTCGATCTCGGTGAGATCTTGCACTTTCGGTCCTCGAGGATCCAAAGAGGATCACTGACAGATAGGCATTCTTTTCCTCCCGATCCCCGACCCCCGATCGACACTGCTACCTTTCTTTATTTTTTGATATTGACGTGCGATGAGCCAGTTCTCGGTGCCCGAGACGGGCTGAATGGGGGCGGAAACCCGGAAGGCTGTGCCCCGTTTAGACGATCGCCGCGCCCACTCCGATGCACTGGGTTTTTAGCTTCGACGAGTAATTTAAAAACAATAAACGGGAAATGTGCATGCTCAATTTGTTGGACATCAATAAAACGTCAATAAGATTTAAATACTTCCTCTTACAGTATCCATAGAAAATCTCTCCCCTTTGGAGCTCAACTCTCGGAGGATTGTTTTATTTTTCATGAGGTGATGCAGGGTCGTATAATATCGAGATACCAAAAAGAAAACGCTTCGCTCATAACTAGCCAAATTTGTGTATTAAAAAACGAGATCCTTAGATATGTGGCTATGTTACAGGACTAAAAAAAGAATTTATGATGAATAATTATTAACTATCATTGGACAAGAAAAGATTTTTTTTATTGATTTACAGCTCAATTTTGTATTTAATGGGTGTTCCCGTAGATCGGTAATAGATAAAAAAATTTAAATTAAATCAGGGAAAGGAAATTGTGACCATTGTAAATAATCCAAAATATTGACATTTTTTAGTAACTTGTTCGAATAAACCATTTTTTAAATAAAAACGTGTGCGCAATTTTCCGTGTACTCAGTGTTAAATATTGCCAAATATCCCATAACTATTTTTTGTTTTACACAAACTGTAAGTATTTAATAGAATTATAAGGTATCATTAAAGGGGCGTAAATATCTTGCGTCTGTCATCGCCTAACTGTACCGGTGTAACAATGAGTAATAGGTTGAAATTTTAAAAAAAATACTATTACTCATTCGAAATTAAACAAACACTATTCTTTGTGTATTAAAATCATGATCAATCAATCTACGAGATCAAATGAAATTTTTAGATTTATCAAAAAATACTGTTGATAATAATACCTCCATCTACATTTGATAAGGATATCTATATTATTACGAAATTAACTAAATAATTAATTAATATAATTTAACATGAGATATAAAGTTAAAATGAATTGTTAATAAATAAATTGATAAATTATTAACTAAAATAACAAATCGATACCCTTTTATTAAATATATTTACAATGACACATTATAATTGCATGGAAAATGAAATAATAAAATATAATTTTACGCAATTTAAATTATTTGTTACGATTGTTTAAATTCATCAAAATGAATTATGGATTATAATAAATAATGCAAGTTCTAATGAAATCTTGACATATTTTTCTTATTAAATCCTAAATAAATTTATAATAATTGAATATTTTCATTGATTGATTTTAAATTTTATTTATTTATTATTAAATGTAGAATTTATAATTTTAAAACTTTAATATTCTTTTATCTGTAATTCTTATTGATAAGCATATTTATTAAAAATGAAATGTTAAACAGGATGATTAATTTTAATCTACAACAATCGTCAATATTTAGTATAGCTTTAATTTAAAATCCATATGTCAAATCTAGCGAACTCAAAAGTTTCGTTTGCTAATAATTATCTGAAACATAATTGGAAATGATGCATAAGAAATATCAAAAGACACAGAGGTACAGAATGAGGAAGATGAATACGATACAGAGCAATCAAAAGAGATGGAGGGATGTCTGTATTGTACACGCGAGCGAGCGTCGCATGAGTAACTGAACGAGAGGGAGAGAGAGAGGGCGGGGAGGAGTAACGGAGGGAAGATAAAAGAGAAAAAAACTGGATGATCCTCCATCTGCCGGTGCCCTCCAAAGTCAAGATTGAAGCGATCGCTTTCATTTTTCTTCCTCCTCTTTTTCTACTACCTGGGCTACTTCTCCTCGCCGAGGCGTAGCTACTTTGCTCCAGACTCATCTCGCCCTCGACAAATTTTTTTTCTTCCCATTCGTTTTGTTATACCTGTCGTTCGGTGACTGCTGCACGCATTTGGGACATTTAATTCCGATAATTGTTACCGACAAGTGCAGCCAGCGAAATCTAGCGAAATCTTTCCCTTTTCTTGCTTTATTTTTTATTCAGGGTCGCTGGAACTGTCAGCTCCGATTACTGTGAATGCACCCATTTGCTAATTTGTCAATGGGGCTGAAAATTATTACATTTTCGCTCAATCTCACATTTATAATTATGAGAATATTATTTCGCAATGGGTTTATCGACAATGCATTCTCTGTGAAATGATGATTTTTTTCGTGATTAATTTGTGAATAGTTTGAAACACTTGAACGGTCTATACGATAAATTCCATTATTTTGCTGAATTTTTGATAAGTATTTTAATTGGTTATTGAAAATTTGAGCGTGTACCGTAACCAAAGCAATTGTATAATTGCACGTGTATCACTTAGTGGCACGTTTTATTCATTAACTATTACACATAATAAAAGTACTCGCAAACTATGTGATAAATTAAAGTAAATGTTTCAATTAAAGTAATCGATGTTTTCCTTCAAAATTATAAGTTTCATGATAATACCCACGAGAGTCTTGGAACCCATGGGAATAAATGTAAATATCAAGTATTATAACATTAACCCCGATAATCCCATGGAAATTCTTGATTACATCAATAATTTGTAATTAGTAGCTTTTACACGTGGTGCCAAGTATTTTAAAGAGAGAGAGAGAGAGAGAGAGAGAGAGAGAGAGAGATAAGCTCTTTTTCTCCTTGACTGTTTTCAAAGCACGCAAGAGTGAAAATGGTGAGACTTTCACCTCGACAGCATCGTGACCCCTTATGGGCTTATAACTTTTTTACGGTACAAGATTCAATGAGTAATAATAACACTTGACAGTCGATACGCGTAAATGAGCAAGAGCCCCGAGTCGAGGCACTCGCAGATTTTTCTCCCAATATTCAGGTCCCTTGACACCGATATCTCAAGAGTGACAAATTTTAGTTATATTCAATTTCCATATATTTCTCTGCCTTCTCGCGTTCCTCCACTTCTGCGATAAGTGTTTACTGTGAAGTAAAATGAATAAACCAGAGAGAAACAGTGAGGCTCGTGTGTACAATGTATGTGAAGAAGATGGAGGGTAGATGGGAATAATAAAGATAGCCATAATATATAAATTATTGTTCATAAATAATCACTCGCCTTATTAAAGGTACAGTTTTAATACTTGACAAAAGAGGCGAATGATATAAGGAAAAAAAGAAAGCAAGAGTAAAAGGCGTCCCGAGTTCAGTGCGAGCTATATGAACATTTTCTTTATTCTTACGCATAGTTTATACTCCTCATTATATTCAGAAATAATGCTTACTTTTCGTAATATTATATGTGTTTAAATATAGTTTTAACAGTACGACTATGCACATGCCTAAAGTTACGTTTGAATTTCTTTAATTATTTTTCTGTTAAATGTACTTCATTTTATATCCCCAAAAATAAAGTATCATTGTAAATTATCGATGAGGTTAATGTACAACCGTATGAATTTTTTCGAATAATATTATATATACAATTTCAGGCAATCAAATACTTCGACTTATTCCACTCAGCTCGAGAGGACGATATTTTAAAAGAATTTTAATTTCTTTTTTGAATAAAGCTATGCTTGATCAAACACAAAATAGTCTATGCGATTCTCATTCTATTACTTTCTAAAAAAAACCTATGTCATTATTTTATGCAGGAAAAAATAATTTTATCTCTGATGAAAATATTGTTTCTTTAATTTTACTTTAAACATTCTAATGAATTGGTTCCTTTCACAGTCAAATTAAAATTATATCTATCTAGTTAATGCATCGATGTTTTTTGTAATATTTTCTTGTATATTACATCAAACAAATTTTTTCATCTTTTTTTCGTTCAATAAATAATGTTTTCTCATGTACATGTACTTCATTAGGAATGGCTTCATTTGTGTATAACTGATTATAAATTTATCATTTTTAAAAAAATATCTTTTTTACAAAGGCATAAAGAATAATTCACAAGTTTTCTATTAAATAAATACACAAAGTTTCAAATAAAAGCTAAAAACATGAGATGCAATATGAATATCAAAGTAAATGGTTTGTTAAATAATGTATTAACAAGCAATATTACATTGTAATAAAAAAAAAGATAGAATTGCACAAATAGGAGTACTTATTTCCATGATAAAATAATAAAGTACCGATAGGAACAGGAACTTTAAAAAGAAAAAAGTTGAAATAGATGTATTTGAGGTTTATGAATCCTTTGAGAAAGTGATTCTTCTATCTCGCACTGTTACGTTTACGTGTGTGTTTGTGTGTGAAGGGGGTGCGTGGGTGTGTCTATAGGGCGAGGGCAGATGAGGGACAAATCGTGCGAATAAAATTTATTAAACTGTTTTTGCGTTAAGTGTTTTTTGAGCTTTTGTGGATTCTCCACTCTGTTTCCTACTCGAAACATTTTCGGAGCTTTTTTTTTGCCGATGAAGCCTCTCGATTGGCAATTGTTGTATAGGTGTCCAAGTGTCCCGAGATCGGACATTATCGGAGCTCCCAGTGGACTTTAGAGTTGGGTCCAGGGTAGGGAACCTGCTCATATGACCAATCTGAGGGGCACCGATCAAAATTACCAATCAAGCTACCACCACCGTAAAACGAAAACGAGTGTCGAGAGGATCCCGAAGCACGGGAATAAATACGCGTAGCACAAGGGAAAAGAAAAAAGGATCGGAAAAAAATATCGAGAGACAGTGCGGCGGCGGTGGCACGAGGGAATCGGGAATCGCATTCGATTCGTGGGACCTGCCCCTTCCCCCTCGAACTCCCGAAGCCGCGAAACCCCGGAGCTGAGCTCAATGGGACCACAGAGGGCGCAATGTTCCCGCTGGGATCGCCCACGAATATGAAGGGACGCTAGCGGGATGGTGGACCTCGTTAATCGTCGGGGAACGATCGCGATACTCCGGCGACCGAAGAGAGAATGAAACGCGCCGGCCTCGAGTCTTTGGATGCTTTGTAGGAATCTTTGTCACTGATGACATCGACGTTTTTTCCTTGCCCTTTTTTTTTTATACGCTCGCTCTTGTCTCGATGCTAGGTCTTCTCATTCTCTCGGCTAGCTGTGGTATTTGACGTTGCTTTTCACAATTGTTGGTGCTTCGGTATGCTTAGTATCTAGGAATTGTCGTTGCGCATTATCAAGATGACCAAGTTTCCAAATTATTTGCTGATGCGGATCGAAGGGATTGATTAGATTCCATTGAGTGGAATATTATTAATTGACTTTGTAAACTCTTCCGAGGACCTCAATAGTCATGTTATGTTTCGCATTTTGCAAATGTATTATTACTGATATACTCTCGATAAAAATTTTCGCGTGTAATAAATATGCTTATTAAATCGTTCAGTCATTGTCAAAGGAATCGTGTCAAATATTATTCATCAATTAATCATTACCAACGGAAATATTAATTGCGATTTATTTGAAATATTTTATTTTTATGTCGGCCGTAAATATAAGCACATGTGTGTTCGATAATACATGTATAATGGACAGTTTATACACTATAAAAGATCACCGTCATTTAAAATCCTTACCAAATTGAATGCTAAACCCACAGGCGCGCGTGCGCACACATAGTCAGCCAGCAGACAAGCACACGCACGCACACCTTGCTCTGTATGGCTATATATAATTAAAAGTAAATGTGGTATATTTACCGTTGAAACAGAAATGGTTTTAATGTTGTTCACTGAGAATAAAGATTACGAGATGTAATGTTTTCAAATATTGAAATTAATGGGATACAAATTTTAATTATCAGTCCAAGGATAGGTCATATCGAAATAATTAATAATAGACGAGGGACTAGTGTCAGACTGGCCTAAATAACAATTACCAAGCGATTGCTATTTATTGACAGGGTCGGATTAGGGGTGACACTGATATGGTAGAATTAGCTAAAACCTACCCAAACCCTTGACATTCGGCTCTACCTTTCCAATAGCGTAAATCATAAACGCAAATGGTGCTTTATCTTTGAGATAATTCATCGTTAATCGTAAGATAGTGCTCGGGAGTAGAGCATAAGTCAACTATGAATGCCACAGGAGGAGAGTCAGTCATACATAAAGACAAATAATTAATCAATTAATTGCCGAGACGAGAGAGAGAGAGAGAGATTAATATAAGGGCCAAAACTCATCCATAACAAAGATGTTAATCGACTTCTCAAAAAAGAGAAGGAGACGCCTGACGGGGTGCTGGCCGAGGTACACGGGGAATTTTGAAAATCGCCGGAGTATATCAAACTCGAAAAACAAAATCTCCCCCTCTCCTCACAGTTGGCTGTCGGAGGGACGCAGAAATACATACAAACATACCGGAGACCGGGTTGACTCCCATCTTGTTATGCGCGACCGACAAAAGCTCGCCCGCGGTGCAAAAGCCCATTGAATTTTTCAAGGAGTGGACGCGCAGAGGCTTTTACGATCTCGAGTATCGTTTCTTTCTCATAATAAAGGCGCGCGCAAAAGAAGCGAACACGAGTGCGAATGAAATGTTTGCGTTTCGGCGACGTCGCGTAAATCATTCGATTTGCCGTATGAATTATTCACGAGGGCGTCGCGCGAGCGCGACAGCCAATGTGGAGGCCAGTCCTAAGAGACGCGCGAAATTTCCGAGGAGGCGAAAAAGGAGCAAAAGCCTAGAGAGGGGGAGTTTTCGATCATTCTCGACCCGACAAAATCGCGAAAATCCTTAATTATCGGGGAGCCGACTTTTTGCTTGCCACTCGATTTAATATTCCCGGATTCACTAGGGGAAGCGGAGATAAGGCGGAAGGAGCCCGATGGCACGCGGACAACCAGCCTGACATCGGACATCCCCGACTCCGGGAGACACTATCAGGCACGGGACACGCCACCACCACCTGTGGTGAGGTTTTTGCATAAATTACCCCGGATAATTAACAAGGCGCACAGCTAAACACACGAGGGGATAAATGATTGTTGTGATCGAGAGCGGCTAATGCAAAAGAGACAAAATAAGGCTATTCGTCAGCTAAGGTTGGCTCGGCTCGGCTCGGCTCGGCTCGGCTCGGCTCGGCTTGGCTCGGCTCGGCTTATCCGCGAGGTATCTCCGACATCACTAAAATCGATACCTTGTAATATTACAAACAACAGCTCATTATTACACCAGCCTTTGTCGGATTTAGCAAACCTCAGCATGCGCAATATGGCGCAAAAGGACAAAAACCGAGGTGCGTCAACTCAATACCGGGTAGTAAAAAAAGGAAAGAAATGAAAATATATACGCACTGGCATCGAGCCGAGTCCCTCTACAACTTCATTATCCTTAACAAGTCCCTTAATAACGCTAATTCCGAGCGTGAACACACGGGACACGCAAAAAGTAAGCCAAGAGATCCGCACACTCGATATACAGCGAGTTTCAGGCGCTCGAGTTCTGTGCAATGCAACGCAAGAAACGAGAGAAAGAGAGCGAGAGAGAAAGCGTGGGGAGGAGGGCCGGAGGAGGGAGGGAGAAACAACTAAAATGTTTGGAGATCGAGGCGTCAATTGCCGATCGAATTATTTTATTTCAAAACACAGTGATTCCTGCTCCTTTTTTATTTCGAGCCAAAGCTGAACGAGTTTATGTAAATGTGCAAAACTCGAGGGAATTGGAATTACTCCCCCTCGTGGAAACTGGATTATTAATTTTATCACGCACGAGTAATACAGTAATGCCGTAATGCCGATGTTCGTATCCTTAAGGCTGTTTATTATACAGAGTCTCCTCCGGAGACTCTAGTCTTTCTCTTTTGCCTCTAAACTCTCCATTTCCATTTCTATTTCCATTTGCTCGCCTCTACTCACACTTGGGTTTAAAACCTCACCGAGCATTTGTATTTGGCGGGTCAAAAAGCCAACTCTACTCTACTTGAATTTGAATTAAAAAACGGAACATAAATTAACGGGATAGTTGCTCGCTTTCCTGAAAGCCTCCTGATAGACCCCTAATGAAACGTCTAAATGAGTGCAAATTGAAGATCCACGAGAAGGAATATCCTAAGAGAGGCGGATGGGAAAATGAGGAAGCGGAGTTTGTGGGGTCGAGGGATCGGAGCTGGTGTCGGGAACGGGGGACAATAAAAATGAGATGATAAAAAGGATGTAGAATCGGTTGGTGGCTGCTCATAGTCTCGAGGACGAGTGCGGGGACAGTCCTAACGACGAATGAGTGATATTCAACAAGATGAGACGGCATTTTCGGACGAAAGTCAAACACAATTACTGTCGAGGCCGAGAGCAGGAGGGCTATGCACTCGACGTGGACAGACACGCCGGTGTTTCAATTCATCGGAATTCTCTCTCGCTCTCCTTTGGCTTTGGGAGAAGCACTCGGATCTCTATGCGTGCGTATGCAGCCCGAAATTTCCGTTACGACCTATTTCTTTTGGCAGGCGAGTAGACGTGCCTCCGCCTCCTGGACTTTTTCTCCCGGTGACACTCGCCCTAAAGCTGCATTGCACATAGGACGTGCAAGGGCGTCGGCTAAATCCAAGGGACCACGATACCAAAAAATTCCAGGAGCTGGTCCGAGATGTCAAAACTCGTAATTCGAGAAGTTAATGGAACTCTGATGTTCGCTAATTAGTTGCTCTGAATTTATTTACCGGGCTATCCTCGAATAAAATTGAAGCAATTTAACCCCTCGAACCTCCGACGGACCAGTTGAATAAGAGCTGTGGAAACTAATCATAATGAATTATAGTGATTAACTGTCACTTTTAAATTTTTATGTTTATTGAGCGATACTAATTGGAATGATTTATAATCTACGTTTGATTCGCGAACCATAATAGAGTTTTTATCTAAATTTAATGAAAAGGAAATAACCCTGAAATATTAATGCCAGGTAATTTTAATTTTTCGATACATCGGTAATTTACTTTTTTTCTTTAATATAATTATATTTATTATTTTATTGGAATAAATTTAGCCCATCGATTGATGAAATTCAATACAAAATTTATGATTTGGACAATGTTCATTGATATTTTAATATTTGAAAAGACAAGTTTACAATTATAATTAAATATATTAATACAAAAGTAAATTTATACTACATGTCACGTAATTCCAAGACACTTTTATCTTTGATCATATTTAATTTTTTTCATCACCAAGTCTTCTTTTTCATATTTATTTAGAATTTTGTATGCAACTTATATATTTAAAAAGTTGATAAATCAATCAAATTTTTCTTTTGTCAGACCGAGCCTTTACAATTATTTTAAATTTTAACGCAAATTAAAATTATTATTCTTTTTAAATAAAATACTTCATTCTTATTTTTCAAACTTAATGTTCATACTTTTTCGTATACTAAATAAATTTATCTTTAATACTCTCTTAATCATTATTCCAAAATTAACATTCAATACTTTGTTTTTTATTTGGTACACATTAACATACAGACATGTATGCGCTTGCACCTGAGATTCACGCATCCATAAGTACGTGTATACGATTTAATGCTTCTTCACAATGTATTTACAACGTTTTAATAATAAATCAGATTTATTCTCTAATTAAGACGTCTATATTTAATGTATTTCATTAATTTTTTTGATAATTTTTATGGATTAAAAGTAAGCCGGTTGACATAAGAAATAGATTTTTTCTAATTCAAATACTAATTTTAATAAAAGAAAAAATCATTTTATAATAAAAATTTTGCAGCTATTTATTGCAAAATTATACGTTCGATAAAAAATTGGAATCGTGAAACGTTGTTCGATTAACTTCTTTTCACTATTTCCACTTTCCATCTTTTTTGCTGAGAAACTGTGGGAGTAAGTTTGTTTGTTTCGATTTAAATGATCTTTTACAGTTCCTTTTTTAATGTCTACCTCCCATTCTCGCATAATTAACTCAAATTATATTTTTCTTGCTTCTAAATTTTGAATAAGATTAAATATCTAGATCTCTCACATTTTCTTGTTTAGTACAATAATCTAGCCAAATCACAGAGAACGGTGAATCAGTTAAAATGTATTTTAAATGTATATTTATAAAACTATATTTTCACTCTTCAAAGGAATTCCAAAACAATTACATGTCCATTAATTTATAAGAATTTATGGATTTTCTGATTGCATTAAGTGTAAAATTTTTATTTTTCAAGATTCAATTATTGTTTAGTTACGTTTCAGATAATTTTCAAATTGATAATTTTACTTGGTTGCTCTTATGCGCTTCAAGGAATATATTAGACTCTCGATAAAATGAACTATAAAATGAGATCTCCTGCTCTGATGTAACTATATGTATTCATATATATTATATTCAAATTTGATGAGAAATGATTAAAAACAAAGTAAAAGAGAGCAGAAAAATACCGATGAAAGTCGGTAGAATGAAAATATGAGAATAATAAAATGTAGAAAGTGGAAAATAAAAACGAAAATGAAACAGCAGATATCAGGGGGAGTTTGTGAAGATGATGATGCAATATACACAATAAAACCTCGAAATGGTAATCATAGCCAAATCAAGTCTCCCTCCCTTTTCGGTCGCTCTCTCGCTTATTCCGTATGGTGCAGAAAACGTCAACGAGGACGAATCCCTTGTCAAAGTCGTCAGTGCGATATCACGATAATGATCGTCATCATTCCCCTCATTTCTCAATGTCTGCTGCAATGTCGGCGTGGAACTCGCAAGCAAGAAAGCAAAGTTTACTCAGCGTTGATTCACGCACAGGCGCTTCTTTAGCTTTTGTCCCCGGGAGGGGGGGAGGAACTCAAGGTGGGCAAGAAGAAATTGAAGGGCGCAAGAGTGCATTCTCTTATCCGGAGAAATAACATATGGAGTCAGATACAGGATGGATCGAGAGAGAGAAAGTAGGGAATTCGATTCCATCACTGACAGACGAAGAAAGATAGGGTAAAGGGAAGAAGGAGAGCAAACGACACGTTTAAAAAATAAAACCAACTAAAATGGGAAATATCTGATCGAATCTCGAATAATCATATAATACGCCCGAACAAAAAACAATAAGAGAAAAAGAAGAGACACAAGGGCAAGAAGAATGAAGTCGATATCCACCAATCAAAAGATTTTAACACGCAATTCTAGTACTAGTCATTATACCAAGTGCAGCAATATCAATTAATAAAATTTGTTGGAAAAATAATAAAAAGTGATCGAAAAACAATAAAAGATAGATGCTGAGGTACAGAAAAGTACGTAGCGGTGATGTCAATGTCCTGAACTTGTCGTATTGGTCTTTCTTTCTCTATTTGCTGCTGCTGCTCTCTCTCTCTCTCTCTCTCTCTCTCCTTCTCTATTTGTCTCATCTTTTCTCTTTAAGAGAGACGGCAGCCTGCAACCATTGAAAAACATATGATTAAAAGGGTGAGAGAGAAATAGACGCGGTGTCGTAGAGGAGAACGCTATGAAAGAAGTAAAACAAAATAAGAAAAAGGAATGTAGGTAAATCCGTAAGGGCAAATGAGGCAATAATAGAGAGGAGAACCGTGTATTGGAATGATATGTACACGAGTTTATGTGTAGGTTCTGTATTCCAACCAAATGTACACGATAAATAATTCTTTACTTTATGGTTTTTTTTTTAATGAAAAGAGCAGCACTTAATGGATTTATTGAAAGTCTTGTGTCATTTTCAAAAATTGTATCATTTTATTTGGTATATAATTTTTCTAATTCATTTCTTAATAAAATATAAAAATGAAAAAGTCACAATAAATAATAATAATGTAAGAAGAAAAAAATTAAAATACTATAATCTGAAAATACTAAAAACAGCATAAATTTATCCAAAATATTATAAAAGTTTAAACAAATTAAATCATTTTGAATAAGCATAAAAAATTAACAAAATATTTATCAGTAATTTAGAGAAGAACACGGATAGTTTAGACTGATTATCCAATACTTAATGACTTGCAGTACCGTGTTTGCGATGAAAACCGTTATATTCTAGATCTGATTAGTGAAAGATTCACAGTTGTTTGACTTTAAATCGATTTTAGTTACAGATTTTTAACTGTGCATATACCAAATGTAGCAAAAATATAATTATATTGGTTATAATCTATAAAGATATACTTGTATGAAAATAGAGGTAAAACTAAAGGTTCTTCTAATTCTTACAAGGATTAGAGAAGTTCCCGAAAGCTATGGAGGTAGTGTCAAAGATAATCCATAAAATGGATATTTTCATAATGCGAAAGTTTCACTAAGATTTAGTTTTATTGAGAATAAAGTAAATAACAACAAGTGATGGGAAAACATCGAGAAGAGAATAAATTACAATAATAAATAATATTGTCGATAAAGATATTAAAATGGATATAGTTTTAAAAGCTAGGTTTTATCCAGAGATATTTTAGCCAACTAGGCCTCTCGTTTAAATATTCACGTGAATTAATTTTCAGCTCAAGTCGGAGATAGCAACTTTGTGCTTTTTATAGTGAATAGACGAGTCAATGATAACCAATTATCGGGATGAAGGAAGTGATCGGTAAGGCTAATTGTCTCGTTCCTGTCTCTGAGTACGGATAGTGCCAAGCAGAGTTCAGTACGGAGTAGAAAGGGAGAGAGAGGTAGGGAAAGAACGAGGCGTCAAGGGAACCTGGGTCATCGTCTGCGGGAAATTGGGCCGAAATTTCAGTAAACTCCTAGGGGGATTGAGAGGAGGCGGATGCCAGGTCTGAGTCCGGGCCCAACGAGAGTCGTACTGTGTACTGGACGCATGTAATCGAGTGAACCAGAGCAAAAAGCCCAGTAG
This sequence comes from Eupristina koningsbergeri, assembly GCA_018907245.1. NCBI lineage: Eukaryota > Metazoa > Arthropoda > Insecta > Hymenoptera > Agaonidae > Eupristina > Eupristina koningsbergeri. Next base: position 408,312 of record JACCHV010002776.1, read on the forward strand.
CCACATCCGCAAACCAGCGGATGGGCCGACGGACGGCGCATCATCCCCGAATATTTCACTGTCCCTTCAGTATCAAGCCAAAGAGGTGCCCGCAAAAAGCTTATGGTCGCATTCGTGAGCACGGCTGATCGTCTCCCGGTCGCTCCGTCTTGCTCCTTCCACCTTTTGGCAGTGGCATTCTCCAGTGTACCTTCGGGTCCGTTCTCCTCGGACTGATCGGAGAGCAGCTCGGCAAAAAGCGCCGTAGAAGAGCGGAGGAGCAAGGAAAGCGTCCCCCGCTCGTCGGGGATTTTGTAGGGGCGCCCGCGATTGGTGTATACCGCCCCAGTCTCCAGCTCCGTATCGGAGGATGAGGAGGAGAACGATGATTAGCGCGGATATGGACTCCGACGTGTATATAAAGGTGGAAGTCGTCGCTCGGCGTAGGAACGAGATAACTGCGACGCTGCAACAGCGGATGGACGAGGACACCGAGGAAAGAAAAAGGAACGGTTTCAGAAATGTGTCGGGAGATCTCTTAGGTCGTTAAGAATGCAGTGATTATCGTGCGCCTTTTTACAGGCGTATATTTGTTTATGGCATTTATTGCGTATTTGCGAAGATGAGGAAAGGTGGTGCTTCTTTATTTTGGGCTTGGTTTTTTTGCTCGGTACGATTAGCGAGGATTCTTTTTGATGCGGCGATGGCGATGGTGATGTAGTGCCCCTTCCATTTTTCTTTTTCTTTATGTTCAAGTTCTCGATATGATTTAGACTGCCACAGTATCTTCTCTTATTAAATACCAAATGTATAATCGGCTAGGAAACTAAAATACTTTTCATCTCGTATCTCGTCGCATTATTGCTTTGTTCCACGGTAAACATTCGGAGAAATTTCATATTAATGCTGAAATTGGAAAAATGAAAACCTTTTTTAATATTGTCAATGCACGAGAGTTGTTAAAATTTGATGTTTGCCAACTCCGGAGTAACTTTTATTAAAGACGATTTGTTTTAACGTTTCAACCAACAAGCCTTTCTCACGTATTTTGCATGCTCGATTTACATGGACGTTCCTCGAGGCGAGCTCTCGAATTATATATTTGTCGCTTACATTTTCGAATCAGTTAATGCTCACGTCTAGAATTGAAGGAGATATATCCCCAATTAATTTGAATCCCGTGTGTTTAATGGTGAAGATGGGTATAGATCGCAATACATTAATACAATAAATACACTCATAATGGCAGGATAATAACTTGGAGTGAGCGAGAAACTTATTACAAATATTATTCGACTACCCATAAATCTTGATTTAAAATAATAATGAACAAGGCAAATAGCCACGCGATACTGTGATTTTCATCCTATTAACTCGAGGTGAAACCTTTCTTTAACAATCATAATGTCGAGCAAACTTACTTAAAAAATAAAAAAACATACGCACACAGGGAGCTGTCTCTTTTTCGATGATACGAGTGTCGATCACTGGTGGTAAATCGAGGAATAATATGTAATCGTGAGATCATAAAATACGAAATATGATGCGCGCCGGGTGGTAAGCTCCAGATCGCGGAAGATTCCGGGCGGCCAACAGCCAAAGTAGCTCCCGCCTATCACGAGATTATGCAATTAAGTGCGTGGAGCCGGGTAACTCCCTCGCCCCCACCCTCGTCCGGGAGGAACCCATTCACGCCGGCCTGCTAATGAATTAACACCGGAGTCCGAACGTGCGGACGCTTCCTGATCAAGCCCACCGTACTTGTCGAGAGTTATGTGTCGGGGGAGGGATGCAGTCCTGGGTAGCTGCGTGACGGAGGAATTTAAAATAACAGGGAATCCTTAGAGATGAAACGGCAGCAATGTCATTGGGCTTCTGGAGAATCAACTATAGGGTCGCCGGTTTATGAGCGAGCGGCCGAGATCAAGTTTTTCTTTCTCTGAAAGAGATGGATGGATGGATGGATCGAGAGCAGAGGGAGGGAGAGAGAGAAATGGCAAGACAGGGAGGGTCAGAGAGGGACAGAGAGGCCGAGAGACACCGAGTTACGTACACGTATTCGTATCCGACTTGACTTCCTGGCACACGGTTCTATCATTGTACCGTGTCGCTCATTTCTTCCTCGTCGTTCTCTCTCTCTCTCTCTCTCCCTTTCCCTCTCATGCACTCTCCACCCAATCTTCTTCCTTCTCTCATTCCTTCTGCGGCCTCTGTTTGTTTGTTTGTTTCTTTTTCTTTTCTGCTCCCGTTTTTCGTTTCTGTATATTATATCTCCCTTTTTTCCTATCTTCTGCTGCGTGCTCCAATTCTTTTTATCCTCGTCAGTTTTAAATGTTTGCGGCGTTTTTTTTGTTGGACTTTTTATATAAAAGGCTAACTTGAATTTTGTGTCGTATGATTTGATGAAATTATAAGATTAATTTTATCTGTTTGAGTTATACACTTTGAAATGTACACTTTGTGAAATTAATTTATACGAATTCCAATAAATATTTTGGTGATGGAACTATATTAAATTTCATATCGAACAATCCAATATTTCATTAACGAATACAAGAAAATCGGAAATGGTAGCTTCTTTTGCGATCGAATTATTGAATCGAGTTGATTGAGAACGCGACACTGTTCTTTTTGATATCTTATCTAATACTTATTTAGTTGCAGATTCAATTCAACAATATAAGCAGTTATAAAAGTATATGGTATAAAAGAATATGGTAGCATATTATTTCACCTGAGAAGTTCATAATAATAAAAAAGAAATAATATATGAAATGGCTGAAAGAAAACCATGGTAGTTTCTCAGAAATTGAAATAACTGATCGGGTTGAGGTTGAGGTGAGTATCAAAAATTGTTAGCGAAAAGATAAGCATCGTAAATTGCTTAAAAATGACTCTAGAATAAACGAGAAGGACAAATTTTACAAGACTGTTTACGAAAAGAACGTATATCTATTAATCAATACTCTATATATATTTTCCTATATTTAGCATAGGATACTTTTCATGGTGTTCATATCTCGCATTCAGTATACAACAAAAAACCAATCACCATTAATCAAGACTAAAACTCTAGTAACCGAACATATCGCACAAAAAAAAGCCAAGGCGAAATAAATAAAGAAGCAAGCACCCGCGAAATAAAAAGAAGGATATAAAATATGAAAAGGACACGCGCTGGCAGCTCAAGTTCTAATAATCATCTTAAGCCTATATAGTCACTCGGTGGCAGTCGACATCGGCTTCCCAGCACCCCAACTTTTATATTTTTTATCCCACTCGGGTCGCGATCACTTTGCAATCGAACAAATGGAATCTCGAGTCCGAGAGGGAGTTGCATTCCGGCTCGGCTTGGTCCCGGTCCTCGGTCCCGCCCGCGATTAATCGGAGCTAACTTGGCGCACGCGTACAAGTAATGTGTCCGCGACTCATTACTCTGTCGCATTTCCTTTAACTATGTGCGACTGCATTATTATGCAACACCGGCGTCCCAGAGTCATTAGCTCTCGAAAGTGAGAGAGCCTCAAAGTCGCGCCGACCTCCTTGGGTCGGGCGCAGGGTAGAGGAAGGCAGATGGGCCCGCGCGTGGGAAGTGCTACTGGAGAGGAGTGAATTGCCATGAAAGGAGGGAGATGCAACCCGCATGTGATGACTTAATTTCGTCTCCCTCTCCTTCCCTAGCTTGCCGCCCTCGACCTCCACCCCTTGTCCACGTCAAGTCGCTGATTATGTAAATACGCGAGGGGCGTGCACTCGTCTCCGTAGTTTTTCGCTCGCGCTACAATGACCTGAGCGATCGTGCGGATGCTTTTTAGCAACAGCGAGCAAGCTAATTATCTTTACCCTGTACTCTCCCTCGTAATTAGGAATTATACTAATGACCTGTACTTTCGCGGGAGACGGCTTCTCCACGGAAAACCCCCTTTTTAGACGACTGCACCCGTAAATATAAATAAATACTTGCGGCCAAGTAGCACAGATGCTCACGTTTTTAACTTCCTACCCGGCCGGTAGTTGAGTTTTAACTCAATATTAAGCCAAAGTATCTTGCAATATGAACAGTCACTTTTTTCTCAGCAACTCCAAATACCTTGACACAGGTTTTTTTACAATGAACCAGTCGAATTTAATTCACTGTCCAAGACCATTATATCTTTTTTTACGCCATAACAATGTCCGATTGTATTTCCTAGTCTTAATATTAAAGCACTCAGTCTTATGGGACACAGTCATTTTATTTGTCTTGAAATTACTCGTTATTGTCTTCCATCTATACCAATCAAAACAATTTGCCACACAAATTTTGAGCAAGAAAACAAGTGTTGGTAAAATTTTTTAAATAGACAATTAAAATTTCATGATGATTCAAATATTTCAATTTTTTTTTTCTCTTATTTTTAAGCAAGCTATAAAGTAATATTTTATAGCCTGAGTTAAATGATGTAAATTGGTTTCTTTTGTATTATTTGAGTAAGCACATCAGCTCGTAATTCATTGCCCTAAAGACGAATTTTCGTCTGAATACTACTACATTTAAATAGTAATTTCAAATTAAATTAAATTATTAGTCAGGTTCAAATTGAAAATTATGTGCGTTGTACAATACAAGGATAAAACTACTTAAAATTCCCTTATGAATTAGCGAGCACTATTCATCAAATCAACGTTTTCAATTAAAAATCGAGACTATCGTTATTAATAAAAATCAAGTCTTACCTTAGTTGACGACGTACTGGGCTTCCCACCGCCGATCACAATCGCATAAATTTCCACCTCGTACCACTCGACTCTAGTCTCCCTGTTTAGTACGGAGGCTGTAGATAAAACTCCAGTTTTTGAATCTATATCGAATAGTTTGTCTACTTGTTGTTCATTCGCACCCATCGTAACGTTTGTCACGTAGTACTCCAGCTCCTCGTTTGAACGTCGACTCCTCGCTCTTACTTGCAAGATACTCGCACCTACAGCCTCGTTTTCATAAACGCTGCCCTCCAATTTTCCGCTGTGTTCCCAAATTGGCGAATCATCACCCTCGCCCGGAAAAATCAAAGTTACGTATATCTCGGATGATTTTCTTTCGGCTTGCACAGCCTCGTCGGTCGCTCTAACTCCGACTTCTAGTTTCGCCATTTTTTCGAAAATCAGAGGTGATCGTGGTAATCTCATCGTGAGAACGCCAGTGTTACGATGGATTCGAAGCATATCAGTATAATTAGCTCCCAATCGTAGTAATTCATACGTGACTAGACCATTCGTACTCGAATCTGAATCTCTTGCTTGCAACTGAGCAACATCTATTTCTTTGCCTGGATGATAACCGATGCTACTTTTGATCGATAAAATAGCCGCTGACATGCTAATGAAAACCGGAGCATTATCATTAACGTCAGTAACGATAACGATAACTAATTTTTCAGCTGAAAGTCTTGCTGAACGTGGGTTAGCTGTATCTGTAGCTACGACGACTAATTTAAAAGTATCGATTTCCTCGCGATCGATAGGCAATAGAGTATGAATTACTCCACTTGTTGGATTAATATTGAATCGTCGTTTATGATCCTCCGGATCTTGATTAGCGATGGCATACGATACAATTCCGTTCTCACCCGAGTCAGGATCTTCCGCAGTAATGGTTACTACTGGCCGATGAACCGGAATACCTTCGAGAATTTGACGTACAATTGCGGTGTTGGGAAATACAGGTGAATTGTCATTTGTATCAATTACCTCGACACTTAAAGTTATTAGGCTATTTAGTTTTGGATGCCCAGCATCGCTGCATGTAATATTCAACTGATACATTTCAAGCTCTTCGTAATCTAACGGTTTTCTTAAATATAGTGCACCGGTTGTAGGATCAAGATGAAACGCATCGCGTCTATTACCTGCTGAGATAGCATAGGTCAATTCGCTGTTTATTCCAAGATCATTATCCGTGGCTTTAAATTTTAATAATTCAAAATTAATGGGCGTAGTCTCCAAAACCGATATTTTTGGTTTATTATCCACAAACTCTGGCCGATTGTCGTTTTCATCGAGAATTTCAACATAAACAAGGGCAGTGGAAGACAAGCGAGTCTCTAATCCGGCATCATGCGCAACAACCACAAGATGGTAATTGTTTCGTGTCTCACGATCAAGCTGCCTCACTAGAGATATTTGTCCAGTTGCCTCGTCTATCGTAAATTGCCCATCGTGATACTCCTTTTCTAACGAGTAAAAAACGTCACCGTTCAAACCTTCATCCGCGTCTGTCGTGTACACTCGCAATAATTGAGTACCTGCGGGGGCACCTTCACTCACTTGAACTTTGTAAGGTAATCGTTTAAATTGAGGTGTATTATCATTAACATCATTGATGTAAATGCTCACCTTTACTCTGTCTTTAAGACGATTGATGCCATTGTCTATCACAGTGGCCTCCAGAGTGATAAAATTACCTCCAGTACTAGTAACTAAATGTTCCCTATCGAATGGGTGTAGTGATTTAATGAAACCATTACGTGAATCTACTACAAAGTCTTGTTGAGTATTAGGCAGAGAAAAGGTTAAATCGGCATTTCTACCTACATCATGATCATTCGCGAGTAATTTTCCAACAAAAGTATCCGCGGGTTCATTCTCGCGTAAGTGAAACGTGAAGCTGGAATTGCTGAACTGTGGAGCATTATCATTCTCATCAATGATGTGAATCACTACTGGTACAGTGGAACTACGTTTAGGGTTTCCCTGATCGCTAGCAGTAACTTCTATTGCATAATAATTCTGCTCTTCATGATCAAGTATATTTTTTACGTATAGTTGACCATCGGGAAAAATACCAAAACTTTGTTCAAAATTACCGTCAGTGATACTGTAAAAAATTCTTCCATTCACGCCAAGATCGTTATCTGATGCAAGCAAAGAATAAAAACGCTCGTTAACTGGGGTGGATTCTGGTAATGATGTTTCATAGTTTGTCAATTTAAAAACTGGCGTATGATCATTCACGTCCTCAATTATTATATGTATTTGTTGAATGGCTGAAAGAGATTGAATTCCCAAATCCATTGCTGTCACTTCTAAATGAAGTATAGTCCCAGGTAGAGAATCTATTGGCTTATTTAAGTAAATGATTCCGGAGTTTTCAGATATACGAAATTGCTGGTCAGGATTTTGAGTTAGTGAATAAATTATTCTTGCATTAGCTCCAATATCTTTATCTCGAGCTCGAGCAAGACAAACTTCTTGGCCTACCGCAGCGTATTCTTTTAGAAAAACCTCTTCTTCTCTTTTTTTAGTAGGAAACCTGGGTGGATTGTCATTAATATCAAGAATAGTAATATTTACAGTAGTAACACCATGAGCATGACCAGCTCTTGCAGAAACTTGAAGATTATAATAAGCTGTTTCTTCACGATCAAGACAACCAGCAGTACTGATCAATCCTGTAAATTCATTTATTTTAAAATTACCTTTTGGATCTCCATAGACAATTGTATAAGAAATTTTGGAATTGTTGTGTGAAACCACTTGAATTGAGCCAACTTCTCGATTTTGAAGTGGGATTTCAGAACAATCGCCTTTACTTTCAGTAATTTTGAATTGATATCCATTATAAGTCGCAAATTCTAAACGTCCAAGATTTTCTTCACGAAGTATTTCAACCAAAGCATTTTTAGTAGTAGATTTATCGCCCGTGTCCTTAGCAGATATTGTTAATTTAAATAAGATTTTATGTGCTTGTCTCAAGATTCCTTGAAGAATAATTTCACCGGTTCTCTCATCAATGGCAAAGAGCCCTTCACCACCAGATTCTAAAGCGTATCGAATTTGTGCATTTTCTTTTGTATCTGCGTCAGTAGCAAAAACTTTACCAACAAGTGTTCCGGCAACTGCATCTTGCGGTACAGACAAAAAATAATTAATTGGATAAAAAACTGGCGGATTGTCATTAACATCTTCTAATTTTAATAAAACTGTTGCAGTTGAACTTTGTGGAGGTGTTCCTTGATCTCTTGCTATGACTAGTACTCTATATTCTTCAATATTTTCTCTATCTAGGGTAATTTTTGTCATCAATTGGCCTGTTAAAGCATCTAATGAAAACTTTTTTGAATGATCTCTTAAAACACTCGGATGTAAATTATATGCTACACTTCCGTTTGTACCTTGATCATTATCAACAGCAGATAGAGTTGCAACTAAACTATTAGCTGGTGTATTTTCTAACAAAGTTACTTCAACAATGTTTTGGGAAAATTTTGGCGCTTCATCATTTTCATCTAATATTATAATATGAAGATGAGTTGATACGTATTTTGGATTTGGTCCTCCATCTCTTGCTGAAACTTTAAGCTCTATACTTCCTTGTATTTCTCTATCCAAAATGGCTATGGTTGTTACTAAACCTGTATTTTCATCTATCGTAAACCAATTTTGATCATTTCCCGACTCGAAACCATAATAAACCTTTGCATTCAAACCAGTATCTGCATCAGTAGCTGAAATACTCGCAACGTAACTTCCGATTGGCGAAAATTCAGATAAGACAGCTGAATACTCGCTTTGTTGAAACACAGGCTCATGATCATTGACGTCATTAACATGAATAACAAGATAAGCTGTAGCAGATCTTGTCGGAGTACCTTTGTCCATAGCAATAATTGTCAAATTATACTTGGAAATTTCTTCTCTATCTAATCTTCCATTAACCCGAACGATATGAAAACTTTGACTGTTATGGATTAATTGAAAATGACCTAATTCATTTCCTGCCCTAATTTCAACAGAGGTTTCTCCATTAAGTCCTTCGTCGTTATCTATAATTCCTACTGCTGCCACTATAGAATCTTTTGACGCATTTTCATCAACAGTTGCAAAACCAGTCGTGGGTGGAAAGTAGGTGAACTTGATTTCAGGATTGTGATCATTGGCATCTAATAAATTCACCGTAACATACGTTCTGCCATCCTGTCTTGGTGAGCCATTATCACGCGCAAATACAGTAATTACGCAGCTCTTAGGACATCCCCCGCCAGGCCGTGCAACTGTACAACTTTGTTGTGGACAATCTAGTATTTCAGCCGTCGTTATTATTCCTGTTTCAGGATCAATGGTAAATTGCCTTTCATTATCTGGTAAATAATATGTTAATTTTGCATTATCATCCGAATCCTTATCAATTGCACATACTGTCAGCACATTAGTTGAAGCAGGAGCACTTTCATTAAGGACGACTACGTAGTCGCTTTGTAGAAAAATGGGAGGATTATCATTGACATCTAGCACAGTAATGTTAACGAGAAGGCATCCTAATTTTGGTGGTTTGCCTCTGTCTCGTGCACAAACATTTAGCGAATAATATTCTACCTGTTCTCTATCCAGCTTACCAGTAGTTTCCAAATGGAGATAAGATGTTTCTCCAGTCGGATTTTCCGTTACAGATAATCGGAACTTGCTGTCAATGTTACCGTTAACAATGAAGTAGTCATTGGTGACTCCGTTTTCTGCTGTATCTTTGTCAGTTGCGGTATCGAGCAAAAGTTTCGTTCCAGTAGTTGCCGATTCTGAGAAACTTACAGAGATGCTAGATTCCGGAAATTCCGGAGTATTGTCATTAATATCCAAAATTAATATTCTAACTTCGATTGGATAAGTTGGTTGACTTGATAATACGACGAGATCGAATCTATCACTTGTTAATAATTCTCTATCCAAGACGATTGCAGTTTTGATTTCACCGGTGTTCGGATCCAAAGTGAATTCTTTAGATTGTTCGTTAAATCGATAAGTGAAATCTTGAAGGACTGGTATAGTACCTACAAGTGTACCTTTTGATTCACCCTCTTTAATTTCTAATTGAACTCTTTTGTCAACTGCCCGGCTTTGCATTGTCAAACCTATTTGCGGAGCCTCCTGTGGCAACATGACTGAACGTCTTGGCACGAGACGACCTACCTTTTTGGATGGACCTGTCGAGTTTTTCGTATCATCCTCAAATCTAATGCTCGCCGCGTTGCTATTATAACCAATAAAAGCTAGTAGCAGAAAGAACGGTAATAGTCTCGGCAGCATCTCTCTAATCATTCTCTCTTGCTCTCGCTCACTCTCTCTCTTTTTTCTTTCGTGCGTTCGTCGCAGAATATTGTCTGCTACCTATTACATTGCTTATTCATCTTCGTAAAGTTTCCCTCACTTTGAATTTAACATACAAAATATATAATTTTTCATTTTCATGGCATTATCAAACCCATAGTCTTATTAATTATTACGAATAAAACAAGGTAAAGATGTAGATATGTATAACGAGACCAACATAGTGATTTTTTCAAATATTCCAAAGCGAAAATAAATTGTTAGCACGTTTTAAGTCATCTTTAAAGAAGATGAATTTCTTATTTATTAAAACGAGGATACTGAATGGTGCAATTCCATCTTGCACGAGTCGTATTTTAAATTTCTTTTAGATAATATTATCAGAAAAGGTTTTTTGAATTCAGGATTCAATAGATATTTTGTCACAATTTGTTTATGATCATTTGTCAATATCAACTGAATTTACGCTTCATTTGAGATTGTTTGTTAACGAAAAATGACAGCTCAATTTTTGATATTTACATACACCAATTGCAGAAACATCAACAAGCCTCATCGGTTTAGCACATCTTATTCTGATGATTAACTTAATTAATGTCTACAAAACTGAAATTCATAAGGGCAATGAATTGAAAAATTGGAATTTCATGAACACGCGCTTTTCTTGTTTATATTGTGTTTTTTTGTATAAGTAGTATGTCCTGAAGCAAAACTAAACGAGGCGTTTTATTTATTTTCAATTTATTTTACACAAACGAATCAGATTGACGTTTTACACTAATGCTCCTTTAATTTCACATCAACATCTACTGTTCAATAAGAGACCTTTGGAGTTATATAATAACAAACTAAAAAAACAGGAAACAACAATAGTAATAGCCAATAAGCAACAGCGGAAATAACAGTAACAACCAACAAGCAGCAGCGGCAACAACATTAACAACAATAACAACCACCTCTTTTGCGAGTCCTGTACTCACGCATAAATATAATCGCGCGGATAAATTCTTGGCCCGTTCACAAGAGATACAACACACACGCGTACATACAGGGAGTCCTCGAAGAAATCGAATTGGACGTCGTACGCGAAAGAGGTAGCCGGGCCCTTGCCACTGCAACATGAAGTGAGTTTCTGAAGGTGAAAAATCAAGAATGCGTGTGTTATGACAGAGAAAATGGATCCGTTGAGCTACACGCGCAACTTTGTGGCCAGGATAGCAATGTGAGAGCGCGCGGGCTCCTGTCTGAGAAACAAGCCTTTCTTCGAGGACTGACCCTACTCGACTGAGAAAAGCGTGCACACCGGGCTGGAACCTGGGGCCCGCGCCAAGAAGAGAGAGCATTCTTGAGGCTGGCTGACGCCATCCCTCTCCGATCTATCGGGCCCAACAGGCATTGCGTTCTCTCCCTCTCGCTCGCTCTCATCTGCACTATAAGTTGCCGCCGCGCGAGAATGATCCTCTTTATCGCTCCTCCGTTCCTCCATGCCTCTTCCCCTTCCTGGCTCTCGCACGTGCTCCCCTCTTTCACTCACTCCCGACCATGCTCGGATCTTTTGTCTCGCTTGCTTTAACAGCGAGAGAAGGAACGCTTCCTACTCGCTCGCTCCCCCTTCTCTCGATCGGGGCCTTGCGCTTCAGCTCGGACCCCACGTTCATTCCTCTCCCGTCGTCCTGCAGAGATATTCTACCTTTTGCCCTCGAGGAAGCAGGCAATGCAGCGGCTCAGGTATGCAAGATGGCCGTCGCCGATCGGCTCTCCTTCTCACTCACATGCATGTGTATGTGCGCGCATTCAGTATTTACTGCACACGTGCACACTTCTCCATCCGCGACGTAGCTCGAGGCGTGTTATACACATTTACGCATCTACACGCGTAGGGGTGATATGACGAAGAGACCAACTGAAATAACAAATAAGGAGTACGGGAGTGGGGGAAGATGGAGCGAGACAGACAACTTTGGGTGCGTGCGCATAATGCGCATTCGTGTGCGATAAAGAAAGGAAGACCCGAGACAGACGATGGAAGTGCACATGATGCGTGCGGAGCCGGGGAAGAGCGGGAAATCCACGATGGGAAACGGAGAGGAGATCGGGCCCTGCAAAAGTCCCTCGACACACTCTCTCTCTCTCTCTCTCTGACTCTCTGAATCTCCGTTCTTGGTGATGGTGCACGTGTATCGGGACTGATGGGCACAGCCGCGCTAATCCGCGTCGCCGATCGCCGACTTCTCTCTCTCCTTCTTCCTCGGAGTGCGGCTGCACTTGTGCGCGCCGATTTGGGAGGGGCGCGCGTGGGTACTTGAGGTTTACGGGAATGGAAGGCTGGTTATTAGGTGTTTTCGGCTGATTAATGGGCCGGCCCTTTCTCCGGGATTCCTGCTACCGGCGGACGATCACCGCCGTCGCCGGACGCACTTGATCCGAGTACGCACTCGCGAACTGGGTTTGTACTTCGGCTAATTATCAATGCCTGCGCCATAACTTTTTAAAGGGCCGGGGAGGTCGGAGAGGGAGAGAGAAGGGGGAAAGGGGAAAGAAAGCAATGAGAGAGAGAGAGAGAGAGAGAAGCTGTCCGTCTCGAAGCGAATTATCGATTCGCGTTTGGGTTCGTCAAGTAGATGCGCTCCATTTTGCGAAAAAGCGAGAGCGCCCAGATGGTAATTGCTGAATGAATAACCAAGTGCACTTGTCCGTTTCTGCATTTTTATATTGCACCGAGAGTTTAAACAATTAAAGCTATCGATTACTAAATTACTTAAATTCCAATACCTTGCGACAATATCAGTCTGAAAAAATTAGATTTTAGTCTTATTGTATTTAAGCAATTACACAAATAATAGATGTTTGTTAATATTTTTTACAATTATTCTTACATTTTCATAACATAACCTTTGCAACATAAACACCAATACTGGTAAACATAACTAGATAAAGCTATTATTTTGATATATTTCACATAAACCGGATAGGTATGCCAAGCATAATCCTGAATAATTCTCATTTAAACGTAGCATACATTAATAAACAATAGGCAATTACAATAAACTATAACAAAAACTTAATTTTGTACTAGTATTTTATTATTCCGAATATTTATCAAACAAATTTTTTACTCAATATTTTTATTCTAAAAAAATATGTTTTTATAGGATTGTATAACTAAAAAAAATCAAGTCATTGAAGGTGGGAATTGTTTAAAACCTTTTACTGTTTATATCGAAATTTAAAGGTCACTTTATTGCTTAAAGACCACGAAATGTAATTTTATAAATTTTAACATATTAATTTACTCACATATTTTACTTGCAAAATAAAAATTTTACAATTTTTAAAATTTTCATTTTGCATTGATATCAAAAATTTTTAATTTTAAATTAATATTTTAAATAAATTACAAAATATTTTTATTTATGCAATGTTACGCATGAGTATAAATATTTTAAATGATATAAATTTGTAATTTTTTTTCTAATTTACAAGTGTAATTCACAATAATTATAATTTTTTAATAATATATAATTCATAGTTGCTACAAATATATCAGTATAATTTTATTTATTTTTAAATAATATTAATGTACTTATTTGTAATTGTAAAATTTTAGATGTATAGAAATATTAAAATTTATCTATATATATTCAAACTAATATTAATGATGGCTATTAGACTGTTTAATTTTTTTTTGTAAGCACATAATTTCACCATACTTTTTTAATAAATTAGATTTATTTTTCAAATCTCTTACATTAATACATATATCATTCAAGTAAACTTTAATAATATGTATCCAATTATTTGCAATAATAAATAATAAATACTAATAATAAATAAATTTACATTAAAAAAGAAGATTAAATATTGTGATAAATAAAGAATTATTATTTATTAAACTTCTGGGGCAATAAAAAAAAATGTAATGCATAAAAAAGAATTTTAATTTATTTTTGTAAATTGAAAGTTTTTATATTTGACATATTTTCATATTTTGTAATTTCTTATCTTATTTATTACATCTCATTATTCGCATTAATGTATTTTGTTACAAATCATCTATACCTAAGTGAAAATTAATTTTAAATAACTTTACAGTTAAATGATTTGATATACATTACACGTGTTATTGAGCATTATTCATACATATAGTTTATAAATACATATATTTTGTATCAATAAAATAAAAAAGAAAAATATATTTCAAATTATATTAATAAATTGAAGAGGACACGTGTAAATATTTAAAAATATAATAGCGTTTGTTTATTTGAATTTAAACTACTTAAAATAATATTAATAAGATTAAAATTAAAATATTGCTTGGTAATAAAGAGGGATATAGAATTATTTTGAACATTCATTTGCGGTACGAAGATTGTTCTAATACTCGTAATTGAACCTAACCCATAAAAAGGTATTTTATGATTATTTTATTTTCGTATAATTTACGAAATATAGATACATGTATATATATTAAAGGTTTTTTTTTATTTAAATGATTCGAGTAAAGTCATTAGTTCTTTTTTTTTTTAAAGAAATAACTGTATAATTCTATATCTAATAAATATAATATATATATATACATAAAGGTATTGATTAAATATAAGGATTATACTTAACCATAACGATTATAGTTTATTTACGTTAATTATAACACAGCATGATTAAATGAGATAATTGAGTAAGTTTTTCAAGTAACAATCTTTAATTTTATAGTTAAAAAGTTTATTAAGTGGGATATAAATTTATACTTAGTATCTAAATCTACAAAAATACCAATTTCACTATTATACTTGTAACAAATGAAAGAAATTTCATTTTTTCTACAACTTCTTCGTTATTAATATAATTTATATTGATAAATGTTTGGTTACACTATGTCAATAAGATATCATCATTAAAATAAAAATGTTGTTTTTGGAATTTTACAGTCACACTCTAAATATCATTCTAAAGATATTCATATGATACTCTAAAGTTTAAAAACATTAGAAATAATTAAAATAAAGAATATATATAAATAGAAAAAATAACATTTTTTTATTCCAATACCAAATTGAAATTTTTTAAGAATAAAATTTTAAAATTTTTGTAAGCATATCTATCTACTTACTTTAAACGTACATGTACTTGATAAACGTATTTGGTAAAAAAATGTTCTATCGTGAACAAATTACGATGATCATTGAAACTCATGAGCATTATCACCATTAATATCTTCATCTTCGTCTGCAATATGCCTCTCGCCTTTTTTTATTTCTCTATTTAATTTATGGAATAACGATGTATTTTGCATACACAATTACAATCATATTTAATCATTTCCCAAAATTTGGATCTGTGCACAAATAATCTTTTCTTGGTACTTTACATATCGATGAACAAGTAATGACGGAGATAAAAAAGTGAAAAATCTACAAATAATACTAATAAAAAAAACAAAAACAAAAACCATAACAATAATAATGACAATAATAATAGAAATTGTATTAATAATAATAATCACGATCATCGTGATGATGATGATGATGATGATGATGATGATGATGATAATAAAAAGTAGAGAAGAAGAACAAAATGCATTGAGAGAAGAAAGAGGAAGAGGTTAGAAAAAAGGAAATGCCCGAAGCGCGAGAGAATCTCGGCGAAGGCAGCTGACACTGACGATACCAATCGCAAAACTCCAACCGTCCCCTCACCTTCACTCTCAATCACTCCTCCTCCCCCTCCCCCTCCCCCGCCGTTTTTATCGTCGCCACCTCCACCTCCTCCTGTCGTACTCGCCCCGGGCAATTCTATAGTGGAATCAAATAATTTACGGAGGTTGCAATCTTTTATGTTTCTTTCCTTATATCTCTCTTTCTTTCATTCTCTCTCGCTTTTTCTGTTTCTCTTCCTCTGTCTCTCTTTTTCATGCTTTTGCTCTAACTCCGATTGCTTGAAAAACGGAATTAACGGAATGAGTTGCACACACTGTTTCTCTTTCTTGTTTTTTTTCTATGCGTGTAAGCGCTCGTTAATAAATGCATTTGAGTATGTATGAAAAAGGGGGAGAGAGAGAAGAAAAAATATTTATAGAGAGATTCATATATTTTGTGGAAGAAGAGAAGAAGAAAGAGAAAAAATTAGTATGAGAAAGAAAGAGCAAGAGGTAAGAAGAAAGACTGTTTATGGCTATATGTATATACCAATAATGAAAGCTAAAGAGAATTACGAAATATGTATTTCTAATTCTTTCGTTATTGTTGAAGTTTTAATGTTTAAAAATATACATGTAGGTACATAGATAAAATTTTTTTGAGTAGTTGTGATTTTATTATAAATTTTTTTACATTAAATGTAACTTTTGTACACAAAGATAGCTCTGACGTATTAAAAAATTAATTTCAACAAATTTAAACAATTTTTTTTTAAAATACCTTCCAGTAAAATAATGATAATGGAGTGAAAATTAATTTTGAATACGGGAATTACTTTCAAATCTGACTCAAGCTGTTAAGTTATTATTAAATTATTATTGATTATTATTATTAAGATTCAATATTAAACAAGCCTTAGTATCAAAATTTTAAATCTTTTATTTCGGTACCTAATCTTCTGATTGATAAATATAGATAATTTCCAATAAAAAAAATTATAGATGATTTTACGTGCATCTAAAAAACTTACTTATGTTTTCCTATAATTTTTTACTTTTTTATGTATTGACTTGAAATATTGTACAAAATTCTTCAAAAATAATTATATATAATGCAAATTATGCTATAATTAAATAATTTACAATAAATTACTTAATTTCGGTCACTATAGCACATATAATCTATTCGAATAATTTATTCGAAATTGTAATGTGTATTTTTCAAAATTTGGTTTTATTTTTTTAAATTATTCGCATATAAAATTGAAACTAATTTTGAAATCGTTAAAAGCTAAAGCTATTATCTATATATATAAATAAAATTAAATTTTATACGTTAGTTAAAAAGTGAATTATCGATTTTATGTAGGATTAAATTAAAAGTAAATTAAATCAATTATTGTACTACATATACAATGTAATCACGCAATACTATTTTTTTTAAATTAATTTAATTTATTTTATTATGGATATATTTTATTTTATTATATAAATTTTTTAATTGTAATAAATATTAGATAAATGAGGTTCAATAAAATTACATGAAAAATATAAATTTTATTTGCTTTAGAAAATTAATTGTTTCATCTTCAAAATCACCTTGAATTTATGGAACTTAAATATTGACAGATTTCAAATTCCAAATTAAAAAAAAAAGAAGTAAAAATACAAATAAAAAAAAAATAAATAAATATCTTTATGAAGAGTTTATTATTACTTAAACATAATCAAATGTCAAATTATTATTTAAAATTTTAAATTGTTATAATAAAAATGATTCGCATGAGTTTTCAATAAATAGTCACCAATTAAAGAGCTTTGAATATACCACAACCCAAATAATAAATCAAATTGACCTTTTATAAAAATACATTGTTTAATAAATTTTCTCTAATTTATAAACGTTTACAGACAAAAAATTGTACAATTTATTTTACAAGTATTTTAATGTAGAAGAAATTGTAGAATAATCGTTTAACTCAAGCAAAGATTTTAGCGGATTTATTTAATAAACTTGAATGCACAAATAAAAATTTATTCGGATATGTTAGAGGTGACACGTATAATTACAACACAATTTACTCTTATAAAATGTATTCGTTTCACGAAACTATAATTTTTATTTTATCCTCTGGATTTATAAAAGAAATAAAAATAATCGGAAGTTATGCAGGCAGAATGAATTAGCTGCTCAAGTTCATCAAAACATTGATAATTAATGTAGTCCTCCATTTTTACAGAATGATTTTTTTAGCTCGATGCAAATTAATCAATGTGCAAAAATCGGCAAAACAAATGAGTTGAATAGAAGAAACAGAGTGCAAAAGAAAGGATTCTGACATTAAAAATGGACCAGGCCAATAATTACTCCTGAAATTATTTATATTTTTAAGGTAAGCTAGGAGATTTAAGATGCTTTTTAAGATAGCAGAGACTTGTATCCGTTATCAAAGACGCACTCAATAAAGGAGTTAACAAATTGAGATATGAAAACTGAAAAATATTAATATAATGTTTGTAATGTCAAGACTCGGAAGAACATTGTCCAGGACCAAGAGAACAAGGTAAGATTGATTTGGTTGAGTTTATTTTGGGCACATTCACCTGTTCACCTTCACCCATTCTAAATCACCACCTCCATCCGTAATCCTCTGGCTCGGCTGTCATCCAGGATTCGATTATGTTCTCCCAGTCGGTGGATCTGCCTGCCACCCATTTACGAGAACAATATCCTCCCTTCGATCCTCTAGCTTGCCTTATCCTTATCGAGCAGAGGCGATTCATCCCGTAAATCCCTATCCCGGCAAGTACGTGGAATATTAATTCCAAAGAGTACCATGTTTAAAGTTTACAAAGGCAACGAGATGATGCACTAAACGTTCCTTCTTCTTCCAAACTAATTTTCCAAAGGATTTTACTTCGAATCATCCAAATTGCTGCTATTCAAATGTAAATTGTAAATTAAATTGTAATAAAGCAAAATCTATTTAATAATTAATAATTTTGTCCATATTATTTTCAATTTTCGAAACTGAAAGAACTCTGTGCAAATGTAATTTTTTAACATCTTCTGTATTGATAAGTAAAGCAGTCAAGTCAAGAATTTGAATTGTAAGTAATTTTTCAGATGCCAAGACGAATTAACACGTGGGCATGTATATTCATAATAATTTATGGTTTATTTTCATGCGTTAAAAACAACTGGACTCAATGAGCTTAACTCCAATACTTTCTAACGCACTAGTTTCTATGATGCGAATGGACTCCTTATTTTTTTAAGTTCCTAAAAAGAATGATATATTCTGTTACAGGTTGGTGTATTTAGTTTTAATTTAATGAAAAGCAACGTTAAAGATTAAAAGAGTATTTTAAAATATCATTATTCTTTTCATTTAATGATTATTTTTAGGTTATAAATTAAAAGTTACCGAATAATGTAAAAAAATCACATAAAGCTTATTGCAATTAATAATACTCGATGAAAAATTATATCTACTTAACTTTAATAAATCAAATTTACAATTAATACCCCAAAAAGTATAAATACTTTTTTAATTAATTTTAGAACAATATTTTATTTGTCACGTATAATTATGCATTCATAAAATATGTATTTTTTCACAAGAAATATATTGATTTGAGATAATTTTTGACGAAATATTACATCGTCGACCTATTATATGAATAGTATTAAACTGTTAGATTATTAATTTAAATATTCCATCTCGTTAAGAAACTACACGAGAAATTTACTCATGTTTTAAAATAAAAAACGATAAAAAATAAAATTTTTTAAGTTCTTAGATATATTATTATAGCTTAAATTTTTTATATATTTTAAAAGCATACAGTACCATTAAAATTTTAATTTTTTAAACAAGCCCAAGGGTAGCATCAGTACAGGGGCAACATAAATGGATTTAGAGGCAACAATAAATTTTATTCTCTAATAAGATATTTTGGTATTAAATTAAATGGGACAATATTCTCTATTGTATCGTTTAAACTAGTCAAATATAAGCACTTTACTAAGTCACGATTAGTATGTTTGTTATAATAAAAATTTGTTCAAGTATATCCATCAACATATAAATATATAACTAGCACACGATGTCACCAGTGTATTATCTTTAATTTCAACCAATAATTTTTGTTAATTACTTAAAAAATAATTTTATTTACATCGTGATATTTTCTTTTGAAAAAATAAAATGTTTATTAATTATTCAATATCAATAATATAAAAAATAATAATCCGAGTAATAGTATAAATACTATATTATGCATAATATTAATATAAAAAATTTTTAAAAAACTTTAATAAAATATTTTATCATATATAAAAATGTATACATCATTTTTTATACAATAATAATTTTTTATCAACTATATAACCATTACCTTTAAGCTATTTAAATATTATTTAAAATAAATAAATACATCGTAATAAGTGTTTTTATTTGTGTTCGTATTATATTTTTATCATAACTTTGTTTCTTATTTTTTTAAAAATATTTCCCAATTCAATAATATACATTTAAAAATTCTGAATAAAATTTTCAAACTATAATATTCCAACTTCATACTTAACTTCCCATAATTCATAAAAGATAAGCAAAAGTGCATAACGAATTATTATAATACTTATAGCCCTAGCAATAGAGCACTTTTTAGGTCATGAAAAAAAAAGCTAATGATGCATATTAAAATGCGTAAAAAAATCAGTAGATTCTTATTTTCTAAAATACTATTGGTGATATTCGGGGGCTCTTTTTTATTAACAGTTTTAAGGAAAAAATGCATTTTTTTTTTTAACTTTTTTTGTTATAAAATGAAGAGCCTTTATTTGAATACTATAGTATAAATGGGTGATTTGTAAGTAATAACATTGTGAATAAAATTCATTTTTTCATAAACCGATCAAAAAATTAGAAGATGAGAAATTTTCCGAAAATCTGAAAATTTTTAAATTAATTAAAACATTTGTAATTTTTTATTTTTCAATATTTAGAACTTTAGTTTTGGGATATTAGAGTAATAGATATGCACGTCGCTTGTTTAAAATTTTAGCTATATCGAATTATTAGTTTTCGAGTAGTACTAATGTTAAAGATTTATGATACAAAGATTTACAAAGTTATTTTGAGCTCACTTTACCAGACGATTATAGTTTTTTCAACAGTTTTAAAAAATATAAAAGATATGAGACATTTGATAAATTATACTTAAAGTTTAAAAAGTTTGTGGTTGTTAAAAGGATGGAAGAGCGCCGATTGTGAAAAGACACAGCGTCGTACTTGAATGCTTGCTTAAAGCCAAGCTTCCACACAAAGTAGATGAAGATGGAGGAAGGAATCTTCTAGATTAACTAAAATTAAAAAAAAACTGTGGAAGTGTTATTTGTCGGTTCGGACGAGCGTACTTTCCGCCTCGGGTATAATGTATATGTGCAGTGTATTCAGCGTTCGAGTCATGCGTAGCTTTTGTAATAGTTAGCGGAAAAGGATATAAATAAAAAAATAATTAAAGAAATAAAAAATAAAAAACAAGATTGCTGATTGGCGTAGGATGACGCACCTCCAGTTTTCCGTTTTCACTCCGTGGATTTTATACAAATTAAACTTTCCACAACGTATACGATAATACGGGAAAAAAAAGTCACACAGTATTTGTCATTTGGCCATCATCCTACCGTATTACCATACCCCTGCATTTCCATAATTTTTCACCCTCATTAAATCCCTTTGAGGCCGAAACTTTAGTTCACAGAAAATAATTCTCCCGTTATTGTTCCAAAACTGAATCAGCATTCCATATTTTTATTCCATAGTGTGGTACATTAACAATATGGAAATTATTTTGGACTGGACTGGGAAATTAATTTGTAATAAAAGAGTTATAAAGTGCAAATCTATTCAAATTGGTTAAGATGATCATATGTATTATTGTGAAATAAGGCGCGAATCTCCATCTGGTTCGAATATGGAATTTGCACCAGGTCGCAATACCAACAGACGCGGCACCGAGGAAGCTCCCGACTACATGTAGTTACTTTGATACGAATTTTCCTCTTCTTCAGAAGGAAGTTTTCATATTTCAATGGCAGATTGAATGAATTACATAATATGATAAATAACGTATAATTACCGTTTTTTATTATTGAATCAAATCAATTCATGACTTAATTCTCCTTATTTTTTTACTTAAATTTACTTTAATGAGATAAGCAACTTGATCGCAAAATTATTTAACGGAAAGTAATGTTTATAAGAGATTCAGTGCATCTAATTTATTTAGAAATTAAGTCGTATTCTTAAAAATTTATGTTTGTACATTGCATTTAATAATTTTGAAATTTAAAAAGGTATATTAATAATTAAAAGATTTTTTTTATGTATTTAATTAATTATTTTTAATTAATTTCGTAAGTACGATTTTTTATGTGTATTGTAGTCAATACTAATTATTAGCATATTCAGGACTTTTTAATATTCTTCTTTATAAAATTGATGTTAATTGATAATATATATTTTAGAAAATAAAACTATTTAAACATTAATTTATCAAGTGATTTACGTATCATTTAATGCATAAATATTGTGTGACTGTCTGATACTCCAATTAGATCAAGCAATAGAACATTTTTTAAATCAAGAAAAAAAAACAGCTAATGATACATATCAAAATTCGTAAAAAAATTAGTAAATTCTTATTATAGCCTATGTAAGTACTTTCGTAATACGCACAGTGCATAAGTAATACCAATCTCATAATAATAAAATAAAAAGATTTAGTAATAAAATACAGTTGCAGTGCATCACCAGAAATTTAATGTGTAGAATATCGCTTACAGTTGTAAATAATGAAAGCCGTGGTCCAAAATAATATATTATTTTTTTCAAAGAACTGATTAGAATGTGCATTATTTAAACTGAGAGAACGTACTTTCAAATAATTGACCAAGAGTTGATTCAATATTTTATTGATTAATATCTTAATACTCCAAGCATATTGAAAATACAGAGTAGGTTTATCGAAAG
Source organism: Eupristina koningsbergeri (assembly GCA_018907245.1). NCBI lineage: Eukaryota > Metazoa > Arthropoda > Insecta > Hymenoptera > Agaonidae > Eupristina > Eupristina koningsbergeri. Next base: position 431,043 of record JACCHV010002776.1, read on the forward strand.
TACAAATAAATTTTTGGCCTTGTGATATAACTGTAAAATTTTATGATTAAACGTGGTTATTTAATGTTTGTGGGATTGATAAATTTCCTGTAAAATTTCGCAAATGAATCCAGTATAATAATAATAATAATTATGAATTAAATGAATGGAGCTCAAATTAAAGTTTAACACTGTAAGTAGTAAAAAGGCACTGGTCTCCACACTTCATTCATTGCTTTGTATTATTATTATTATTATTATTATTATTATTATTATTATTATTCATGCGAGTCCGAGCAATGACTTAGATAGAGCAAGGATTAAATTAACACGCATGAAATCCAATATGACACCCTTAATAAATCGAGCTGTACTAAGAGCCCGGCTATACCTTGTTCAATTTGCGAGAAGTAGAAAAATGAGATTTATCCAATAAAGTACCTAATTGCAATGTACTATTTAGTTCTCTTAGAAGATAATCGAACAATTTATAGTCACAGAACAAGATTATGATTTACTTTTGCGGATAGAGACTATTTGACATGTAATTAAATTGACAAAACTCCATTCAAAGTACACCGAATAAACCTCTGTTGTTTAAATTGATTGAAATAGATACGTATTCATAGTTCAGCTTTCACACAAAAAAGCGTCATATCATATAATATTAATAAGAGACTTGGCAAATTTAAGACAATAAACAACGTTGTCAATGTATTTTGAAAATAAAATAAGCTATTAGTTTTGATGTTCTCTAAGATTGGAGACAGACATTAATTGGGGAATTATTTTTCTTTTTGATTTCATATTATACGACAAAGAGAATTTAAGGCATGCACGTGAAATACCGTCTATATATTAAATATAAATTTTAAATAAAGAATGATTGTTGATAGTAAGGAATTTGGAGAAATTTTTATACATGGTATTAATTTTATTCAATTGCTTCAAAAATAGAAACAAATGAAAACTTTTTATATATCTATTTTTATTATTTAATTTAATATTTTTTTGCGGTCGAATATTTTTGAATGTTTTATGGATTAAGAAAAAAAAGACCAAATTGATTACGTACTTATATACATGCATAATTACAAATATTAAAATATAAAATTAAATGTACAAGTTAATTAGATATCAATAATGCATCATTTATTTTATTTAATACTTAATATTATCAAATATTCACTGTGAAAACCATCAAAATGAATAATTTTTGAAAGAAGCAATTTAATAGAATATTAGTGTCATATTAAATATAATAGTATCCTTAAAATCATATACAGTAAAGTATACATATTAAATACATGAAACAAATTTATTTTCAAATTTTGTACAATTTCTAAATAATTAACAAAGAATGTGAATGTATGAAGGACTTAAAAAATATTTTACAGCTAAATAATTGAATTAATTAATTATGATAGACATAAACATGAAGCTGTAAATTAGAATTAAATTCAATGATTTCTTGTATCACTTTCATATTTATATTTCTAAAAATATATTGTAAATTTATAGAAATTCTGCACAAAAAATTTATAATATATATAATCAATTTTTATATGAACATTTCAATAAATATTACAATTTTTAACTTTTATACTATTTCATAAATTTAAATTATATTACTTAATTAGCATTTGGTACATGTTTCTTATTCGTGCTTTAAAATAATAAATCAACAATTATTTTCATTTTATAATATTATAATATCTTAAATTTTATTTAATATCTCAATAAATATCAGAAAAAATTATTATAAATTCCAGCATTTCGGATTTGAACAATTTCAAAAAGTTTTAGAACATTAAATACTGATCGTAATATCAATGTTTTTGATATTGCTTAGTTATTAATATTAAATATAGTGTTACCAATGATAACTAAATCACCATTATATTACGTAATACAATACTATTCAAAATCTTTTTTTATATTATTAAAAAGCAATTTGCTCATTTATTTAAAAAAAAAAATCGATTTACAGATCAAAAAATCTAAATGAACTCGATGAGGTAGTACTAATTATAAAAAATATTTGAATCGCAATTTAACGATAACCGAATGGGTACTTACATTTTATGACTTTACATTTCATCCCATGAACAATAAATTTGATTTCAAATGAATTTTATTTGTAATATTATGGAGAATTTTTTTTAAATATCTTATGAATATAAGATTTATTAAAAAAAAAAAAAATATCACTAAAAAGGACAATGACTATTTCAACTCTTTTTGTGCAATATTGTTAACTTATACATTGCACTATAATGAATGATATGAATTAAAATTCAAAGTAATATTTTTAAACAGTTACTTCAGTAAAAATAATTAAAAAGAAATGATGATTAACATATCTATGTACTTAAAAATAAATTACTATATTTATACTTCTATTTCAGAATAACACTAAACATATTTAAATTTGGATAATATTCTGTGTTAATTCATAACATTTTCTTAAAAAACAGAAAACTAGGACACAAATTTTCCTATAAAATGTTATATTTCATCAATTAAATATATAAAATTATACAATTTTAAATTACAATAAAAAGTGTATAATATATCCAATAAATGGTAGTAATATGATTTATGAACATTTTTTTAATGATCGTGTCAAGTTTTCATATAAGTTTAATTTTATATCAATTTATTATATCGTAAACAGGTGTCTATTCCAAATTAAGTTGACTTTGCTGTAGAAGATTCTCATGTAAATCGTATGAGTTTTGATCATTTATTTTTGACTAACTTCACTTGCATTTTTTGGTGTTTAACTATGTATTTATTGCTTTCATTTTAAGATGAAAAAATTAAAAAAAATAGTCTAATCAATATATGATATATTTTTTTGGTACCAATGATATTAATTAGTAAATAAAAGAATTTTTAAATTATGGTATTAATTCTAAATTGATAACTATTATATAAAAATAGTTATGGTTGTAATAATAGTACTACTATTAATAACAACAACAATAATAATAATAATAGTAATAATAATAATAATAATTTATCATAAAAATATATGGACATATTCCTTTCATGTACATACATGTAAAGCATTAATAAATGTATGAAAATGTATTTGCAAGTAAATAATGTTACTTTTCGGAGACTTAATACTATCAATTAATACTATGTTGTTAAAATTTCATTTCTATAAATATATTAAATAATTGAATGTATACCAATTTTATAATGCTTTAATTAACAATGCTACATTAATTATATTACTACATGTATATATTAAATAAAATACTTTCGTTAAAGTATTTATTTTTATTTATAATTCTTTGTCATTTCAAAAACAAATTAAAATATTATATAAAGTATTTACATTAAAAATGTATTTTTTGCACATCAACCATCTGTTGGAATACCAACTGTTTCGTTCTTCACTTATTTGTAAAATTATCTTTTCTTTTTGTGTTGTTTTATTTAATTATTTTTTTTTTATTTTTCATTCATATGATTTTTATAAATAATATAGTGAGTAAAGCCTTACTTGTAAAGAGAAAATAACTTTTTCATCTGAGATAAAATATGATTTAAATCAAGTTTAATGAAAACAATTATATGCAATATTAATTTAAGGCAGGTTGTTTTAAAAGGTCTATAATATAAATAAAAAATATAATATAAATTCATTAACATAAAAGAAAGTAAATTAAATATTACAGTTTTATTTGAATGCGAGTTTGTAATTCAGAATTTACTTTCAATTATTATTATAATTGAACAAAGAAATATTTATAGGCTATAATTTTAAGGAATAGCTTAACCATTTTGTATTTAACATAAATGTTTTATGTTTATATAATTTATTACCGATTTTATATTGAAATAAGTTCCATTATTATATGAATAATTTATTTATTTCTATCTAAAAAAGGCATCATAAAAAACAAAGTAAAAATCATTAATACATTTAGTATAAGCTAATAAAATTAATTTGTTTGGTAATGTTTTTAATTATTATTCATTTAAGCATGCTTATTTAAAATCTAATTACCTTAATTTAATGAATTATATTGGTTGATAATTATACATTATATTATTATTAGATTGTTGGAATTAAAAGGATGTTTTATAATTTAGCTATTTTAATTCCTTATTTGTGTTTCAGGAAATTAAAAGTTTAAAAAGGTAAATGTTAAAGATGCCACAAGTAGTATGGCTTTTATCTTGTAACAATAGAATATATGAATTTAGCGAAATTACTAATTAATAAAAGGTCAGAATACAAGAGTACAGTATAGGAATTATTCAGTAAATTGGTATTATTTATAAATTGAAACCATTAAATCTGCTGAAAAGTGAAACAAACAAATCACACGATAATTTTAAAGATGTGATGAATGTTGTAAAAAAAAAAATTTGAAAATGGTGTAATTTTATTAAAGTTGGAACTAAAACTTTAAATTCTAGCGACGCACGTGCATTCAAGAAGAAGAGTAAGGAAATGAAGAAATAAAACAATTAAAAGCGAGAGCCCATGCACATGCATTTTGCCTTTAAGACGAGCGTCGGACCTCCTAGAAAGCGGGTGTATATGATTGTGCTTCTATTTCTTTCTCTCCCTCTCGCTCGCACGCTGCCTCTCGCCGTCGCCCTTTATCGTTCCCCCTTCCCCTCACCCACTCACACCGTTCCTCGGCGCTCTACTCGCTATTTCCATCTTCGGTGTCGCCGCGGGTCAAGAGATTATATTCGCAACCTCCTCCCCTTCCGCCAACTCCCCGCCCTGCCCACCCATTCCCCCTTCTTTCTGCCCCCTGTGCCCCGTTTCGCTCTTCCCCGAGCCCTCGTCCCTTCATTCCTTACCCTCGTCCCGATTATTTGCTGCAGCCGTGCGATAATAAATTGTAGGGATGCCGCAATTCGCAGTTGTTCGCTGAACCGCTTTGGTTATACTTCGGTGTTGCCCTTTTACTATCTACATATCCCCGCGACATCGAGAAATTCGTTAACTGTTGAATTAACTCGATGCGTGTTAATTAGCTGTGCAAATAATAATCGTACTTGTTATTTTATTTAAATCGCTAAGAATTGGTTATTTATGGGCGATCATGTAATGCTCACCTTCGGTATTCCGGCAATATTACGAAGATGCAGTGTCAGTTGGACAGTATTTGAATCACTTTAATACGTATATTATAATACATCTGATTCGTGCAATCATACCGAAAATTTATGGGCTTTTTCAGCTCGATCAAATGGCTTTTCTCCTGATCCTTTTGCCTCGCATAGAATGTTTGATATGGCTCAATTCTTTTTTTTACTTTTTAATCGATGATATTACAAAAAGAAATAAAATACATACCTAATTTTTTTAAACAAGAATCTGAAATACCAAAGTTATTTATTCAATGCCAATTCCATTTATTCATACCAATATAAATGTTCAATATATAAATATATTCTCAATATATATATATAAATATATATATTGAGAAATTTTTAAATTAGAACAACGAGATACTTTACACATTTTCTTTAAAAAAACATTACCAAGATTGCGTCAATTTTAATAATAAATAACTATACAAAATATCACCAGAATCTAAAACTCATTTTCTAATAAGAAAACTGATAAATTTTTCTTGACTCGCTTATCGATCTGTTTGTAAATTGAAGTTGTATAATTTTGACAATGTGCATAAACAATTAATCAAAGTTGATGTGCAGCCAATCCATTTTTTACTAAATCATAAAATGATAATGGATTTTAATCATTCGTCTTTTAATTTTTCACATCGCATGCATGATTATACAAATCACACAACGTCCTTATTTATAAACTGATAAGCATAAATCTTCTTGACAAATTAGTCAGTTACCATGTCATTAAAATAAACTAATTTCTTCGGTACTTAATATGAATTGAAGATGTACCACAATGCGTTCCTTATTTATTCAGTTATATAGATATATTAACATATTGTAATGAGAACAGTATAGGCTTATTTTGAATTACCCAAGTAAGTTATTTATCTCCCTGTTGTACTGTTAAGAGCTCACATGGATACATCAGTTTAATTATTGCGTCATCAAAATGTTACGATAGTATATAAACAATGCCTTTTTCACAATACAAACCTTGTTTGTTGTACAGGATTTTGCGATATAGCAAAGATGTCAATTTCATTCCGAAAATGCTTTGTCAGTTGTTTGCAGAAAGGTCAATGTGAGTGAGCAGCTTGAGATCAATGCGTTGGATAAATAATCTACCTTTGAATGCGCATTCGAAAAATCTTATTGCACAAAACAAAACCATTAACTCACAATCGTGAACTTCACATCTATTTTGGATTTCGCTGAATTTTGTTAAAAAGAAACTAAAATTTTATCATTGATCTCTAATTAATTATTTGAGAATGTCTTCAATTATTATAATCTATCTGTTAGGCGTGATACTTAATTTTATTTATGTATCCATTAGAAATACGTAAATTAAATTTCAATTAATAGTTTGAAGTTTGTGAAAGATTGTTTTAACTCTAAGAATATTAAATCTAATTAGATCAACATTCACATTGTCAAAGTTGTAATGAATATCCTTTACAATTTTTACAACTGTATTGCAAGACCTCGTATATCGATTATAGAACGGGGAGTCGTTTTTAATTTCAGTTTAGAAAAGTAATTATACTAAGTAGAAAGTAATGTTAATGATAATTCAAAAAATAATTTTCGATAAGAACAATAAACAATAGATCTATTACATTTTAAAATCAACCATTCAAAATTAAATACTTGAGAAGGATCTTGAGAAGAGTATTATGGTTCATCTTATTTATAATCTCTATGAATGTACAGATTTTTTAATATTATAATATACATTGTTTTCACTAATTCTGTTAAGCTATTATATAATCTATTAATAATATTTTAGAATCACTAAACCACTTGATTTAAATATGTACCTATATATATATATACACTTATTAATTTTTACCAACATAAATAATAAGCAAACTCTTTTAAAATGAAAATAAAACTTTTGCATTATCGCTTCACATAGTAACACAATTTGTTCCCCAAAATTATATGAGAACCGAACTGCAATATCTTTTATATTATTTAAATTGAAATGAATAGAATTTATCCCCAATTATATTTTATTAATATAATTATAAATTAGCATGGAAACGTTACTAATTTAAGGTTTAAAATTACAAAGTAATTAATTTTATAACTTATCCATTTTATTTTATTAATTAATAAGGAATATAGAAGTCAAAAAAAATATATGTATAAAAAACAATGAACAAAAATATTTATAATAATATACCATATGATATAAGCAAGCAAATAAAATCCTTTTTTTCTTTCGATATAATAATATTGCAATAAATAACAGAAGAAAAGAAAATAAGATTTTTATGAGAGGATGGCAACCAGATAACACGGAGAATATCAGACCTGAAAACTAAACAGGAGTACTTGATATTACTGAAAGATGAATTCAAATAATTAAAACAATCTACAGGCTCAGCCTCAGAAGATACGATATTATATATCAACAATACAATATATCAACCAGTTGATTCGATAACAAAATTGAAAACCGACAAAAGCGTAACAAATGGCTGAAATATTTTAATTGTCAATATATTGATATTTTTTATTATCCATATGGACGTATGTATCTGAGTTTATAATACGATGGCTTATATATCTCTGAACAAATTATGTAATTATATTTCTTACAATAAATGAGCTGATAAATATATTTATAACTAAAGAATAATTATAATTTATGATTTATAAAAGTATATAATTATTTTTTAAATAAAATATCAATAAAGGTTAACATTTAAAGTAATATTACTGACTATTAATATTACAGATATTTTAAGTTAATTTAAAGCAATAGAAGATTACTATGAATAAACATCTGAATCAATACATACATATATAGAAAATCAAACCAGTGTAATTAAAAATATAACCAGTAAATTCTTTAACAACGGTATTGCAAATTATAAAATCATTTTTAAGTGTGAACACTGCCAAAAAATTAATAAAAAAAAGTTTTTTTAATTTTTTAAGAGTTACATAAAAATTAATAATTCCATATTATAAAGCTAAATCATTGCATAATAATATTATATAAAAATTTGTAATTAAATATCTGACAAAGTTTAACTATTTATTTAAATATTAATGATTTATGCGTATTTATAATTATAAAAAAATTAGAAAAACATTTAATATTAATTCTCAAATCTCTTTTTTAAATTTAAAGGACTAATGAATTATGAATTATATATTAACTATTATATATATATTATACTAATATATATATATCAATTTATTGTAGGTAAAATAATAAATCATATCAGTATGATTAAGAAAAATCTCTAAAAATTATATGGAATTCTTTTTATTTTATGTACAATTTAATAAATAGTTATTAATTTATTTTAACAATCTAAAGGTTGAATCATTTCAATCAATTGATAGCATAAGTAACTGGTTAAACTACTGGGAATTCATAATTTTTATTCAAAAAATTTCAATATATTCTGAATTCATTATATTCTACGGTAGAAGTATTTGCTTGTTTTTAAATAATGTTCACCATCATCATTTATCTAAACTAGTCCTTCCTCTCCCAAGGTACTGTTATATTATATTTGATTTATTTCAATTTTCAATTTATTTATTTATTCGAATAATTATTAATCTTCTTATTTTATATTCAATGCTGATAAGAAAATAGTTGCAAATTTTTTTCATTTGTAAATAATAAATTTTATTTATTTTTTACCATTACTACTTACATACCATTACTAATAAGATACGTATGCTCTTTTATTAATGTCATTAATTTGAATAATAATCTTTTAATTGGTAATTGCATTATATTAAATTTAAATATTATAGTTAAATAATAATACTATAGATGTAATGATTATTAAAATTAAAAAAATTTAAGACTATTATATTTTTAATCTTTTTATATACTTCTAATATGTTATAGACTCTTAATGTTGATTCATTTTCAAGTGAACAAACAACTTGATTTAGTTCAGAATTTTTACCAATATTTTAATATATAAAAATACAGTACATGTGTTCTTTTTTGAGTAAATAATGTAATTTAATTTTAACAAATCTTTTTAATAAAAAGAAATTAAAAATAAATTACCGGTACTTTAAAAATTTATAATCTTCAAATTAACGAAAATGATTTTAATATAGATTTTTTTCTAATAATTAAATTAATAATAAAAAAGAACTTTCAATAATGTAAGTAGAATAAAAAACAGATATGTTTCAAAAATGTAAACGATAATTTAAATTATTAAATCAATAAGTACTTTATAGAATAATTTATACAAGAATAAGGCAATATTGAAATTTTATAAAATAATTATATTTTTTATGTTGTTACTTGATAGATTAATTTTTTTATTATTTATTTCGGAAAATTTTTTTCTATTTGTCCCATTTTTTTTTTTTTTTAATTTATAATCATTAGAAGCGTCAGGATTTTGCTTCACGCAAAGGATGTTTTTCAATTTTGAGACGTGGGCTGATGAAACGACTAGTGGAATAGAACTACATGTATGTGGTACAATTTTGACTTACGGCTTGTTAAAAATACTCTGAACACCTTTCAATGTTAAAAAAAGATTTTTAAGGGTAAGTGTATGCATGTATTGATAAATTCAAAGTGCCATCGATTACTCTAATTCTTAACTCAAAATTTTGTGCATACATTGGACATTGGAATCGATTCGGCTTGTTTTTGGGTGCTGAGAATGGGAATAGTCGGTGACCTTTTTAAGAGCCTTATTGTAATTTTGCTAATTACAATTTAAACATAATTTTATCCTTAAAGACTTTTTTTAACATTTAAAAGTCTTTACAGTATTTTATCAAACTTTAAACAAATTTTTATTACATAAAGTTGTAGCAACAGTCGCTCTATCGCGTCGTGTCACAAAACTGCAAAACATCCTTCGCGCAAAATCCTGCCGCTCCTAATGATTGAAAAATAAAAGAAAAAAAGGACAAATAAGAAAAACTCCGCCGCACATTTTATGACCTCCCCGAAATTGCTATGACAAATAATGGCTTAAAAAAAAAAAAAAAAAAATTCAATACTTTTTTTGACACAACATGTATAAAGTTTAAATATTGATTTTATTTGTTTTTGCTTATCGATTACTTTATGTAAAAATAAAATTTAAAAACTATTTGAATTAAAAATGAATTCAGATCAATATTGATTTATTTCAAATTACTTCAGAAATATTTTTAATAGATAGCGTAGCGTTTAATACGTTCACTTTTTATTGGAAGGGATTCAAGACGATATAAAACATTTTTTCTCTGTAAAATTCACTAAAGATGTAACATTGGTATTAAATTTATATAGCACTAATTTATATATTAATATTTTTGTTAATTATAAAACAATGCGGCTTCGCGAATATAGATTTGTGACGCGTTCAAAAAATCATGATATTATTCGATTATTTGCGTAAAAATATAAAAACATCTCTCGCCCGCTATTATATCTAATCATTCTCTTTCTCTCTGTATCTTTGTTGAGAATTAACAGCATTGTAATTTATCGATATACTTCTTGCTTATTATTTCACGTGACGCAAGATATATTTCGCAATAAAATAAAAAAAAAAAAAAAAAAAAAAAAAAAAAAAAAAAAAAAAAAAATTAGCAGCTTACGTCTTTTTTTTTAAGAACTTGACGGGTCTACTGAGTCGTCATGCGAGCTGGACCGAAACAAAGACATGATGATCAAAGAAAAAAATTTCAAGAAATCCAGGTTGGGTTAGTCGTCGTGCGCAGCTATCCTGGCAGGTCCGGTGGGTCGACGTGCGAGCTGGACCTTGGGACGTACCTGAGCCCTCGTGGGTTAAACGAATTATGAATTTTTGATTTGCGACGGCGAGGGTGTTTTGAGATTTAGTTAGATTTGTATTGACTTTTTCCTTCTTAGCAGGAAGGAGGTTTTTTTGGCCAAGGACTGAAGCTTTCTGTGAAAAGCTAAAATAGGGAGAAAAAAGTAGTGTGTGAGTTAAATAAACCAAACATAGGAGCGGTTAGATTAATTAGTAGGGAAAAAAGTGAAGCCACGAGGAGAAATTCGGCGAAGAAATGAAATCGGCGAGCAAGTGTCGGCATTCTTAATCAGTACATCCGAGAGCGAATACACTCAAAGACATTATGTGTTTTAGAAATAAAAATTGTCTACAATTAAATCATTTATCATTATTAATCATTTTCACCTTATCATCATCTCATTTAATATTTTTAAGTATATTTATTTTTTGTATCTTATCGATAGAAGGGTAAGTATTGCGCTTCGATTTTAGTTATAATTTTTTTAAAATATACATGGTGCATCCATGAAGTATCGAGTTTTTTTTTCATTTTTCGCGTATTCGTCATAGAAATTCGGGAGAGGTCTTAAAATGTCGACAAACTCTTTCCTCGTTTGTCCTTTTTTTTGTTTTGTATTTTCGATAATTTGAAGCGGCAGGATTCTACTTCGCGCGAAGGGTGTTTTTCAGATTTTTATGACGCGATGGAGCGACTACTCTAATAGCGTTACATGATAAAATTTGTTTGCAATTAAAAAAAAACTGTAGAAACGTATAAAATGTTGCAAGAAGCATATGGACATAATTGTATGTCATAATCGCAATGTGGAAAATGGCACAGAGCTTTTAAAGAAGGTCAAGAAAGAATCATCGACGAGCCTCGAACTGGACGACCAAAAAGCTTTCGAATGGCTAGGAACACCCGGCGTGTGTTAGAAATTTTAAATTCAGACCGTTTTAATTATTAGAGTAATCGTGGAAAAACTGAATTTTACGCGATCTACGGTGTACTATATAGTACAAACAAAATTTATAAATATCGAAATTTTTGAAAAACATCAAAGCTGAAGAGTTTGAAATGCATTTAAAATTTGAAAAACACGTCTTCAAAAATGTGTTGATACGTGAGGAAATTATTTTAAAGAATTAAAAATTTTTATTTTACCCTGTTTATAAGTCCACCAATAAATAATTTTTCAAAAAAGAAAGGTAAAAATTTTTTTTTTTAATTTTTGAACAAAACATTCTCGCGTAGTGGTTTTCCGCTAATCGCTTCAGCGCGCCGTGTCAAAAATTTGAAAAACACCCTTCGCGCGAAGTAAAATCCTGCCACATCTAATTATCGAAAAAACAAAAAAAAAAAAGGGAAAAATGCGAAAAGAGTTTGTCAATATTTTAAGACCCCTTTCAAATTTCTACGACCAATAATCGCAAAATGAAAAAAAAACTCGATACTTCGTGGATGCACCATGTATGTATTATATAAGTTTCTTTAAATGATAATCAGATATTAAATTTCTACAGACTTATAAAGTTTCGATAATATGTAATTGAATGATATTCTTAAAAAATCAGTGCCTAATATTCTTAAAAAATGTTAACGTTATTTATATAAAAAGTACACATTCAATCATTTAATAAGATGGAATTTTAGTCTTTAAATTTATTGTTGTATTTTATAATACAGTGATTGCACATTTACTCTTAGACTGAAGTCCAAATATAAAACTACGATCAGAATTGTATCTGTAAAACAATGTTAAAATTATTATTGGAAATGACAAATAAGATGCAATGGGAACAACAAATAAAAACTAAAGCAATGAATTTACCACCCATTTCTTGAAAAATGTTCTTTAAGCTAAGACTTTATCTTTTATTTAAGTATTTTTATTATTCTTATTTATTGCATTATTTAGGAATTATTAAAATTGAAAGGATTATTATTTACGTATTGTAAATCTAATTACTATTTGAAAAGAAAAAATGTTCAAATATCTCTGAATGCTAATTTACTCCTAATTACTTACAAAGTACTAATTAGTTATTTTCGAGCTGGAGAGCACATTTGAAATGACATAAAAATCGTTAGGAATAGAAACAAAAATGATTTCTATTTTTTTTCAATCTTCTTCTTCGAAAGGAGAGAAGGAAAAATAATCGCATTACATTAGAAAAATGGCTAAAACCTGGTATGTCTCCACCCTTTTAGATTCGCCTTTGACATCAAAAAAGGCAATCAGCTTCCGCCTCTCTCTCGCACGGCATTTCTTGTTTAGAATGGAACATAAATTTCGGGAACTTTGCAAAAAATCGCAGCTTCCCGGAGTACAGAGGAGCGCCTGATCATTACCTCCGACCTCCAGGATGTCACATTGGCGAGACCGGGAGGAGTGTGGGATCGTATAGACCGGGTTGAGAGGGTGAACCTGGACGTGCCTCTCTCGGCCTCTCTCATAAGGATTGTTTTCTTCCTTCTCGTGTCGTGTGCATATGCACATGTTACCTCGAAGATGGATTTATTCGACTACCGTCCCTTTTTCCCGAATAAACGTCCTACCTTTCAAGAGAATCAAATGTGCGAGCTCCCATGTATCAACTTTTATGAGAGCTTGAGCTTTCTCCTTTAATAATTTAATTGTTAAAATTGTATTTGTGCAAAATTTAACAAGTCGGCTATTTTTATAAAGTCGTGTTCTATTTTTATAGGAAAAAGTGCCTCAGTGCTGGGTGATTCGGAAAGTGAAAGTATCTTTAGGACTCGAGCTGAAGATAAGCTTCTGGTGTCCAGAAGAAATAAATTAAATTTTAATCTGAGAACCTGATATCGAAACCTGTAAGCCGTACAACACTGATAAAGAAGAGATTTTAAATACTTTGAAAATTATATATTGATAAATTATAATACTTTTATTACTTCTGTTTATTGAAAAGATGAAGTACTGAAATTCTAACCGTATCAAGCTTTTCAGATATTTTATAAAGTAACTAATTCTTTCCTGAAATTTCAGTACTTTCTTTCTTTAGATTTATATTGTTTAAATGTAAAAAATACAATGAATTTATTTATCCATATCTCATCCAATAATTCATACATTTAATAAAATACATCGTGTTCCATTGAATGTACTAAAATAATCAATTTCAATAAATTTAACATCAACAGTGCTAAATTTATTTAAATATTATTTCTAATGAACTTGAAGGAGCTACTCGCCTGGCAGGCTTTTAAACTAGGGTAGAAAAGAACAATATATGAATAGCGAGTACGGAAAATAATAATCTAAAACTAAAATAAATATTTATCACTGGAGCCATGAATTTTCAATGTGAAATTTACAATTTAATTTTAAGTAGATTCCTAATGTCTTTCAAAACTTTAATGGATCATTACATTTACTTTAATAAATCAAGTTATTCGCGTTTAAGGTGTTTCTTTTTCCCCCAAGTTTTATTTTTAATTCAAAATTAAATAAAAAGTTAAATAAAAATTTTACTCAAAGCGTTAATGAAAAGTCATAAATAATTTAAATTATATTTAAATTAATAAAATTAAATTACAATCTAACAATAATATTTTGCAACTATTAAAAATAAATTTCAGTAATAAGCGAATAAATTCTAACGTCAAAGTTTAATTTGAAATCATATAAAACTAATTTATAAAATATACTTAACGTAATTGTTTTTCAATTTTTATAAATTATTGTAAATATGTTTTTTATTCATATAGTATAATTATTTTATTTAACTTTGTAAAATTGGTACGTATAAAGGGACGCATATTAAGTTACAGTAGTGATACAATATTATCCATTAGAACGATCATTTTCGCTACGTCTACCATAGAAAATTATTTTTTGCGATTTTACGTTTTACTTTTAATTTATACACATGTAGACTTGTAATTATTTGTTCACCTTCGAAGGAAAAAAAAATATATTTGAATACAGTTATTCAATTTATTAGATGAAAAAAAATAGATTTTAATTATAAATTAAAAAATGTAGCATACTAATTAAGTAATTATTTTCTTAAAAGATTTTTTACACAAACATTTTATGTCAGGCAATCATTACTGTATTTATTACTAAGAATCTCTGGCCAGACTGACTCAGATTAATAGTCATGATTTTCGTAACGATTGCTAGATGAAAATTAGTCTTCTAATAATCGTATAAAATTTGCTAAACAACTAAGTGAACTAGAACTGAATAATTTGAAAAGTTCTATTAATTCATAAAATAACATTTCCGTTATTATTTAGTTCAGAATTAATAGAAAAATTTGGATAAATCATAAACTGTTTTAAAGAATCGTTCAACTTAGAAATAGAAAATAGCTTATAAATAATTAAATCGTAGTAAATATGATCAAATTATTTCAATATAATCTCTTCAATAATGGGTACAGTTAATTTAAAATCTGTATTTATAAAATTTAATAAAGTTAATTTTACATTACAAAATAGTAAAAATTATTTTTTATTAGTGGTAATGAATATCATACATTGTAAGAAACAATCACAGTAAACAAAAATTAAAAAAAAATTGAAATGAAATAACGAGGATTATGAAATTTTATAATAACATTCTTCTTTATATAAAAAAAAACAGTAACAATATAAAACATAAATTGATTGAATCATAATGTATTTTACGTAATACGTGGAAAACTTCAAACATAAATTGATGCTGAGCAAATTTAAATTTATTTTCCATTTTATAGTGTATTGTACTCGTATTATACTTAATTTATGTTTACGATATTAATATTACAAGCGAAATTAAAGAAAAATATTTTTACTTCTCCTATAGATAAAATTATAAAATAATGATTGAAATTTATTTTCTAAATATAAAAATTTAATAATGTTTTAAAATTATAAATAGTAATCAGGGTAATCAATTATCATTTAAAATTTTAAAAGGTTTCCAAGGATGACAAAGTATGCAGAAATTTGATCTTTTCGAAAAGAAATACAGTCAAACAGGTAGAGCTTGTAAGTAAAATTCAACAGTAAGTCAAATTAGATCTCATTTATTAAGATACATTTATTGATATGTTTATTTACATTGCAGAAAAAATATTTAATGCATATCAATATTAATCAATATTTATTACAATTATTTATAAATAATTATTTCATATAAATAATGATACTTAAATAATTGATAAATTTAATTTTTCAATAATAATTCTTCAATTGTGTTACTGATGGATTATTTTTTAGGTAGAATAATTATTACAATTGAAATGAAAAATGCTTCTTTATATTCCAAAATAATATTTATAGTTTCAAGTATGTGATATTTAACATTGAGTAAGCAGAAAAGTAATGAAAAGCAATTAAAGGGATGTAAGAAATTACATTTATAAGAAATATTCAATGTATTAAATCATTCAAATTACACGATTTAATATTCATTATTTTTAAATTGCTAAAATATTGATTAATAAATGTTAGAAAGAAGCATACTGTATTAATCCTCATGTAATACAATAGTTCTTTTTTTTTTGTATTTTACTTAATAAATTTTCTACAAATTTAATTTTAAACTATTTTAAATTTAAAATTTTAAAAAATTATTAGAATATCTAATGATTTTTGTAGATAAATTTTTTCTTATTTTACAAATGGAATTTTTAATAATAATGTTAATAGTTGATTATATAATATTTTTATGCTATTTAAATTATTGCACATTACAATGAATAGATTTGTACAGTTTTGTTGAAATAAATTATTTTCTAATATAAATTAACAACGGAGTAGCTTATGATTGACAATGCGACATATAGTGTCGAAATGATAATAAATAAATGTTAAATAATATTATCAAAAAAGCCTCGAAAACTACAAAGAATAAATTAATATTGTATTTTTTCATTCACTCCACCATAATACAGATATTAATTTCAACCAAAATTTAAATGTTTAAGAGTGATTCATATAATTATTTACAATTAATCAATAATAATTAAAAATATGAAATACGTTTTATTAATGCAGTTATTATTATGAGCTTAAAATTCTTAATAAATAATTAAATAAACTCATTATACGAGTACTTCAATTAAAAACTTCAGTGAATATATGCAAACTGAATAAAAAATTTTAAAACAAAGACAATATCAAAAGATCAACAACAGAAAAATATTGAATAAGCAAATGAGTTCTATAATGATAATGAAACCCAAGTAAGTTTGGTTAGTAATCTTTTTGTTTGTATAAAACTTAGTTGTGTAATTAAATAAAAGCATTTTTATTTATTTAATCGAAAAACTAAATTATTCTAAATTTTTTATACCTTTAATAAAATCGCACATAATAATTTTTTAAAAACTATTAATCATTACAAATTATTTAGATTGTATTATTATTTATATCTTAGATTTTTTATTACGTTGCATGTATAATAATATTCGATATTATCGTATAATTTGGAAATTTTTTTATATTCTTAGTTTTGTAAATTTAATCTAATACTTTTTTACATTACATTTGTGTTTATTTAACAGACTTTTTACTACATATAATTTTATTACATATAAATAGAATAGTTATATATAATGATATTTTTAAAAAATTTATTTCATGCATATTATGTTGCTATTATCAATTCACTCTAATGAGTTTTAAATTTTGAAAATGTTACTTTGCAAACAGGTTATTATGTATTTTTTCCTATTTGATATTTCTTTATTATTTTCTATTCTTGTATTGTACATATTATGTTCTTTCTGCTATAGTTAAGTACATTTTTTAATATTAATATCGACGAACATCGTTATAAAAAAAATGTACAAATGCAATAGAAAGAAAAGCTAAATTAAACGCAAAATATTTAATATAAAAGGTACTATTAATTGTAACGCGTCTTTTTAACCATTTTCATACTAAGTAATTCTTTCCGACAATTGTATTATTTATGACTCAAGAACTTATAATTAAATCTGTGTTAAAAATTTGAAGTTTTGACAACGAAAATATTAATGTAATTAAATATTAATATACGTACAAGTAGATAATATAAACTATTTGTGTATAATACCAAAATGTTATTTTATATACGTAACTATTATTTGCATACGTTTCACATAACATGTTTAAAAAAATTTTAATAGTATTATTTTCCATTATTTAACTACATTTAATTTTAAAAAGCAAAATAAAAACTTTAAAACTTTTTTAGATGAAAAAGTTTAATTTATTGAAATATTTTATAAATAAAGTTATATATCCCGTAGGTTAAGTATGTAATTTAATAATTGACATTCATACTCTGCCCTAATTTTTACAATAAATTTACCACTTCATATTCTTAAATATTCAATAAGTAAAATTTTAATGATTGGATAATTTTATCTGTTACTCATTAATAAGAAATTTATATATATATTTATATATATATTTATAAATATTTTTTTGGTAATAAGCAAACTTTTAACTTACATGCAGATGGTTTTATTTTTTTATTTAAATTAAATTTACGTTGAGTAATACTCCTACACTTTAGATCATTAAAAATTTATATTTAATAAAGAAAATTTTTAATTAGTTGTAATTATGTAAGTTTTAAATGATAATTAAAAATTAAATTTAAAATCATTGAACCTTATTAATTTATTAGATTAGAACGTCTATGCAAGTAAATTTTTTAAAAACTATTAATTTATTTGGACAGGTAGTTTAATTCATTGTAATTTCACGACTATAAATAAGACCAAGACAAATTTTTTTTAAAAATCAAGCATCAATCATGCATGAAAAATGCAGTAATCGATGTTAAATATAAGGCTCGCTATATTGGATACAAAAAAATCCCAAAGTATGTGTAACTTCAAACCAATTATAGAATTGAAGATTATTTTTATATTAAAATAAATGTATTGAAATAAAAAAGAGGATAATGATTGATGTTAGTACAGTGTTATACGTAATTTAGTTTATTTTCCCAGAGAACTAATGTGCATCCTAATAATTGACAGTGATTATCGCAATTCGGGTGCATGATTAATGCACTTTCATCGTGCAATTTTGCCGCACGCTATTTTTATAAGTTCCTATCATAATTCTTTCGCATTTATGTTGTGCTTTAACCTTCGTAAGCATCTACCACAAATTTCTTTTAATTTTTACTCGTGTATTATTTCATATTTTTTTTTCAAATTGATGATTTTATGCATAACTGTTGCAAAATATTGGAGTGCACAAAAAACAAAACATAATTCGAGTTATAAATTTAATAATTATGACTCAAGTTGAAGCTCTCTTACTGTTCTATTGTGCTTTTTCACAATACTTTTAAATGATACTCAAATATCTTAATGCGAATGGTCTGGATCCTCTCTGGGTTTCATCTCGATAGATCCATAGCAATAACTTTGCTTAAGCCGACCGATGATATTTTTGAAAAAAATTGATGAGAATTTGCCAAAATTACCTTGATTTATCGGTTTTGACAAGTTGATGGTTGATACAATCGCGTCTTTAACCTTTTTATTGTCCTGAAGGAGATGGAAGACTGCTGTACTGCGAATAATGTCTTACCTCATTAGCAGAGAGCAACTCTTTGCGATTATAAATTTCTGGTCAATCTCCTTAACAACTCGTTATGCATTTCAGAGTCCCAAAAAGTGCATTCTCGCTTCTACTCCGTTAGCATATACTAAATACAAATGACACTTTCTCAACCTCAAGTGTGAACATATTGCATATGCAAATGTTCTGCAGATTTATATCTAAATTCTTCAGAAGTATTTTGACGTAGAAGAAGGTAGGACTGATCAAAGAATACAATCCATTCATTCATCTGGTCCTCTTAGTCTCAATTCGAGGATTTATATCAACACACTTTACTGTCACCAACGCCGTACCAGTTTGCAAGACCAAAATATCTTGCACACGTATGGTGATTCAAAATTTAATAATGTTCTCGGTTCCTTTCTGTCCTTAATAGAATTAAGAAAGTGCTTGATTTTGGCCTGACTATTCCATTATTTTTATTGACTCGATGCACTTCAATGACCAAAAGCAAGTTGCACATTGTTAAAAATTTTAAATTCAGGCTCAAGATGTGCGTTCGATGATTGGAGGGATGCACGTGCAATTTTGCAAAGAACGAAACTGCATGGCTATATATGGACTTGCATAGATTTTATTTTCTGAGCGTGTCTCATAAATAAAGTCCTGTGCATAAACGCGCCAAAGTATCTTATATATTTTTTCAAAGGGTCCTTAGGAGACCCTGTGCAGGTGGCGCAAAAGAATTTTTCGTTTTGGTGACGCATACCGAAGTCGGATGAAAATCTTTGCATACGCAAACTTTATTTTTTTTAAACTCATTCCTCTTTTTAATCTTCTGCCTACATACTTTTGGTTACGCTTTTAACTCTGCTCGTAAATTCATTTATTTAGGCACGCGCGATTTTATCTTGTTATTATTTTTTTTTTTTTATACAAAAAGTAAATGTTATAAATTATAAATTATTACAAATAAAATTTTACAAGTAAAGTGTTATCTCTATGTTAAACGTGATGATAAATTTTATATAATGATATTACTGTATTATCATTGTTTAAACTATTATTGATAAACATTTTATGCTTGAAAAATTAAAAATTTAAAAGATATTTTTGTTTTTCACGCATAGAAATATATTTTCATATATTTTACACTCAATTAATGATTATAAATTAAACAATGCTTTGATAAAAAAGAAAAATAATTGTACACTATATAACAGTATTTTTATTCAGTGCGAGTTCTTAAAAATAAAATTAGTTTTTATTAGTTATAATAAAATAAATATACGTTAAAAATTAAAGTTTTTGTCTGGAATGAAATTTGGTCGTTTGTATCGAATTAGAGAGAGAAAGAGAGAGAGAGAGAGAGAGAGAGAGAGAGAGAGAGAGAGAGTAATTGATGAACGCAATTGACGGATTGAAGCACACAGTTTAACGTAAAACTGTTACTTTGCAATTCTGACCGATATGTATTCACGTATGTAAGTATTATATTTAACCGTATAAAAGAGAATTGTAAATAAATGCGTATATTTACCTCGAAATCAAATTTGTTCAAATGACTTTAAATAATGTGGGCCATCGTCGTCACCATCGTCATCATCATCATCATCATCATCAATATCATCATAATCATAGTTGTTATTATTATTATTATTATTATTGTTGTTGTTGTTGTTGTTGTTGTTGTTGTTATATAAGCAAATACGCATGTACAAGGAACTATAAAGGAAAAAAAAAATCAAGAAAATAAATTTAATTCAAAGCACACCTACCACACTCCTTTTTCTATGTGTAAAATTATTCGTTGCACCTGGCTTTTCCCACAAAATTTACAAAATAATGTGATCCGAAAAGTCAGAGTCACATTTTTAAAAGCACAAAAACAAATCAATGCTAAATCCGGCGTGTAATGTCCAAGCGGCAATATCGTCGTATTCAGCCACAGTAAAATAAACGGCGCCGAATGTTCGAGTAGAAACAGCTCGCGAGACTTTTAAGGGGATTCAATTACCAAAGGCCAGATCATACTTTGTGCACTGTTGCCTGCCGAGCAAAGAGGAGAGCTAACGCAACTCCCCAGCACTCCTGAAATTTGTTTCAGGATGCTGGAGATTCGTGTTCTCCATTGTCAGAGATTTCCTCGATTGCGCCGTGAGAGGAGCGGGTGTAGGTGTAGGGAATATCGGCAATCCGAGGCAACATTTAGCTATGAGGATCCTTCATCACGATCACGAGAAGGAGAGCTTGGGTATCCGAGTTCCCGATCCTGTACCTCTACCACAAAACCAGGACTCCGAGTGTTCGGGCGCGCGTCCCTCACTCACGTCGATCCACGCGATCAAATGCTTCCCCAGCATATTAATGTTAATAAATTTAATATTTATTTTAACACTGTGTTCCGTTTTACTAAAAAATTTAATTGCACACGCTCGAATGCGTATTTCTCTTGATTAAAATAAAATGAAAGTTATGTCGGTTGATTAATCTACGGTAGTACATTGATACTAGATCCATCATTGGTTCATTGGTGAGCTTTCCGTTTTTCTTAACTGGTGTGCAAAAAAGACTACTACATTTTGTTAGCAAAATGTCTATAAAACTTTATTATAATTAGAAGCGAATACCGTTCACGCCGCTACATTAAATAAGATTGCATCTAATTTGTTTGCGTGCATTTGAAGAATCTTCGGTACAGGTACAATATTCGTAAAAAAGATTGTGAAACGTTGATTGATGTTACATGCTCTATCAATTTATATTCGTGCTCATGCGTAAAGTTCCAGTTTAGTAGCTTCAATGAGTATATTCAAGGAATTTTAAATTTGACAATAATATTGATGATCGATGATTTGTTAATTCTTTATTAATCATAAATTATAAGTTTCTTGGTTACCGAATTCATTATCATGTAGTTCACGTAATTTTATATCTAAGCAGATCAAATCGAAGCACATCAATTTTTAATAAAAATGTTTGATCTTCGGGACTAATAATAGAAAAAAATTCAAGCTTAATTAATTTACCTAAATGATAAATCCTTTTTTATTTGGTATCACTCTAAAAGTTTTAAATATTTTAAAAATATGTTTAGATTTTAATTCTTTTAATTTAAAAAATGCTTGAATTCTTCATTTGTTAATATTTTTCAAAAATATGAAGTACATCTATCTTGTAATGACAAAATATATGTCATTAATAGCGTTCTCAACTCATTAAGCTACGTATTTAATTTATTGGGATACAAACTATTGTATCTTATTCAATTAGAATTAAAAATTAAATTAAAAAATTAAGTTTTTGTAAATAAGCCGCTGGAGCGTCACCGATGTTATGGTTATTTATAAATCGCGAACTTCTTAACGATGAAAATAAAATACAAAATAATCTTATTCTTTGCATGGCCAATTAACTCTTTCAACTCGCGGTCAGCCAGTTTAACGGTTAATGAATTTTTTCGCCACGTGAAGAGAGGAGAGAGGTAGTAAGTACGGCGATGTAAAAGCTGGAGTAACCCTCTAGGGAGGAACTAGAATCGGTGTTCGTCTCACTGATCTAAAACGAAAATAATTTAGCTTTAAGCAACGTCGTAAGATGTTTGCTTCCGGTTTAGATCTACGTATCGAGTGCCAAACACGGATGCATTTTCTAGAATCCAATGACTCCTTACAGGGTTCGAACTTCTAGACAACGTACAACCGTACAACGCTTTCCCCCTTCGCTGTAGTTAGAATTTGTTAACGGTAAAACCGAAGAATCACATTCAATTAAATGCGCAAAAAAATTTTTTGTTTTAATAGTTAGCAATTAATTTTACCACGAATAACTATTTAATAAAAGAATAAAGTAATTTTGTATAAACATTTTTCTGAAACTTTTCCTCTGATTAATCATGTATTTTCTCCCTTCACATTACTTATACAAGATAAAAGGGGGGAAAAATAAATAAACAATTTAAACATCAATCTTTTTTTTGTTGTATTTTGTACAAAACTCTTTAAGTTTTTGTTATATTAAATGTAAAATTATGATGAGTTATAAGTATTTAATTAAAATACTTTACACAATACATTTATAAAACAAATTATATAAATTTGTTAAGTTTTCGGTGCTCCATAAGCATCTGGCATCCTTTCAATAGTGTACCGATGCTGCGACACATACAGAATAGGTACACCAGGAATTTTCCGGATTCTACGTTTTAAATCCTTGTCGTTTGTAGCCACAATATAACATTTATGCTGAAATAAAAATTTTTTTAGTTTTAGTACATAATACAATAGTTAATAAAATTACAATAACTAAAAATTTTCAACTTCATCAATTTAAAATTAATTTCTTAATAAAGAATTAATCTTTGTGAATTTTATTTTATAAGTATTTTAGAAAATAAAAAAAAAATATTTAAAGGTGACACATTAATTAGTAAATCATGTCCTTTATATTCAATAAATGTTTGTATTTAATGAAAATTTTAAATATTTAATCACTACTGATGCAAAATATACAATTTACCTGAGTAACGCGATTCACAATACAGTCATCAGCATAGGTGCCCTTATGCATACAAGGAAGTCTTTCAAATCTAGGATCTTTAATAATTTTTAAAGCTACTTTATATTTTTGTCCCAATTTTTCTAATTCACCTAAAACACAATCTGTGATATAAGGAATACATTTTGCATAAAGACACTCCATCATATTCTGTATAATATCTAATTTATTTTTTATTGACAAATTTATAAAATTTGTATCAAGTAAAATATGATATGGAGGACCTAGTTGCTCATTATATTCAAAGAAAAGTGCTGAAGATTGCTGTGGCCTGTAACATTATAATATATATATATACAGTTAGGTAAATTAAAATTGCAATAATATTATTTTAATATTTTTTATTTCACATACACTTCTCTAATTTTTATCTCTCTCGAATCATCAGTTTTTGTTTTTTTTGGAGGGGCACGTTTTTCAGCTTTGCTGAAATTTAAGAAAATAATAAACATGTAAATAAAAACATAATAAAATTTATAGATACCATAAAATTATAAATTAATTTATAAAAATATTTATTTGTTTTACTCACATTCTAGGATCACTTAAACTAATCATTTTTTTCATCTGGGCAAACCTTTGCATTACAACCTTTCGAGTCTTCTTGTTTTTTCCCTAAAAAATAATATTTAAGAATTAAAAAAGAATTAAACATAACCTTTTGTCGAACAATAAGATCAAAATTATTTAAGTATTAGCCTCACCATTTTTAATTTGGATTATGTTTTTATTAAGAACTGCAGGCTTTATTTATTAATCAAATGTTTTTTTTCGAAAATTTCTTTTAACATTATGTTTATAATTTTTTAGTAACGTATCACATAAATATACATATGATGAGTGCGCATACACAAGTGCAATTAATGATCCACCTGAAAAAGTTGACAGAAAATAGACGCAGCACAAATAAGAATGTGACATGGTCACAAAATATTACGATACAATCAATGTTCTGTGATCAAACCTAATAAAAATTAAACACACATTTTATTATTATTTAAAAAAATAATTTTTAGTACAATAAATTATTTCATTGTATTTATATTTATTTAGAAGCGATATAAATTTTAAAAATTAAATAAAAAAAAATGTTTATTCGTATAAATTGATTAAACTACACATATAAACTATAAGAAAATAATAAAAGAAATGTTTTTTTATTATTCGCCTTTAAATTTGTGATATTGGTAATTTTTGTAAATTATCAAATTATAATATTTTTGTATTAATTTAATTATATTTATATTTCATAAATACACAAGTATTCAATAATCAACTGAAACGTAATTTTTCATTTTGATATGTGATATGCATCAAATTTTATTTAATTTTATACATAATATATATGAAAGTACTATTTTGAATATCAAAATAAATAAATATAAATTCATTTAATGTCCATAGATTATATCCCAATATCGTTGAAATCAATTAAAATAGAAATAATGTTGTATTACCATAATATAAATATATTGAAATAATTAATTTTTGTATATTTTTATTTTCTATTTACACAGTAATTTAATAAGTTTTCATAGAAATATTGACTGTCACTTAACGGTCAATATCTATACATATTATTTATTTTATTAATCAATAATCCTTAATGTTGTTGATCATTTCAAAAGTACCAGCGTCTAAATTCGTAGATTACGGTCAAACAATTGTGGACCTTAACGCAGTCTCTCACCTAGTAAAAAAAACTCAATAAAAAAAGATGAGCGGATTATAGACATAAGACTCCCGCTAGTCAGCAACGACACGTTGGCCTTTTTAGATAAAAAATGTTGTTTGTTGGTTTTTTGCACATGAGCTGTGATTTATAAAGTGGTATCTACTGTAGTCGGCATGTTGTACATTAATAAATTATTATATTTTTGTATTAAAGATTTGAATAGCTTACATTAAAATCAATTATATATGTGCACAGATATATAATACGTATATACACATCGGTATTATTGAAGGTGAGTGTCATTAAAATAAATATAAAGGTCATCTGTGCTCCAATCGGAATTTTTAAATTTTAAAATATTTGAATTTAAAACATATGGATTCTTTTGATTACTTTAGTTTAATAATTATGTAACATTTTTCAATAACTTTATACAGATATTATTTTAACTTAATAGAGCATAAATTATAATTTATTCTACAATATCATTTACATGTAAGTTTTATTGGATCTTATTTTAATTCATAAATTATATTCTTGTAACATAGTAGAAAATTAAAATACTAATAAGAATATTAATCCTTCATTCTTTTAAATTTGTTAAAACATTTTAGCTTTTTTAAATAAATTATTCAAGTATAAAATATTTAATAAATATTTTTTTATTGTTTTCATTTTATCATTATTTTATCATTTAATTTTTTTTTAGTTGCAAAACCAGAAAAATGAGAATTGTACAACTTAGACGAAATAAGGTGGTCCACTTGAGTTTAGCTGGTGCATTTCTGTTTTTAATTATATATTTTATATATTCAATGCCACATGATAAAGTAAAAAATATCAACAAATATATATCCGATAGCTTACAAGGTCAACGGGTTAGTATAACTTTATTTAAATTAAAACATTTATCTATTAAACACAAGATAAAGTCATAAATTTCATGCAGATTTATGCACCTGAACTTATAAAAGGTATAGGTAATTTTGAGCCTGAAATTGAACATAGAAGTGGACCAGGTGAAGGTGGAAAACCTCATATTTTACGGGATGATCAACTGAATGATGTTCAAGAATCTGAGGCAGCCTATGGCATGAATATTTTATGTTCAGATGAAATTTCATTAGATCGTATGATACCTGATACAAGACTACCTGAGTTAGTATTTAGAAATTTATTTATATATATGTATAAATTTATATTTAAAACAATTGGAAAAAAACATATAGAAACATACAAAAATATAACTTGTTTTCATTAATAATAATTAAAGTTACTTAATTAGGTGTAAACAATGGAAATATCCAGAAAATTTACCTAAAACTAGTGTAATAATAGTTTTTCACAATGAAGGTTGGTCAGTTCTCATGAGAACAGTCCATAGTGTTATAAATAGAACACCAGGACAGTTCCTAGAAGAGATTCTCCTAGTTGATGACTTTTCAGACAAAGGTTATTATTAAAATATTAAAAGTTTTGTTCTTTCTTAATTATTTGATATTTTAAAATTATAAAATTATTTGGTTTTTTGTTACTTAACAAGTATATTTTAAGTTAATTTAATTTTATTTATTTATACAAAATTAAAAATTATAGAAAATTTAAAAGAAGATTTAGAATCTTACATTGAACAATGGGAAGGTAAAGTAAGACTTTTAAGAAATACAGAAAGAGAAGGATTAATTCGCACAAGATCTCGTGGAGCTAGAGAAGCTCGTGGTGAAGTTATTGTCTTTTTAGATGCACATTGTGAAGTGAATTTAAATTGGTTACCACCACTTCTTGCTCCAATAGCTGAAAATAAGTAAGATTTTTAATTTCTTCAAAAATATATAATAAATATTTTTTAATGATTTAAATAAATTAAAAATATTTCTTTTAAAAATGAAAAAAAAATTTATAAACTTTTATTTACCAGCAATGTCATGACAGTGCCAATAATTGATGGAATTGATCACAAAACTTTTGAATATAGATCTGTTTATCAAGATGGTCATTTATATCGAGGTATCTTTGAATGGGGAATGCTTTATAAAGAAAATGAATTACCAGCAAAAGAATCAAAGACTAGAAAGTATAACAGCATGCCATATAGGTTTATATTTTCTTTTACCTACTTTAAGCTTACATAACTTATTTTTGCTTTAATTTATATTTTGATACTATATATTTAAATTTATTAATCGATTTAAATATATTTTTATTAGTTTGATTTATTTTATTTACATTTGATAAATATGTTGTAAATAATAAAATAAAATTGTTATTAATTATGAACATTAATTAAAATTAATATTAAAGTTAAAGTTAATATAAACAAATTTTAATTCATAACAGTATCAAAATTATATAGGTTTTTGAAATAAAACGTATATAAAAAATTAAATAAATCATTATTTTTTTAATTTATTATTAGATCTCCAACTCATGCAGGAGGATTATTTGCTATAAATAGAGATTACTTTTTATCCCTTGGTGGATATGATGAGGGCTTATTAGTTTGGGGTGGTGAAAATTTCGAACTATCTTTTAAAATTTGGCAATGTGGAGGAAGTATTGTTTGGGTTCCTTGTTCTCATGTAGGACATGTTTATCGAGGATTCATGCCTTATAATTTTGGAAAATTAGCACATAAAAAGAAAGGACCTTTAATAACTATTGTAAGTTGTATATAAACATTTAATATTTTTATATTTATTATTTTGTATAAATTAAAAATATATATTTATTTTAATTAAAGAAATTTCATTTTTGATATTTATTTTATTACTCATATAATTAAAAAATTTTCTTTATTATATATTAAAATTATTTTACGTCATATTTTTATGTGATTTTTACTTTCAGAATTATAAACGTGTTATTGAAACTTGGTTTGATGAAAAACAGAAAGAATTCTTTTATACAAGAGAACCTCTTGCTAGACTGCTTGATCATGGAGACATTTCAGAACAATTAAAATTTAAGAAAAGAAAAAGATGCAAGAGTTTTCAGTGGTATATGAATAATATAGCTTATGATGTATTAGATAAATTTCCTGAACTACCTCCAAATATTCATTGGGGAGAGGTAATACTTTTTATAATTCTTACTGATAATAATTTAATAATTCTAATTGTGTTTTATTAATTAAAATATTATAAATTATTTTTATTTTCAATACTTTATTAATTATCAAAATTTAAATAATATTTTTAAATAAGTAAACATTTTAGTAAAATACTGAAATAATATTATTTTCATACATAGTTAAGAAATGTAGCTACTACAATGTGTCTTGATACAATGGGTCATGCTCCACCTAATCTAATGGCTACATCTCATTGTCACGGATTTGGAAATAATCAGGTATAACATATATTTTTATTTAGTTTATGAATAATTACATATTTACAGAGATGAATTTTTTGTATACAGTTAATCAGATTGAATTCAAAAGGACAAATTGGAGTTGGTGAACGATGTGTAGAAGCTGACGGTCAAGGAATTAAATTGGCATTTTGTAGATTAGGAACTGTAGATGGACCTTGGCAATATGATGAAGTAAGTGAATTATTTGGCACAAAGTTCATTATAAAATGTACAGACAAATATAAAAATATTATAATACAATGAATCATTACATTTTCTACAGTTTTAATATTTATTGTTAACTTTACAGAAATCTAAAACACTTTTACATCGTGTACATAAAAAATGCATGGCTGTTCATCCTCAAACTCATCACTTATCATTGATGCCTTGTGATATTAACAACGCATATCAACAATGGACATTTATTCAAATAAGCCCTCAATGGTAATCAAAAGAAATGAAAATTTTAAATAATTAAATTTAGCTTTTTTATATTTATTGATAAAAAAGTAACAATGACATAAACTATGTCATCTTACTTAAATATATAGAATGATTATTTATAAAAAAAATTTTTCAAATTTTAGAAAAATGAATTTATTCAGTTCAACAGTTTTGAAAATGATATTTCCTTTATGAGTCGATTTTAAGTAATTATTTTTATTTAATATAAATATTTAAGGGAAGTGATTCTTGTATAGGTAAATAATATAGGACTAGTAATTGATTTAAATGAAAATTTATACTTTATTAATTATTTACTTATTTTATATTGAAATGACTGATTTAAATAAGCAGTTTTATTATTAAATTATAAAGAATTACTTTGCATAATTCATATCATTGTTAAGTTAATTAAGAAAATTAAGTATTGTCAAAAAATTTACAACAAAAAATTTTAATTACGTGATTAAAAAATAATTTAATATAGAATAAGATAAACTTATATAAATATTTTGTACTCATGTATTTTAACATAGCCAAATTATATTATTATATTTAAGCACTTAAATAAAGAATAACTGCCTTAGCTATTCGTTCTATATTAACATTATTCTATACAAAGTATAGAATAATTTTTATGAATATGTACTGTATAAACTTACTACCAAAAGGCAATTGTTTATTTGAATTTAATACAATTTGTATAAATTTTAATTGTCAATACATCAATTTACATGTATTAGGTATAAGAATTAATTCAACATTTGTTTAAAAATGAAACGTTTATTTTTTTTGATTAAAATCTTAATTTAAATTAAAAAGAGTCTTAATTAAAAAGAGCATATTTCTTAAAATATTTCTACTTTATTAAAGCAATTAAAAATTGTTTACAAAATAATGTTAATATCATATTGATTTATATATTTAATGTTAAAATGCAAAAGAATATATCATTGAAAATGTTATATTATTCTTCAACTTTTAAATAAGTTACTTAAGGAAGCTAAGAGATAAAGGAATTAAAAATTAATTATCAAAATTAAGTATATTAAAAATATTATTTATTTGCATTCCAATATTTATTAATTCCAAACTTAAGACTTAATATTTTGTGATTAAGTAGTAATACAAACATTTATTTTTATAAAATTAATTTTATTAAAAAATTTATTTATGGAATTGAAATTTTTTATGTAATGAGAATTTTAGTATAAATTGAAATAAAAAATTATATTACTGCTTATTGCATACATAATTTAACAATTTACATAGTGTACTTAATACAAAAAAATTTTTTATTGTTTTAATTTTCTATACACAATTTAATATAAAAAAATTGAGTACATATAAGACTTTGTAATTGAAAAATATTTTAATATGTATGAAAATTTATTGTATGAAAATTTTATATTGAAGAGTGAAATATAACTTGTGTATTGATAATTTACACTTATCAAGTTATATAAAAAGTAATGTAAAAAGAAAAGGTTATGAAATATCGTATGAAGAGGAAAATGTAAACATATTTTTTTTATGAAAAAAAGTGAAATAAATAACTATTTTTGTGATATATGTAAATTGTTTTAATTGATTTCAACTTACAAGCCTTTATATAAAAATTTAATGATTTTTTAAAATGAATTTATGTAGATGTTTACGTATATATATATATATTTTTTTTTATGAAAAATGTAGAAATATGGTATACTAATAAAAATTTTTAAGTAAACATTTACTTAAAAATTATGGTTAGGTAATAATTGATTTAAGTAAAAGTTTCTTAAATCGACACACTACATTTTCATTTTTTAATTATTTTCATTTATGGTTCTTATTCATATGAGCTTCTAAAGTAATTGTTGTGCATAAATTATGTCTTTGTATTAAAAATGTATTAATAAAACTCAGACTAAATTTATCATGTAACTTTATATATTGTTATATGATAATTTGTGATAATTATTGATTTCTTGTGTTAACAATATCATCAATCTTCAAAATGCTGCAAACAGTTTCAGTTGCAAGATTTATTGCACTTACTGTCACAAGCAAAGGTTGCATCACATCTTCCTCAAACATTTGCGTGATCGCCCCTTTGCGAACATTTATACCCATATCCTTTACATTACCTGTATGAAGTTTTCGAAGTTTTGTAATAGTGGAAATTGGATTTAAACCTGCATTCTCAGCAAGTGTCAAAGGGATAACCTAAGAGTAAATTAGAATTATTTTTATTTTTCATTTAAATGTTTTTAATAAGAAAAGTACATCTTAAAATTATTAAAATAGAAATAAACATGCTGTAAATGAAAAAAACAGAAATTTGAAATATCTAATATTATGATTTAATTGTGAAATTTTAATTTATTAAAATTAAATTTTAAGTACATTTTATATCTTATCTCAAATAAGACAATTTTATTGTAAAAATATTTAGTCAAAGATTTATAGTTATGTATTGATTATTAAAAAGAGCTATGAATTGATAAATTTGTTATTCAAATTTTTAAATAATTATATTAATATCATTATAAATTACTATAAAAATTAAAAAATCATATTGTATTTATAATTAATATTAAAAAGAATATTAAAGTAAAAAAGGATTCTTTTTAAAGGATGTATTTTAAATAATGTAATTTATTATCCTAGCAGCTGAAAAGTTTTATATAAAAATTTTTATATAAATTTATTGCATAAATATATATAAAGTAACAATTGATTTACATGGTTAATTTGAAATTAAATTTAAATAAAAATAAGTTATCTATAAATATTTCTACTGATCAAATTGATGATCATTACTTTGCATATCCAAATTCAAAGTATATAAAATATTATGTAAAATTTTTACAAAATTTCATAATGGAAACTAAATTTTTTATATTGTATAAAAAATATTTCAATAACTTTTTATTTAACTATTGTTGGCCTATTCTTTAAAAATTTTGTTATATCATTAATAATTTAAATATTTCTCAAATTTAAATAGATAAAATAAAAGATATTAGATTATTCACCCCAAATATTAAATTTATTAAATTAAATGCAAATTATAATAAAATATACAATTTGACATCTTTAAATACATTCTTTAAATATTTTACTTTAAATACATTCTTTAAATACTTTACTTTAAATACATTCTTTTGTGATAATATTATTAAAGATAAACATTTGACAAACCTCTAGAGCATTAGCATAAGCTTTAAAGCAATATGAATCAACTCCAGTCATTGTTCTAGACATTGCTTCAAGTCCCATAGATAACCTAATTTCTGGGGCTCCACCACCTGGAAGGATGTGATTATCTCTGACCAAACAACGACTAACGCACAACGCGTCGTGCAGAGATCTTTCAGCTTCTTCAAGCACAAGTTTGTTACTACCACGAACAATAATCGTTACAGTTTTTCCTTGATTTTGCGCTCCTGTAATCTGTATTCAAATAATAAAATTGATCAAACATTGTTTTCAATAAAAATTAATAAGCGAGCATAAAAAACAACAAAACACCAACTCCATGATTCAATTGCACTCGCAAAATAATGAACATATTATAGATTGGGACAATGTCATAATTTTGAACAGAGAAATTAATTATAGAAAAAGACAGATCTCGGAAATGATTCATAAACAATTAAATATTAATACTGTAAACAAACGTGAGGACACGAAAATGTTAAACGGACTCTATAAACATCTGACGTCATTGATGACGCGGCACACAGCTGAGAGATAATCCTCGACGTAAATTTACTTTGGTGTATTCGAACTTGACAAATCAACAACACAAGTCATGCAAAATTTCTACTTTCGAATACACTAAGGTAAAAACAAACTTTTTTTAATTTTATTTTTACAAATTTAATTACCATATTGTATTGATATTAAATTATTGTAAATCTTATTAATAAATAGAGGGCTGAAGAAGACAACGAAAGTTGTCGAAACGTTGCCGCAACACATTAATTACACGTGTTTTATTTATAATTACATTCATAAGGAACTATTTCACATTTAATATAAAAATTAATAACTTTATAAAATAAATAATTTATTAATAATATTAAGATTATTTATTATCACATTATAAGATCAATCATTTTTAATGTTTAAATTTAACTCTAATTATAAGTTAATATTCTATTTAAAATTATTTATTATTATACCATAACGAATTTAGAGTTTCCAAAATGGGTTTCTTCACAAAGCTCAGCACTGACAAGATTTTCAGCAACAAAATGATCAATAGAAGCAATTGGCCGACAACCTAATGTCTTACAAATGAATGGAATATCCTCTCGTTCAATATTTTTAACAACCATACATTTAATTTTATCCAAAAAGTGAATTGCCAAGTCACTAATAGCATCTCGAAGAATTGATTTTTGTACAAGCAAAACATTGCAGCCAGCTTTTTTAATCTGTTTAACAATATTAAGAATGTAAGCTCTTTCTTCTTTAAGAACTCGATCCATTGCTGAGTAATCTGAAATAACAACATTGTGGTCCATCTACAATAAAATTAAAAAACAAATTAAATTTTGTACTATAATATTTTTTGGTCAAATAATAAAATATGGTTTAATACATCAGTTTTTGGAGGAGAAATACAAAATTGTATCAGACCAATTTTAGCCTTTTCAATGCGTTTTGGTCCATTAATGTTGCAAGACTTTTGTGGAAAAACCAAACCATTAATTAGTACTGTATCTTCAACAGTACCACCCAATTTTTTAATAATTTTAATATCCTGAATAAAATAAAAATTATATATTTAATTATGAGTATTAATTTAATGAATTAAAAAATTTTTTTATTATAATTTTCAAACCTTTAAATCTACAGTTAATTCTTTAACAGGTTCAACAACTTTTAAAACAGCATTAACAGCAATTGGAGCCAAAAGACTGGAGTATTGTGAAACAACCTGTAAAATAAGTATAATAAATTTAATAAAATTAAAATAATTCTATAAAAAAAATTTAAAAACAAAGCAACTAAAACAGATTACTTTTGAATTTAGAGAAGTTGCAGCTACTTTAATTAATGAAGCTTCATTATCAATAAGAATAGATTCTGCCATGTTTGATAATATATTTACAGCTGCAGCAGATGCCTTTTGGAAAGCATCACTTATTAAAGTGGGATGAATATCTTTTTGAAGTAAACGTTCCGCTGCTTCTAACAGAGCACCAGCAATTACAACAACGCTAGTAGTGCCATCACCTGCTTCAACATCTTGTGCTCTAGATAGTTCAACTAACTAAAATAACAAAAGGATTAGAATAAATCTAAATTTTTAAATAAATTTGTATTTAGTACTATTATTCTTTTATAACTAAACCATTTTTGCTGCAGGATGTATAACATTCATTTCTTTTAAAATAGTAGCCCCATCATTTGTAATTGTTACTTCACCATTACTAGCTTGAATCTAAAATAATTTGTATATTTATAAATAAAAAAAAGATGAACTTATTAATATACGAAAATATAAAATTACCATTTTATCCATTCCCCTGGGTCCCAAACTAGTTCTGATGGCATAGCTAACAGCTGTTTAAAAAAATAAATTATAAAATTTATATTCCTATTATTATTTAAAAATAAAAAAAACTTTATAAAATGTTATTAAAGTTAAAAATTTACTTCCTTGTTTTCAATTAATTTGAATTACAATATTGTAGTATTCATTAAAAAATAAATTTTATCAATAGCATAGAAAAACAAAAAAACTTTATAATACTATACAATGTTCAATTTTTCAATGTGTAAACAATTAAGATTCATTCACATTTCGAATAAATTATACAGCAATGTCCAACAAATATATATTGGCATAATTTTAAAATGTTTAAAAATATTTATATTTTAATTTATAAATTTTAATACATATTATTAGTTTTATCCTCAAAATAAAAGTAAAAAATTACTTGAATTTAATCTTCAATTTAGATGAAAAGTTTTTTGAATAATAATTTCAATATTGATGAAATATTTAAGCATATCGAATTTAGGAGAAAATAACTTAGAAAATATTCTTATAGCCTTAAATATAATTTTTGTGTTTGAATGATTATTTAAATAAATATTTGATAAGTTTTATGTTACTATATTATTTTTATAATATATAGAAAATTTAAGGTTAATAAATTTTCCACAATGCCGGTAAACTCATACGACCATAAAAGGTTCGTCATTCCCAAAGTTAAAAATAAATGGGCATTAATTGATACTTCTTGAAGTAACATTATGAAAAATGAAATAATAATGAATGGTACAATAATTAAAAGTTTGTTCGATGCGAATAAAAAAAATTATTAAAAAAAAATAAATAATTAAACCTTTTGCAGCATTAATGTTGCTAAAACGAATATCGGTAGGTTTGCTTTTATCCTTGTAAGCCTGGCGCATACCGCGTTTTCCGTCGACTCCTGTCATTTTCTTCTATAATTATTTTGAATTGTTACGAAGAATGCGTTTCTTACGCTTGTAATGAATATAAAATATTTGTACTTTTTTTTTTTTTTAACAAAATGTGTTTAGACTTAAATTGTGAAATGTAATGGTAGAAACACGAGGTTATTATGGATACTTCTGGTACTGTCACGATGTATGAACTACACATAGATAGTAATACTTTCAAAAAAATATTAAAATGAAAGAACACATCATTTAATAGCATAGAGTAGATAAAATATTGAAGTGAGTTTTCGGATTTAATAATATCAATGTTGTATCAGAGATTATTAGAGAGATTGCTGATGACAAATGGGGCGTTTGTTCCAAATTTGGAAAGCTATACGCTACTGCCTCTAGCGGTTGAACTATCTTCTTGTTCGAGGAGGAGATTAGGGGTACCAAAAATGAGGAGTGGGGTAAGCTACGAGTTATGCTGGAAAAATAGTGGTACCTCTAGCGGACCAGATTCAACTAACTTCATATTCGAGACGGAACATAAGGGAAAATAAAGGAGTGAGGGTAAATGATGACGCAAACTCGTAAGGGAAAATTCTACAAATCATATGATCAACTACACCACACATATCCATGTCCCATGTGTTGAAGTATATGTACACGACTGCTATAAACATCAAATTGAATTCGATTTTGGTGAAAAACTAAGAATCGTTATAATCAATTACAGGACCATTAGTATGATTATATATATATACATGTAAAGAAAGCAGACTTTCTTTATTTGAATATCCCGCGCTTTATATATTGCGCACGTCTCCTTTAATTAATTCTCACTAGATAGAGTAATAGACGGAATAATTGAAGAGAGATAATATATAAAATAAAATAATAATTGACAAATAAGTACATTTTATTAAAAGAGAATAATTTTATAAAAGAATAATTAATAAATAGATTATATTAAGAGTATTAATTAATAAATTAAGAAACCGATAATAATAAACTTAAATTGTCGTTTCTTTATTTTACAGGTAATTTTGTAATTATTGTAAATAAATTTTGTAAATATTAATAAATTAACCTTTATTTTACAGAGAAACAAATTTGTTTATTATTATATAAAAATTAACTTTCCTTATATACATATATATATAATATTAAAATTTATATTTAATATTTGTATTTATATTATATTGTTAAATAAAAAAAAATTAAAATATCAAATGTATATATTATTAAAATAAATTAACTTTAATTAAATACATTTGCTAGTGCACATTTATTTCATAAATTCATTATTTATATATTTGTAAGTGTATAAACATTACAATATAAAAAAAATCAAAAAAATTTAACTTGAAATGAATAAAAAGACTTTATTTAATCTTTACTAATAAATCATGAAAATAAAATGATGTAAAATTAGATACATGTTATTAACAACGATTTGTAATGATAAAACACAATTTTAATCATTTTAGATGATATATTTCTTAATTATATTCCTGATGAAATATAAAGATTTTTCGCTTTAACTTTAATACGTATTATTTAATTTTCTATTGATAAAATCATAATTTCATAATTACATTCAAATATTTATTATTATTTTATTAATTTTATTATAATGATATATATGTAGTTTCATAAAATATTATGCAATCAATTTGATATATATTTTCTGATATCACTCTTGACTTACACTAATAATGTTAATAACAATAAAATTTGTTTGTATTTCAATATTATTATTTTACTGAACGCGACTTATGAAGTTGTTTTAATCTTTGAAGATTTTAGATTTATTATTCTTAAAGTTATAAATGTATAAATTACACATTTTCATATTAATTAATATTTTTTAAAGTAATTAAAATTTGTGTAAAAGAAACAGAGGGAGAGAGAGCCGATATCGTAGAAAAGACGCACAGGGTAAGTACGAGCAAGAGAGAGAAAGCATAAAGCAAGAAAGACTTCGTCTACTATAGCACAGATACACCGAATACATCATATGGTATGACGTAGAGAGAGAGAGAGAGAGAGACAGACAGAGTAAAACAAATAAATGAACGAAGTCATAACATAATAAGAAGCGTGAGAGAAACAAAATATGAGATGTGAGATAGAGAGAGACAGAGATAAAAGGTACACTTGTTTCTTGTTACATCAAAACATCGGCATATTTGGCGCGAGCCAAAATCAAAGCTTCGCAATTTGACTATTTTCTTATATTTTTGTTTTTCGTCGCATACAATGTTGCAACATCTACATTCAAAAGCAATATTGCCATATCTTTTTAAATGAATTTGAATGCCTTCACGGGTTTGATTTCGTTTACTTGTACAATTTTCCCTATGAATGATCCGACCGACGGATAACATCAACTCCCGATTTTTCTTAAACATATGATGCCAACGAATTTCAATTTGTTAGAATTGATTTTTTCAATGAAATTTATTTTTTCAAGTATCAGATACATCCCCTTATTAATTTAAACAATAATATTTACAAAATTCATCTATGAATCTGAAATATCAAAAAAATATACGACAAAGTCTAGCTTTCGCATTAGCGTATTAGCCGTTTTGGATTAAAAAAAAGTTAAATTTTATGATTTAAGGTATTTCGCTTAAAACTTGTCATAGATGGTTTCAGTAATTATTATTGTTTAAATGAGTAATGGAATGTATCTGTTACTTGAAAAATTAGTTTAAAATTACTAGAAATGCTTTTGACTATAAAATTTAACTTTTTCTTTATCCAAAACGGCTAATACGCTAATGCGAAAGCTAGACTTTGTCGTATTTTTTTTGATATTTCAGATTCATAGATGATTTCGGTTTTATTATTTTATCGGAATTAAAAGAAGTAATAGAAGAAACGACTTCATTAAAGTTTCCAAAATGATTTGATCGCGAACATAATTGCTATGAGCATCGAATTTATGCTCTATAATGTTTATTAATTGTTAAAATTCATGCTACTGCTCGGGAACACAATAAGAGTACAAAAATTTTTAGTAAACGATATTTAAAACAAAACAATCGTAAATTAAAGAATATTATGCATCTTTAATGTAATTAAAATTTAATTACATTAAAGATGCATAATGTAATTAAAATAATGTAAAAAGCATGTATACTTTTCACGTTTTTTCGTAAATATTATTGTAAATATATTGTAAAAATATAATTTATTAATCATTAATATAATGTAATTTATGTATTTAATTGTATATAATTCGAAATGTAAATATAAATGTAAATATAATTTAAATAACTTTAGATAGCATGTATTGGCTTTTTCCGTCTGAGAGCAAGTGGACGGTTTTTTATGCCGAGAAAGTAAGCTTTCTGCGAAGGCTGAAATAGGGTAAAAAATATAATGTTTAATATGCGATTTTACTTGGTTAAAAATAAATGTAATCGGCAATTTACCGACTAGCCGACGGCGAAATAATAAAATGTAATTCATAAAAAATTTTGATCTTTATACACGAAGCAAATATATGTATTGTCTTGCAATTAAAATTTGTTATTTATTTAATTTCATTTGATATTAATATATTAAATTAATTTAATTTTCTATAGATTTTTTATTGAATGTAATAATCATTAATCATCATATAATCATAATAGCATTAATCAATAATCATTACTCGATGAAAGTTAAAAACACTATTAGAATTAATGTTTGTAACAATTTTTAACAAACATCATTAATACGCATGATTTTAATTTCAATTTTGATTATACAGTTAATAATACTTAAAGTTATACTTTATATAATTTACAATTTCATTCAATAGAACTAAATTATTCATAAAAGTGGTAATTTTAAATTTTTATCATTCTTATATATGATTTGAATATCAATTTTAATGATACATTGGAAAAAATGTCTAGTTTTTGCTAAAATCAATAATATTTTACTCGATGAAAGTTAAAAACATTATTAGAGTCAATGTTTGTAACAATTTTTAACAAACATCATTAACACGCATGATTTTAATTTCAATTTTGATAATACAGTTAATAAAAGTTATAGTTTTACTCAAATTACTCAAAATATTACTCTGTGAAATTGAATACTACATATAAATTTGGTATTTTAAATTTTCATCATTAAATATATAATTGAACATCATTTGTAATAAGACAAATAATGAATGTTTAGATTTATTTAAAATCAATTACAATTTTATTTTATAAAGTTAAAAATACAAAAAAAATTATTATTATTAGTTATTTTTCCAATAACTTATTAAAGGAATAATTTTGATATCAATTTTTGTAATATATTTACAAAAATAATAATATAGCTTGCAATCACTAAAAATTTACTTGAAGAAAGTTATACGAACTCTTAACATCAATGATTGTAGTTATTTATAGCAAATAACATTGAGACGAATGATTATAATTTAATTTATCCATACATTTAATAAAAGTAATAGTTTTATTTGCAATCACTCATAATTTACTCGATAGAAGTAATTTGTTCAAATAAAATCAATATTTATAACTATTCATGAAAAATAGCATTAAGATAAATTATTTTATTATGTTATTAATGTAAGCTTTTTAGTTATTGTTTTAGTATATTCTTGAAATAATTGATTTTATTAAAATTAATAATTAAATATCAAGATTTATATTGTTATTATTCATTTTATATAATGAAAGAAATATTATTGTATTCATTTTATTTTATAAATTATTTATTTTAATAGTTTAAATGTACATATGATTTATTTTAATAATTTTCTTACACATACATAATATAGTAAATTATGTAAATAATAATGGAGGTTATATGACACAAATTTGACAGGACACACATAAAAAGAAAAATTTTAAGTCCATGTTATATAAACAGATGCATTTACACATAAAAATACTTTTAAAAACTTAAATTACATAATGCCTAATTATATGAAGGTGGTAGATATATTTTTTAAATTAAAAAAGATAAAATGTTAATATATAAAATAAAGAAAGATTTTTGAAATATCCAAAAAGAAAACTTGTATTATATTTTTAAATTCAAATATAGAGAGTAACTTCATTGCATTCCACATTGAATGCAGTAGGGAGAGTACTTAACTTTCATTTGTACTCCCCTTAACTGCTGCTCGAACAAGAAATGTACTTTGTTAAACAGCCGCTAGGTTTTTGGGAACAAATGTTTAACACGGTCATCAGCAATCTCTCTAATAATCTCTGGTTGTATCAGAAAAGTTATTCTGTCATTCATTATTAAAATAATTTTATACGAATTATTATAATTTCTTCAATATTAATTAATTTTTTAGCATAAAATTTCCTTTTTATTAAATTAATTTTTATTTTGTGAAATTAATTATAAATCCAATTTTAACAATTAGGAAAAATTTTATTTTTTTTTTAAATTACCTATGTCAAACTTTCGAAAATAATTAGTAAATTATTACACAAAAATGTAATTCTAAATATTTATATTTATAAAAAATTTTATAAAACTATTTTAAAAATTAAAAAATGCGGAATGATCATAGTAATTATTATTTATATTATTCTCAAAAGTATATTTACAATAGTAAGAGTTACATTGAGTTAATTTTATTAAATATATTTATTAAACTAATATTCCAAAAATGCATTTTTATAAAAAAATTACTTTTATCTTGTTACGTATGTAACGGAGTTAACATATTAAATTAATAAAATAAGAAATGTTGCATAAAATAAGTGGAAAAGGAGAACAAGAAGTAGCATAAAGAAATGTAGATCTAAACATTAAAATGTTGAAAGATGATATTAAAATGCACGATCAGTAATCAGTATATTGAGAAATATAAACAAAGATCAAGGTAATGCGAATTAAGTCTAAAAAATGAGAACACCTCCACGGTGGGAGGACCCGAAAGAGTTGGCAGTTTTTCCCTATAAATTGGGGGACATGAGTGTAGAAAAGAAGGAATTAAAATTAAATTATGACAGTAGTGTCAAGAATCGGACGAAAAATGTAATACGAAGTAATTTAATTCCGGTCGGTGACTCTCGTCGGTAAGACAACACGACAAACTAACACACGCGATGAGATAATTAAGCGAGTAAATAAAGAAATAAATAATTAACGTGACAAATGAATGCGATAATAAATAAATATATAAATAAGTAGTTACGGAGTATAAATAAATAAATATAGTAGAATTATACAAAGTAACAATCTACAATTAAAAATATTATTAAACTACATTTAATTAATACATTATATTTTAATTTTTTAAATCATTCAAATATATAAGTACTATTACAATCAATGGCCTATAATTACCCTAATTTTCATAATATTAGTAATATAGACAAGGCGATAGTGTACTTTTTAAGTCGTGAAAAAAGCAGTTAGTGATGCATATCAAAATTCGTAAAAGAATCAGTAAATTTTTATTTTCTAAAATGTCAATCAGGATATACAGGTTTTTTTTTATTAACAATTTTGATGAAAAAATGCATTTTTTCCCGTTTTCTACTATAAAATGAAAAGTCTATATTATTGTACAACAATTGTATTTTTTATAGCCGTTGAAAAAACTAGAATCGTCCTGTGCATTGAGCTGGAAATAACTATGTAATTTTGGCATAATATAATTACTAATTACTTATTAGTATTACTTGAAAACTAATAATCCGCTCAAGTTAAAATTTAGTACAAATAACTACATATTAATCACTTTAATTTTCCTCAATTATAGTTTTCAATATTAAAAAATAAAAAAATTACAAATTTTTCAATTAATTTAAAAATTATCCGATTTTTCGTAAATTTCTCAGCTTCTAATTATCTTATCGGTTTATGAAAAAATGAATTTTATTTACAATTTTATTAGTTACAAATCGTATATTCACTTTATATTGTTAAAATTAAGACTATTTTATATTTTATACCAAAAAGGTAAAAGAAATGTATTTTTTCCTTAAAATTGTTAATAAAAAAACCCCTGAATATCATGACTGACATTTTAGAATATAACAATCTAATGATTTTTTAAAGAATTTTGATATGCATCACTAGCTGCTTTTTTGTGACCTAAAAAGTGCTCTATTGCTTGGTCTAAATAATTTAATTAACAATAGTAATACAATATTAGATAGGTAAAATTTGTGCATATATGCTTTAAATAAATGTTGATGCTTCATTCTATTTACATCTGTTAGCCGGCAATACCGAAGTAAATATAAAGAAGTTTAATAAGCTAAGGAATAAGTTGAACCGCCATAAAATAAATATGGCAACAAGGAAAACCGTCTAAGTACGCAGACGTGCGTACTAGACAATTGCAAGGATTACCGGAAAAAGTGCCGGCGAACAAATAAAAAAAATAAAATTTAAGATACAACTTGGTATTGCCGGTATATAAAAAAAAAAAAAAAAGTATTGAAAAACAACATTGTAAACATTCCGAAAGCGACCGCTCCCTCAGACCACCCGGCGAGTAATAAGGACATGTTAGCAATGCGATGCCCAGATGGGCTAACGACGTCAAATTAAGGCCGGAAAACCACCGCCCCCTAAGGCCGCCCGGCGGCCAATGAACGTTTACCAATCTAGTATCAATAACGGCGATACCTGATTGGCTAATATTTTCATGTCGAACAAAAATGTGAGAGAGCGGTTGGTCCCCGAACCGGAATTCGTTTTTGATCGGCAGATTTTGGAGAACCGTCGGAACCCCAACTCCTCTCATATTTTCGGGTAACTGTACTTCAAATTGTACTCTTGTATATTTTATCGATTGTGAAAAATAAAGAACACTTATTCATATTCTTTAAACTCCCTTGTCGGAATCTCTTTCACACCTTCCACCTTATAAACTAATAAAAGAAATAAATAACAATTTTGAAATAACAACATCAATTGATATAAACTTCTATTTAAATTTAAACATAAATTGATTTAAATTTTTTATACCAAAATAAAGTTTGTACAAGAAATGAAATACAATTGAGTTACGAAAGAAACATTATAGGTCAAAGTCAAGAATCGAAAAAATGAAAAAACACAATTAGAAAAAAAACAATTTCTGTCTAAAATAATTGTTGAAGGAACGTGTCTTAATTTAAATAGTAAAACATTTGTACCCTTACGTAATAATAACTATAAAAATGTAATATATTTTTCGTCCATATAATAAAAAATATTCAGAGTTCTATTCATCTTATAATAAAAGTAGAAAACTGTAAAAATAATATTAATCTAATAAAATCTAAAATTATTTTACATTTTTCAATAAATATAAAAAATATTTATATTTATTGATAGTCATATCTATATATCTATATTAGAGCTAATTTGAATTAGAACTAATTAAGAATTATAATTATATAATTTTTATATAATATTAAAATAAATTAAAAACTTGTAATAATGAAGATTTCATGTATCAAAAAGTAAAATATGTAAAATATAAGTAACGATTAATTACGTAATTCATTTGATATTGATATATCATTATATTCTGTTAAACTCTTTATTTCAATTAAATTATATTTTATTGATCTCTATCTCATGTAACTGTACGATAATATTTCACAATGTTTATTTTGATTGATTGAATAAATGATGTAAGAATTAATCTTAACAATCCAAACGTTAAAAGTTTTAAATTCATACAGTGTTGAAATTC
Organism: Eupristina koningsbergeri; assembly: GCA_018907245.1. NCBI lineage: Eukaryota > Metazoa > Arthropoda > Insecta > Hymenoptera > Agaonidae > Eupristina > Eupristina koningsbergeri. The sequence goes on from JACCHV010002776.1 coordinate 475,547, forward strand.
TTCTTCATTATAGTAATATTATTATACTATTCATAAAGTATTTAATATTTTTATTATATATATTGTAGATGTAATACGTAATTATAATTAATTTATTATAAAATAAACAAAATTAAATGTGTACATAAATTCAAGTGCAATTTAAAATTATGTAATACATTATATTATCTCGTCTAGTGATTATTTTACATAAAATTTTGTTCATATTGCGTATTAAATTTATATAAAAAACTCAATATTGGCATTTACGCTTCGAACGCAATTCACGATAACCCAGAGGGCAGACCTTGGGGGTAGGATACGCGAATTAGGATATCCAAGGAATAGCATCTTCGGGTAATAATACCGATACAGCATTTGTGTATGTGTGACTGTCGAATGCCCTGGATGACAAAAATGAGATTTTTTCGATTGGAGATAGTCTTAAAGATTCATTCGATTATCACCTTTCAGATGAGAATCATCTTTTTCTAAATTCAACACACAGTCGCTTGAGAATTTCACTTCTTCTTCACGGTATTATAAGTAAAAGTTATTTTTAAAAAATCATACCCATTTGCCTTCACAATCTCGTTCTCCTTAATCACAATAGAAGAACCCTTACGTAACAATAGATAACTTGCAAAAAAAAAAAAAAATCATTGTGTAGACACAATAAAAAAATAACTGTAGAATATCGTTTAAAATATTTTTAATGCACTTTTAAGCATTGTTTTTTTAGTTTAATAAAAAATTAATCTTTTTCAGAAACAGCAGTTTAAAATTATATATTATAATAGTATAATAGTTAATTTGTAAATAAAACTTGTTAATAAATATTAATTAATTGAATGCAATTGAATCATATAAAAGTTTACATAGAAGAAAAGAAGTGGGTATCTTATTGTGTGTTTAATCATTTATCTAAATAATTACAAATCTGTTTTAACAATAGTATTATCGTATACATGTTATATATACATAGAATAAATAAATATATATATATTATAATAATAATTTAATTCAAATTAACATGCAGCAATAAGAATATTTAATATATCATATATCGTAATATATGTGTGTATGTACACATGCTTTGTGCCTATGCAAATGGAATAAGCTATTTCAAGACATAATGTTTTTTGATTAAATTAAAATTCAGTAAAAACATATGTTTGTGTTTTTTTTTTTTTTGAAAGATGTAAGATTTTAAATTATTGTCTTTTTATATTACACGTACAGTCTCATAAAAAAACGAGATTTATAATTTATTTTTAACACGAGTAAATATTAAATATTGAAACTGTAAAAGTAGTATAGACGAGCTATATAAATATTGAGTCTCCTATGATTATGGATAGTTGGTTGTTTATGGCATTAATTTAATAAAAGTCTGAAAAACATGTTTAAAAGTGTATAAAATTAGATGTTTTATTGAATTCATTGGTTTATACTTTGACTGGAATTTAATAGTTGAAAATATATATGTTTGGTACACGTAGGGAATGAATTCGAAAAATCAATAATTAGTTTTAATGGTTACAGAATCGTCAAATGAAAAAGCGAATGTTGTGTCGAGGAAGAATTGAATGAAAAAGACGAAAAAGACAGACGCGACGACTTTCCATCTCTCCCATCTTTCCTTTTTCGCGATCGCAGCGATGACCCTCTGGTCGCGAGTGGGGAGAAATCGGCTGAAACTCGCACAAGGAATGAAAGTGCACCAGTTGATCGACTGGTGTTGCTCATCCTGGTCTCGATCATCGTGAATCCGGGGACGTGGAAAACCGTCGACAAATGGCTCTTGCACCCTTATCCATATATCGGTAAGTGAGCAGCTGGTGCTAACTTGATAGACGCGGTTCCGACATGTTTCTTGGATACTATAACGAGAGTGCGTACTTTTACTGTTACACTTGCAGTGTCCTCTTTGGATTGTATCGACTTTCGATAAGGTTCGCGTTTTTCTTAGAAGTAAATAATGCTTCGTACACGTAGAAATGCAATCGCAAAACTATTTTTAAATGTTTTTTTTTGAAAAATGTATTTGTTGTGTGGACTATCAATGCAATGCGTTAACATGGTAAGATATTGAGTGTATCAAATATATTGTTTATTAACTCGATTTATATCACTCTTTAAATTTTTATTTATATTTTTTTATAACATATTTCCTTCTACGATTCCAGTCTAACAACATACTATCATTAAGTAGAGTAGTTTAAAACACATATATGTGGTAAAGTATTTAAGAACGTGATATTATCAAGATTAGACTATGGTAAAATATTTTTTTAGGACATGTTTAAAATTAATACAAAAAAATTGAAGTAATACTTGAGGTAAGTAAGGCTTGAGACTAGATTGTATGCATTTAAATTTAAAAGGTAAGTTCACGTGGTTAGTGGTCAACAATACAAATTCAGGTGCTTGCACACAATAACTGTAGAATTTCGTAAAATTTTCTTGTCATCGAAACCTACACATGTAAATAAGTTACATTAATTATAGTATAAATTTTAAGCATGCAGCTTGTGATCTAATACAAAAAACATTTCATGAATATCCCTACGTTTTAAAACAGAATCAGCTCTTTTACATTCCTTATTAGAAACAAAATATTGATAATGTTTTGACATTGTACTGACGCAAACTATTTTTTTAAGCATCTGATTAAATAATTTATTTGAAAACAATAAGTTTTATAAAGAGATAATATTTTTAATAATATAATTTAATATTTAAAAATATAATGCTTTTAATTATTTTTATTAATTTGATTATCAATTATTTATAAATATTAATCATTATTTAAATTATTTGTATACGAGTTTTACAATTTATCTCTATTCAATATACTTGAGTACATAAATAATATTTAAAAAAAAATATATTTATGATAATTTTATAAATTAAAGTACGACATGATTTTTTGATGTATACCTGATGATGTAGCTTAATCAAAACGTGTCTATTAAGCGGTAGAATTATGACTCCATTGTATGTAAAAAATATTAAATTGTTGGAACAAAAAATACAAATATGAAACATTTTGAACCTGAGAAGAAATAATTGCTTTATATTTATTTATGATTTTATATACGAACAATTATACGATGTTATTTATAAATCCTAATATCGAACCCACCAAGATTTATCAATATAGAGAAGACTTATAAATGTATATAAATGTAATAATCTAATCGTGTTTATGTAATAGCACTACATCAGACAGAAACGTGAACATTTTTTTTTTATTCGTATAATGAAATAATAAATATAATTCACAAATAGTTAAAATTAAATTAAAATAAATCTTTCTTAATTTCATCAAAATTTTTTTAAGATACTTAATAATATTAAATCCATAGTTAAAAAGTTTTAGTTATTAAAATTTTAATATAAGTATTAAAAATAAAAATTTTAAATTATCTTATAAATTAATTTATTATTTTACAAATATTTAATGATATTTGTATAAATTTTAAATTAGTAATTCAATAGTTTAATATTTTTCTTATATAATAAAAAATTTTTATTCATCATATTTCTTCTGATTTTTTTATAGTTTTAAAAACATTTTATACACACAAATTACGTATTAATTAAAACAACATCAATTGCAACTTAATGAATTAAAATGCTTTTAGTATTAAAATTGAATTTATAACTTGATATGAAATTTATTAATATTAAGTCTTTTTATTATGATCAGTGAAGTATATTATTATTAATTTCGAAATATTTTTACATATAATTTTATGATTACGATTAATTATTAATATATATATTTATTTAAAATATAAATTTTATTAGAATTAGGTAAATTAAAAGTGAATATAATAGTGATCCTATTTGTATAAATAAAATAAATTTTAAAAAATATTCAAACGAATATAATAATTTTAAAATATAATTCAACATGTCACATTTTTTAAAAATTTTAATTACTCTATATATTATATATTTTACCTAATTAAATTACAAAGAGAATAATTTTATGTACAAAATACATGATAAATAGATCTATTTTTAGTATAAATTTAACTAACACAGTTTTATAAAAAAATATATATTTCAAGTAATGGAATAAGAATATTCATTACATAAATAAACATGATAAATATTCCATAATATGTTATATATATATATATATATTGTTATTATTTTCATTACTTTTATTCAATTTTCGTAAGTATTAATAATAAATTGCTGATAAACATTATAATGTGATTTAAAATATATAATTTCAATGATGATCGTTATATTAAAAGTAATTCGTAAATTGTAAGAAAATTGTATATTTTCATTTTATGAATGAACCTATTACTTTTTTAAAAAAACTTCTGCAACGTTCAAATTAATTTATTTATATTAATTAATAGTAGTAGAATAAATTCATTTATGCATAAATGTAATATTATAAATACCACTCATATAAGTTGTACATGATTTCAATTATTATTACTTATTATTTTATTGTTATAATAGAATAAATACATATCATTATATTTTAATACTTACCATAAAATAATATTTCCTGTAAAATATGGAATTTTTGTATTGTAACCAATATATTTGGTATATAATAAACTTTGATTCGTATATTCATAAATAAATTCCAGTCAAGATTATATAATGTTTGGGCGTTTAATAGATATTCGAGTGTCGCTATTACATGAACTGAATTTGAATACACGTAAATCCGTTAAAGAACCATGAACAACGATTTGGAATACAATCCAGTTATGGAACCCTTGCGCCCAAAAAATCGCAAGGACACGGGACTCATTGTCACCGTGGGCAATACCCCTAAACAAATCGACGTGCAATTCAGCGGAATTTCCTTTTCTGTATTGCAAAAGAAAGGTAAGTATTTCAGTATTTTAAACTATATTATTTGTTTTCATTTTTCAATACGGAAATAAATCTTTATCATTATTGATTTGTATTAAATCGTTTTTTTGTACTTCATAAGTATTGTAAAATCACTACCAGCATAAATTTGTAATAATAAATTGATTGATCAAGAATAATGATTTGATTTAATGCTGGGATAATGGAAACTTTTTCACATTATTTTTCTGCACACATGGCAAAATATTCAAATTCAATATTATATTCATATTCCGTGCAATTATAATGGTAATAATTTATAGAAATATTATTTTGATAAAATGCTTTAAAAAGTAATATTTTTGTAATATTTAATATTAATTAAACTAATTTCAAGTTATTAAACTATAATATTTTATATATTTAATATGGTCTTTTAGAATATTAAAAATCATAAGAAATATTTAATTTCATAAAAACTTGATTTTTTTTTTTTAAATACGACTTTCATGTATAAATAAATTTTAATATAATATAAAATTAATAGTATATTTTCTTATATAATATATAAACAATTATAAAATACTTTTTTAATTCTATTCTTCAACTTTATACTTTTAAATACAAATATTTATCCTTGTATTTAATATACCATAATAATTATAAAAAGACAATCAGTCAATTATATTATACATAATATTTTTTATGTATTTCTTAAAAGTATTCTATACTTGATCAAACCCTTGATCAAGATCAGAATTTAAATATCGTATATATATTTTTCTATTAAACACTTTTGAATGAAAATTGTAAACATTCATTAAATGTTTTATATAAACTATAATGTAAACCCTCAATGTAAATAAGAATCTATTACTGATTAGACATAATGAAAACTTTAGAAATTTTACTTATTCATTAAAAATTTTGTATATCTATCAAATTTAACGAACACTACTTATTCACGTATGTTTCCATAAAAAATAACTATTCTTATAAAACATTATTTTTAATGTTATTTTTTAATAAATTTTCCGAAATATTAACCGTATTATAGATATAATCTAAATGAAATAAATAAAATGCCATTCATTAATCATTATATTTAATAATTAATTTAATTACATGAAATTGATCACCAAATTATATTATTTTTACATAAATTAAAGTATTTAATGAATATAATAATTGATGTAAAAAAGTAGTACATGAAGATTGTTTTTATTTATTGTAAAAATATTCGTTCGCATTGATAAGCTTTATAAATAAAAAAAAATATATAAATTTGTAGATAATTTAATTAATTTATTAATAAGATTTATTAGAATTACATAATATTATTTTCATCATCATCATCATCATCCTCATCATTATTATTATTATTATTGCTATTATTATTATTAGTATTACATAGAATTACACTTATATACATACATATATAATATGTTTAATATAATATTTTATACCGAGTAAAATATAAAAATGTAAAACATTTATGTTGAATGAAATAAAAATTTTAAAAATTGATGTATGATTTTGCAAACAGAAGCTGGTAAATTTTTTTTATTTATTTATCATTGAAATAAAAATAATATTTCATTAATATCGTAATTGATTAAATATAACATATGACTGCCTAAGTAGAGAATAACAAATATTATAAAAATTTGAATTAAATTCTTCGTTGAAAAATTAATAGCTTTTTGATATTATAAATGCAAAGTAGCTTAGTTGCTTTGTTTGTAATTTATTGCATCATATACATATATAATGTATACATTAAATATTTATATGATTTTCTAATTTAATTTTTTGCAAAAAAAATTAGACAAGATCACCTTGTAGATTATATTTCATAAATAATATAATGAGAAGATTCACCTGACACATTAATACGTTGATCAGTATTCATTGCAGTACATTAATTAATTATATTTACTACAACGAATTAATAATTTGTTCAATTTATTTAGTACCTGATATTAGTTTATTTTTAAAATATTATTTATCGATAGTTTTAATGTTACATGCAATAAAATTAAAAAAAAGTTTTTTTTATTGTTCAGTAAATGTTATGAGCTATTATGTGCGATTATAATTGTGCAAAATCGATACAAATCAAAACATTAAATATTACTTTTTGAATATGTATTTGATCTATTTTTCACGGATCAAAACTGATTTAAAAATAAATAAATATTAATTGTCGTCTCGTTAACATCAAAGTAAACATTACATTGAAAAATTAAAAACAAAGAGAATCAAAGATTCATGATTATTCGTTTTAAAACCATGGTTTTATTTTTACAGGAAAATCAAAACAAATCCTTTATGGAGTGACAGGGGAATTCCGTGCGGGTCATTTAACAGCGATTATAGGACCTTCCGGTGCTGGTAAAACTTCCCTATTAAATATTCTGGCAAGCCGTGGAGCCCGAACCTCTAATAAAAAGATTCAGCTTGGAGGACTGCGCATCAACGGTATCAACTGTTGCGAGTACCCGGAGGTCCTCCGTCGGCTCAGTGTTTGCTACGTTCCCCAGGAGTTTGCTCTCATGCCTTTTCTCACCACCGGAGAGGTGATACGCTTCGCCGCGAGACTCAAACTACCTACCAACTCGTACGATCCAGGCACCAGAAAATTCATTGTATGTACATTTTTAACCTGCTTGAATATAATATTAATTGTGGTTAAAAAGTCAATTTATGAATTATATTTATAATGTTGTTACGAAATGTAATTTAACATGAAATGTATAGCAAATTTTTATGAATTTCATCAATCAGATAATGTATAGCCATTTGATTTTTATATTAAATAAATAATAATGGATGTTAGATAGAATTTCAAAGGTAAATTATTCTAAAAATGTAATAATTTTATATTCTAATGGACTTTTTTATTCTAAGGTCGACTAGAATAATTTATTGTATTAATTTTATATAAATTGATTTCTTCATGAATGTCGATGAGTAATAGCTAAGTTAATAAAAATTGTAAATATCTATATCACTAATGAAAATGTCATATCATAAATAATAAAAAAATATCTTTCATAAATTATCACCACATTCACAAAAAGGTACCGGATAAAAAGTTGATATTAATTATAGTTTTTTATTATCAACATAGTAAGCATTAAATAATTTACTTCTAAATATTACTATTATCATGATTTATATCTGAATATATTGAAGAAGAATATTCAATTCATTAATAATTAATTATATTAATTAATAATTTCATTTCGTGTTCTTATATATTCTAATTAATAATTACGTTTAAATACAATATCTAAAATTTATAATTAACTCTAGAAATTCTAATATCTTTACATTACAAAATTTATTCAATTCAATTTAAATAATATTATTTTCATTAAATTAAATTAAGGGATACTTAAGATATTTATTATACTCTCTACCTTGTATTTTCTTGTTTAATTAAACTTCGCTTGACTAAATTGAATTCGATAAACTTTGTATTTAGATGTAGCGGAACTTATAATTTTTTTTTTTTTTTTTACTGTGCTATACAATAAAATTATTGTTATAATTAATGTATTTATTATTAATTACATTTTAAAAAAAATAATAAAAACGTTAAATACATAAAAATTCATTTTAAAATAATTCGTCTTAAAAATGATCAATTTTTTTAATTATAATTATTAAAGCCAATTAATAGCTATAAAATTTCTATTTAAAATACTGATTATGATACCTGAATTTATATTTCATAGTTACTAGTATGCAATGCTTATTTATTGGCCATCAATTGAAAATATTAAATAAACTAAATATATTTAATAACAATTTTCATATGTAGAGACATATATCTTCAATGCATGTTTGTTAATTTATTCTGTATCAATTATGTTTAAATTTAATTTGTTCATAAGTATTAAGCGGTTATTTTTACAATAAAATTTAAAAGAAAAAAGAAAAGAATATAAAGGCAGCTTGAACAATAAAGCTACGTACATTTTTGTAATTTTCTCAAAATTATGGTTGTTTAATGTGTTGAAAGAATGTGTCTCAGTTTCTTCATATTTTTTGAGTTATAATTTCATAATTTAGTGTTTCTAAAAAGTTTATTAGTCAACGATTACTAAACTAGGAAGCAACTACGCATGTACATGATTTAAAAAAAATTTTACAATCAGATGTGTTTGAGACCGATATTCGTGGTATTCTTAACGTTGCAGATAAATGATGTCGTGACGAGTTTAGGCTTGGAGGAATGTCTGGACACCTTGACGAACAAATTAAGCGGGGGCGAAAAAAAGAGGTTGTCGATAGGCGTAGAAATGATCACGAGTCCTTCAGTGATGCTACTGGATGAGCCTACCAGTGGCCTCGATAGTGCTTCCTCCAACCAAGTTCAATGCTACTTTTACTCATTTTTTAGTTTCATACAATATTGATAATTTTCTTGTTATTTAAAAAATATCATGCTCCAATGATCTAAGTCAACTAAATTTATTTTTTATTTAATATAAATTTGCAATATTTATATTAGATTTTGAGTGATATTCCTTAATGAAATATTTACTTAAAAACTTTATGTGATTCTTGTATTAATTATTCAGTATGATTTTGTATGATTTAAAATATTTTGATTTTCATTGTTTATCGGATATTTATGAAATTTAAAATTAGAAAACAACAAACTACATTTAATGTAACAAACAAACCTTTCTTTAGTTAGTTGTAGTTAGTTGTAAAGAATTTCGTTAAATTAAATTATACAGCTTAATAATTAAAGAATGAGTTATAAAATCTATTGGTTTTGACTAAATAAATTATAAATATTTTTGCAACTGCAGGTAGAGTCGTCAATAAATTTTTTAAAGTGATTTTTAATGAAAAATCAAAAGTTCTTTATTGTGCTCTTATACGCATTTATTGTCCCACGATAAATGTGTATAAGATGTTAGATTTTTTCAAATAGTCTCATTTGATAGATAAAGTTAAATATATAATTAAATTTTTAATTATATTAAATTTAATTTATTAAAATTTAAACTTATACAAATTATTTTATAAAATTTAACTATCCACAAAAAATTGAGTTTTAATTGCACACATGATTAGAATAAGAATTAAAAAATACATTTAGAGTTTTCGTTGGTATTTAAATTGATTACCACGAATCTACCTATTTTACTAAATATTTATCATACTGTATTTGTTATGTAATTTCTTCTTATTTTTATATCATGTAGTACTCACTTGTATAATTCAAAGAATAAATTAAAATTTTTAATAGAATTAACGTTTACGGTTAAAAGCTAAATAATGTACTTGTTTTTGTAATGTGATAACAATATATAATGACCAATCAACTAAAGACGTCATGAAATGTTAATTTTAAGACGTCATCTAGGATTTTTCAATGATTGATGATTGTGACCTTGATAGGTAATCAACCTCTTGGGCTCGATGGCTCGTACGGGCTGTACAGTAGTCTGTGCAGTTCACCAGCCCAGCAGCCAAATGACCTACCATTTTGACGATGTCCTTGTGATGAGTCAGGGACGAAGTCGGTATTGTGGCCCACGCGACCAACTTTTGGATCACTTCAGAAATGCTGGATACAATTGTCCACCGTTTTATAATCTTGCCGAGTTTGGTAAGTCTTTTTTTTCTTAAATTCGCAGTATCAGTATTGAGATCTCAAATGCTTTGTCACTAGATTGTGCCACAAATTTTATGGGAGCATCCCTATAAAAAATTTTATGAAAGTATTCATTAAAAAAAAATTTTTTTCTTAAGGAAATCATAAAAATGAGATCATTCCAGCTATCTTTAAGATACCGACGAGATTGTACAGTACTTCAACTAACTTATTGCTTTACACCATAAACAAATAGATAAAGAACTGATATTATAGACTATCAACTTTGACCTTAAACAGTCAAAAGAAAAAATTACTCGAGACCAATTAATTTATCTCAATTAATCGATCAATCAAGTCAGAATAGTCATATATTTTTACAATTAGAGCTATTGAATGATTATTTAGAGGGCAATTATAAATAAAACCAATTTGAAAAGTAATAATTCTTCTATTTTTATATTGATGTCAATTTAATAGCCAATTTAATGATGTTGTCAGAGAAAGATATTTAAAAACAAGGATATATTATCTTATTAAAAGCTTTAATGTATAAAGCTAAGGCTTTAATTGAAAAGTAAAATTCAGATTTTAGTTTTTTCTTCTGCTTATTTTACTAAAAAACTTTGTACTTTCTAAAAATACTTAGTAAAAATGCACCTTTTTTGCTTGTTTAAAATAAAATTTAATCGGTTATATTTTACAATTTCTCATACTTATGTCTTATAATATTGAGTGTCATTTTTAATAAGAATAATTTAATTACCTTAATTGTAAATATTAGTTTATTAAAAAGAAACGGTCATACATCGAATTAATAAAAACAAAAAATTTTTAAATATTAAAAAAAATTTTAATTATTAAGCACTAGGAGCATAAATAGTAAAAAAATATGTTTCAATGTCATGGAAAATTGCAATCAAATTTTGATGAAAGCCACGATTTTAAAATTTGAAGATATGTAGGCTAATATTTATTTTTCCAGTACTGGAGGTAGTCACGGGCCAACGAGGCGGAAATTATGAGGAGTTATGCAACAAAAGCTCAATGGATAATACAAATGCGAATTCTCAATGTATAATACATTCAACATCCAATTTGCAGCAAAAAATTGGTAGCACAAAGCGGTATGCTGTCTCCTACTGGAATCAAATGAAAATTCTTCTTCATCGAGCCTGGCTTTCCATATTACGCGACAATGTATGCTCATAAATTTATATTCTTTTTTTTTTCTTTGAAATTTACTTTTTCTTTAACATTAACAATTTTTAATTAATGAGATATCTAGAATTATTATTTATTAAACCATTTATATGTTTATGTATTATAAAATTAGTTTCATTATGTCATTATAATCTGTGGTGATAATAAGTTAATAAGTATTATTTTTGTATTTAAAATTTATAAATTGTAAAATAATTTTTAAATATCAAAAATTTAAATTATTCTACAAACTTTATAAAGTAATCCTAAAAATTATATTCGTTGCATTTTCATTGTTTTTTTTAGACGTTGACCAATTTAAGACTTGCAGCTCATCTTGTCGTCGCAATTCTTTTAGGAATAGTTTTTTATAATTTTGGACAGGATGCAAGCAAAGTTCAAAGCAACGTCGCCTGCCTTTTCTTCTTTACCATATTTCTTTTTTTCGCCAACTCAATGCCATCAGTACAAATGTGTAAGTTTCAATTGAATTTTTTATACGTATTTTGATGTTATTATCGTAATACAAAAAAATATGTTTAAAAGAAAATTTATTTAATTAATAATTTATATCATAAAAAACCTATGCCATCTATTATATCTTCACGATTAAAATTTAATTTTAAGTTATTATAAAAACATTAAAAGTGAATTTTTATGACTTCAGATAGACCGTATATATTATTATTGAATTAATAGACATGATTATTGCTTATCTAATTTATGATATGGATAAAACATTTCGTGAAAATTTTAATGTTAAGCAGAAAAATAATTATTCGAAAGAACTAAATGATTCATTTACACAAACACTTACTCAAGTGCGAATACATTTTCTGGGTATCTAAATAAGTTTTGATGAACTTATTTTATTAAGAAAAGAATTGAATAGTATTGAAGTAGATAGAATGAAAACTTTATTGTATAGCGCTTATACAAAGGGTGTTTGGTACAGAGCTGACCACTAGAGGGCGTACACTATCCTATAAAGAAAAATCTATTAAAGGTTATAAGTACAGGGCCCTAAATGTCAACCTTGCCTTTTGTAGCCAGATATATATCTTGCATATATATTGTAGGAGTACTCTACCATCTGAATTAGTACATATAGAACGTACTATAGAACCATTTTGCGGTAATCACGTGTTGGTTATAATCGGTGTCAGGTATTTATATGTAATATCAGTTAGCTTCATAACTCTGTATATTCAACAAACAGAAATTTAAATAATTTTTCTCTTAATATGTACTTTATTATATACTTATTTTCCATTTTTTTTTAGTACTTTTAAAGGCTTGTTTATATTTTTAACTCAAGTTCCATTAAAGTCATTCAGTCGTCTAATAAATTTTAATCTTTCTTGTAAAAAAAATAAAAACAGAAAGCTAAAGAAACTTTAAAGAACTAATTTATATATAAAATACAAAGTGCCTACTCCATCTACGAAAAAAAATCAAACTATAATGCAGTAATATCAAATTTGATGAGTAGTAGAACTATTCGTCAAATTATTCTATGCAATTATTCGTTTTTATAGCAATATTCATGCATTATTTTACTATTTTACTTTTTTATACGAAAATACTTATGGAATATGTTCATAAAATATTATAATGCTCATGAGTAATATTTTCTGATATTTACTACAATTTAAAATAAATAAAAATTTCCAATGACATCTTATTGATCCCATCAAAAATATGTGTTAGATCTCTAAATCGTGGAATAATAATAATAATAATAATAATGATTATGAAAATATCAATGTTTAATTTTTTTTATGATTCATATATAGTCCCACTCGAGGCAACAGTCTTTCTTCGTGAGAATACTAATAATTGGTATTCTTTGGAAGCTTATTACATAACAAAAGTTCTTGCTGATCTACCAATGCAAGTACTGTAAAAAAAACTATTTATTAATGAATAATAACTGATTTTATAGTTGTTAAAAATTAATTTCCGATATCAGATAATCTGCCCGACTGGATTTTTGACAATCGCCTACTACATGACGGGCCAGCCTCTTGAGATTGGAAGGTTCTTGCAAGTCTGGTTGATTTGTACGCTATTTACAATTTTGGCTCAATCTTTCGGAATTGTCACCGGAGCTGCATTTAACACACATGTAATATTTTAAAACATTTTTTTTTCAAATACACAACTTTTACTTTTAATTAAATCAACATTTTTAAATTAAATATCCAAATGATATTTTTTATTATTTTTATGTCAAATTAATAAACTTAAAATGTTTTCATTAGCATAATTATTTCAAGAAAAAATTTTAGTGCTTTTTATTTTCATTTTAATATTCATAATATATATTTTAATCTGTATTTAAGTTAAAGATATTTAGTTTTTTTTTGTTATTAAGTTAAATTAAATATTTTTAAATACAATAAATAGTAAAAATATTATATTTCTTCGTAGGCTGGAATGTTCTTAGTACCAACATTTAACATTCCAATGTTTCTGTTTGCGGGATTTTTCCTTAAACTAAGAGAAATTCCATTTTTTCTCCAATGCTTCAGTTTTATCAGTTATTTTCGGTGAGTACATGGTTGTAAAAAAGAAAAAAGATAGAATAGTTATATTATAATTATTTTTAAAATAAACGATCAACTTTAATATAAATGTATTTGTCATTCAGAAAATTAATAAAGACGAGATAATTTAAAGAAATTAAAATTTTATTGTATAATTATATTTTATTTGAACAAATTTAAAATTCATTGAAAAATGTTATTTGTAATGAATATAACGGATTTTTACATTAATTGTTGTATTTTAAAAAATTTGTTAAAAATTCAATGTTCATTTAACACTATTTAAAAATAAAAATTGTGAATAGGAATAATTAGTAATATAAATAAATTGTGAAAAATAATTATAAAATAATACAATGTTAACAACTGAATTTTTCCATAATAATTTTTATAAAAAAATTATTTATTAATAAATCTACGCAACTATACATTTAAAAAATAATTTATTAATAAATCTACGCAACTATACATTTAAAAAATAATTTTTGTCATTATAAATTATGATGTGAATAAAATCTTTTAACTTGAAATCATCTTTACATTGAACCGAGACGTCAGTAATAGATTTCATGATAGATTTCTTGATGAAATGTATATATTTCAGGTACGTGTTTGAGGGTATGCTGCAAGCTGTGTACTTTGATCGAGCAAAACTTCCTTGTTCCACTGATTTTTGTTATTTGCGGTCGTCGAAGCAGATTCTGGGAGAACTAGACATGCCCTCGGTGCCGTTCTCCACGACCGTCTTTGCCCTCCTTAGTTGGGTCCTCATCCTCCATTCACTTGTCTACGGAGTATTGCGTTACAAACTCTATATATTTAAAACTTGAAATAAGATGAAAAAGAGGTTCACACTTATTACCAATGCAAACATTCAAGTATTTGTGAGCCTAGATTTTTTCTGATCATAGAAAACACCCGTTAGTGGAATCGAGGGATTTACGATCAGAGTCTTTTTTAATAATTTAATATTATATTGCGAAATTCCATTCATGTTTATATAAAGAAATTATAGGCTATTTAGCACTCCAATTTCAGAATCGATCACAAATTATAATAAGCTACAAATTGACATAATGTTAATAACATTTTAAAAAATACCATTCGGATTTTAGTAAAAATTGAAAACATAAGTTTCAAATACTTTTAATACATTTTAAAACATTTATTAATAAATCAAATCCGCATTCATTTTTAATTTCGTATATTGATTATATATAAAAAATAACTAATTGACGGAAAACTGAAAATAATACATAAGTTAAGTTGATATTATATAAACAAAATAGACACGAAAAAATATATTAATTAATATGAATTTTAATTATTTTCAATATATTTAGATATATTTATTAATTGTGCTTTAAAAATATTTTCAAAAATAAATTCTCATAATTATCGTTTAAAATTTAGACATTTATTTTAATTTCATATTATACAATAACAATTATTTAATATAAATATAATATAAAAATTCAGTTTATCGAATAAATATTAAAGATAAGTAAAATTATTTATCAAAATACGTTAATGTTACGAATTCAAATCATAATAAAATTATGTGCACATCTTCTATGTCTTATTTTTGTTTACAGTCAATAAATGTTTATAAATACTAAAAACTAATTAAAAATAATTATTCTTTATACATTTTTAATATATTAATACATATTATTATAATTAACATTTGTATCATATCATTAAAGATATTTGTTATTTTTTTAATATTTATACAAAAAAAATATTTTTATAAAATTTACATTTACAAATGCTACTATGTATTTATAATATAGTACTGTTTTATATTTATAAGACTGTCGATTAATATTATGTTTCTAATGGAAAATTAATTAAAATAAATTATGAATATTTTGGAAAATTGAAAAATCATTTCTTATTCTTAGAGTAAAATGGTGGATTTTGTGCTCCTCGGATCTATAACCCATTGTTCGACAAGGATTTAAGTATTTAAACGTTATCGACTAGAATACCATTGTTTGTTTATAAATTTTCTGTCTAGATTTTGTGATTAATGTATATTTGATGTTGTGCATATAAGTATTTGAAATATTTTATTAGAAGTATGTATTAAAATGGTGTAAAAAAAGCTTGTTATTTTTTTTATATATATAAAATCTATTTTATTGTTCAAAACCCGCAAATCAATATAAAAAATCCAAACGATTACAGGCAGCTACAATGTCTTCCGCTGTCAGGAGCAAACAAACTTTAAATTAAAAAGAAAAAAATGAATGCAATTGTTTTTGATAAATTAATTATTTATTTGAAATGAATAAGATATTTATTTAACTCTTCTTAATTGTAAAAAGTTATTTAATATTCGTTGCTACAATAAAGCTTATATTCAATATATAATACAGTACAATAAGCAATACATAATTACATTCACAATTCATTTTAAAAAATGAAGTTTATGTGAATCAATATTAGATCATCCCAACGCTAGCTATTGATGCGTTAGCTAAAATCTCTCTTGAATCCTTCGACAACGTCCAAAAACCATATTTCCTTATCTTACAATATCTAGATTGGCATTATGCGAATTGGAAGCCATTTTTTATTGATCTTACTATTTCTTTTAGATGGTTTATTTTATCCTTCATTTTATTTTGGTTTATTTACCTCAGTGATTAGTGATCTGATTTTTACAAAGAAGATTGAAGTTGGTCGGCCCACGGAGGTCTACCCGAAGATTTCCAAAACATAAAACCCAAAAAATAAACTTTTTCATTCGTTTAATATGTTTTTAAAATTCTATTTCAGAAATGTATTTTCTCTATCATCAAAGAATTAGCGTGATTTGCGTAGTTATATTTAATTTTTTTTAATCTATGTATCAAATATTTATAGTAAAAGTAGACCGAGTAGTCATTATGTATGATGTTACGCACTTTGTTTAAATTGTTATTCTGATAACATCTGTTCGATAATAAAATCGCCCTGTGTACAAGGTTGTATACGATAATTCACTTTTGGACATGGATCTTTTGGTACACTTAAATTGTGACAACGTAACAACATGGGTTGTACGAGATGTATATTTATTAAATTTCGACCAAGATAATATATATCTCTGCTGTTTTAATTATATATATTTGTATGTGTAAATTTATAATTGTAAATAATTTTATCAATAATTAAAGACCTGATGAAGGCAAAGTAATTTGTTGTAACGTCGCCGACGCAAAACAAACCAAAGTTATTTTTATTAACACCCATAAGGAACTATTTCTCAATATCACAATACCATGGAGGCTGTCCTTTTGAATTCTACAAATAAAAGTAAAAGTTGAGGACTTTATCCTTCCTTGAGAAATAATCTTCGTATACCTATTACATAATTTAATTTCATATTTTTGTCTATGAAATATAATAGTAAATTTAAAAATAAAAAACAAAAATTAATGTAATAAATAAATGATAAAATAATTATTAAAATATATACTATTGAGTAAGTACGGGTAAATATAATAATTTACAGTTACAAATATTTTGTTATCTTGATATGTTGATATATGATAATAATTGAACCAATAAATACAATAAATTTTCATAATAAATATTCTAAAAAAAATTTACTACTAATTACAATAATTATAGAAAATTATTATGTTTAGTTATAATGACTTTTGATACTTGATTTTGTACAAAAAAATGATTAAATATTTTAAATAAATAGTATTTCCTTATTTATATTCTAGTAATACATATTTTGATAGCAATATTAATAATATGATATATCCATTAAAAATATAACAACTATTATACAATAAATTAACAAATATATTGTATAAATTACAATAAAACAATAGTTTTAACAATATTAATAATATATATTTTATATGAATATTATACATATGTTTTAATTACATACATAATAAATTATATAATTAATAAAATGTCTTACTTTTATTGATTTTTTTAGTTCCATAGCAGTTTTGTAATTTATCTTATGTATTAAATCTCATTAAACATTTCTGATTTTTTTTTATATTTTGTATTATTGTGATTGAAGTATGTTATAAACTTTATTTATACTTCTTTTTTATCACAATTACTGTTTGGCTTTAAAAAAAAATTATGTTTTTGTAATTATAATTTTATATATTAAATACATTACAGAATTAATTTTTACTAAATAATGTATAAATAAATTTTATATAATTATATATGAAATAGGAGTACAAGAAAGCTCAATATGTTAAAATTCTTTATGCAATATAGTGCACAGATTTTTAATATATCGGGTTTTCTTTAACTCGTAGTTCAGAAGAAAACATAAGAATAAAAGCTAAATATAATAAATAATTAATAATAAAGTTGACTATGTCCAATAAAAGTACTATTTAACTGACAGATTTTTAATTAAATAATTTCAATCTTAGAATAAACTTTTGAAAATGGTAAGATTTTCATAAATTATATGGAAAGTAGCATGAAAGCAAAAAAGAAAAGAAAAGTTAATGAACGATGTCACCGTAACAAATAAATCTGAAAAATTCGAAATTAATCAAATTGACGAAGTGGATATCGATAAATCACTTATTGTCATCAGTTTAAATGCTAAACTTACAAAACTAGAAAATGAATATAAAAAATTAAAAGAAGTAATAAGTGAAATTTAAAATATAAAAAACAAAATATTCAAAGAATATGCAAGCTATTCCGTAATTTCATAAAATGCCAGAGAAAGCTCATCAACACTGCTATCTTCTACAATTCCTGCATTTAAAACAAACGCCGTTCAAGATGCAAACAAAGGATAAGAAAAAACAACACCAATCAACATATCTTTTCAAGAACCGAAAGATATAGTCAAGATGATAAATAGTATGAATTGTAAAGACTTCTTCATTAAAAGAATAAAAAATGACAATCACACAGTATACATAAAACATGTACACGGCTATGGTAACATTATTACTCAATTAAAAAACGCAAACGCATAAAACTACACTTTCCCTCCCAAAAGCAAAAAAATCACACACTAATCAAAGACTAGAAGATTAGAAATCAACTACACAGAAAATGAAATATATAAGGAATTAAAAAACATTAACATAAATAATATAACGATCAGTAAGTAAATCTCTTTATAACAAAAAAACTCCATAAAAAACAACATTCAGTTACTTATCCATTAAATTCAAATAACTTTAGATAATTCAATACACAACGTCACGAACATTAAATACCTACTTACCACTATATCAATTGGGAAAAAAGAATAAAAATTGAAAGTATGGAGTGTCACAACTCCCAAAGATTTAGGTCACATTTCTAACAATTGTAATATGGCATATAAGTATGTTAAATGCATTCACTTACATAAACCGAATGAATGCAAAATTTCAAGTTAAAATAAAATCGAATTTACTGAATTATATTGTACAAATTGTCAAAAATATCAACATCTTGCCTTTTAAAGAGACTGTCCAACCGTTATCGCACTTCCCAAAAAGGTGAAAAAATACTAAAAATTTATAATAAATATAATTCTATCTTTAAATATGCAGAGGCCATCAAAAACATCAACCCTAAAACAAATAATTTTAATATTTGATTTACTCAACAAAATAAATTACTAAATAACAACAACTTAAACACATATGTACCTAATGTTAAAAATCTTATCTAACTTTTAAAAAAATATTTCATAATTCTTAAACTATCAACTTCTACTCATAAAAAATACAATTAAGCAAAATGAAGAAAAAATTAATGATTTATTCAATATTATTACACTAATATCTCCGTAATTGCCCATAATTTCCATTCAAATATAAATAAAAAAAACAATCAAAAATTATTTTTTGACAACCTAAAAATGATATCTTTAAACTTCAATTCTATAATATCCAACAAAAAAATGATTTATTTAGCACCTTAGATAAAATGAAACCTGATAGCCTTCTTATGCGTAACAAAACTAAATAAATATTACAATTAAACTTCAAAAAATTACAACATCATCAGGAAAAATAGACCCAATTCTATCAGAAGCGACGAAACAGCAATTCAAATAAATAACCTATAAAATTCTCCGAAATTAATTTAACCAAATTCACATATATTGAAAATTGTGTAATTAAAATCAATTTTAATAATAATTTTAACTTATTCGTCATTTCGGCATATATACCAAACACACCAAAATTTAATAACAAATTAAAATCATAATTCAATTCATTATTTTCTTGCTACATCTAGATAAATATAATTGTTATTTTGTACTAGCTGGTGAACTTAAACGTGAAACACATGTCATAGAAAAATGCAACTTGCAATCAAAACGGTATTTTTATAAATAACTGGCTAAATGCAAATAGTATCATTTACAAAATGAAACTTTTTCATTCCAATCAATCATCTTATCCCAAAGGCCTAGCTTTCATTGATTTATGCCTAATGGATTACAGATTAAATATCGTAGATGTATATCCAAATAACGAAATTAGAACTTTTAAATTCGACACTCATCACCTTGGACTAATTTTTTCCATCACATTTACTAAAATTCAAGATAATAACTCTAATTTAATTATTGAATTAATTATCGGGTATAAATACTTTCCTTGTAAATAAAGTATTGATAATAATTTAATCGGCAGTTATTTATCTAATGTTCACATCAAAAATTTTATCTTTGATATTTATTTATTTTCTTTTATTTTTTTTGGATGAGTTGAAAAACTCACAGGCTGTAGAGATAACAGGTGGATTTCCTCCTGTGACCGCTGCTGCAGGTTTTTCTTCTCTAGACTCTGGGGGTGGCTTCAGCTGCGTGGGTACTCTGGGTTGTGGGTTGACGTTAGTCTTCCCACGGCTACGCCGTGAAGCAAGTCAGCTTTTTTGCACTCTAAAGCACGCATCACAGTTAAAACACGTAAAGCACGTTACACACAGTAAAGATCAAGGATATATTTTAAATAAAATAATTAAAACATACAAAAAGCACCAATCTTAATTTTTATTATTCTACATTACATAAAAGAACTTCCTTATATTTTATTAAAATACTTCTTTATACATTTAAACAATATATTAAAGAATACAATTCAGTTCAAAACTATAGAAAAATCTAAAATTCTAAATAAATGAAAATCATCGTAATACATTGACCAATTGTTTTTATTGATAACTTCAGTATTTGCCGAAACTGTTCATAACTTTAACACTTTGTTTTTTGTAAAATTAATATTATAATACAGGTGAGTATACGTTTTATTTAGTTTTCATCAATTGCAATTCATTTAAAATTTTATTATTATAAAACTTACATTTCTTTAATATAAACATACAACGAAAATTAACTTTATTATTGCGACCCTTGTCTTTTTTATATTAATTATATATTTGAATAATAATAATAATTCACAATAATATTTTAACAATAAAACACAATGAAACTTTTATGATATATTTCGTTTAATAAAGTCATGTTCTAATTAAGTTAGTCATAATTACACCGCATGTATTTTTATCTATATATTTTAACATTAAATGATTGTATAAAATATTTTGTTGTGATATGATGCATAATTCGAAGTTAAAAAACAACTCCCACTTTTATCCTCCTCATAGCAAAGTTATTTCATTTGTTTTCTGTTTTTTTCCAAGATTTTGATTCTTTTTTTCTTTTCTTTTAAATTAATATTTCAGCTTCCAATATTATAGGGCATTATAACGTACTACTCACTGAACTTAATCACATATATTAAAAATTATTTAAATATCATTTTTTAAGTAAAAATTTAAGCATAACATAAAATATTGTATAAATAAAAAATAATAAAACTAAAATTATAGTCTGGAAACTATGTTACAAAAATGTTGAAACTTTTTAAGAAAAATTCGTATATGCTTTTTAAATTTGCACATAACTAAAGTGTTTTTAAATTCTACTTTGTCTTTCTCACTTCCACTTATATACGAACGTATCTAAACACAGATCGCAGATTTTTAAGTGGGCGCGCCAACTCCTAGAAGGCTTTGGTTCGTTTGTTTTGAATTTATTGTAAAACAGTTCTCGTGTATTATTTTTATAAATACTGAAAATGTATTGTAAATTAGGGATACTCTCTATCATCAATATTTTACTTCTTACCATGATAATTTCTATCCTCTTTATTTCAAAAAAAATAATTTATGAATTTGATTAGAATTTATGCTCAAATTATTTAATTTTAAAATAATATTAATTTCAATGGTAATGTATTCAGATTTATTTTTCATTTATACTGAAATATATTATAGGCCTTCTTCTTCAAAATAAAAAAATGAGTCATAAATTATATAATGATAACTTTACTATTATACATTTCTATATTCTTACATGTTTCTTATATCTGCTCATAAGAACAAAATATATTTAAAATATTACTAGTGGATAAAACAAAACATTCTATCAGTTCATTTACAAAAAATAAAAAATGAATTATTTATTTGCATTGAAGAACATTCATAATCAGTCTAGATAAAATAAGAAAATAATGATAGATTCGCTAAAATAAATCACTGGTATTCATATATTCTTTATTTGATTTTGATATTTTTAAACTGTAATAAACAATCAGTTCATGAATTATTACTTTAATTAATAATTAAAAAAAAACTTTTATGAAAAATTATTAAAAAAAAAATTCGAATGAAATTATAATAGTATGTGATTTTGCATTAATTTAAATGTGGAAAACATTTTTTTTGTACATACTAACTAACTATTTGTGTATTAATAAAAATATTTTTTAAATAAAAACATTATATCTTTTATTTTTTGTATGAATGAATATATTTTGTAGTTTGATTTGTATTCAAAAGATTGTCTTGACTAAAATTAATTTAAAATAATAGAGTATATTATTTAGTCGTTTTACAAATATCATATACGCATAAAGTATTTAAAAATAAATTTCATAATATTAAAAAAAACAAAACTCTCTGTATGCATAATTAATCAATTCTGTTGATGATTATTTTATGATATTGACCTACTGATACTTTGTGGTAACTTATAGTTTTTTTTTTTTTTTTTTTTTTTCTTCCTTTCTTAATTAGAATTTATTTTAATTTGCATTTGTGCAGCTAACTCCCTTAAGACTAGTATTTTTAAAATTGATATTAAATCATATTAAATCAAAACTCATTAACCAGTTAATTTTAGTAGCATTCAGTCTTATGGAAATATAACAAAAAATATTTCAGAGACCGGAGCGTTTTAAAAAGTTCTGTAACCACTAGTTATAAATTATATGATTTCAGTTCAATTAAACTCCAAATTTTCAAATACATTGATAATAATCCTAAAACAATTATAAATCCTACAACAAGATATAACATAATAAAATTTAAACAGAAACTTTTAATTGTTAAATAAATAATTTTAGAATGTCGTAAAACATATTCCCAACTAGAATTTGAATTGAAAGAACAGCTAACTTTTATTAGTTCTTAAAAAGGACATGCTTAATAACTATTTATAAAAGAGTATCAATGGTATGAGTTTGCTATCAATATTCTTCAAATATTAAATAATTTTCATCCTCTTGTATAATTGTAAATATTCTACAATTCTAAGTTAATTTAAAATGAACAACTATAAGAAAAGCTCTAAAAATGCACAACAACTCGTTTCCAAATTGCACTAAGACGTGTTTGGATATTGTTCGTAATTTTTAAAAATAATTTTTGTCCCTACATCTAAAATCACAACGTTGGTAAATTTGAGAACTACATATGGCACAAGAAATCCCTCTCAGCTCTCGGCAATTTTTGTTCATACTGAAAAGCATTTAACGTCCCAAGTCTCCATTTCCTAGTCTCAATGCCATTTAGTACCTGTGGCGCTATTGAGCCAGGGAAAGGACTTCGGCAGTACTTTTTTTTTACGATAATTCTTTGAGAGCTAAGACACATTTTATCTGGAGTACGAAAGTCTCCAGCGCAGGATGTAATAAGCGACAATCTTCATCACGAGGACGATGCAGGAGAGGGCGACTACGTCATTCCAGAACCGGTCGTCCCTCATTGCGATGATCTCCTTTACGAACTTTCGCGGATCCTTGTAAAAGCAGAAGTCGAGGTCTTCGTTGTGACACTCGAGAACCTGTCTGTTCATACCGAAAATTGCATTCACGTACCTGCAAAGATAAGTCCACCATTAATATGTTTCTCCTTCGCTCTTTTTCTCTTCTCACGACTGATACCATTGACGCATAACGGCTTTTTTTTATTACTATTCCAAACATTGAAACAAATCCATATTCAAGGGGGCGATTATTTTCATTTTACATCTAAACTCTTTTATTATCACAGTTGATTAACTAATAATTGTTGTTCTTTCAAATAAATAAATAAAATTCACCAAATTATTTACTAAAGAATAATAAGCACACATAAGCTTGAGTATTGATAAAATAAATTTTGGAAATAAAATTCGGAAAAATTGCCAAATATTTAAATGCTTCTCTACTTATACGTTATATTTTAATATTTTTTTCGATTCAAATATCACCAATGATTTGTTTCAATGGCACTTGTATTTTTTTTTTTTTAATTATTAAATATAAAAATTTCATCAGGTACCCTTCGAGGCCATATCGTAAGTAACTTATGTACGTTCCCCAGTACAAGTAGCTTGGAAGATCACGTAAAGAGACACCAAATCCAGCGAACATCATCATAGGAACTGATAACGTAGGTGCTAAGAATGTTCCATTCTGAAGTTTGAAATATATTTTTTGTAACAACGCATAATAAATTTGAAACTTTGAATTACTCCTCGCATTAAACTTTGGCTTATCCTTATTATATATGGAATATTTATTCAATAAGACAACTTTCTCAAAAAGCTTTTTATCTTATGAAAAATTTGTGTTCTTGTTAAATAATAACATATTAAAATTTAAGTCTATCATATAATGAACGTGCATGCATTAAGAATAATCTAGATTATAAGTACAACAAATTTTACTTTATGAGTATGTATTAGTAAAGGATTAGGACTATAATTACAAAATTTCTATTATCTCTGGCTAATTTTTTTTTTTTAATTTGGGTCTTTTAAATTATAATACTAAAATCTACAGTTTAATCATTTTTTATCCCATTATTATATGAAAATTTTAAGCATAGATAAAATAGATAGATGTTAAAATAAATAAAAAGATAAATAAAACTATTTCAAACGCATAAGATAATAATTTAAAAATATGCGAGATAAATATTAATAAAGTTAATCAATAAAATGACCAACAAATAAATTGCCATATTAGAAACGCGATTTATTTAAAATTGACTCATTACATCTGTAAACTTTATACCGTGAGAGTCAAATTTATTTATTTGGAAATAAAAATACATATTTATTTATTGATTTATCATAAAAACAGGTTTAAAAAAAATAAATTTACAAATATATAATTTACCAAGTAATAATTTATAAATTTATAATTAAATTTAGAGCTCAATGAAGTAAATGATATTAAAGCGAAATATTAAGATAATTACCAATGTGATAAGTAAACATTTGAAAAACATTTAATCGATACATTCTAATTTATCAGATAAAAAATAACAATCATGATTCCTGTTCAGTTTCATATTTAATCAGTTTTTTTTTATCTTATAAAGAATAATGCCTTATACTTGACCTTTAATAACGTGTAAATACTGAAAGTAACGAAGAAAGAATTTAAATACATATTTTTATTATTAATTGTACTTGGCGCGTTTTTTTGTAGTCAGAATATTACTTCGATACAGGCTTCATAACATTATTTCAATAAATAATATACAATTCCGAAATTTATTTAATTTAAAAATATTTCTTAAAATCTTAATGGTAGGAAAATATTACTAAAAAATAATTGGTGTTTGTTTTTACCACAACATCGAATGCAGAACCAATCATAAATCCAAAGCTTTGGGCAACGAACGCAACTAGCAAGCTTATGCTGAAGAACATGGAAAATCTGATGACATCCTGTGGTTGGCCAGACATGAAATATACAATTAAACTGAATAATAAACATCCGGTAACCATTACTGGTATATCAACTATTGTCACCGATGTATAGTATACTTTTAGGCTGTACCACCTGTTGAAATGCTCCTTTTGTAAGATGTTCATCTCTGCAGGAACTGTAATTATTTTTCAAGATAACGATGCTTAATGAATTTAATAGGCATTAAATTGTTTCGGTATAAGTATTACATCAATAAGATAAAAAACTATAGATATATTTCTAGTAAAACATAGTATTAAAATTGCACAATAAATAATACCTAATAATTTTTTATTTCATAAAGCTTAGCTATTAACTGTAAGACTGCAGCGACAATAAATCAAATCAAATCATCAATTTACTGTAACACTCAATTCATTAAAATCAAGCATCCTTTAGTTATCTATCAGATTCATCAATTATAATTGAATCAAATTCCATTTCAGTAAATAAGTAATATAAAATTATGTATTTATAATCAATCATAAAATTGATAAATGCAAATTCAAATAATTGATAACAACAATATTGACTTGTGTTAATTGGTTTTATAAATAGATAAAATATATTATATTATTTTTTTATATTATATAATTTATATTATTTATTTATAATTAATTTTAAATTTATTACAAGGTAGTTATATCCTATGTCAAATAGACTTTTTTCTTGTAACATAATCAATAGAAGAGAGAAATTTATTCAATTCGATTTAGATTTATCGAAAAATAAACTATTACAATCAGTATTAAAATGTAAATTCTTGCACAATTTTTTGAAGAAAAAAATGTGTGAACGAAACTTTTTTTAAATTTTAAACGCATATATGTTCATCATGAATTTTATACTTAAAATGATAAGACTCAGATGGTATCACAGAAATACACAATCATCAGCCCCGCAATCATGTACTCTAGTAACCATTAATTTGTTTTTATTGACTATTCAAGTACAAAAAATTTAACCAAATGTATGTATAAAATACTTACACGTCAAGACAGTCAACATCATGGTTGTCATCATGTGATGTATAAGGCAAGCAAAGAGAAGATTATAATTTTCAATTATTCGATCTGCATTGTTTCCAGCATCAATAAATAATGAACCCAACATTACACCGGTACATATATTTACAAGTATTCGCAAATGCGTTAAAGTCTGTAATATGAAGAATTGGAGAAATTAAAAAAAAAAAATTTGTAAAATAATAACTTTTTTGATATTATAATTTAAAAAAGATCCTTTAAAATTTACGAAGAACTTATGGGTATTATTCTTTTAATATTAACATTAGAAAGAAAAATCTTATAATACACCATGGCCTATTACACCGGTATATTTATTTATAATGCATAAACTTAAAATATTTCTTCAGATTATGAATAAATTATATTCAATCACGTTAAAAATGATTAAAAGTATAATATTTACAAAAAACGAATAATAAATATAAAAACTTTACAGCAAATAATTTTATTAATTTAATATATTAGCTTATCGTGTATAGTGTGATTTGATGCTCAAATATGTTTATAAACATATTACTCACAGAATCTCGTTTAACTTTGATGCAACCCCTCTTCATTAAAACCTTTAGTTGATTCCATTGTGACGTTGCTTGAGGTCCTTGGCTCTCCTCCCCTTTTTTACTTTTTAATCGATTTGTTGCTGAAATTATGATATTACATTTTTATTTATGAACAAATTAAAATAAATACACAATTATTAGTTTTTAATAAATTATACCATTATATTTCTTTAAAATTTAAATTACATATTAAATATTTAGTTAAATAGAAATTTTATGTTATTATTTTATTAAAAAGCTAAGAAAATACTAAATTGCGTTTATTTACGAATTTACTAAATAAAGTAAATATATAAACCTCTGAGGGTCTTTGCGTCCAAAAGGGCCCCTGGATTATCAAACCATTTCAAGCTCTTGCCATTTTCTGTTCCCTGTACTAGAGCTTCAATTTTGTCTTCGCCGTATTCACCACACGCCAATTCAATTACTATAGAAATTTATTTACACTCTTACTTATTAACACTAGTTTATTTATACTATTTGATTTTTACTCGAATAAGTTAAATAAAAAAATAATAATTCTAAAATAATTATTAAAATACAATAAAATTTTTATATTTTAGAAACTTAAATACATATAATTATAGGCTATTGATTAATAATTTTATTGCTATTAAAAATTCGTCTAATTAATTAACAATTAATAATTCAATTACATTTATTTTACTATTTAAGCAATCAAGTCAAATAAATATGTTTTCAATGTTCTATTTTATTTTTTTATCACAACTGAAAGATTTCAATATAAACGATATAAGCTTTGATAAAACACTAATAATCATATGAAATTAATATATTTTACATTCTCTGAATTTTCGTGATATTAAATAAAATTATTTATTAAACTAATTTTTGCAGCCCTGTGATTATTAATTCAAAGAGGGTGTAAAAATCTTAGTATTTCCAAATTTACCGTAATCAGCTGGATTATGATACATCGGACACGGAAGTTTGACGCTTTCCAAGTACGGCACTAAATTATACGTTGCTCCTTGAAAAAGACATTCACCTTTTGCTAGGACGTACACCTATATCAAACAGTGATTATTGTTGTCCATTTAAATTTCAAACAAATGATTAGCATTAATTTTTTAAATCGTGTTTATTGGATAAAAATATTTAGGAATATATTTTTAATTTACGAATTTCGATGTAATCTTTATTAATTTATTTATATTTAATAATTTTCTGAAATAAATTAAAGTATATTTAATACATATGTATGATAAATTATCAAATCTAATTATATAATAATAATATATTATTGCACTAAATTTTATAACATTAAAAGTTATTGAAAATTGTATTGAAATAAAAAGAACGATCTAATTAATTAATTAATTGTAATGGTTTTTCTTATAATTTATCTGTATAATAAATTTATTTACTATTTAAAGCTTCTTTTAAGGAAAATCAAAAACTCATTGAAATATGATATTAAAGTTACAAATAAATTCATAATATTAATTACCACCATCTCTGAATACTAATAATACAATGAAAACGGTATTCACACAATAAATTTTTTATATACAAGTATGTAATTACAATACAAGGTGCATCAGTCATGTGTCTTGTCTGACGCAAATAGATAAAACGATGTTTTTGATATTAGGAAAAAATATTTAACAAAATTCTGTGAATAATTTATTTAATTTAATTGTGTCATTTTAACTAAGTAACGAAATCTAACACAGGGTTCCCGGTGTGTGTTTATTTATGTTCTAGCCATTTCATAGTAAGCATCTTAATTCTAAAATACAGGATTTTTAAGGACTCGTTAAATTATCAATAAAGAATCAAAATAAATATAGAAAGATAATATTTTAAAAAAGAAAAAAAAAGAAAAAAATAAGTAAGGCAACGTACCTGGTCAAAAAGTTGAAAAATTGTGGCACTAGGCTGATGAATAGTGCAAATTATTGTTCTATCTTGTCGTGCAAGTAACTTCAGAAGATTACATACTTGCGTACATGATGAGCTATCAAGGCCTCTATATTTATTAAATTTTACATATAATTCTGATTTTTCATTCAATATAAAAATACAGTGCTTTTCATTTAATACTAGACTAAGCAATAGAGCACTTTTTAGCTCCGGAAAAAAACAGCTAGTAATATATATATACATCAAAATGCGTAAAAAGATCAGTAAATTCTTATTTTCTAAAAAACTACATATGGTATTCAGGGTTTTTAATTATTAATAATTTTAAGGAAAAAATCCATTTTTTTAATTTTTTTTGTTATAAAATAAAGAATCGTAATTTTAATACTATAGTAGAATTCATGGACATATTGTAGCTAATAAAATTGTAAATAAAATTCATTTTTTCATAAATCGATTGAAAAATTAGAAACAGGGAAATGTTCCAAAAATCGAAAAATTTTTTAATTAATTAGAAAATTTGTAATTTTTTCATTTTTTAATATTTAGAACTCTAGTTTTGGGAGATTAAAGTGATTAATGTGCATTTTATTAGTTCAGATTTTAGCTTGATCGGATTAATAGTTTTCGAGTAATATTAATGTTAATAGAATTATGCAAATATTTACAAAGTTATTTCCAGCTCAATGCACATTACGATTTTAGTTTTTTCAACGGTTTTAAAAAATATAATTGTTGTACAATAACACCAAACAAATGTTAACCAGGATTTACATTATGAGCTATCTGCCTACAACCTAAAAGCTTGTAATTCTTATCTAATTTGTCTCGAGCAAGTCCCCTTTTTAAAAGCTCCAGAGTAAAAGTAGATTGAATTTGTTTTTCTGTAGGTGCTATTTTGCTGCAATACCCCGAAAAACTAAAAAAACTAATACAAACCGTCACAAAAACTAAAATCGTCCGGTGGAAATAATTTCATAAATTTTCGAATAACATTAGTATTACGTGAGAACTAATAATCCGATTAAGCTAAAATTTGAATAAATAAAATTCACATTAATCACTTTAATATCCCAAAACTAAGGTTCTAAATATTGAAAAATAAAAAAATTACAAATTTTTGGAAAATTTCTCAGCTTTCAATTTTTTAATCGGTTTATGAAAAAATAAATTTATTCAGAATTTTATTAACTACAATATGTCCATGAATTCTATAGTATTAAAATTATGACTCTTCATTTTATAACAAAAAAAGTAAAAAAAAATGCATTTTTTCATTAAAATTGTGAATAAAAAAAACCCTGAATATCATGAGTAGCATTTTAGAAAAATAAAAATCTACTGATTTTTTTACTCATTTTGATATGTATAACTATCTACTTTTTTTTATGATCTAAAAAGTGCTCTATTGTTTGTTTATTTTATCACATGTGATTAGTACAAATAAATGCTTTTATGCATTCATAATACAATAATTATTATTTAATTAAAATATATTATTATCTATTACGTATTTAATAACAAATTATTTTTCAATTTTATTATTACAACATAATGTAAATTAATTATTTTTGAACCATTTTCAATAAAATTTTATGAAATTATGATGAAGATTTTTTAGAATTTAGAATCAAAAGAATTTCCATTAAATGGTATTCTCATAATAATTTTTGTAATATTGTATGAACGTAAAATTTATAAAAACGGAAATATTAAAAATATTCTAATACAATTTAGATAAATAACTGACAATACAATCAATTATTAAAAAAATAAAGTGTTTAAATTTATATTTAATAATTATATAACCTGTTATAATAAATAAAATTTATTTGCTTCACAAAAATAAAAATTTTAATATTAATAAGTACCAAAACATTTAATCGTTATAATTAATAAAAGTTTTTGATAAACAAATAATAATTCAACAAAAATTATTTTAATCAATTTATATTCTTTTAGCAAACAATAATTTATTTAACAATTTCTATTAATAATCAGAATTAATACCACATTGAAAAGTACTTGAAAAATGAAAAAAATAATTCTAATAAATAATATCAGCGATGTATATTATTATTATTATCTTTTTTTCATCAGTATCACATATTATATTTCATTGTACAATGGTATTAATGGAGATTAATAGCTTCAATAATTGGAATATGTTTATTAATAATATAGATAAAATATTCTCTTTATGGTATTATTTACTGTGCATTTAAAACTCTCGAATTATTGTAAGTTTTATAAAATGAGTAATTAATTGCTCTTATATAAACATGAATTGGTTTAAGTTTTATGTAGTTATACAAAATAATTCGAAAAAAAATGTAAAAGTAATGGTACTTACGAGGTTGGCTCATCGAGAAAGAGGACAGTGGGGTTGTTAACGAGTTCTAAAGCAATGGACAAACGCTTTTTCTGTCCTCCACTGAGTCGACCAGCCAAGGTATGTTGATGCTCATAAAGTCCTAGGGTCGATAAGATTTCCTCGATCTACGCAAAGAAAATCTGATTTTCGCCTTCAAATTAAAAATTAATTTATTTTTAATTCAGTTCCATTATATTTTAAATGATTTTATTTATCATATTCTGAATTTTTATTTCTATAAATGTTACAAAATGTTATTGATTATTATTATAATTTTCTTTAACGTTATGGCGTGAATAATAAAGCTTTTAAAATTTTAGAGCTCGTTAAAAAAAAAATGTTTTTAATATAATATTTTACTTATAATATTTAATAAAATTGAAAAGTACTTTGCATTGGTAATAAGAGGTTACCGTAAAAAATTTTTTAACTACTTTTTAACTAAAAATTATGATTGCTTATTTTTGTTATTGATACAAATTTTTCTACTAATGAACAATAGTATTTAGCTAGTTAAAATGTGAAATTCAATATTCTGTTTTTTAAACTCTAATTTTAATTATCTTACTATTTTTAATATATTTTTCATGTCATTTTACTTATCGTCGATAACTTATAATAAATTAATTAAAAATATAGCTAGTAGAAGATAAAATGTGTTAAAGGATAAACTCACAATCGTTTCTTTTTCGTATTTGGCAGTATCGGTACCGAGTTTAAGATCCGCAGCTACGCGCATATTTTCATTTACTGTGAGTAGAGGCTGCAATCGGTCATCTTGTGTAATATAAGCACTGGATCTGGTAACATTATAGATCGTCTAATAAGCTAAGTTTAAAAAATGACATCGCATTACTAAATCTTGTATTAAAATTAAAAATATCAAAATTATATCAAACAATATTTCTTATTGCACTGTTGTTTAAATTCATTGTACACGATAAAATTAATTTGTAATTACAATTTTTTTTTTTTATTATTATTTAAAATACAGACCTAATATTTCGGAAACAAGTTCGTTATTTAAATTTAAGCAAAAAAGGTTTAATATGATGTTTATTTTTATTGTACAAGTGGTAATATTTAAATGAAATGATCAAATAATTTATAAATATTTTATGTAAATTTGAGTTTCAGGTATTAATAAGTTTAAGGAATTGATGCTATCTATTCTCGTGAATCGTTATTGTTCAATAAAAACATAAAGCTTCATTTGAAGTCAATTTGCGCAGTGTAGATGGAAGTTTGAAAGTTATATAAGTGCTTTAAAACAAAAGTAAGCACAAATTTGAATGATAAGAGCAAAAGATAAAATGTAAAAAAGCTGTTAAAATGAGAATTGTTTTGAGAATGTTTAAAATGCTGGCGATAAGGATGATTGGAGACAGTGAGTAAAAATTTAAAATACAGCGGATGTTGGTATGTCTTACCTACGAAAGGAATCCAAGTCACGGACTCGGCCGTTTATGTAAACTACTCCTTGCACACCGGTAATGCGAAATCCCGATAAAACATCGAGAAGAGTAGATTTGCCAGCACCCGAGGGTCCCATTAGCGCGATTAGCTGCTTCGACGGCAACCGGCCGTTCAACCCGTGCAGAATCTCCTTTGTTCCTGAAGTCCTTTTTGCGATTACTTTTTGCATACACGCACCCACACATCACTGACACTTGTGTCCAGTGCGACAAACAACAACCAGCAATAATGATTCGCAAAATCACGCGTGTCCACCAGTACCAAACGTACCTCTCTCCCCCCCCCTCTTTCCAACCCAACCTCCCTCCTGGCCCCATCCCCGTCCCCAACCTACCCTTCCATTTACACCACAAAGCAGTACCTTTCGTTACTATCGTCTTTGTTTTGAAATAAAATTTTCATTTTTAAATCAGAGCATCTTATCATTTATGTACATCTATTGTGGGCAAAATAAATATTTTCTAAATTCTAAAGTTAAGCAAAATTATTTTTCATTATAAACGAATAATTACTATTTTAACAATTAACAAACTCGTTATTATTAATGTTTAGAAAAAATTAAATATATTTTCGTTAAAAACAAACTCAAATAAATTAATCGTTTTAATTTTTAATATTTTCTTTTTTGCATATAACGAATTTATGCCATTAAATCAAGTATTTTAACTTAATTTACCATGTATATTGGACATTCTATAAAAAGGACCTTGATTTATAATGTTAATATTGGTTAATAATCGTTTAAAAAGATCTATATTTAAGTAATTTTAAATGATAATCTGAGAAAATATTTGCATTATTATTCGAATAATTCAAATTTATTATCTTTCTTTTAAAAATCATATAATATTTATTACGTTAAAAAGGAAAAATAATTTTTTATAAATAGCTTCAGGTAACCATTCATAAAAGCAATTGCTTTATCACTGTACCACTTCCCATGTTTGAATACAATTAAATGCAATCGACACAGAGTTTTAAAAAAAAAAAAAAGTAAATAAGTACTCGATAAAAATGAGAATTTAATATTAGTTCTATAGATTTTTTTTATAACCTGAAACGTTTAAAATACAAATTATTTTAACAAAATATTTTTTTTATTGGTAAAAATCAAACTTCATTTAATTGTACACTTTCATAGATACAAAAGATACAAAAAAAAAAAAAAAAATCCACAACAATAACAGATCACCATAGCGTTTGAATATTGGAAATACCAAGACCATTTTCTTTATGCCTAAAAGGCAAAAAAACATTAAATATAAATATAAAATAAATAAAATGCATTTACATTGAGAGCTAAATTAAGGGTGGAGGTAACTTAAATTATAGAGGTAGTAACAACAGGAGCGAATCGCGAGATAAGCCACGAGTAGCAGCTCAGTACCTTTCCTCATGCCGAGCGACACGGTGTAAGTGATGTTCTCAAACATGAGGTCCATGCTTTCGCCATTTTTGGTCTTGAGGAAGGGAGTGCCGCCGTTTTTTTCGCCATTTTGTGCAAGAGCGGGCACCTCGACCAGGGACCTCGCGCAGCAGTTGGAACCTGCCTCAGGAACAACCGAGCGGTTGTTGCTCACAGAGCTCGCCTCGTGCAGCAGCACCTCCATGATTGATTTCTCAGGCTGGGCGTCGACGATCCTCAACTTGCTCCGCTCGCAGCTCTCACGGTTGGAACTGCCAACACTATTAAACAATCATCAGTCTTGAATTAGAGCCGGGAATGCCAATTATTGCAATCAGACTCTTTTATTATAAAAGAAAACTATCGATTACAAGTGCTCGTCACAAATTCAACGAGAGAGATTCAATGTTAAGCGCTTAATAATTATGTAGATTTAAAGGATATTGTGTGAACTACACACTAAATATCTTTAAGCGAAATTATCAAAATATAAATTGCTTATTATATTAGTTTAAATTATTTTGAAACCCTTGAACATAGCTTCTAATCGTTAAAACCTTCTCAAATATAATTTTTTAAACAACTCTCGGTCAAGGTCAATATCTGGAAAAATTTATGCAATAATAAATGCTAATTGAGCATAACACTGTTTATGTAAAGATAAATATTAAAACTGAAAATAAGAAAATTAATAAACACTATTAAAGTGCATTGAAAATTTTTTCAAATAAATTCAATTTTTTTTTCAAAAAGTCTAAAATGTTACCAACTAATATAATATAACTATATTTTCTGGATAATAAATTTTGTTATGATTTTTTATAATTATAAATAGTTTTGAAAATTCAAGATTTATAACACTACTATATATTATACATGTTAATTATTCAAAAATAATATTATCTAGATAAGTAATTATATGTTAGTGTATCATGTAAAATACCAAGTTCTTCTCGTATTTTTTAAGTCGTGCGGTCCG
Source organism: Eupristina koningsbergeri (assembly GCA_018907245.1). Taxonomy (NCBI): domain Eukaryota; kingdom Metazoa; phylum Arthropoda; class Insecta; order Hymenoptera; family Agaonidae; genus Eupristina; species Eupristina koningsbergeri. The sequence continues at coordinate 511,469 of JACCHV010002776.1, forward strand.
CAGACTCGAATATAATAACTCAATACACGATTAAACTATCTCAAAAAAATCAAACCTACACTTTACGTAATGCAAGTATGAAATACGGTTAATTAATGGATATTCGGTTCTCTCTTATAAGCATCACGAGGATTCTACCACTGTTAATAGATTTGTATTGAATGACAAAAAAACCTGAAAATTCTTAGAGTTTTACTAATCAAAAAATTACCATTAATCTATATATAAGAAATGTAATTAATTTGAATTTAGAAGGACTAATAATCGATTTATTACATAAACGATCAAATATAAAACAAATAAGAATTAATTACAAATTATCATTAATTGTAATAGTAATAATTATTATATATATATAGTTTATAATTATAATTATGCCTTTATGTGCAATAAAATTACATATTTACACATATTTAACATTTTTACATTAACATTTACACATATTTAAACAAAAATGTCAATCAAATACTCATACTTTATTCAAATTCATGTTTTATTGAACAATTTTTTAAAACAATTTTTTTTTATTTTTTTTTTCAAATTTATTTTTTATCATTTATATTTAATTATATTTTCATCCTGTTTTAATTACTTTAATTAACAGTTCCTATTTTTTAATATTATTTTAAAATAAGCACATGACTATATGAAAATATAAAGAAGGAACATTTTTTTAAATTTTGTACTAAAAGTATAATATTATAAGAAACAAAATATTCATTTATTATTAATATATTATATGCAGTTATTGAAATTAAATGAATTAAAATTCTAATTATTCAGTATATTAAATACTAAATTAATAAAATACTATTGATTTTAATTATTAAACAAGAAAATATATTAAAATTACAATATACAAGTATTAAAATATTTAATCTCTAAAACTCATCAATATAAAATTATAATATTAAAATAATTAATACTAATAAAAAATTTGGTATTTTTATATAATTTTTATTAAATTAATCAAACAGGATAAGAACTATAAATATTTATATAATTTTTTTTTAAAAAATTTATCGACAATAGATAAATTTAATTAATTATTTAAATTTATATGTAATATTTAATATTGAAATGTTTCATATTATTTCATTGCGTAATTCAATTTTATAGAATTCGATACTGTTAAATATCATATAAATATTATATTCTTTATTCATTCATTTATTAATTATTACCTATAGCGCCATTTTTTTATAATTTCATTTTGTAATAGAATAATTGTACTTATTCCTTCTCCAATTGAGAGCCAAATTTATTATTATATTTCTATTTATGAGAATAAAATAATAACAATATGAGTCATATATTTAAATAATGTATTCGATGATTTTATAGTGCAATAAAAGTTAATTTTTTATAAATATATGCAACGATGTGTTTTCTTGAATACATAATACTTTATTGATATTTTTTTGTGTGATAACTATGACCCTGACAGTGATTAAAGTTTTTAATGTAATTTTTTAATTTGAGAAAAGTAATGTATTAAGTTTATTATTATGTTTATGTGAACATAAAATTTGTGTAATAAAATTCAGCTAATTATTCATAAAAAAAATTTATAAAATTCTAAAAATATATAATAAAAATTGAATGTTTCAAGAAATATTTTAGAATTTTTATGTTTTAAAAATTATTTTTAATTCTTATAAAAAATTTTAAAACATGAAATGACTTCATACTTTATTAAAAAATATTGTAAATTTGTTAAAATTAAAAAATAATAATATTACACAAATATATATATATATATTGTATAATATAATATTACAATAAAAATCATCTAAAAAATCAATAGATGGCTTTAATATTATTAAATCAAATATTCAATCAATAGATTGGATTTTCTAGCATTGATAAATTCTTTAAAAAATACCACTAACTTTTCTTATAAAATATGTGTACCAGTAACGTAATATTCTATTTTTTTCACGATTAAAATATCTGTGTAACTTCCAAATAGTTTTTCTCATACGATATTGCAACAAACATGCAAATTCATTTTCATGGTATCACTTTTTTGTTCAAAATCTGTAACTGACTTATCACCACAAAAAAATTTAGCATTGGTAACATTAAAACAATTGATTTTACAGTCAGTAGTAATTAGTAATAATTAATTTTATTAATAATTAATAATATTAATAATAATAGCAACAATTTTATTAATCATCAAAATAAAAAAAATTAATTCTGGACATCTGATATTACTCTACGCATAATTTCTCTCACATGCATAATTTAAGGAACGGTAAATTGTATTTATAACTATTGAAATATTTTTGATACAAAAAAAAAATATTTTTTTTTTTTTTTTTTTTGTTTACTACACTCAGAAATATTATTAAACGTTTTTATATTCTTGTCCATAATTTTGCGAAAGAAACTGAATAGATTTTATTTATTTATATATTTTATAGATATAATTACTTTAATAATAATGACTTTCATAATATATTCAGAATATTTTAGAAACTCTATTTCAATTTTAAATTTTGAATTTATTTAAATTAATTTAAATCATGAGTATTTTATTTAATAAAAGTTATAAAAATTAAATATTTTAAAAAATTTATTTTCATAATTGTGACACAAATATACTTGATTCTGATTTTCAATATGCTTACATTGTAATGTTTCTAAAATATCTATAATCTAAAATCTTCAAGACAGATAGTAACTTTACATAGAATGTTAGTTACAGATCAATAAATGTTACATATAGCAAGAGTATTGCAAATGAAATATAATGATGAAAATATTATATTGATCAATATGACATAATTTTATTTACTTAAAGACATCAAATGTATTGATCGCAAATAGCTGAAGTTTTGTTGGTATTTATTTTTTAAATACTTAGGTATAAAGCAGTTACACTATATGATGCATAATAATGCATTAAGTTTTTTGATAAAGCACTAATTAATAATTAATGTTATGTTTGCTACTTAATATAGTTCATTCCTTTATATCAGATTCATAATAAATTATACGTTAATTAAATATAATAATTTTATTAAAAATAATATTATAAAAAATAAAAAATTTTAATATTTATTATGACTTTTTACATTCTCATGATTCTTATTTAATTTTACGTCAAATTATTTTATTAATATTTTACTTACAGTATAGTATAAACACTAAATTTAAAAAATAAAATATCCTTACAAATATTAATATAATAATAGATAAAACTGTTGTAATTTTATAATATGAATAAATAAGAATCGACATCAAACGTTCATCTTTGATACTAATTTATCTTAATACCAAAGAATCTTATATAGCTTTTTTGCGAATATTAAAATATAAGCCATTAAAATTGATTAACATTATTATTATAACACAGAAAATAAATTTATTAAATCATACATTGTGATTTATTATTATTATTATTTTTATTCGTAAAAATTAATATTAATATTTTCTGAGCAAATTGTACATTCAAATTTATCAATTAGTTCTTATATTACACATTAATATAAATATAATTTAACTACAATAGAACATGTAAAATATATATCTAAGTTAATGGATATCGTTATATTATATTGTGTATTGTAAAAAAAACCTTTTTTTTTAATCTGATATTTAATAAAAACCCTTATTTGAGAGTGCTATTTAACTGTACTGTTTAATGTTGAATTTATCGGGATACAAAGCAATTTACTATCTTGGTTTAGTTCACTTGTGCATCTGTATGATCTTACTAGATTAAAAAGATTAAAAAATTCCAAATATGAAATAATTTAAAAATTTACAATATAGTATTTATTGGTTTACGAATAAATTAAGTTGATGTTATTTTCAATGAGAGTAACCTTAAACTATATTTACAATGGAAAAAAAAAATTGTTATGCATTTGGAATTATTTCTTTTTCATGATATGTAATCTTACATGATTTCCTCAAATATTGAATCTATAAGTACATGCATTATTCAAAAGTATAAAAATATTGTTCATTTACATTTTTATTACACATGTTGATGTTGATGATGTTATATACAATTAATATAATTATAAAGCGTACCTCGTTATTGCACAGAATAATCGAATCAATTTTCATGACACCTGAAAAGTGCATAATTGTTGAAGAGTTAATAACAGATGCGAAGCGGACTCCTTGATTAATATTTGAAAAGGAAGCGTTCGAAATGGCCTCTTGAGAAGAGAGAAAGAAAAAAAAAAAAAGAAAAAAAATAAAGAAAACGATAGACAAAAGGCAGCCGAAGACGAATGGAAAAATGTGCAGAGTAACGATGAGGAGCGATATATTTTTCGTAGGACGCGAATCATGTAATGCGTCGGAGCAGTTGGGTGTGCGGAAGTGCGATGAAAAAAAGATGAAAAAAAGATGAAAAAATGCGAAAAAAGGAAGCGAGAAAAAGAGCAACTGAGATAAAATGGCGCGGGCATTGTTTGTGTGTGCGCGGAGAGGACGGCAGTGCAACGACAGTGTAACACAACACAATGAAAAGTACAGAAAAGTACAAAAAAGGATGAGGAATCCACGCGTTCGCATCCGTAATTTGTCTCTATCTCATTCCAAGAAAAATATGAGTCACGTCCCGCCACGGACTTTGACCGCTTACACGCATTCACTCACAAATGCACCCGCGGACCAAGCCAATCGCATAATTACTCACTTTATTGTAGAAAAGTCACGAGCCGGTTTCGCGCAAGCGTCCCGTTGCTATCGAGACGTCAGTTTTTATCAGTCTGAGTGCGTTCGTCGCGAGCACGTGGACCCCAATAATCTCCTCGAGGACGTGTCTAACGGTTCATCGGGGCAGGTCCAGGCAGCCTCACCCCAACCCCCTTTGAACACGACTTTCACTGTAATCCCGCGGCTACGACTCGTTCTCACCTTGTACTTAGCACCTCTACCACGGGGAAAATGATAATGCCATTCACGAGACTTGGGAATTGCCTTCTTCAAGTGACCGATTAAATTATTTATTTATATAATTTGCTCTTTCTCACTAACTTAATCCCTTTTGCTTCACAGCGAGATACAATAAGTATAAGACAACCATAGTGCAATGCAACTTTTCGCAAATTTTTTTATGCAACATATTTCCTAGGCTTTCCAAGGATATTAAAAAGTAATTAACTTATGCCATACTTTTATACGACTCTTTAGCCAATTGGTTACTAAATCATTGATTGTCACGTCTCGCAAATAATGTTTTATTATACTTTTAATTATGGTTACATATCCATTTGTTTAATGCCTCATTCAAAGTGAATCTGTTATAAAAGAAGATAACTGTGGAGTGAAACAATGATTCTTAACAGCTATTTATTAAATAAAACACTTAAATTACACACGCCCTGGTATGTTTTGTGGATTTTATGCATATTCTGGATTTTTTTATTTGTAATATTCAAAATACTTGATGAAATGTGTGTGCTTAAAACTATCGATGATGGAAAACCTATTTACTCTACTTCAGTAATTATTTTTAGTATAATAATAATCTAATTTATTTATGAGAGGTTTCAATTAAAGAATCTTGCAAATTACAACATATGCTCACTAGTATTTACAATGTTTTCATTGGCATTTACTCATTTTATTATTTTTAAGATTATACTACTAAAAATAGAGGGGCATGTATTTAAAATAATAAGAAAGCAAAAAACGTAATAATTAACAAAAATGTACATAATTTCAACGATAATTGGTCACTTTTTTCTTATATTTATTATTATTATTATTATTATTATGATTATTATATTATTATTATTATTTATTATTATTATTATTATTATTATTAGTATTATATTATTTTATTTATATAAAGTATTCATTACATATTTAATTATGAGCGAATGTCCTCGTTTTTTTAAACCAAATTATCATTTGAATTAAGATATTAATACAAAAAAGGTTATAAAATTTTTATTGTCACTTTTATATTAATACTAACTTTTATATCATTAAGATTCTTTTTTATACATTGTAATATTAATTTATTTTTCTGTATAGACATGAATCATCTTAAAAATGAATTAATACAAAAAAATAAAGCTATATTCATAATTAAAAAAAAAACAAAAACAAAAAAACACAAATTCATGCATAAACGTGTAGTGACATAAGTCGGTAGACATTGTGTGTATATGAATTATATTATGTCAATAAAGTAATGTGTTATCGTAAATATTTTTTTTCTTTTTTTCATAATAAATATTGTTTATTTTATTCGTCATTTATTCTAATCTCAAATGAGATAGTAAATCGTAAACAAATATTAAAAAAGCTTCTCCATTATTTATTAATTTACCAATTAAATATAAAATTATGAATATTAAATATATTTAAATGATTGGATACATTATTAAAGTTATTACACACATTAAATATTATAGATAGAAGAAATTCAATTTATTAAAAATTTTTTCATTAAATTTTTCTATGAAAACCTTTTCTATAAAATATTTACGTAAAAAATTCTAATAAGAATTAAATAAAATAATAAAAAGTAAAAATATTTAAAATAAATTCTAGAATGTTGAATAGAAAAATATAGATTTCTTTCCGTAAGTATTTCTTATATTACTTTTTTAAAGATTAAACAAGGTTATAAACATATTTACGTAACGAATTAATACATAATATTTTTTAAAATTATTTTTATTAACAAATTTTTTCATTGATAATAACAACTTTATGTACAACATATTAATAAACTGAACTTAATACACAAGTTATATAATAATCTGTTTACTGCCTTTAGATATTTTTACTGATAATAAATTAATTTAGATAGATTTTGATTGATCTTTCAATGACGATGAATATAATTCAGTAAAGATCATAAATTAATGCAAATAGATTTTGCATTCGTATTATTTTCTAATTATATTTTACAATATACTAATCACAAAAAAATATATAAGTTAACATTAAATACTTTTCATGAATAAGATCAAATCAATTTTATTTTATAATATCAATTACTTCTTAATTAAATTATTCTTAAAAACAGTTTGTATTTTTTATTACTAAAATCTCTTTGTTAATTATATTAGTCAATTAACCAGGTAAATTATAAGATAAAGTTAGTTTTATTTAATTCGTAACAATAGTTATTATAATATGGTTACTATAAGGACTGCTATGATATATAATGTATATACACACACACATATATAAGCATGGATAAGTGTATTAAATGAATAAAATAATTTTTATTGTATATATAATTTATGGTTATTATTGATTAATTATTTCAACAAATTTTTATTGAGATTAAAAAATTTTGAATAATCGTATAAAGTAAGATTTAGTTATGATTAAAACAAAAATATAGATTGTTATATTTTATTACCTTTAAAAATTATACTTCTAATTGTTACATTTATTATCAACATTTACGCTTTGAATATTAGATTTTATTAAATTTAATTAACAACTCCTTATTATTTTTATTATATATTTTCAAAATACTCTAATAATTATTATAATAATTACAACAAAAAAATTGATTATAAAATAGACTTGACAATAAATATTTAAATTTTTCTATATGAAACTATTAGGAATGACCGACTGAGGAGTTGAAATTCTCTCTAATTTAAAATAAATATTGAGAATATTTATTAAAATTTGAACAAGAATTATTTGCGATGTATACAAAATTAAGTCAAATACTTAGTTATTAAAATTTAATATCAAGTGAGAATTTTTAATAAATCATTATTAATATCAATATGTAATATAATGTATAGTTTAATGAATAAATAAATTCAATATACTAAATATAAACCTAATAATAGATAATTATTAAATATTAAATAAATTATTAAGAAACCAAAAAAAAAAAAAAATTTGTTTAAAGCTCTTGGTGCATATAATTATTTATTACAATATTTGTTATAAACACCATAAAAATTTTACCTTAGATTTTTCAGTTTTTATTATTTTTTAACTTACTAATGAGTTTATCAATTAGTAATGATGAAAAATCTAATAATTAAGAATCACGTCATTTATGAAAAATATTATTCGTTATCAAGTTTATGCATATGAAATTGTTAAATTATTATTTGTCGTTTACCAATTTTAAGTTATAAAGTTCTATAATCATGTATTCGCTATCTATTTCCTGTTTCTAAATTCAATTATAATAGTTCCATTGCAATAATATAAATCTTTGCAATAATATTTTTAAATTATTTAATTTCAGTTTTTATTTATCAATTACTCGTAGATTATCAATCGGTGATGCAATAACTGTTTGTTTGTAGGTCCTTATAAACGTTTTAATATTAATTTTTAACGAGCTTGAAAATCATTGCATTGATTTTAGAAAAATTCTTTATCATTTTCTCTTAATTCTAAATTTTGAATCTTATGGAAAAATATATATAAAAATATCACCGTATCATTTAAAAAAGAATAATTATAATCGAAGTATGACACAAAAATATGGTGCTCATGACCACCTATACATTGGAATATGAATGCAATAAGAATTAGACCAAAAAAAAATAAAATCTGCCTACCTGCTCGATAATGAAGGTTTTAAAGCTTTTTCTCTTAATAAGAAAAAGAACAAGAAGCTCAAAACAAGTATTTATTTACGATGCGGTAAACTCAGGGCGAAAATGAAAAAGTATAGTGGATTTGTTATAGTGGATTTGCTGTTAGATTTGTTAACCTGAAACTCAGGAAAATGGGCAAAGGTATCGAAGCAGTTGAGAATAGGCAACGAGTATCGATTATCAAATTTATGCACCGAGATAATCACATACGTTGGCCGTTATACGTGCATTTGTGTGCAACTGCGGATAGATCTTTGACGATGGGGACGGGGAGTTATTTGTCGAAAGGAAAAAGTGGAGCGGCAAAACTCACATTTCATTGTGTTGTGTGGTTAAGTGCTCGTCCATGAGTTCCGTGATCCAGTTGCGCAATAATCGCCACTTCCGATTCATCTTTCTCGCGTACGCATCTTTGATCTCATTTCAACTCAATGAATACTTGCGAACTTGCGTTTGATTTGCAATGTTTTTACGTAATAATAAATGATTGCGAGAACGAAAATAACAAATGTTTTAAACCTGATCGTTTTTAGCATTTTTTTTTGTCAAGACAATATACAATTTCAATTAAATAGATACGTTAAAAAGAAGTTAATGTTAAACGATTGATTTGAAGAAATTTATTCTGAATTAAAATTTGTTGTCGTTTTTATAACAGTAAAATAATATATTAAATTTTGTATATTAAAACTATGCTTTATTCAAGTTTTATGCATAAAAATTCTCGAAACATTTTTTTAAAATATACTTTTAATACATATATTTATATTTCAGATAAGTTATTACGAATGTAAACAAATTATTTTATTTTATTTAGAACTCTAATCACAAAACAAATAAATAAATGGTTCTATTTGTTTAATAATTACATGGTCAATATGCAGTTTGCAGTCATATTAAAATACATTTTAAAATACTAATAATAATTGATTTTATAATTTAAACTACTGATTTTCATAAAAAATTTACCAAATTTTGTAATAATTGTCGAACTGAAGAATATTTATATAAAATATATTCATATTATGAATGGTTTATGAATAGATTTTTTATAAGACGCGCATTGATTTAGAATATACAATTGATAAAAGTATTTTTTGAATTACTCCTTAATTTATAGTTCATAATAAAAAATTTTTCAACATTATTTAAAATTAACAACATTTTTACTACATTTTTATTATTTATATTAATAATAATGAAAAATGTACAAATTTTTTTATAATATTAAATGTAGTTACTGAAAAAATATTAAAATCTTATGAACAGCTACATCAAAAACTTTTTAATTTAAAATTAATATACTTCATATATACAATTCTACTATGAATTATCACGAAAATTCACTAGTTATTGATATTTTACTTGCTCTAGAAATTAATTTACACTTTATTAAGTTTTTAGACATTTACATTTTTATTTAAAAAAAAAAAAAAATTAAATCTCCATTATTTATGTTATAAATTTTTTATTTAATTTATAAAGAGTCTAATAATATTATTATATGAATATATACGTATAAAAGCATTTGAGTATAATTAATTTACCAATATAAATAAAAAAAAAAATTAAAATTATAATTAAATAGACAACAAAATTTTAGCTGTTTTATGCAGAGAAAAATAAAAACAAGTACAATTTACTACAGGATAAAAAACATAGATTTACTCAAATTTGATTAATTCATTAATGATTATATTAAATAAGTACAAACTATAAAGTTATACATAATAATAAAAATTTTATAGAAATACTAATGGATTAAAAAATTTATATTTATGAAAATGTATAAAATAATTAAAAATTAATTTTTTAAAAAATAAAAATATTAATATAATAAAAAAGATGTTTTTTAATTACTAAATAAAAAAAAACAAATTTGCAATTTTTAATTATAAATTACTCTATGTATTATTTGGTATCGAATATAATCATTAGGTAGAAGAATAAGAGGAAAAAAATTTTTATTTAAACTAATTTTTATAAAACATGGATATCGTTATGTAAATCAATTACATGTAGGAAAATTTATTACAATTAAAGATAATCTTAAATCAATCATGCTTTTAGTTCAATGTATTTAATCTTGATCTTAAATTTTAAATACATAGAATACTCGATTTCATATTTTTCTAATGTAAATGACAAATTAATTCAAATATTAATTATAGAATTTAATCTCATACGACAAACAAAGACAAAGTAATACAAGTTTTAAATTGGGACCTCTTCCAATACGTACGTAATCTTGCTTTGGGAAATGCTTTGATTATTTAAAAGTGAATTTAAATCACTATGTCCACTTAAATTTATTTAAAATTATGTATGATTATATTGATCAGAATACAACGAACACTATTTAACTTTATTAACATTTAATGCTTATTGTATATTAAAAATTTTTTTAATATTTCTTCAAGATGTATTATTAGATTACACTTCTTTCAATTATATAAAATATATTATGGCTTGTAGGTATGAAAATAACTATGGTAGGTTCTTATTTTCATAATCATACCTCAATGATTATTAAGAAAAACATTTTATTTTTAATTTAGAATTTTATATTTTACACAAAATATGTTTTTAAGTTAATTTTTTGAATTGTCTTACTTAATTATTTTATCAGAGGATAAAAAACATATCATATATTAGAATTTACTATATTGTCTTACTTTGAATAAATCGTTTATTTAAATTATTTTCAACTATTTTGATAAAAAAAAAGAAAGATCTATAATATTTCCTATACTAAAATAATGATACTTGGATATTACATTTCAAAGGTTATTAATTTGTAAATCAAATAATAATAATCTATTAACAATCACATAAATTTTATTACAATTTCACATATACTTAATGTCTTAAAAACAAAAATCCGTTTTTTTACATTATTCGTAAGTAGATTAACAAATTCTTTTAAATTATTGTTTGATATTTATTTTTCAGCTGTAAATAAATTTTTCTAAATGCATTTGTTTGTGACATTGACAGTTTTGACATCAAAGTTCTATTTTCATATTGTCCTAGTAGAAATATCAATATTTCAATTACGTACTTTCACGATTGCAAATATATTAAAGTATAAGTAACATTTCATAACAAATACAGTTTTACATTAATGTGACATTTCTAAATAAGTTTTAATATTTTTATATTTATTGTAAGATTTTATTAGGTACTTAATTAAACTACTAAAATCGTTGAAAAAAAATGAATAAATTAATGTTATTACAATTAGAATTTGAATTAAAATCTGAACTTTCAAAATTTAGTTAAAATATTAATATAGAATTATTCTTGTTTAAATATACTACAAACTATAATCATTTTGATTGAAAATAATATTAAATATTTAAACTAAAATAATTATAATTTATTTTACATAATTGGATTACTAATACTAATCTAAATATGGTAATTATCAATTATAAATAAAAACTGAACAAATATGATTAATGTATGACTAATTACAATGTGTCACAATTAAAGATGTTAGAAACTTGCAAATATTAATATTACAAACGAAAATAAATTTACTTATTACAGTAACAAATGAAGTCATTAATGTTATTACTCAGGTTTTTTTATATGAAATAAATTCAACCAACCGTATAATTATATAAGTAATTATGTATTCTTTATAAAAATCATAACGAAATATTAATTGAAATATTAATATAATAATATTAAAAGAATTTAACTACATTTTGTTATTTATGAAAAAAAGCAAATATAAATATTATAAACAATATAATAAGTAGACTAGTATTATTTTTATATAATTTACCACTATCACACAATCACATGTATAATTGTACAATACTGTTTATGCAATACGTATGTAACTTATACAAATTAATTAAAAAAAATGTACTGTGAAGAAATAGTTTTTCTGCTCTAATCATAAAAATATATCTTTTTGTAAAACTAGTTCAACATATGTCATTCGTACTATTTGAATAAAAATAACAGAAGCACGGGAACCGCAACAATAACAACAATAATAACAATAACAACAACAACAGCAACCACAATAATGACAACAACAACAATAACAACAATTATTATTATTATTATCATCATCATCATCATCATTATTATTATTATTATTATAAAAACAATAATAATAGCAAAGATTACTAATAGTATAGTCAACTTACATGATTTTGATGACATTTTTGCTGATATCGAGAAGACGATTGGGAAACAAACGCGACAAATTACTAATGTCCCCTTTTATATCTCAAATATATAGTTGAAATAAAAGTACAATTGTCTCTTACTCAAATTCATAAAAGCTTATAAACATATGAGAATGTAAGTAAAAAACGAGACTAAGGTCAAACTTTGTCATCATATTATTTTATAAGATTATGAAATTTTTTTATAGCTAATTTCTCGTTTGTTTTTTTGCGTTTGTATCTTAATACGAGAAGGTAATTTTTTACATTATACTATCATCAAAGGCGAATCAGCAAAATTGCTTTGAATATTGAAATGGATCATTGAACTGTTTCCAAGCTAAGAACTATACCACTAATACTTGTTTATATTTTTTTTTCAACTTTAATGTATTTTTAAATTTATGTTACTTTTCAACATTATATAATTGGTATAAATACTGTATTTACGATTGATTTATTTAATGAACATAAATTAACATGAGATCTCAGCTTGTAGTACTTGTAATAATTAGGTAAGTCTTACAGATGGGTATATGATTTTTATTCGTCATCATTCAAATAAAACAATGTATTTTTTCTTGATTTTTTTTATTATAGTTTAAAGATCACAATAAAGATAAAAAATGTTATTATGACTTTAATAGTTAAAATTATATTTCATTTATTTAATGATCATTAACGATAATTTTTTAAATTATTGTACCATAAATGCAATATCTAAACAACATTATTTTTTCAGAATCTCGACCTTAAATGATTAATTGTAATTTTTAATAATTATTTGTAATAAAAATTTAATTCTCCAAATAGATAAACTTGATTCTATAAATATATATTATTTATTGAATTCGAAAAAAAATTTTTTCAATAACAATACAACGATAAGTGATATTCTTAATTATTAATTTAATACTTTCATTAATCAAATAAACAATCGAATAAGCTTTAACCATAAGTCATTTACATGTTTTTCTTAGTATAAAATAAATAATTAAATCATTACCACTTATAATAATTATTAAGAATATTGTATTGGTTTAAGATGGTCAATTACTAATCAACCATATAATGGAGTTTTTTTCCTCGCATTGATTCCTCGCATCATCGATTTAGTAGATTATATTTCACTATTATGAGCAATTCGCAAAAAGTATATAAAGTCAGGAATAAGCTCCATCATATTATTTTCTGATCAAGACCATATGTGCTAAAAATTAAAAATGAATACAGGTTTGAGGCAGAATCGTCATCAAACAAGGAAAAGATATTTAATCAACGCTAATTCTTTAGCGTGTCTTCTCGTTGTGCCAAATGACATTGCCTTTTCGACATTATAATGATCGAGCTCGATAAGGTCTTGATAACGATTTGTAAGATAAATTTGATAATATTCTTGTCACGATGAAACTAGCACTTTAAAAATATGAGAAAAAATATATTTGTTTTTAAATTTCATATATAAAATTATTTACTTTACCATGATTATTCATCTTTCAACAATTTTATCTTCAAGATCAACATTTTTTTAGGAAACATATTTGTTTTCAGTTCTTTGGTTATTTATTTGTTTGATGATAATTGTGTACCGATTTATCAAGAATTTGTGTGAAATTCATTATACAAGCATTCAATATAAACTCCTAATATTTCAATTTAATAAGCAAAAGTAATATATAGAAAAATATAATTTCCTTTACCTAAAAATAATTAATAATTTTAATTTAATTTTAATTAATAGACTATCATCATGTACAAATTATTCTTAAAAACTTAATTTTTTAAACACTAAACCCACTAAAGCACTAATAACACCTAATAAACAATAATAACATCTAAAGTTAAATAAAATTCCTGAAATATTTAAATTATTTTATAGCACATAAATAGAAGTCATAAATGTTAAAAACGCAGCATGTAAAAATAATAATAAAAGGTTTTACTTTATTTTTTTTAAAGTATTTATCATACTTTATACATATATTCATCTCTTTTAACTCGAAAATATTGAAAATTTTAAAAATCATCATGTTAAATTGACAAATTTAAAATTATAAACTTAAATGATAATTTATGGTTTCAATATCAAGATATTTAATACAATAGCTTAAATGGAATAAAAATTTGCATAAAGATTTATTATCTGAGAATTAAAAAATTTAAATATAAATTTACTTATCTTAAAAATTATGGTTTGCAATATAGTTTCAAAAATCTTTGATACAAAAAATACTATTGCTCAAAACAGACAACACTTGAAATATACCAATAAAAAAAGTTTCAAACAAAAAAAAATTTACTAATCTTGTAATTTCACTATATTTGGCAAACTTCGAGTATTCATACTAAAAATATCATAAACAATGCTGGCAACTTTCTTTGGTTTTATTGTATTCACTTCTATCGACATTACATCAACTTTCCACTCTACTGTCATATTAATTTATTGAAGCAAGGTGTAAAAATTTTACATATATTGTTCGATAAAACAAAATTTTTTTATCAATATCATTGGTAACTTTAAAAAATAAATATTAATTTCTTACAATAATTATTTTATATGTATCAAAATTATTACTTTTATTTATATTATGTGAATATGTACTTTGAAATTAACAATTTTAAAAAATTCATATTTGTCCAAAAATACTTATTCAAATCATTGTTAGAAACTTAAAATATAATTCTTAATTAAGACACATTTAAACGTTTTATTTAAAATATAATTTTTTTTATATAATAGTACAAAAATTTTAAAAGAATTTTATGTAAAATAATTTTTTAATTGTTACAATATTTTTTCCAAACATTATTAAAAATATTTTACATTTATTTTATATTTAAATTTATACATTTTTAATTATTTTAAAGTACATAAAATTTTCAGGACTTGGGTTCTATTTTTTTATTTAATATATAAACAATCATCGTGTATTTCTTTCATCTTTTTATTTACATACTTAAATATAAAAAAGCATATATGTGAAAAATGTATGTTGATTAAAAAAGTATATTATAAAATAAATTAAAGATTAATACATGTAAATACTACTTCTACAATTACTTTTAAACATTTTTCTTAATTTTGACAGATAACTTAATGAAAATATTTTTTGTACAATATTATACTTATAACTTTGGAATAAATTAATATATCGTCATATTTTAATGTATGTCATCTAGCGATATAATTATTGAAATAGTTCATTGTTTAAAATGTATTACTAATTTGTAAATATTTTAGATGATTTTACCAAAATTGTATTCTATTTCGTCAAAAATCTAAATATTTTAATTAGCACCTGTTTAAATAACACGATTTAACTATAAATAATAAAATTATAATTAAATAGTCTTATATGTTCATATTAAAAGTTGTATAGAAAAAATTTATCACAAACATTTTAATAAGTACAATTTCTCATTTATATTATATGATTCTATGAAAATAATAGAAAAAAAATAGATTTCCCCTCGATTTAAAATTTTAAGAACTATTATTAACTGTTTCTTGTCTTCGTATTAATCTATGAATAATGAACTGCATAAGCACAAAGAGCAAATAAATTACGTAATTTAAGTTTTTGATTAGTAAGTAGTAATCAAAATCACTACGTATTTTTCAATTTGAAAATGGGTCGGAATTTCTGATTCTTAAGAAAATATAGAAATTAATGAGTAATTTTGCAAACGTATCGATAAATTTCCAATATACTAAATATTAATTAAATGCACGATAATGAGACATTGATGAATTAATAAACAAATCTTCGAAAGTATATCTTAATA
Organism: Eupristina koningsbergeri; assembly: GCA_018907245.1. NCBI lineage: Eukaryota > Metazoa > Arthropoda > Insecta > Hymenoptera > Agaonidae > Eupristina > Eupristina koningsbergeri. The sequence continues at coordinate 528,015 of JACCHV010002776.1, forward strand.
ACAAAGCTCTCGAAAGTTTATTGAATCAATGCTCTCATAAATTGTTCTGCTTGCAATTTTACAAAATCTGTTCAGATTAAAATAAGAATAAAAGTTTCTTTTAATTAAACTGCATTGAAAAGCTTCTTAATACGCATTTAATATAAAAAGCAAATTTCTAAACAGCATTCGTATATGTGTTTGTGATTATAAAACGATTTTCCTTGCTCGCTTCTCAAAATATATTTGTAAATTATAAATTATAGTTCGGTTGAACTTTGATAAAAATTCTAAATTCACTTTTTGGATTGCAATTAGATTTTCTCAAACGTTCTTTCACTGTCATTCAAAAAATTGAAAATTCAAAAGATCATCGAGTAAGGGATCGGATTACTCGCTTAACGTCAAACTCGACTGGCCAGCACACCAGGTTTGACTCCAATTCGCAGATCAACACTTACTCACCAGAAGGATTTGGCTCAGGTCGAGCACCAGCAGCGGGTGAAGGTCGAAGGTGAACAACTGGAGGTCGCACCAAGAGTTCGCGAAGGACGCACTAGACTCGGACACTTGTCGGGTAAAAGTGAGAGAAAGAAAGAGAAAGAAAAAGAGAGAGAGAGAGAGAGAGAGAGAGAGATCGCGATTTGACCGAGTCGGAGCGATTCTGAGTGCGGACTGGGACTGGGACTACGAGTAGCCTGTGCCTGAGCCGGTTCGAGCTCCAACTCGAGGACGAGGAGGCGCTCTCAAGTGCCGACAATCGACAACCAACAACCGACAACCAACAACCAGCTTTTGTCTCTCTTTGCGCGGGCTCCCGAGTTCGCGAAACTCGCACTCGATTCGCCTGTTCTCCTTTCTTCCCTTGTTTTATATGCGCCGACCATTCTCTTTCCCTCTCTAAAGTACATCTCATTTGTCTCATGCTTATGCATTATACATCTTATTCGCCTTGTTCTTTCCTCCTTGCGACTCTTGCTCAAACAGAGCCACGATGGAGGTGCGAACGTCACGGATACTCACGCTCTTTTAATGAAAAACCATAAGCCCGGATAAACATTTTCTGCTTTTTGAAAAATTATTTTATGAACGAGTTTAAAAATTTACGCTTAATGCCCGATACCAGGCTCACCCGTATCATTTCCATTCATTTTACTAACTCTCAACAACCTTTACTTTTAAATAACTAGATATAAAATGTCATTTTACGGCAATTATAATCTCCCACAATTCTTTTCACAAATATTTATTCGTTTTCATTGAAATAACAATGATCTTGATTGAACACATTTGCTATACAATTGTAGCATGAATTACAGCATACAATTATTTCTAATGCAAAGATCACATTAAAAACTTAAAACTAATTAAAATACAACAATTTTATATAATTAATAAAATTTCTCTTCAATTAAATGTATTTAAAAGGATTCCACAGGGATAAACATATTTTTTCAATGTAAAATATTTTTAATAAAGGTGAACTATGTCAATGTGATATATTTTCTCAACAATTCAAAAAGTGAATTCGAATTATTAACTATCGAAATTTTAATGAATTACATCAATTACATCAAAACAAAAAAAAGAATTACAGAATTAAATCAAAGCACGTAAACAGAGCATTTGAAAATAGATAAATAATTCTTGTTTTTATAAAACCATCTATAGTTATTTATTTATTGAGTAATCACTAATAATATTGTTTATAACATTATTATTTATAATATTATTATACATCGTGGAAAATAAATTTTTAAATTTTCGATGAATAATCCAAATTTATATTGCGTACTTCACGATCAATCAATGTACTTCTATATATTCTTAATGATATATTAATTTGATTTAACAATTAAATGTTCTGATTAAAGTATTTTTCTATGCCTTTGTAAAAAGTATGTTTTTTTTTTTAAAGGTCTATCAGTGTCGCATGAAAACTAAAAATAAACTATGTTACCGATATAATTTTAAAGGTACCTTGAAATAGTAGAAAATCTTTCTAGATATTGAAGGATATTTGGATTCATTTGGAATAAACTCATGCATGTAGATAAGCAACAATTAGCGTATCATAAAGGCAGCGATATAATTGTCTTAACCATTCTTAAAATGTGTGCCGAGTAATTGATAATTAATAATTTATAGTTAAATATCCTTAATTATTATTATAAATACATATTTTTAACACAATATATAAAGATAATAAATTTAATAAATTTATATTAAATAGTACATTGTCGGTAATGTAGTTAATTAGAAACTATTTAGCTATTACCGCTTAATTTAATAATATCAATATAATATCCATAAAATAAAAAATTCTTATAAATCACTTTAATTGCTTATTATATTCTTAATAATAATACTTTTAAGATTATATTACGAGATTCTTAAAAATTCGAAATTAAAAGGAAATATTATATGCAAATCATGCTGCAACGAATTCAGTGCATGTTTCGTACTAGCATACGCAACTGTATCAAAGAACTGTTTATGTGTATGCGTGTTTATGTAAATATACTCATAAGACAACATCTTTAGAATTGGATGAGTAAACATGAATTGACATTTTTAATGCTGGTGAAAATTTTTGATCAGTTTCAGCACAATCGCAATAATGTACTATTCATTTTCTATAGTAGGCTTCGATGCTTATTACTAATCATAAACTACTCTCTACAACTAATAAATTACTAGTTTCGCTTAATTTAAAACTAAAGGTAATTACAATTATAATAATTAATAAGAAAAGCTTTTGGATATTTCGAAAAAATTTACTGTATAGATACAATATTATAATTTATACAACTTCGTAATTTATTTAAGAATTTTACTGATTATGTCGACTTCCGTCAATCCATTATATTTCTTTTATTTAAAATAATAATAAAATCATATATTCAAAAAAAAAATTTTTTTCAAAAACTACATTAGCGTAATAATGACTTTTTACTTCATTTATATTTTTCTTTTTTAATTTATAGTATTTTTTACAAATTATAAAGTCTATACTATAAAAATATTAATTTGATTTGAATTACATATTCTTACATATAATTTACTTAATTTAAGTATTCAAAATATACAGATGCTAAATAGATTTAATATTTTCCAACAATTTGTTTCTGCTCAACAATGACCTAGATTTTCTAAAATTTTGACTAAAAATTTAATCCCTTATTCATAAACCCTGTTATTCAGTACTATGCATTTAATTCTTCTTCTTTTCATTATATGTTTCCATCTTTTTATTTATATTTTAAATTCCTTTTATTTTATCGTATAAACGAGAAAAATAATGAAAGAAATATAAAATATCTGTAAATACTTATTTTTATAAATACTTAAAAATTATAATTTTTAATATCAAAATAGTTTAAGCATCAAAATTTATAATATTTATTAGAAATGAAAATGAATATATAAGAATTTTATATAATATTGATGAAAATTTTTAAATATACATTAATTTTAAAAAATAAACATTATCTAGCGTAAAAAGTTATGTTATATATTACAAAAAATATCCATAGTACATTATTTGTTCGTGCTGTTTTATATTATTGAATAAAGATATATTTTTAAATTACTAACATTGATTAAATTTCAATTCGTAATCGAAGTTTTATCTTTATACATTCTTATTCTTTTGACTTTCTACATATCTGATTTAACATTTTCGGACCTTCGTTTATTTTTTATCACACTTTGCTCTATCTTTAATCTTTTACTACCTATAATTGGATATATTAGCGTTGGAGAAAAGCAGAAATGAAAAGTGTTGATTAGATAAAAACACATTGTTTTGAATCACGCTCTAGATATTAATCTAAATAATTGATAATTTCAAAAAAGCATCGATCATTAAACATTTTAGATTTTTCGAATAAAATTATTAATATTTTAATATATAATAATAATAGTTAAATAAAAATTTAAATAATTTATATTTAAAACTATATTTTTCATAACTAATGATTGACTACAAAAATTATTCATCAATTATTTACACATAATCACTCATCCAATATAAAATGAATTATCAATAGAATTCGATTTCTTTACATTGATAATAAATACAAAACAACAGCTTTATTCTTTACTGTTTAAATACAACGTAGTTAAATATTCAATAAATTTATAAAAATTGAATGAATATCATTATAATCAATAATAAATATACCCTATACCTTATATATGTATAAATATGTATTTAAATATTACACTCATATATAATTATAAATACAAAAATATTAAAGATTATTTCACATTAAACAGCTAATACACTTTCTTTATATACTCGAAGCGAATTTCAGATTTTTTATTCCATGTTATATTTGGTAACTGCGTCTACAAATTATATTTCATAAACGTTTTTGTTACTTTTATTTTAATCTATTTAATTACCTTAAAACTCCACAAATCCTTATGTATATAACATAATTTTCACTTATTTATTTACTTTTTTGTTCATTCACGTTTTATTTTGATTGAACTTTGCTTAAAATACTTTTTTTAACCATAAATTTAAGAAATTATTAGGCTAATTATAAAAAATTATTATTTTCATAACTTTAAATAAATTAATGAATCTCTCATCAATAAAAATAATTTAATACTATGTTCATTTTGTATGTTTAAATACACGATATATTAATTTTACTAAATATCAATTATTTGTCAACTATTCAATAATCAATTAAAAATTATGTATATTTTAATTTTATAAATTAATAAAGGTATTATAATATAATATTTTTAAAAATTATTTGGTATTTATATTTATTATAAATTAATGTAATTTATGTAGAAACGTAAGTCAAAATCAATCTTTTCATGATTTATTACGTAATGTTTGATATTGATTTATTGACATTCAAACTGTTATTTAAATTAATATAAAAATTTTAGTAAAATTATCATTGGTGATATCGCAAAAGTTTTGTCAGCACTTTATCATTATTACGCTGTACACAAAAGTTAAATTGCAAAAACTAGTATTAAATATTTCTGTACAACTCAATCTATTGTTCATAAAATAATAATTTCATGGATTTAAGAAAAAATAAAATAAAATATAAAATAGATGATATTTAAATATTATTTTCTTAAAAAACTAGAAAACTGTAAAGTTCGAATAATATTAAAATGCAAACATATTGTTAAATAAAGGAACTATAATTAAAAATTATTTATTTATATTAAATACAATATTTTTTAAAATATTACAAATAACTGTTTAAAAATTCGAAAAATATTAATACATTATATTTTTTGTCATTATATTATTTTTATATAATCATCCAAAAAATTTTAATTATTTATGAATTTTTTAAATTTTCGAACAAATGTATACTTATAATTTTATATCAAGCTTATTGCATGAATATTTTCTTCTTAAAAGTAAAATTCATGTATTGTGTGTATAATAATAATAATAAACAACGGAATTGTTTAGACAGACACAACATTTACCATTAAGATCAATCTTTAAAATAACGTATTATTTAATTATAGATCTTTATTTAAAAATAAATTATAATTTTCAATATAATTTCATTAATTTTTTTTTCGCTACATTTATAGTGTAAAAAAATTTATTGCATTTTTTTATGTTTCTAATTTATTCTTTGTATATTCTTGTAATTAACGAATAAATTGCGTTGAGAATAATAATTTTCTTTTTGCTGGTATTATGAATTCAGAAACTAGAAAATATTTTTTAAATGCTAACATCATCGTTTTGAATACTTGTATATTTATTATAGTCCCAAGTCATTGAATTACTTTTTAATATTAATCACTTTCAAACCAGTTACGTTTATCATTTCTGATTTTTAGGAAGAAACTTAAAAATTAGCATGTATATTTTATTTATTAATATTTATTTAGATTATAAACAATTCTAATATTTCTTTTTCTAAAATTATATTCCGTTTTTTATAAATGTATATAATTTTATGTAATCCTGATAACTTTTAAATCAATGTACATTTTTAATATTAAATTTATTATTAAATCATTAGTTTTTTAAATAAAATGTAATCATTCCTCTTTCATTCAAATAATTAATGAAATTATTTAAAAATTATAATAAATTTATTTAACTTTATATATTACTCTCTTTTTCTACAATTATATTTTGTTTTCCTAATAATGATATTCAATAACTAAAGAGATCAGTGTGTATGTATATATATATATATATATATGTTTTTAAATAATATTTTATAAAAAAATTTTCTAAACAATTCATATTTTGTAAAAATTGAATCGTATAATTTTTTCTGTTTAAAGCAAAATTTTTTTGATAGTAAGTAATTTTATTCACTATAATTACACAAATTGTATCGTTTTAAGGACAAATAAAGAAACAAAGCTTCAAAATGTGGCTAAAAATTATTTGAAATCTATTAAAAAAAATAAAGACATTTAATTTAAAATTGAATTTAAAATATTCAATTTACCAATTATGCTTTAAAACTAATGATGTGTAATTTACCTGAAATGCTTTAAATAATTTTTTTTTATCATTAACTAGTAAAATTATTGAAATATCTTTGTGTTCAATTTTGATAAATTCAATGCATTTTTTTCTCCCTTTCTTCCTTTATATTTTTATCTTCGTGATGAGTCAAAAATTTAAAAGATAAAGGATTCAATAATATTCGCTTGCTTTTTCACTTCTTATTTTTCACCTGAAAATTGATGATAGCCAAAAAAAAAAACCTATTTCATATCTATCAGATTAATGTTTTTCCTTATTAACTTTGAATTATTGTAAGATAATCTTGTCAGAGTTAAAGAAGTAATTAAGGTGATAGTTTGATATTATAGAATTCACAACTTTTATATAAATAAGACAATAACTGTTATTAAAATGAATATCGTTCATTATGAGATTCATTCTTTACTCAATGTGCATTACACGTTTTCATTGAAATAGTTTCTTTTTTTTATTTTTTTAAATACTTACGATTTAATCAATTGTACTTTTGTTATTCATGATAAAATTAAACGGCAAGTTTATTCATATTCCTATTTTTTTAATTTTCATTCTTTTTAATTTAGATTAAAAATAGTAATAATATATATTTAAGAAAAACAATCTAAAATAAAATGATAAAAATGGTGATAGTTATTAGTTTTTTTAAAAAACGTAAATATTATTGTTAAGAAATCTTCTGACTATTTTCTTAAAATACAAAATAAATAGAGATTTCTATTAACACTTATATTCTTAATACTATGAAAAATTATCTTCTATTTTAAATCTTTTCAAAAAAATAATTTTTCTTCTAAAAGTAAATGAATAGAAACTTGATTTATGATGTCCAAGTGATGATAATTTAAAAAATAAAAGAAAGGTAATATAAAACTAATATTACATTTTTATTAATATTTATTTAATTGAAACTATATTTAAAACAATATTTTTTAATATATACATGATTTATTATGAGAGAATCGAGACTAAATTTTTTTCAACTCTATTATTTGTATTCCAAACAATATAGGACTTTTTGTCCTGGACATTAGGTCATGAAAAAACAGCTAGTGATTCATATCAAAATTCGTATATAAATCAGTAGATTGTTATTTTTCTAAAATGTCAATGATATTCAGGGTTTTTTTATTAACAATTTTAATGAAAAAATGCATTTTTTTTACTTTTTTTGTTATAAAATGAAGAGTCATAATTTTAATGCTATAGAATTCATGGACATATTGTAGTTAATAAAATTCTGAATAAATGTATTTTTTCATAAACCGATAGAAACATTGGAAGCTGAGAAATTTTCCAAAAATTAGAAAGCTTTTAAATTAATTAAAACATTTGTAATTTTTTTATTTTTCAATATTTAGAACTTTAGTTTTGGGATATTACAGTAATAAATATGCACGTTGTTTGTTTAAAATTTTAGCTAATCGAATTATTAGTTTTCGAGTAGTACTAATGTTAATTAAATTATTCGAAATTTTACGAAATTATTTCCAACTCACTATACTGGATCATTTTAGTTTTTTCAACGGTTTTAAAAAATATAATTATTATACAATAAATCCTGTATCTTACATTTCGTTTAAATATTTCCGATTTTCTAAAATACGAGGATAAAAAGTAAGAATCGGGAAATTGTAATATATAGTAATAGAAGTGAAATTCACGTTATCTATCCCCTCCTCTCTTCTTCTCCCCCACTTCTTATCAAACTGCACGTGCTCGGCCGTTTTAGATCATATTTATAACCTAAGAAGAGCTCTATTGCTTGGTCTATTGACACATTGTTTTCAGAATGATCAGAAAATATGCGAAGGATGTTTTTGCCCTATTTTGTCTGTTTTCTTTTTCGATCATTAGAAGTGACAGTACGTGTCTTTATATTTTTCAAAGTTATAAAACACTACGTAGGCTTTAAAAGGTTAAAAAAAAGTCTTTAAGAATAAGAGTAATTGCAAGTAAAAAAATGGCACAAATTTTACAAGGTTACAACTTTGAAAAACATGCAAACAAATCTTGTCGGTTTTACTAATCGCAAAAGGAAACAATAGAAAGATAAGACAAACTCTTTCCTCGTGCATTTTCCGATATTTCCGAAAACGTTGCGACAAATACGCTATTCATAAAAAAATAAAATTCGATACTTTCATGTGTGTATTTATACTAATTTTAACTAATTTTAATTTTAACTCAACAGAAAGGCCAAAACAAGTTTTTATCGTTCACAACTTACAAATAAGAATAATTGATATTGCAAGATTTAATACGTTCAAGAATCGTGAGTATCGATATCATCACATATGTCCTTAGAACCATCAATTGGAAACTCAAGTATTATCATCATAAGATGTCAAGAGTAACAAAATTCTGGTGATGTATTTTCTCTAACAAGTCCTGGTCTATTAGTTGTAAAGTAATTTTATTATTAACATTTCCATAATTACTATTGCATCTTATACATTCGCTTCATTAAATTTTTACTGATTATTACACTTTATTCTTTACCCTTACTACAATATACTGTACACCTATAATTTATCCTTACTCCTCCTGTTTTTTTAGTCCTCGACAGTAATAAGTCCTCTAGACTGCAATTGCGTAATGTCAAATTTTTTAATCGACGAGTATTTCTTCTCTGCGAAAATGAATTTGATACTAACTTCTATCAAAAAGTATCCTTTGAAAACTATCTTAAACAAAAAAATTCACTACTGATAAGACAGTTTGGTCAATGTTACCTGAAATCGATCTTAAATCGATCAAAATCGATTCTTAAATAACAATTTTTGTTTTTTAAAAAAAAAAAAAAACTTTCTTTTAATAAGGTCAGAAAAATACCATTGTCCTTTGAATTATATCCAAAAATAATTATTAAAAAATGTATAATTTAAAAAAAAAAAAATTACAAACAGTTACATTGCGTTACAATATTGTCTATATTATGCATTATAAAAGTTGAAAAAAAAAATAAAAAATTCTTTTTAATATTTTAAGTAATTAGAAATGGTTACTGATTGAGTACATAAAATTAAAATGATTTTTTAAATTAATAATTATATCTAAAATTTAAATGTTTGTTGAAAAAATATGTAGAATATTGTTAAGTTTATTAATCATTTGATAAACCTTGTATATTATTAACTCCATCTCAACATATAATTAAGAATATATTCTTTGATTGCCTAAAAAATATCTTCAAAAACTCATTCTCATATGAGAATGCAACTCTTTTATCTGTTTTGTTGGTCATTTAAACAAAAAAACTAATGGTAGATCTAATTTAAACTTTAGCGTCTTATGTTTGGACAAGGGAGTGAACACAGGCTCAAATTTTATGTAAATATATGTATAAATAGTATCACTTAATTGACTTAATTTACACCTATATACACGAACAAAATTTTACAAGACTAGGTTTACAAGATTTGCGCATACATGAATGTTATGGAGCCGCAAGGGATTGCGGGCTAAGGGGGGGGGGACTCTCGTTCGAGCGGGTGAAAGAAGCCGAGCTCGTTCGTCGTTGATAGTCAAACTCAAAGTGTTCCCAATTCATGTTAGAAAAAGGAAAATCCCTTTTCGAACTAACAATTAAAGGTTGACAATTTATAACTGATCATTAAGAATTTTACATCTAACCCTATGCCGATACACTTATTTGCCGCGCGAACTATTTAAATCCGCTCCGCCCAGTCAACCCTATAATATACTCAATTCATAATTTTCTATAGAAGCACATTAGTTTAAACGAGTTACAAAGAATTTCATTTCCCTGCAGAAACACTATATTATTTTAAGAAAAAAACAAAAAACAAAAAACTTCCCACATGCCCACACCATTAACTGTACTGATTCCACTTAATGAACAATTAACTTATCTGATCAACAATTAATTCGAATATTTATCAATATTTTTACCTATCCATTATTATTAAAAATGGTAATCTTATTTATTGTTACGTTTATTACGACTACTTTATTTTATTTATGAATTATGTGAATTTCGTTACATACGTAACATTATTAAGTAAAATTATGCAGGGTTTTTGTAATGATGTTTCATATAATTTTCTCTATATTTAAATTATCATGAGTAATTATTGGAGTGACTAAAAAATACATAATTTTATAAAGATAATTCATAAAATAAGTTGTAATTTAAAATTAGATTAATTAAAATTCATCACATTTTCATTGTGGCTACTTATTAATGTAAAAAATATTTAATCGATAATAATATTGAATATGTTAACCGAGAACATTATTATTAATTTTTAATTTATCCTATGTATAAATATATATAAATAAAGTATTTTTAGAATTTGAATAAATTATATCGATCTTAATTAGTTTATAATTTACCATTATTTGGACTTGAATATAATACAGTATATATTATTATACCTTATTATTTATTATTTATCCAATTACAATATAAGCAATTCTGCATTGCAATATAATATATGAGAAACTGTATTATAACCTTATATATATCTTAAAATATTATATTTATTATAAAAATTCGTAAAGTATTACGTTAAAGCATTCAGGAAGTTTATTTTTTTAATTAAAAAAATTTAATCTATTGCAGAATTTTTCAGCTATGTAAATTTTAGAATAAAATGTTAGTATTGATATGTACATTTGTTCCATTACATAATCTTTACATATTAATACTTGATATACACTCTAAAATGTAATTATATTCCCAATAAATTTTTTTTTTTTTTTTTTTTTTTTTAATATTCATTTATTATTTATATTGATGCATTAAAAAATTAATATCTACTTTTTTGGACTAAAATTGAATGTGAATACATGACTTTAAATCAATTTTGATTGGAAATTATATACAATAATCATTTGATTCTACTGATAATAAAGGAAATTCAAAGTTAAGTAAGTAATGGGTAACGCTCATAATCGTAACCTAACTCTATTGAATCTGAACTCGCAGTACAATAATAATGAATGAAAAAAAAAGTTGTATTAACGTATCTTATAAAATACAACGTACATAGGAAGAAGACGTAAAGGACAATAATAATAAAATACGTGATATTTGGCAACGTAAGAAATAGGTAAGAGAAAATTACTTGTATCGTGATGTTTCGTTGTTCATGAACTTTGTTCACTGACACAAACCCGTACATGCATTTTCCAATTCTTATCGCACGAATGTAAGAAAGGCAGATTACGGAGGCTGGCCGTTCATTTATATTTTATCTTCTTGCGGATAACTCTGTACTTGCACATAAATAACAGCCATTTCACGTCCTAAGCCTACCGAGTACCACATGATATTTCTTTGTTGGATAGAAAAATATCTAATATTGAATGATTTTAAAAAATTTACGAAAATAATTAAATAATAAAAATTAAAACTAAATTAGTCACCAATTAAAACATTAATATTGTTGATTAAATTGTAAATTTTGTGCATTTTATTGACTTGTATAGTAAAAATATATTTCTGAATATACATTATTGTAAATGTTGTAAAATAATATGATAAGAATTATTGATAATTAATATATTTATGTAATATCTAAATTAACAAAAGCATGTACTATTTAATATTTATAAAATGAAAAGCTATATTTATGAAAATATTTATATTAAAGTTTATGTTATAAAATTCGATTTTCTTAAATAAAAGTTTCTTGCCTATTATAAATAAGTAAGATAAACAGCTTTAACAAAATACACCTGTTAAACATTTATTTGCAAAAATTTTACTAACACTTTAAAAAATTTCAGTTTTTAATAAAAATTTATTTTAGAAAACCTTAGAAAACAATTTATTATAATTTATTGCTTAGATTTATTTAATAATTTTTTATTTCTCTGCTTAATTTTTTTTTTTTTATAATCAAAATAAATTATAATATGAAATACAAGCATAATGGAAAATAAAATACGATAATAAAATGTTTTTTTCTCCAAATGTTATTATTATAAATTAGATGATTATTTTTCATATTATATATACTTAATTATAAACTATTTTAAAAAATATATAATTTTTGTAGAGAATTATTATTAGATATTATAATCGATCACTAATCAAAAAGCATAGTATAGAATAATACCAATGCATCTTTTATAGATTAAAAAATAAACAAAGAAATAACTTGTTATTATTAAAAACTTGTATATGCAATAAAGAATTTTAAATGCGAAAAGTCATGAATGAATTATAATAAGCATTACGAATAAAATTTTTTACAAGTTTTTTCCTTGTACATAATATGAATTTTAAATTTAAATGAAATTTATTTATTTTAAGTAAAATTAATTAAAATATTGATTATAAAATTTAAATTTCTATTTGACAATATAAGAATACAAACAAACTAATAAATATAATAATATATTATAGAAATATAACGTGCAACATTAGTCACTTTAATATATTTCTTTTGACATTTTTTAACGTGATTTTTAATTTTGTTTTTTATGTTATTAAACCATTTATATACATATATTATTACATAAAAATTTATTGGTACATTTTTTTTCATTATATATATAATTTTTACCAATAAATGATTATGTATTATTAATAATATATATAAGTTTTATATGTAAAACTTTATTCATCAATTAATTTATGAAAAAATCCTAATTAAACACTGTGGAGTTGTGCATTTTTTTTAAAAGTACAAAAAATAGTTTAGTGTTTGTGTTGTAACATCAATGCTGTTACTACCTTGAATTAAGATAACATTTTTTTATAAAAACTTAATATAAAAACATCATTCATTATTTACGTAGAAACTTTTAAATTTAATATTGTGTTATAATTAGAAATTTTTTGATTTGATTATTTAAAAATAATAACATATTTGTAGTATTCCTTTAGATAAATATTTTTATATATTTTAATATATTTATTACGTGCAGAAATATGTTCCTACATTTTTTTAAGACTGAAATTAAATAATAAAAAAAACTAAATGTAGATTTTATTGCATAAATTAACAATTCAAAAAAATTTATTTGTTTATAATAGAATAGTTTCATCTTATTCACTAAATAAAATTTCGTTAATAATAGAAATAAAAATAAATAATTTATTTCAAAGCTTTCATTATTATCACTCATGCATACAAATAAATTATTTAATTTAAATACAAAGGATATTTAACACTACTTAATATTATATATATAAAATTAACTATAAAAATGCAATTTTAATGAAATTAAAACTCAATTATAAGGTAATTTATCAATGTTAAAATAAATAATAAACATTAGATCATTCAAATTTACAAAATATATCTTGATACTATCGATAATTGTAAGTAATATATATTAACTACAGTTTATAAATAATTTATTGATAATTTATATTTAATAATCTAGAATAATATCTTTCAATTTTTAATTTGTTGTATAATGCAATGTGTAAAGAAATCTTTCTTTTTTTTATAAATAAAAAATATTTGTTTATAATAAGAAATTTAGAACATTATATATTTGGTTTTTTCATAAGAGAAGAATGCATGGAATTGTAATGGAATATTACCAAAATGATTAACATTTCCATATTTCTACATTATTTCTCCCAATATCTTAATAGAAATGGTACCAATACGTATCACCTAAAAAACAAGATGTAAATTCCTGCAAAGTAGTGTAGTAAAAAAAGGATTTTAAAGTTTATAATAAATATTTTTTTAATATTTTTCATATATATTTTTGATATATTTTTCAATCCTTTGAGAACTACAATAACTTTGATGAAAATAATACATTTGTTTAAATATAATTATTAGTATTATTAATACTAATTATTAGTGTTAATAAATCAGTTATTCGTTTATAAAAAAAGGTTGTTTTCAAATATATTAAAAATAATTAGTATTTAAATTTTTTTTTTCATCAACGCATATTTATGTGGATTCTTAAATACTATTTACTAATTAATGTAGGGGTTTTTATAATTCTATTGAATATTAATCTTATTTAACATTATTTTTAACAATATAACAGTATTATATTTAAAAAAATATATATAAGAAATATGTCTAATTAATTACATTTAATATTTATATTTAATTTATTTAATTTATATTTAATATAATGTAATAATTAAATACAAATCTAAATTCAGAATTAAAATCAAGATTCAATTGATAAAGAAATTAAAATTTATTATACGTTAAATTACAATTACATAAATCTTCAAAATGTATAGAAAGTATTTTGGTGCAGAATGATACAAATAAATATAATACAATAAAATATAATACAACAAAATACAATACAATACAATACAATACAATATAATACAATACAACACAACACAATACAAAACAAATAGTTTTTTATATTAAAAAACATTTTTAAAAAATACGATAGTTTAAAAACACTTCCTATTAGTATTTACGTAAAATAATCTATTCATACTTTGAAGCAATATATATATATATATATATATATATATGTGTGTGTGTGTGTATATATATCGAATAAATTAAATAAAAAATTAGATAAAAATTTACATATATATTATAATGTAATAAATTATATATAAATAATCCATTATAAAAACAATAAAACAATAGTTTTTAAACTATAATTTAATGTATACTAATTATTTTGTACATATAATGAAAGTATTATGTTTTTATTTATGTAATTACTTAACATTTTATAATTTATAAATCTAAAATATGAAATTAACAACAAATCTAATATCATGAGTATTTTTCCATTTATTACCCTGTGAATGTAGACAATTGTGTATTTGTACCCTGTCGATGAGCGATAAAAACAAAATTAAATGACAAAAAATTGAATACATGATTGTATTATCTGCGAACACATAAAATTAAATAGAAATACTTAAAGTTTTCATTTCTTACCAGGATTTTGTGAATATACTAATTCTGTTAAATATGAAAGAAATATTTCAAATTTAATAAATCAAACTTAATTACGAATTATTTATCTTGTTTTCGATACAGATATTCAAGTTTTAATAATTTTTAATAAAATTATCATGAATTTATTTTAAAAGTTTTAGCTAATTAGGTTATAATACTTTTAAAAAATAAGTACCGCACAAAAATGATTGGAAATTTGTAATAGATTAGATAAATTGAGATGCTTTTACTCCTCTTTGACTCAAATTATCTTGATCAATTAAGGTGTATAAAAGCTCTATTTAAATTATCAGAAGATGTGTACATAATAAAATATAAAAATTAAAAAAAAATTCTAGTTTTTGATATTGTTTTGAAATTTAATTATACACAGCTTATCAATAAGTATACAGGTTTTTTAAAAAATTAAATCCTTAACAATTTTTATATATAAAATTAGACTATCACGATCGAAGTAGTATAAAATTAAATTATATTTTTATACTGAAACAACGATTCCGTAATTGTTCATTAAATTTCTTACTACTTATTTATCTTACAATAATTATATTAAAAAATTTTAAAGCTAAAATACTTTTAAATCATAATTAAGGTCACAAAATGTACTTTATTCTAAATACTCACAACTGAATATTAACTATTCAAAACTATAAAAAAAAATGTTTTTTTTTTCTTATTTCAATTATACTAACACGAAATGGATTAATTAATATTTCTTAATCAGAAGAAAAATGTAATCTAAAGGTCAATTAAAATTTCTGACGGCATAGGTTTTTTTTTAAAAAATACATCTAAAGCAATTGTTGAGAGAAAAGTTAAAAAAAAAAAAAAACAAATATTATTTTTTACATTCTCTGAAAATAAACACAAAAGTCTTAGTTGTTCTGTTACACAAGTACTTGCAAATATACAAGGCTAATAAACCATTTTTGAGTTTAAAAGAATTATATTTAAGTGAAACTTTGAGTGAGTAAAGTATAAAAGTATATGAAAAATGTTATGAATAAATTTTGAAAAAATTTAGTGAAAGTAGATAGGATTGATGATGATGTTTAAAAAATTAAAATTAATTAAAGATAATAATGTAATGTAAATATCAAAAAGAGAAAACGAATTGCAGGTAGAGAATGGAAGTAGGTGTGGGTTTTACGGTGAAGTTTGGATTGACAAAAATGAATAAAATAACGAGGGAAATTAATTGAAGCTCGGTTGACTCTGTCGCGTATCAAGCCACGTTTGTATTTTTTTTAAACTGCACCATGAATTGCACGAGTCAGACATATTATCAGGCTGCGAAGAGGCTGACTCAAAACAATCGGCGCAAGTACTATCTGAATCTTTAGAAAATTTCAAGAGCGCATTTGAAAGTGAGCTTATCCGCGCGATAATAGCACCGAGACCATCCCGGAATACCCGCTTTCTTTGTGCAATTAACGGAGAAGAGGAGCTCATTTGTGGTTGTAATGAGGGGCGAGGGCGAAGGGATGCCTGCACGCAGCGGGCGCACGGTCTCCGGAAGATTATCACGTCGTGACTACGTGTGCATCGTCTGGACACTGGAGGCGGTTTGTGCATTGACGCATCACTCGGCCGGGATTACCCTGGCTGCGTGCGTGTGTCCTGGAAGCGGAGTCGGGAACTTACAACCTGCCGTCACTCAACTGCGAGATATCCCATCATTTCTTTTTTATAAACCATCTATCATCATTCCGTGATCCGAAATCAGCGATTCGTTTTTTCTAATTTTCGCTTTTTTACAAAATGCTCGATACGCTCTTCGAGACTCTCTGCAAATAAAAAAAAAAAAGAAGAAGAAAAAAACGTTAATTTTCTACATAATATTAATTTTTATCGATCTTTTTTTAAGATTAATATTTATTTTAACTCTTGGAATTGTTGTTTATGAGTTCTGAATAAACAAGATATATTTTTTATTTCAATTTCTCTATTAACAATTTTTTTAAGCGTTAATTGTATTATTTGTAATTATAAAAATACAATATAATAAAGTGATTTGAATTTCATAAAATTGAAAGTATTAATAATGTTTGTTTAAAATCTTATGTTACTATAATACTATATCTTAACCGATTCATGAAAATCATAAATTTGCTTCATTTAATTAATTTAATCTAATTTTATAAATATAAACAATATAATTTAACTTATTAAATACAAAATGATTATATTTTAAATTTACCTAATGTATGAATTTTATAAATACTATTTATAAACTTATAATTAAATCTTCAATTTGCCTACATTAATCTACACAATTTATAACAAAACACAATCGAATTTTATTACAGTATTTTCCTGTTTCATTTCATATTCTTTTATTTTATTAAAAAATAGATATTTTGATTCCTTTTCTACATATAAATTGACATAAAATACTAATTATTTTATATATTTCAAATATAATTTATTTATTTAAAATAATTTAAAGCGCATTTAAAATAAATTTAAACTTTTACATAGAAATCTAAAAAAATCTATAATTACTTTTTGTCTACCTCGTGATCAGTAAGATTATTATGTACCTATACATCTGCATACACTTTTTTAAAATATATATTCATGTGGATACTTTTTTCTGATTTATTTTGGTACCATTTAATGTATAATTTTTGTACACATTAAAAATATTGTTTGATAAATAAGAAAATATAAAAAATTATCATAAATTAATACAAATGAATGCAAATTTATAAGCATTTACAACTATATTATTTGTTATAAATAAATAAATAAATGTAAAGTTCTTATTTAAAAATTATTCATATTAAAATTAATTGTCATCAGAGATTTTTTTACGTTATTAAAATTCATGTAATTTTAATAAAGGTTTAAAATTATTAATATAAGCAGAAATATAATGGTTTTATTAATATTAATTTTTCATTTAATTAGCGATATATTAATCCTCAACCGACATTGTTCATGAAATGAAAACTATGGAAAATTACTGAATCATACAGTAAACTATAAAGCAAATCTTATACACAAAGTGTCATAAAAAATAAGTAGAGTAAAATCAGATTTTTACGGAGAAAGTTTTATTTTAAATTTTATTATACAAAGATGCTTTATATTTTTAATTCCAATATTTGTGGAAAAGATAAAAGATATAAGATGCAATAAAGAGTATACTTTAAAAATAGTTAAAAATAATTAAAAATAATTTTGTTAACACAAATATGTAATTATATTATTGTATGAAAAAGTAATCAAATATTAATATATCTTATGAAAATAATAATAACTCTTAATAATGCCAAGAATAAGAAACTTCCATTAAAAAAGAAATTGAAATGAACACAAAGTTTCTTATGATTACTCCAAAAATTTAATTTCACAAAAAATTGAAATTGAAAAAAAGGAAAAAGCTAAAGAATTTCTCTTAATTACACCCATGATCCAATTCTAATTTTTTGTTAGTAACATTAAGAATAAAAAATATGAAATAACTAATCAAAATTTATTTGAATTGGAAAATAAATACAACTATTATTCGGTATATTTCATATTTAAATATTTTCAATAATTTTAATATATTTTGTTTAATTAAACTACTATTTTATTATTCTTTCTATTTGATAATTTCTTTATGAATCAGAAATATAAAAAAAAAAAAAAATAAATAATGCTAAACCGATTTTCGACATCAATTTGGTATCAATTGAATGACATAATATAAGGCAAACTAAAATAAGTGATATGAACATTGAACTTTTTTCTCACAAATTTGTATATTCAAGAATTTCATACAAAAAAAAGAGAACAGTTTTACCATAAGTAAAATCATTATTGCAGAATAAAAAAATTATAATTAAATAAATTTTTATACTTAAATTTAATATTTGTAATTTTAAAAGACAAATGATAAAAAACATGATAATGAATTTTAAACTTTTTCATAACATTATGAAAAATATTAAAAATTCAGTTTTCTTTATGAATAATAATTATATTAATTGTAATCATCAACAAATTTTAATTATTAACTTAAATTTTAAGATTAATGACTTAAATTAGTGACTATAAATAATATTTTATATCATCAGTTTATATTAGATTTCAACCATTTTTTTTATCAAATGAATCTTCTTAGAGAATTCTTTATGTCAATTGTAATGCCATCGATAGTTCTTTAAAAAAAAAAATTCTATAAAATAGAGAATTGGTGTAATGGAAATCTCAATTACGTAACAATATAAAAACAAAAGAGTTAAACGCAATTCCAATGAGGAAAAAAATGAAATTTTCGTTTGATCTGTAACATTTGATCGTACATGTAGTTTAAGAAATTTTTTGCTTGTAATTATCCAACCGATTTAATTATCCAATAATTTATTGCAAATTACGTTTAGATTAGATTAACAAATAATAAAAATTAAATTACTTTGAAAATGATACGCTCGTTGATCAATTACATACATTTTTTACCATATCGTTAATAAAAATATTTAAATAAAATTAAATTATCTCAATTTTAAAATTAATTAATTGAATGAGTTTTACTTAAAAAATACATTTACAAAATATATTAAAAAAATTTATTTAATATTTATATCAAAATTTTCATAATTTTTAATTTATTATCATAATTTATTATAAAAACGGATTTATATTGTAATTAATATTGCATTTTTAAAGATAAAATAAAGTAGTCAATATTAATTCAAAGAGATGAAAATTAATAAAAATAACGGTTTATTCTTTGATTTATACCGATGTTTCAACAAAGAATAAACCATTGCTTTTGATTATTTAGACTTCTTTGAATTAATATCAATTTCTTTGTTTAAAAACAAAAAAGAAGGTGAATTAAATTAATAATTACAATTTTTAAAGATATTAATGTTTTATAAAAATTTTTAATAATTAATGAAATATTTTTTTATTGATGAAAATTTAGTGATAAAAATTAAATATAAAAACTGTTTGTAACTGTGTATACAATAAAAATATAAAGACTGTTGTTTTTATATTGTTGATATAATGTAAAAAATTAAATTGTTAAATAATAAATATAAATTTGACATCTGTTTTTTATTAAATTAAATGTCGAATTAATTTAATTATTAGTTTCATTTAATATACATTTAATTGAAAATGCAAATTATATGCAATTTAGATCCAACGAAAATCGAATTTTTTTAAAAATCTTTTTTTTTAAGCAACCTTTTCAAATTTATCAATTACAAAAATTATAATATAGGTAAATATATTTATATGTCTGTGTAATGTTATCTATTAATTTTTTTAAATTATTATTACTCTGGGTTTTTATAAATTTTTTTAAAAAATAAATATACAAAAAACGTAATAAATTAAAAAAAATTGTAATTACTTACTCAAAAAATCCTTTCAATATATCTAAATATTACTTTTTACTATTAATAATATTAATTAATATCAAATTAACACATATGTTCAGTCATTATTGTTTTTTTATCAATGATTGAAGTTTATAATTTATAATATTTATTATTATAATGTATTTTTACTAGGTGATAATATGAAATCCTTCTTTAACTAAATTATAATTAGTAATGAATATAATTTAATGTAAAATCAAAAACATACCACATGTTTGACGTCGCATCAATGGAACATAAACTTTTGATTCAACCCCTTGCAATAAACAATCACTTTGATAATTAAAATTAATATTTATATCACTAAGTGTTACTTCTAAATCTTTTAACATAGCTCTTGTCATACTGCATCTAAAATAATAATAATGAAGTTATTTTTATCTCACTAGAAAAGTATTTATTTTTTTTGTATTTATTAAATGTTTTTACTTAATTGCTAGAAAACTCCATTCTTCTTGAAGATCACCAATAACTTTTTGAACTTCATTTTTATCTATAAACCAATTTATATCGTTGTAATCACAATAAAATAAATTTAATGGAATACAGTGAGCTAAGTTATATTGAGGCTTTCTTGAACAATTTTGAACATCCAATAAAGCTTTAATAATTTCTGGCTTTTCTTGTCCACGTCCAACAAGAAATAAAATTCCCATAATACAGCGAATTTGATGCCACAAAAAGGCATTACTTTTAATGAATAGTTCACACATATCATACCCTGAAAGAATAATTTAAAAAAAAGTATTAATGACCCGTTTCATTAATATTTAACATCAACAAATACATAAATATAAAAGATTTATAATTAATTTTATTATCATTTTATTTCTTTATAAATTAAGTATTTTTAATTTTTAATTATTTTTATTTAATTTTTTATTTGCATGATATTCTATTATCCATCTAATAAATACATGAAATAAATTACCTGAATTTTTATCTTGACTCTCTTTAGTTAAACAAATTACTTGTGCTTCCATAATATTTCTTATAAAATTAATAACCCCATTTCCCACATCCATTTTACAAAGATTTCTGAAATCATGTGTACCAATTGTAAATTGTACAGCTGTATTCATAGCTTCAATATTTAAATTTCCTCTTGGAAAAAAGTATTTGTAACTTCTCCATTGACAATCAAATCTAGCTGAAGTTTCAGGTAATACAGGTGACCAAGTAATGCAGCGAATATTTTTTGGTAGAAGTCTATTTAAAATTTTACAATAAGATAATTCATCTAATAAATTATCTTGCTTTTTTAAATCAAGACAACTTCTAATATCAAGAGAGACTACTTGTGAAAATGCACTCACACCCTTATCGGTTCTACCACAACGATGATAATTAGAAGTTTCTCGACTTTCTATTAAACAACTTTTTGTTAAAGCAGCAAATAAATAATATTCAATAGTGTTTATAGAATTTTCTTGAACTACGTAGCCTTGATAATCCCATCCTAAATAGTATAATTTTAAAAAAATATGCCTTTTTTGACACCTATTCATAAAATTATAAATTTAAAATAAAAAAAAATTTTTTAAGTTATTAATAACAAAGAATATATACATACTTTGAGAAATCAAATTTTTTATTTTTTGCTTCTGGTTTAATATTTTTTGAAATTGTCATTTTTTTTTCAATAATTTGTTTAAGTTGATAATTATGCGCTTGAAGTTGTAAAATTCGATCTACTAATTCCTAAAATATTAACTAGAAGAATAAACAGAACATCTAAATCAAGAATCAAAAAAATTTAATTTTTATAATACTTTACAGATTTTTCTAATTTTTCTAAATCATCTCTACATAAAATTTGTTTTTTTTTCATAACCCTCTCCATTACACTGATTTAAAAGTAATCTATTTGTCATAAAAATCCATATACTCATTGGAGTCCAAATGTATTATCAATATTATAAGTGAAATCCGTGATTTCAGCAACCAGTACTTAACCTTGACGTATGGTAATACTAAATTTATAAATAATTTTCTTATTTCATTATTTAAAAACCAAAAATTGTGGTTATTTGAATTTTGAAGTAGTTTTTCTAAAAATAAATCGTCATACCGAATCAATTTTTAATATTTATAAAAATGCAACTAATAAAATAGTTTATAAATGATTAAAAAGTTTTATGTATTGATTTTTCATTAAATAAAATGAGTATATTTTATAATAAATAAATAACAATCAAATACAAATTTAAATAACTAAATTGATATTTATTCAGGATATTAGGTTATTTTTCTTGTGGTTGATTCGAATTACTGTCACGTGGAAGAATTCAGAAAACTAAATTTCAGATTTTAAAATTTAACATAACAAATTAATAATTTTTTATGACATACACTTCAAAATTATCAACAGAATAACAAAAATTAAATTATAATTAAAAAAAAATAATTTTGCATTAATTCTTTTCCTTCAATTAGATAAAACAAAAATGTTCTATATTTACGATTTAAACGTATTTAAAAAATAAATTTCCAAACTAACAAATAAATTTTATTCATTCTTCTTCATTTTTAAATAAATTAGATTAATTAAATAAAAAATTCTGAAATTCAATCTTAAAAGAACCAAAATTAAAAAATAGAAGATACTTGTAATTCAAAACAATTTTAAAAAAAAGTTATTAAATTATTTGCAGAAGCATCCTCCTCAAAAATAAATTATAAATGAGTACTAAATATTCACAAACAAATTGAATGATTTAATATTTTTAATAATATTGGTAATATTTATTTAAATCAATCTTCATCAAGAATAATTAAAATTAATTAAATCAATTAAAGACTGTTATATTTCTTTTGTGATTGAATATTTGTGATAAAAATAATAAATAAATTTGTATTAAGTAAATTAAATGAAAAACAACTGTACATCATTTGTTCGATCTCAATCAAGGGGGGGGGGGTCAACTGTATATGAGAGAACTGGCGAAAAACGCAGCAAACGGGCCAAGGAAAGTTTGTGATGTAAAAGAAAGTGCCCGCTCCAATATAATTTAAAATTTCATAAATTTTATAATCATTATACATAATTATATTATTGGATTCAATATAGAAATTAATTTTTCTTCAATGTTAATGAAATTTAAACAAACTTAGTAAAATGAAATCACCCCGTATATCCCTTTTCGTGTGCCGGTACTGTTAAGCCGATTCATGTATTTCCTTTATTGTTTTTCAAAGAATACTAGTTACAGAAAAGATTTTAAGCTTATAGCAGTTTTAAAAATTCTTTCGAGAAGAACATGAATAATTCATTTATACACGTATATTATAAATGAATAGCGATGGGACTGTTAATATAAATTTATATATTATTAATTAGTGTTAAAGTGATTGCAAGAATAAAAAAATTCAGAAGTGACTTTTATTTTTAGACATAAAAATAAAAAATGGTGCAAATAATACATATAAGGACGAGAATATTGGGAGATCAACAATATAGTACATCGTCATAGTCAAATTTAATAAAAGTATTTTCATGGTGAAAGAAATATTCTTTTTCTCTCTCGCACCTATACCTTCTTTGCCAACCACACAAAAGCCCGTGTGGTGGGTTAAAATATTTTAAAGCACTTATAACAAATTTTAGTTGGGGTCACGGTCTCTTAAGAGGTCGCTAGTGTTTCTATATGTGCGAGAGAGAAAGAGCATATTTCTCCCGCCATGTTTGTTTCCAAAATTTAGCATGGACCTTAATGTTCTCTTAGTATCTGTTCTGTGATCTCAATCAATCAGATATCACTGTTGCGAGTCTAGTTTAATAGTTGAAGGGGAGCGCCACAAAAAAAACAAAGAAAAACACAGCAGACGGGCCAAGGAAAGTTTGTGAATAGAAAGAGCCCGCGTCATAATAATTTGAAAATTTTTAAATTTTATAATAATTACATATATTTATATACCATATTATTGTATTAAATTTAAAAATTAATTTTTCTTTGATATCAGAAACAATTTAGACAAATTTAACAGAACGAGATCACCCCATATGTAACTTTTCTTGAGCCGGTACTGGTAATCCGGTACATGTGTTTATATTATTATTTTTCAAAGAATTGTAGCCAAAGTACAGATTTTAAGCTTATAGCAGTTTTAATAACTGTTTTCAGAAGAGTGTGGGTAATTCCTTTTACTCTCTCTTTAAAGTGTGTGTGTATTTTGAGTTTCTTTTACAGTGAATAAGTGTTAATTATAAAGTAATTTTCATATAAATTTTGGTGTTTTTTTTTCTTGTATATATTTTGTATAGATTTAAAATTTATAATTATTAACAACTAAATATACATGGTGAGATTTAGGAATGGAGACAATCACTTTTATAGATACGTTTATAAATTTATTATTAAATATATTTTAATAAAAAGGCTATATTTTAATTTATTAAAATCATGATTTATTTACAATGTATAAAATTTAATTTTAATGTAAAATTAAAGTTTATACTTTTATATTTTTTTTATAATTTATAAATTTAAATTTTAAGTTTATACATGGTGAATAAATCATGCATTTAAATTTCAAGTTCAATGCTGTAATAAATATAATTTTATCTTATACAATCAAAAATATAAAATCTCATTTGAAACGTTTGAATTCAATTTCCAGGATGAACATCCGTAGAAACGTGACGGTG
Source organism: Eupristina koningsbergeri (assembly GCA_018907245.1). Lineage (NCBI taxonomy): Eukaryota > Metazoa > Arthropoda > Insecta > Hymenoptera > Agaonidae > Eupristina > Eupristina koningsbergeri. The sequence continues at coordinate 553,425 of JACCHV010002776.1, forward strand.
GAAATATCTTCTTTTTCTCTCGCACTTAAAGGTACTCGAGCGACCTCTGAAGAGTCTGTAGCCCGAGTTAATATTTTTTATAAGTGCTTGAAAATCTATTTAAAAAAAAATGCTAACTACTGATACACGAATAATGAGTGAATATTAACTTGGTTTTTTTTGATACTTGAAATTGAAAAAATAAATTTAAACAAATTTTAAAAAAACTTAAAAATGGATAAGTAAACATATTTGCAATTATAAGATTGCAACTGTTTGATCTTTCTATTACAAAATATTAAACAATTAACAATATTTCAAAAAGTCAAATATTTCATTTTGGAGATAAGGACGTATGCAGTACAATGTAAAAATGTAAATGCACAAGAATGGTTTTTGAAGATATTTATTATTCGATATATATATATATATATATACGCTAAATATAAAGTCCGTTGCTTATTTATACTAAAGCAAGATAAACAGTACTCGTGCGTGGGCCTCAAGATTCTGAATTAAATTTTCCTTTTCGTTGCTAACCTGTATTGCTTTATGCCTATTAATTGAACAAAGCAATCGACGGTGCAATGGTTGTACATTTTATTTTCGTAACACTTAGTAGGTGTCATTTAGCGAAGTAGACGATTTACAGGTTTTGCCCATTATTGCTTAAAATAATTACTTTATCTCTTACCCACTAAATGACTCCTTTCCTAAAGTTTAGGGTACTTAAACTTTACACTTGGAGAAGAAAAATAAAAGAAATAAATATATATATGGGTCTGAGTTATATTCAGGTACCCTTAATGTTTTACAGAAACTTACAATTACAATTTTATAATACTCGATATAGTCGCAGTGTCATAAAATTGATAATTATACCAGAAATTATTAAAGAGATTGCTGATAACAAATGGGGCATTTGTTCCAAATTTGAAAAGCTGCACGCTACTGCCTCTAACGGTTAACTATCTTCTTGTTCGAGGAGGAAATTAGGGGTACCAAAAATGAGTAGTAGGATAAGCTACGAGTTATGCTGGAAAAATAGTGGTACCTCTAGCGGACCAGATTCAACTAACTTCATATTCGAGACGGAACATAAGGGGAAATAATGGAGTGAGGGTAGATGATGACGTATACTCGTAAGGGGAAATTCTACAAACGATGTGATCAACTACACCACACATATCCATGTCCCATGTGTTGAAGTACATGTACACGGGTACTATAAACATCAAATTGAATTCAGTTTTGACAAAAATTAAAAATCGCTATTATCAATTACAAGACCATATGTATGATTACATATATATAATATTAAAATTTATATTTAATATTTGTATTTATATTATATTGTTAAATAAAAAAAATTAAAATATCAAATGTATATATTATTAAAATAAATTAACTTTAAATAAATATATTTGTTACTGCATACTTATTTCATAAATTCATTATTTATATATTGGTGAGTGTATAAACATTACAATATAAAAAAAATCAAAAAAATTTAACTTGAAATGAATAAAAAGACTTTATTTAATCTTTACTAATAAATCATGAAAATAAAATGATGTTAAATTAGATACATGTTATTAACAACGATTTGTAATGATAAAACAAAGTTTTAATCATTTTAGATGATATATTTCTTAATTATATTCCTGATGAAATATGAAGATTCTTCGCTTTAACTTTAATACGTATTATTTAATTTTCTATTGATAAAATCATAATTTCATAATTACATTCAAATATTTATTATTATTTTATTAATTTTATTATAATGATATATATGTAGTTTCATAAAATATTATGCAATCAATTTGATATATATTTTCTGATATCACTCTTGACTTACACTAATAATGTTAATAACAATAAAATTTGTTTGTATTACAATATTATTATTTTACTGAACGCGACTTATGAAGTTGTTTTAATCTTTGTAGATTTTAGATTTATTATTCTTAAAGTTATAAATGTATAAATTACACACATTTTCATATTAATTAATATTTTTTAAAGTAATTAAATTTTTTGTAAAAGAAACAGAGGGAGAGAGAGTGACTATCATAGAAAAGACGCACACAGTAAGTACGAGAAAGAGAGAGATAGTATAAAGCAAGAAAGACATCGTCTAGAACAACACAGATGCACCGAATACATCATATGGTATGACATAGAGAGAGAGAGAGAGAGAGAGAGAGAGAGACAGACATAGTAAAACAAATTAATGAACGAAGCCATAACATAATAAGAAACGTAAGACAAACAAAATATGAGATGTGAAAGAGAGAGAGACAGAGATGAAAGGTACACTTGTTTCTTGTTACATCAAAATATCGGCATATTCTGCGCGAACCAAAATCAAAGCTTCGAAATTTGTCTATTTTCTTATATTTTTGTTTTTCGCCGCACACAATGTTGCAACATCTACATTCAAAAGCAATATTGCTATATCTATTTAAATGAATTTGAATGCCTTTACGGGTTTGATTTCGTTTGCTTATACAATTTTCCCTATGAATGGTCCGACCGACGGATAACATTAACTTCCGATTTTTCTTAAACATATGATGCCAACGAATTACAATTTGTTATAATTGATTTTTTCAATTGACATTTTTTTATTTCAAATAAAAGATACATCCCCTTATTAATTTAAACAATAATATTTACAAAATTCATCTATGAATCTAAAATATGAAGAAAACATAAGACAAAGTACAGCTTTCGCATTAACGTATTAGACTTTTTGAATTAAAAAAAAAGTTAAATTTTATGATCAAAAATATTTCTAGTAATTTTAAACTTATTTTTCAAGTAACAGATACATTCCTCTGCTCATTTAAACAATAATAATTACCGAAATCATCTATGAATTTGAAATATGAAAAAAACATACGACAAAGTACAGCTTCGCATTAACGTATTAGCCGTGTTGGATTAAAAAAAAGTTAAATTTTTAATGATCTAAGGTATTTCGAAAAGCTTAAAACTTGTCATAGATGATTTCGGTAAATATTATTGTTTAAATGGGTAGAGGAATGTATCTGTTACTTGAAAAATAAGTTTAAAATTACTAGAAATACTTTTGATCATAAAATTTAACTTTGTTTTTATCCAAAACTGCTAATACGCTAATGCGAAAACTGTACTTTATCGCATGTTTTTTTCATATTTCAGATTCATAGATGAATTTTTTATATATAATTGTTTAGATAAAATTGGGAGATAATAATCTGTTGGTATCGATCCATTATCGAGTGATTTTTATATAAAAATAGAAATACAGCCTATTAATTGTGGTTTTATTCCTTCTATTCCTTTAAGTATATAGGTTTTTTCCTTTTAAACGACGACATGTGATTTGTTTTCGTCAATATTATTGGATTTTTAAACGTTAGAGTATGATGTTGGTCGTTTTCTTCGTATTTACAAACACAATATATTTAGCTATTTAAATTTATGTTTAAATTCAATATGTGTGTTTTTGTCAGTTAGAATCAATGTTTGTAATAATTTTTAATAAACATCATTAACATGCATGATTTTAATTTCAATTTTGATAATACACTTAATAATACTTATTGTTTTAATTTATATAATTTACGATTTTATTCAACAGAACTAACAATTATTCATAAAAGTGGTAATTTAATATTTAAATTTTATCATTCATATGTAAGATTTGCATATCAATTTTAATGATACATTGAATAAAATGTGTAGTTTTTGCTAAAATCAAGAATACCTTATTCGATGATAGTTAAAAACACTAATAGAATCAAAGATTTTAATTATTTCTAACAAATATCATTGAGATTAATGATTTTAATTTAATTTTTTAATACATTTAATAAAGGTAATAGTTTTATTTGCAATCACTTACAATTTACTCGATAGAAATAATTTGTTCAAATAAAATCAATATTTATAACTATTCATGAAAAATAGCATTAAGATGAATTATTTTATTATCAATTATAATACTATAATTAACAAAAGCTATAGTGTTACTGGAATTATTTACAATTTTATTGAATGAAATTTCAAATTTAAATAACTTTTTTATTATTGAATAAATTCAATAATTTAATTTTAATATTTTTGTTATTAATGTAAGCTTTTTACTTATTGTTTCAGTATATTCTTGAAATAAGTGATTTTATTAAAATTGATAATTAAATATCAAGATTTATATTGTTATTATTCATTTTATATAATGAAAGAAATATTATTGTATTCATTTTATTTTATAAATTATTTATTTTAATATTTTAAATGTACATATGATTTATTTTAATAATTTTCTTACACATATATAATATAGTAAATTATATAAATAATAATGGAGGTTATGTGACACAAATTTGACAAGACACACATAAAAAGAAAAATTTTAATTTCATTTTATATAAACAGATTCATTTACACATATAAATACTTTTAAAAACTTAAATTAAAAAATTCCTAATTATATGAAGGTGGTAGATATATTTTTTAAATTAAAAAAGATAAAATGTTAATATATAAAATAAAGAAAGATTTTTGAAATATCCAAAAAGAAAACTTGTATTATATTTTTGAATTCAAAATTTAAGGCTAACTTCATTGTATTTCACATTGAATGCAGTAGGGAGAGTGCTTAACTTCACTCTGTACTCCCCTTAACTGCTGCTCGAACATGAAATGTACATTGTTAAACAGCCGCTAGATTTTTGGGAAGAAATGTTTAACACGGTCATCAGCTATCTCTCTAATAATCTCTGATTATACTTTTAAATATATATAACCCAATCGATTATAACTAATTATATCTATTGGAAAGACCGCTCATTACATTTCATTCAGATACACTATCAATAAGAATAAGATACACGTTGGATAAGATTATTTATAGTTACATGTTATTACAGTGATTATTTCTATAATCATCTTAATGGCCGAGTAATTATTCACTATTTCCAATTAGTTGAAATCTGCTTTAAATCGTTCTAAAAACCTAACTGTTCTTCTTATACACAGGTAAACCGGAAGTTTAAGGTTTTCCGAGAAATCGGGGTTAGGAGATCAATGAGTTGACCGCTCTGACCAAACATTGACATTATGTGTCTAATTACTGAGAGACAAACATCTTTTATCCTCCACTAATATAAAGGTGGGTTTTAGCCAGTCTATTGAAACCGTTATTGTTTTATTATTTATACTTATTTGAAATGATTTATTGCCACGTTCTTTAACCTCGTACGAGCCTGTATAGGTATATTGTAACGGAACTTTTACTGAACCTTGGGGAAGGAAAACAAATGTGTAACTTTGCAAATCTTTAAATATGAAAGATATTCGTTCTCCGCGGTGACATGCTCGAATGGGAATAATTTTTGACATTCTTCTTTTCAAGCTTTTTACATAATCAAAGATATAATTTTGTTTACAAGTCATTGAAAATAAGACTGATTTTCTCTTGAGATTTATCGTAAAATCATCAAGGGGTTGTGACGCATGCCTATTTGATTTCGTTGATCGGTGTGACTTCGAGAATACCAAATAACTGCGTCCGTATCGATTAAGTATCGTATCTTTGACCTATTGTCGAAGACGTATATGCTCCCATCTTATGGACAGTTGTTGTGAACTATACTTTTAAACACGTTAAGTTCCTACTCAACTGCAATGCTGAGAACGTCATCCCCACCAACATCGTTCAACATATGAACCGTTTAAAATCATCGTTTGTTTACAGTAAGACATGTCAACTAAAATTAGATAAAATGATAAACAATTTCAACAAAAAGTTTTTAAAAATAATTATTACGGATATTCACATCAAAAAAAAATAAGTTAAAGATAACAATCAACGAGTTAATTACTATTATTAATAACAGTGACATTGACCAAACGATTACGAATCAATTTTTTAAGAATGTTGAATACAAATGCAATCTGCTGTACGAAAAACACAATATAAAACTAAACAAAAAATTAAATAAATTAACTAAACATAAACTAAATAGTAACACAAATATTTATAAATAAAAGTGTGTCAAAAACATATCAGATTGTCAACTATTGGACTATGTTATTGATGTTATCTCTCTCGGACCAAAATTTATCATGACCAAGGGTATGTTTCACAATGAAGCTGTGAACGTTATCAAAAATGTTGAGACAGCATTACCTAGTCTAAACATTGATGAGAACAGAAAAAGAGACATACGAAAGATTATAGTTATTAATATTAAATATTCCATTAAAAACACTGATAAAAAGACACATAACAAAAATAGTTTAATATCAAAAATTGAAAAAACAAAAAAATTTTTTAATAGTAATAAAGATTTATTTTGTACACATGCAGACAAAGGTAATGTCACTGTTGTCATGAACACATTGGACTATTATTCAAAAATACATAATTTATTGGGAGATAATAACATTTACAAAAAAATCGAAAAAAATCCACTATCAAAACTCCAATCCAATGTACAAACGATTGTTAAACATTTAAATGAACAAGAATATTTGTATAAAAAATACAACATTTTCGAAATTTGTCAATCACATACGAATTTAGCGAGAGTGTACGGACTGCCAAAAATACATAAAATTAGTATACCATTGAGACAAATATTTCAAGTATTAACTGTCCTATGCATTTTCTTTCAAAAACTCTATTGTTTTCTCTAAAAAAATGTATACCACCACCGCAGTCTAAAATCATTAACAGTTTTGACTTGATTGATAAAATAAAGAACATCTATGTCCCTAACAATCATATGTTCCTTTCGCTTGACGTAAACTCTTTGTTTACAAATGTCACCAAGGAGCTTGTAATTCGAAGTCTAGAAAGACGCGTTATTTATATTAATAATGCTTGCAAAATTCCCTTCAACGAAATTATAACTATAACCAATTTCCTGTTTAACAATACTTATTTCTTTTTTAACGGCAACACTTACCAACAAATTTTTGGTACCCCAATGGGCTCTCCGATCTCGCCTATTTTCACAGACATGGTAATGGAAGATCTTGAGAAAGAGTGTCTCAACATTCTAAAAAACCAACATAATTATTCTCCTGCTTTCTACTACAGATATGTAGATGATACTGTTTTTTGCATCGAAAACAGTAAAGTCGACCTGATTTTAAAGATATTTAACGACTACGATTCTCATCTACAGTTCACACATGAAGTAGAAAGCTCAAACCTTATAAACTTTCTTGACATTACCGCACAAAAAACCAACAACAAAATTTTAACAAATTGGTATCAAAAACTGATGTGTTCTAATAGAATAATTAATTTCTTTTCACATCACGCTAATAGCCAAAAGAGAAATATTGTATATAACCTTGTAGATAGGGCAGTGTTATTATCTGACATAAGTTACCACAAGGACAATTTAAAGAAAGTGCGTAACATCCTTGATAACAACGACTACCCCGCTTACATTTATGACAAACATATTAAAAATAATTAAGTATAATAATTCTCTAAATAACAATTCTAAAAAAACTCTTGACAATATAATTTCAATTCCATACATAAGTACATTTTATGAAAAAATTTGCAATGCATTAAAAACCTATAAAATTAATACGGTACATTATTAATAACAAATTAAATAACATTATAAAATTAGGTAAAGATAAACAAACAAAATGGGAAACAGCCGGCGTCGTTTATAAAATAAAGTGCAAAGACTGTAAAGCTTCCTACATAGGCGAAACTAAACGTAATTTAAAAAAACGGATTTGCGAGCACAAAAAAGTTCAAAATACCAACTCAATGATACAATTGCATTCGCAAAATAACGAGTATACCATAGATTGGGACAATGTTATAATTTTAGACAGAGAAAATAATTACAAAAAAAGACAAATTTCGGAAATGCTGTACATGCAATTAAATACCAATACTGTAAACAAACATGAAGATACGAAAATGCTAAACGGTCTCTATAAACATCTGACATCACTGATGACGAGACACTCAGCTGGAACATAATCTTCGACAAATTGTAAACTTAGTATATTCGAATTTGACATATCGACGAGACAAGTCGTGCTAATATTCTACATTCGAATAGACTAAGGTATGAACAATTTTTATAATTTATAATTTGTAATTCATTATTTGTATTATATGACATTTATTTGTGTAAATTTACTAATAAACAGAGGCCTGAAGAAGACAACGAAAGTTGATCGAAAAGTTGCCTTAAAACACCATAAAAAAGTGTTTTCAATCTCACCTACACCCGTAAGGAACTATAAAATTTTCAAGATATACTTTTAAACAGTCCTACTCATTTCCTACAGTTTATTTTAAATTACATGAGGATCGGCATCTTTAAGGTTTTACACTCTACATTTTGTGATATGTCAACATAAAATAGAATTTGAATACTATTGAATACTATTCTATTTAATACTATTACTTTGAATACTATTCAAATAAAAATATCATAGGTTTTGAATTTTTATTAATTCAATTAGATGAATTTTTTTACTAATTTATAGATTAAACTTTGTGTTTTTTATTTTTATTTTTGTATTTTATATGTTTATATTTTCTATAATAGTAAAATAGTAATTATTTAAAAATAATTGTAATGAATTTAAATAATCATTTAATAATGTATAACAGTATATATGAGTGTATCGTTTAAAGTAAATTTACTATGAAAAATAAAAAATTTTAAATTTATAAAACTTTTTCTACAAAAAGAATAAAACCAGAAAATCTGTGATTTCTTGATTATAGATATACTAATATCAAATTTTTTTCAGTCTTAAGCACTTGGAGACTGAATAACAAATTAGTACAGAAAATTGTGAAAAACAAAATAATTAAGTATTTCAACAAAAAGGGAAAAAAAATATAAAAACAAAAACAAATAAAAAAAATAGAAGAAAATGAGAAAGAAAAAAGTAATTGTTTACTCAGTTTATTTAAAAAATAATGGATTCTTTTTATTTTAAATTCACAGCAGAAATCACGTGAAGACATTACAAATACTATAAAAATATATTTAAATAATAGGTGGTTCTAGTTGGATTATTTAATTATAAGGAAATTTTAGTTATATATATATTTTTTTACCGTCATAAAAATAATTTACAGTAAGAAATAAGAAAAATACTTTAATTAGTATTTCTAAGTATATTTATGTAGCGAACTGTCTATACATTCATATTCTTATTTATATAACCTTATATTAATGTACATACAAACTTGTAAACATATGTGTATATTCACTTATTTATTCATTTGTAAAAATTGAAATTACTTTATCAACTAGAATAACAATTTCACTACAGATAAAACTTTTCATCAACACATGGCCAACTTCCAAAGAAAATATTTTAATAATTTTATTTTCCTTTATATAAATCATTTTTTTAAATCTATCAACTCACTAAATTTAAAATTTATTTCAACTATAAATATTTTCATTTATAAATAATTTATAATATAATTTCGAACATTATCAAAACTTTTAAAATTAATTACTCATTAATTTTTTTTAAAAAATCTTTAAAATCAATCTAAACTTACTACAAGTAATTGACGTATATATTAATTGGCACATAAAATCTATATATATTGTATTTATGACTGTTGCTCTTCTTTTAAATTTAATTCTACTTCTAAATTTGGTTATGTTTATTACAGCTATACACCATTTAAGTTTTGTTCTTCTGATTTACATATATATGTATTAGTATTAATTGCACTTTTATATAAAACGTCTTGGTACACATTTCTTTGTGTTTTCATGCAATGAATATGACATTAAAATTCATAATGTCACGCTTAAACTTAACACCTACAATAAAAAACATCATTCTCCGTATTTCAGCGATACCCGGTAAAAACGAATCTTAGATAATCATTTATATCATAAAAATGTTATTATTATTATTACAATTCCGGCCTTTCGCCCTAGGAAGAACTTCCTCTTTCACATATATCATACATTTGTATTGTGACTGATATATTATAAGTATAAATAAGAAATTAGATTTAGTTACGAATACGATAAAATATTTTGTTTTAACAGAAAGCGTATGTATAATTTAAGTTTAAAGATAAATAAAAATGGTTAAGTGAGCTGGATTATATATTTTTTGTTTGATTATTTGATTATATTGACTATTGTGAATTGAAAGAGAATGAACGCTAGAGTGTTAAATACTGTTGAAATATAAGTTTTGGAATAATACGAAGACCGGGCTAGCTTTCGGGTATCGAGAAGCGAAACCAAGAGCGGTGATTTATGTGTTTAAGAGTTTTTCTCGTCGAAAACCGGCGTATTAGGACGGCGTGCAATATGCGTCGGTGGGAATCCAATGGGTCGTCGTGCGATTTGGAATCCCGACGCGATGCAAGAGGTATCGTGTCACAGTAAGGCTAAGGGTTAATAATCGCCTGTAAAAAAGAAAAAAATCGGGAAAAGACAATGCTTGACGATGAAAGTCGAGTATTAGGTAAATTCATAAATTATAGATTGCGAGGGCCTATTATCCCAAGATTGAATATTTGAACGAAATGTAATATTAAGATGTTTAGTTTATAAGATGTATGTTATATTTTAGAACTGATGTTATTATAGCGATAACGGCTTTTTCCTCTGACTCCAGCAGAAGGTTTTTTATGCCGCTTAGGTGTAAGTGATATTTTGTACAAGCGTAGTTATAACAAATATTGTTATTAAATTTATAATAATGATTGTATTCAGAACTTGGGAGACGTGGAAGGAACAAGAACCAGCAAGAAGGGTAGTGTAAAAATTTTAAAGTTTTCCGAGACACTGGTCAGAGATTTTCTCCTGAGAGGTTCTTTCTTGCTTTTATGAACTATTATTAGCGATTTGTGAGATAATCGAATAAAAAACTTGTCTGGGAAGTATAAAACGATTTGTTTTAATTTTTATAAACCTCATAATTCAAATTATTTTCAACTTAATATAGATCAAGCAGCGTGCAGAAGTCTACTGTGTGAAACATGTATATTTTTATATATTTATATTTACATTCGATTATTCTATTTATTTACACTCCACTTTGCACTGTCCCTTCTGCCTGTCACAACACTAATCTCTATTAATTTGTTGTGTATTTCAGTACTTTCTTTTCTACTTCGCTAATGTTTTTCAGTAGTTGATAGTCCCTTATTCCTCCTTTGAATCTCTGCATTACGTCCTCATTGAACCATATCTTCTGGCTGTTTGTTCTTTCCTTTCTGAAATTTTCTTCTATCTCTATAAATTCCATGATCCAGCTTTCATTGTCTTTGTCGCATAATTGGCATTTCTTCCGATTTGTGTTCATCCAATATTTGTTGCTGTCCATTATGTTACCACATCTAAACCTAGCCACTGTTCGTATTTTTTTAGGACTCTTTTTTTATCCTGGTAAACCCTTTTCCATGATTTCACTATATGTTTTGATATATTTCGCCTTGTCAATCCTGTTTCTTCTAATTTGTGATTGTATGTTCCTATCTCTACTCCTTATTTCTATATATTTATTTCTTCCAGTGGCTTCTCAGTAATCGATCGGTTTTCTGCTTAATCCAAAGCTATTTAGCCACCTCTCTTTGTCGTATTTTTCCTTTCCATCCACTGGCATACCTCTTTCCTCATATCATTTCTTGATCCGTCTCTCCTCCGCCATTTTTCTGATTATGTCTTCATATGTCATGACCCTCATCTTACCTTCGCTATTTATATCTATTTTGTTTGACTTAACGTCCATCTTAGGTAACCGAATTTAATTTTTTCTATCTCCCCTGTTTCCTCGATTCTCCATATATCTACCTCGCATTCCATCACACTTTTGACCAGGTAGTTGAACACTTTTTCCTCAGCCTCAGCCCTAAATTCTCTGCGCATCTTCTTTCTTCGTGTCCCCATATTCTTTTCGCTGCTATTTTTCCTTTGTGTATTCTTTCCTTTATGTGTTCCTTCAACTTCCCATCTCTGCTTAACACAAATCCCAAGTAGGTGAAGCTGTCCACTACCTCTATCTCTTTGTTTTTCCATCTCTATATCTCTGTTTTCGGTCACTTTTCTTTTTTTACTATCATCATCTTAGTTTTTTCCACATTGAGGCATAATTTTCTATCGTTTAGGAATTTCCTGACTATGTCCATCATACTCTGCATTGCCTCTCTGTTTTCTCCAATTAGCGCATCATATGTCAGCGTCCACGCTTCTTTGTTTGAGATTTTGGTGCTCCCAATGTTCTTTTTTCCATTTTCTCCTTCAGCTTTGAGATACATATATTGAATAAGGTGGAGTTGAGGTTGCATCCTTGCCTCAGGCTTTTCGTAGTCCAAAATTTCTCTAAAATTCCCTTCTTTGTATTTATGCAGCTCCTTGTTTCTTCATGCATATTGCTAATTATCTCCATTATGCTGATGCCGTTCCGCTTCATGGTTCATCATCACATCTCTCTATCGACAGTGTCGAAGACAGCCTTTAGGTTTATGAACAACACATATATTTTTTCTTTTCTTTTGACGTTCTTTGTATCAAGTGGTTCAGTATGTATATATATCCATGGTGGATCTCCCGCTTCTGAATCCGGCTTGCCCCTTTGGGAATACTTTTTTGTCCTCTGTTTCCTTTTTTGGTCTATTCTTTAGTATGCCAGTATATATATTGTATGCAGTTGAGAGCATGGACAGTCCCCTATAGTTCTCTGTTTTGTTGCCGTTTCCTTTTCAGAAAAATGTTATTATATACATAACTTTTATTGAATAAGAATCGATAAGATGTCGTGTTCACGAATAAATTATAACAAAAATCTCTGTTTTTCGTTATGTTTTCAAAAATCCATGTATGGGCAGAGGATATTGGAGGAGAAATTTCTATCCTATTTCTTTTGGACACTAGAATTGCAAAATCGGTACAGTCGTGTATAGATTATTAACGCCATATTTATCTAGTTCATACATTAAACATGCAAATTACAACATCGGAACAACTTTTGTATTCGTATAATGAATTCTAGAGGGAGGGGGTAATTTTAAATGGGAAGACTGAAAACAAACGCCGCCATATTTCCCGTATTTGTATTACAAAAAATAGCACCTGTATTTTACATAACTCCATATGTTCTTTTTTGTGAGCCGGCACTGGTAATCTGGTTCATGTGTTTACACTGTGATTTCTTAAAATTATGAAGCTGTGTGAAAAATATTTTTAAGTATAAAATCATTTTTTTATTTTTATGCGCTAGCTTAGAAAATATTTTGGAAATAAAAATGTTATAAGTTTGATAAAATTGTCAAATAAAAGCAAATATATTTGTGTGGAAATATGCCTATTTTCTCTACTCGTTTAAATTAGTAAGTTTAGTTTTTTCTTATATTATATTACCATATATGTTTAATAAAAATTATTTGAGCATATTTATTATGATAATTGTAATTTCATTAAATTACATACTTTATTACAATAATAAAATAATTAAATTTACAACAATGTTATAATAATATTCAATACAATTTTATATTTATGCGTACCATTTACTATTAAATTAATATATGTGATCGGGCAAACTTGCCCTTATATAAAATTATGATTAATATATATATATATATATATGTATATGTATATGTATATTATACGTATTCATTATGTTTTTTGAAAACTATCATTATCATTGTTTGAAATTTCATCATTGTTTAAGTAGTTTATATGTGTACACATAAAAAAATTACTATAAACAGAACTAAAATTATATTAAAAAAAATTATTTTCTTCAGTAAAATATTTGCTTCAAAATTACTCTATATAGGTAGTTTTTAATCTCATTTAAATATATGAATTGCTTATGTAAAAAAAACAATAGTCATATCAATCAAATATTATTTTTGAATGAATAAATATTTATATTATTATAAGCAAAGGGAATATTTAGTAAATAAATTTCATTTTATACAGTTTATTTATTATTTATTTTATGAATAAAAAATATTTACAATTATGAGTTTAAATTACTTTGTTTTTTAATTTGTATCAAATATACAGTTATTACAATAATTTTTAAACATATATTTTTTATTCATTTATATAAATACGAATTTAATATTCATTTATTTAATATAAATTGATATATAAATTATTTACAAATTGACAGGAAGGGAAGAAGAATTGTGTGGGTAAAGCAGATTTGAAGTTATTCATTCAGTCCTTTCATGAGTATTTTTAGCCCCACTCATAAGTATAAAAACAGGAAATTGTCAATTCATAATATTTACAGTTCTTTAAATGCATTGCTAATATTATTAAAAAATTACACGATTTTGTTAGAGAAACGTAAATTTTTTGGAATAATGTGAACTACATGTCAAATACATCAAATAAAAAAAAAATAAAAAAAATTAAAAGATATATTAATATATAAAATTGCATAAGACATTTGAATTTAAAAAAAGTTGCTAACTTCATTACTTTTCTGATTCAACATAGTAGGGAGAGTGCACAGCTTTACTCCGTACTCCCCATCGTTCCTTTCTGAACATCTAGTAGTTTGTTATTTATCCGTTAGGTTTATTGTGACGAAAAGTTTAACACGGGCATTAACGATCTCTCTTATGATCTCTGGCATAATCATACACGCATGTATATACACGAAAGTGCGAGCTCGGTGCGGAGGGGGTAGGACACGAGCACGACAGTGGCGACGACGACAACGACAACGACGACGACGACGACGACGACGACGGCAAGCGCGAGGACGGAGGCGACGGAGCACTTTGAACGAAAAATCCACCCACCACCACGAGGTTAGGTATATATTAAATTTATTTACCGATTCTCTTATCCATTGCACTTGCATAAACAAATCCTCCGTGTAAATTTTGTAAATGTCGCTCCGAAAAGAAATAACTGAGAAAATATACTCGTGGTGCAAAGGCAAATTTCTGCCTCTTAAAGGTTATAATAGGGCGCGTAGTGCATGTGGTATGCATGTGTGTGCGCGTGTGTATACACAAGTGTATATATGCTTTCCTGTCTCCCACAGTCCCTGGGAAAAGTGTCTTCTCTATAATTCTCTCCTTCATAAAGAGGAAAAGGAGAGAAAAAAAAGAGGAGAACACGCACGTCACAGTACTGGGTGTCGTTGGATCCCCCACGAGTACGGGATAGCTGTATCATTTTTAACTTTATTTTTCACTGTAATTACTATAAATCTTATGTTGAAAGAAAAAGAAAACCCGAGCCAAACAACAAGAGCAGCAACTAATTATTTCTATCTACAAATGTACAATCAGCATTTTAAAGGAATTTAAAAGAGAGATTTAAAACAGATATTATGCTTTCCTCGTTTTGTTCCTAACCCTTAATCGCTCCCTATTCGGCGGACCATACATTCGGATTCTTGTTACTTGGAAATTTTAAGTTTTTTTTGGGGTGTGGCAATACATTAAATTGGAAAACCGGCGAATTATATCTACAAATACTTTTTTTACTTTTAAACATTATAATGACAAAGTATCAAGTAAATTTATTATGAGAAAAGTATATAGAAAATTATCTTCAGCATCAAGGTTAGGTTCGTTCTTTATTAATTGCACGTTTCTTAATTATATCGTTGCCTTTTTTCAAGGTGCTCCAGTATATAATTTATTATATTTCGGTAAATTTAAAATTACCCACAATTAGATTTTTTGTGGCATAAATGAAAAGTAAATTTTTCATTTTTAATTGGATTCTAGTAGTCAATAAATTACTAGAATTTTTAACCTTCATGACAAAGGAATGTAAATTCCTTGCTTTAAAATATCTTAATCATTTCATATGTGATATTTATTTTTATTAATAAGAGTATTTTTAACTATGTTTAATTACTGAGAATGTTGTGATAATCTTGTTTGTTGCTAAGAAACAACATAATTTTTTTTCGATGAATACCATTTAAGTGTGTATAAACAGATTGAAAGTTAAATTGTAGCTAATGTAAAGTAAACATTAAATTATTTTTTTTATAAAAAAATAAGTCTTATTATTTAAAAAAGCAGTTGATAATATTAAGATTTATTTAAACAAATAGTTGATATTAAATCATATATCAATAACTACATGTTTTCTTAAGAATATCTTTTAATATCTTAAATAATTTATATATATCATTATATTAATCATCATTTAAATATGACTGAAGTAATATTAAAATAAATTTTATAGGTTTGTAACAAATAATTTGTTTTACAATTTAAATAATCAATTCATTTTAATTCAATATTGTATTTATAGTATATGCCAGTAATGTCTGTTCCCCCATCGTCGTCCAAGGGTATAGCCAGCGATAAACCAGGTGGCACAAGTCCTAGTCCAATAGAAGGAGTTGAGGGTGTCCCAGGTCCAAGTACACTAGAGCAGATTCCACTACCACAAAATGAAGAGTTGGATGATTATGGAGAAACGGCTGACGAGGAGGAGGAAGAAAGTACTGAAGAAGATTGTGAGGTGATTCATTAATTTACATTTAAATAAAGATTTTAGAAGTTTTGTGCAGTAAAACTTTTTAATCTATGATATAATATAACCTTTTTTAGGTTAGCGATTCAGGATTATTTTGCGATGCAGAATGTGAAGAAGAGATCGATGAGTCTGAATGCCAATCACTGGCTTTGCAAAGACAGCCACAATTACCACAACGTATCCAAAGTCCAAATTTGGAAACATGTGTACCCTTAAACGTTGTTTTACCTCCAAGAAAACGTAAAAGTGAGACTGAATCCAGTTTACCTTGTAAAAAGCCAAATCCTGAAGACAAATCTTCTGTGTAAGATCTATAAATATACAATATTTTATTATAAATAATTAATGCATAGCTTTTAAAATTTTGAAATCTTGAATCTGATTTTGCATGTCGTAAAACATTAATTAATTGTTCACTGTTTATTACTGATTATAATATTTATTTTTATTTTTTGAAAAAAATGTATTGTAAATTGATAATTTGTTATGCTACTTAATATTTTAACATATGTGTTGCAGAAGTCTCAAGAGGCTTGATGAAAAAGTCAAACACGGCCGACCAGTCATACCAACCAAGGATAATCCTCCTCCAGAAATGAGTGATTGGCTTTTACAATTTCAGGTATAATTATGCACATCACATCATTTTAATTAGGTTGAGATCTATAATTATATTTATTTATTATATTAATATAAATATGTTTTTAATATAGTTTGTTGATTAATAGAAGGTACAATTAATGCTAATACTGTGCAATTAAAACTTCTAACAAATAACACATTCAAAAAAATTTTAATTTTAATTTTAATTCAAATATATAATATAAAACAGTAAAAATTAAAATTAAATCTTAATATAATATAAATTATTCCAAAACATATTGTGACAATGCTTAATACATATTTTAATAAAAATCTCGTAAAAGTGCTTTATCAATAATAGATGCAGTACATAATTATTTAAGTATATTTTTTTAAAAATTACCACAGACAACTAACATTTTCAAAAAAATTTAAGAGTTGCTTATGATCCAAGTAAGCATAATTTTCAAAAAATTGAAATAGTCATTTTAATTCAGACAAAAAACTTTTATAAATTCTCTTTAAGCTGCAACTGTATTTATGTATAAGTAATAAGCTATTTCTAATTTTTACAGAGGTGGTCAAATGCAGAGCGAATGCTGGCAATCGATGAACTTATTGAACGTTGTGAGCCGACACAAGTTCGTCATATGATGCAAGTTATCGAGCCCCAGTTTCAACGTGACTTCATTTCTTTATTGCCAAAGGAGTTAGCCTTATCTGTACTCGCATTTCTGGAACCACGCGATTTACTGCGCGCTGCTCAAACCTGTAGGTCATGGCGCTTTCTTGCTGATGATAACCTCCTGTGGAAAGAGAAGTGTCGATCAGCAGGTATCGACGATTTAAAGGATATGCCGAAGCGTAAAACCGCTAAATGCGTGTCAACCAATTGCATTCCCGGGAATAACAGTGCATCACCCTGGAAACAAGCCTATATGAGGCAACACAACATAAAAATGAATTGGAGGACAAAACCTATACGACCACCAAAAGTACTAAAAGGTCATGATGATCATGTCATTACATGCTTGCAATTTTCTGGGAACAGAATTGTCAGTGGCTCTGATGATAACACACTTAAAGTCTGGTCTGCTGTCACTGGTAAGGTGAGTGTTACAGCACAAGTTTTTTTATCAGTCATTATTCATATATAAGATGTTAATCTGCAGTAATAGGTATATAATAACTGTCAAGAAGAGTTAATTGTTACGCTTGAATTTTAATTATAATTTATAAAAATAATTGTATAAAAAAACTAATATTTTAATGTAAAAAATAATTAATGACTATCTTGTATGGTCTACAATAGAAATAATAAAATTTCATACAAATAAATAATGCAATGAGTAATAAATGTGATAATAAAGCAATAAAAAATAAATTACAGTCTTGAATAAAAATAGAATACTATTTATAAAAGTGTAATTTTTAATTTGCTTCTACAAAATGCAGTGTTTACGAACCCTGTGTGGTCACACGGGTGGTGTATGGTCATCACAAATGTCTGGAACAACAGTCATCAGTGGCAGTACAGATCGTACGCTAAAGGTATGGAATGCAGAAACTGGCGAGTGCATGCACACGCTGTTCGGTCACACGTCGACAGTGCGTTGCATGCACTTACATGGCAACAAAGTCGTAAGTGGAAGCAGGGACGCGACCCTCAGGGTATGGCGGGTAGACACCGGTGAGTGCCTTCATGTACTTGTCGGTCACCTGGCCGCTGTGAGATGTGTGCAATATGACGGCAAACTGGTTGTCAGTGGTGCCTACGATTATATGGTCAAGGTGTGGAATCCGGAAAGGGAGGAGTGCCTGCACACATTGCAAGGTCACTCAAATAGGGTTTATTCACTTCAGGTTAGTCTCGTTAAAACATAATTCCTCGTTGATATTCATTCATTAATTCTACTAACATTTATTATTATTATTGTTGTTATTATTGTTATTGTTATTTATTACACAATATATAAAATGTAAATTTTTCTTTTCCTCAAAATTCATAGAATTATATTACTAATATAATATATCTTTTTAATGATAGGAACTGATACAACATTAATAAATTATAAATTAATAAATTATCATGACTATTGATCTGTAAAATACATACATATTCACAACTGGCATGTAATCTATTTTTGTACTACATTTTTTGTAATGTCATTTTTCTCTTTAATCCCTCTATATTATCATTGTACATATTTTCTTTTCATTTCTTGTTCTAGTTTAAAATACGTGCACAATTTTTAATACTTTTTCTTTATTTGTTTACTATACAGCACTTTGCTTCAACAAAATGAAAATTCCAATATATTTTATTGATTTCAATTTGTTTCCACAAATTCTATATCTATTTTACAACTTCTACAATATATATATATATTTAAGATTTTTAAAGTTTATAATATTTTATAATGTTAATGTTTTTTATGAAGTATATTATAAATTATTAAAGTTATGGCATGCATATAATTATTTTAAGAAAAAATATAAATGAATATTGATATGAAATTTAGGAAAAAACTTTTATAATGGAAAGCGCAGGATGGAAAACACTTCTTCATGAACATTTTATCCTTAATATCTTATAAATAAAAATAATACACGAAAGTGGCTAATAAAACTGGAATAAATAAAATTGAACGACATTTTAATTAAATTTAAGTATTTAAAATTTTATATAACATGTATTTTTATTAATATCCAAACAATAAACTGAAAACTATTCAAAAGGTATTAATCCAAGCAATGAATTCGACATTTCGTAAATATTTTTATAATTTAAAAATCTTTTATTTTATTTAGTTATTATTGTGTTAATTATATTATGAATAATATTGTTTTATTTATTTATTTGATTTACATAATTTTTATTTATGTTCTTTTTTATCTTAATAATTATTTTTAATTTGCACATAATTTATATTTTATTACAAATGAACAGCAAAGTTTTGGACTTAGATAATTATCATGTGGCTTTAAATTAATATTTTTTTACATTGACAAATTAAATGCAGATTTTTTATACTACTAAACAAATTCTAATTCTTTCGGACATAAATATATTTTGAAATTATAAAAAGTATTTATAAATTATAATTTAAATATTAATTATGTAATAGTAAGAATTACTGAATATAATAATATAAATGAGAAAATAATATTAAAAATTCATTGCTTCACTTATTTTATCACATATCATATTCCTTAATAGCTAAATAATTTATAAATAAAATTATAAACTTGTATATTTTTAATTGTATGTTTTATTAATTTTTATGCTAAAATAAATAAAACTTTATTTAATGAATCCACAATCTGAACTAACTGAACAAAGAATCGTTGTTTAGTGATAAGATTTTAATAAATTATAACTAGGATGAATTCATTATATAATAAATAGTACTGGATGACTATTATGTTGGTTGCAACGATTATAATTTTTCAGTTATTTAAATTTCAATATACAGACTTGATGAATATAAAAATAAAATGAAAATAAACTATAATTAATTTTGTATCTATTTTTAAGTTTTAAATTTATAAAAAAGAAAAAATTGTTTTTTAATAATTGATTAGATTTGTCCTCAAAAAAAAAAAAAAAAAAGATCTTCCCCAAAAGAAATTGTATATGTAAATGTGAAAATCAATAAAACTTAGTGATATTATTTTTTAGTTCGATGGTGTGCACGTGGTGAGTGGTTCGCTGGATACAAGTATTCGGGTGTGGGACGTCGAAACTGGTGCTTGCAGACACACCCTCATGGGCCACCAAAGCCTTACCTCGGGCATGGAGTTGCGCAACAACATACTCGTGTCTGGCAATGCCGACTCCACAGTCAAAGTTTGGGATATCGTTAGCGGACACTGTCTTCAAACTCTATCTGGTCCAAACAAACACCAGTCAGCTGTTACTTGCCTCCAATTCAATAGTCATTTCGTTATCACATCATCCGACGACGGTACCGTCAAACTGTGGGATGTTAAGACTGGTGCGTAATTCATTTCAAATAGTCCAGTGTACAATAAAAAGTGATAAATTTAATGTTTAATTCTTACTTTTAAAATAATTGTTTATACATTAACTGTTAATAATTTTTTTGTTTTAGTGTTTTAACTTATATAAAAATCATAAAAAATTAAACTTGCAACTCTAATTTCTACAGCGGCATCTAATCTATGTACATATCAAATATATATACACAAACAAAATATTATTCAATTAAAAATGAGATGTGATTTTTATGAATTATAATATTTTGTAAAATATTTTTATTGGGCTGTATAAATTTAAGCTAAAACCACTAGTATTTATTAAATTAAAAAGTCAATTAAATGTTTTTTTCGTATTTTATACAGGAGAATTTATAAGGAACCTAGTGGCATTGGAGAGTGGTGGCAGTGGTGGAGTTGTTTGGCGGATTCGTGCAAGTGATACGAAGCTCGTCTGCGCGGTCGGTAGTCGCAACGGTACTGAGGAGACGAAGCTGCTTGTTCTTGACTTTGACGTTGAAGTCAAATAAAAAATAAGCATAAGCAAATCGCAAAAATAAAAAAAAAACAATAATTATATTGCTAACGATTATTGATTAATTAAGGACAAATCAAGAAAACAGTAAAAATTGAGGTGTAAGGCGTGATCCCGCTCGTCCCTCGAATAAAAAATATTAAGTGAGAGATGATCCAAGGAAAAGATGAAAACAGAACAATTTTCCTCGTGTGACTTCTGTAAATACTTTAAATTAGATAGTATAACCAATCTACTGTACAATGTTTTATGTATGGCATCGTGTATGATTGTGAATGAGACTGCTTGTGGCTACGCTTGTGAGAGTGCTATCCGGAGAAGCATGGTAAAAATGAATAAAACACAAGTTGAGTGACATTCTGGAATATAAAAAATACAAAATAATATTAATATTAGTGCGGACACATTTACGACAGCTTTCGTCATTTTGAAAAAATGAAACTTTACAATAATTTAATTATGCATGTAACTAAATTAATATATCAAATTGTTTTTCTTTTTTATACCTTAATTTAGTACAGTAATTGGTAGAATAAATTTTTAACTACCAATTATTAAATTAAAATTGTATATCAATATTAAAGTAGTCTGATTTTTGTCCAAGCAAAAATTGTCTTTGCATATTTAAAGATATGAAATCATTAAAATTTCATAAATCTTGTTAAATATTTATAAAAAGTTTTTATTAATATCCGATCGTGATAATTATATACATATATCTATACATTTATAAATATAGATATTTATATATTTTTTTAAAATAATAACAATATTAATGAAATTATATTAAATAAGTAATATTTGTTGCTTTACACTTTTTTTTTTACTTTAATTTCTAAGCTGTTCTTTTTTCAATGTATAAAAACATATTCCTGATATACAATGCATGCTACTAATGATGTCAATATCTTCTTCATAGTTTATTTAAATTAATTCTTAATATTAAAAACAAAAAATCAAATTTTATACTGGAACAAAAAAAAATATTTTTCAAAATGACGGTAAGTGGTCTTATTTGAATCTACATAACAGTGAATCATAATATATTTTCTTGTTTTTACGAGAAGTTATATATCAAGATTTTATACTTACTTTTTGATCTTGAGTTATTTAAATATGTTCAAAAGTCTAAATGCTGTAATAAATAATTGATAATTTACAATTTCTTGCGCAATTTAGCATTTTCAATATTTATTTCAATTGAGTAATCTCATTATTGTCTTTGTAAGTTTTCATAATTTTATTTAATGTGTACAAAGTAAATTATAAATTTGTATTAATTAAGTAGGTAACTTAAACATATTTTTTTAGCTCAAATAGAAATTTATATGTAATGATAGTACTTGTTAAATTAAAAGTACATATTACAAAGTTTTACTAATCTATTTGAGATTCAAACTCAAATATTTCAAAATTAAATTTTTATTGATTTGAATGATTTAAAAAAAAAGTTGCAGCCTGTTCTAACACTGGTAAAAGCTCATTTGTGTTTTTGTATCCTGTATAAATGGGTTGATTGGTCATGTTAAATCCTTCTGAGTGTTAAGCCATCCAATTATATATAATTATATATATGTGTATGTGTGTGTGTGTGTATGTATGTATATATTTATGTGCATATGTATACATATGCACGTACTTACATATGTACAAATGTACACTCTTGCTCATATTTGTACTGATTTATTTATTTATGTGTTTATAAATACATATTTTATATACATTACTATATTTGTATGCATATGTTTAAGAATATATATTATACGTATATTTGTGTACGTGAATGTATATTCATACAGTGTATGTATATATATTAAAATATATGCTTGTGTATATGTATATATGTATGTATACATCAACACGAATGATGGAGGGGATCTTTGAAAATTAAGAACTTAGTTTTTACTTTGCACTGAAAAGTTAAATAATTGTTAGAGGTATAAAAGCTCTCTGACACTTTGTGGACTGATGTATTGGTATATAAAAGGGCAATTTTTTCCTACAATGTGCCGAGCAATTTTCATTTTTGATAATTCATGCAGATGTATTAGAAATGTGTTCAAAAGAAAAATGAAACATTTTTAATAAAAAAATATTAACTTTATTTTAATTAGTTTTTATAAATTACGAAATTTTAAAAAGTAGCGATATTTTTCATACTTTTTCTAATTTTACTTGCATGAATTATACTTAAATGACTAGCTATATTTACCAAGATATTGTATCATACTTGAGAGTATTGAGTCTGAAAAAAAAGAAATTAGATTGGATGGACTTATTGTGATGTTTATTATCAAATTTAAATTGTGTTGAAATAATAGAAAAATTTTGTTTTACAAAATCGTAAAAGCGTAAAAACGTGTTACATGCGTGTGACATCATAAACCGATTAAATAAAAAGTATCATTTATTGTAAAAGTACTCGATTATTGCGTTGATTTAAAAAAGAAATATCGTGCGTTTGGTTTCTCCGTAAAAATTGTTATCATTTGTATATTTAATCTGTATATTTAAAAATGTTAAAAAATGAAAACTTTTAATCTGTAAAAAATATCACTAGAAAAAAAGTCGATATTCATTTTGTACATAATCGAATTTATTATAATAAATTTGATAGAATTTTTTCTTTAGGCTTAGCAATTCGATATTTTAGTAATAAGGGGAAAAAATGAGAATCTTGAGATCTCCCACAACTGTGACACGTAGCAACTAAACAATGAAGTTCTTTTTATTTATGAATAATTTCCAAAAACTGAAATTCACATCATTTATATAAAAGATTTGTAAAAGAATAATATTAAGAGACAGGAATGATACAAAAACAAAAATTATAATAAACATACAGATTGAACTGTTGAGTTAATATCAGGAATGAAAGAGTTGTGTTTCAAAATGATGATCATTGATTTTAAAGTATCTGTAAAAATCTGGTTGCCATATTCCAGTAATAGTACACGCAAAAGTTTATTTATTTTGTGCAATATAATATTACAACAATCGTTTTCCTATATAAATATACTTATTAATTCTATCAGATAATAAAATAATTTTGTATTTTGTAAGATATCCAATGAGCTTAATATCAAACACTTTATTTTTTATAAAACAAAATGAACAGATAAATTAAAAATTGTGTGAATACTTTTACTGCATTGACTATTATTATTGGTTCCAGATTATTTATAGTTCGTATTTTATTTGTATATTGCTCAATAGTTTATATTATAAGAATGTGTTATTTGTTGTATCATTTTTATAAGAAATAGAAAATGTTGCTGTATTTTAAAATTTATTTTATTCCTAATACTCTCAATTATTATTATCCTAAACCTTTAATACCAATAATTTATAAAAATAAAAATCTAAGAAAACATCTATAATTCACATTTTTTTTATTAAATTAATTATCCAATTATTATCTATTATTTATTTATTGTTATGTTTCTATAGATATAACAAATGTACAATCTTGACAAGGAATATGTACAATACAATTGGTATCTTTTAAATCACTTTTTTCTACTAAGTAATAATTTCCACATCGACACAGATATGATAATATATTTTGATCCTCTGTTTCTTCCAAATCATTAGGAGTTAACCTTGCATAAATCAAATCACCTTCAGCTTCTAATTGAGCCTGCTTACATTTTACATCATACTCCTTTCTAAGGTCTGGTTTACTCAATATTTCCCATGCTAACTTAACATCATAAAATACTTGAACATTTATTGTTGAATTTTTTATTTTATCTGGATGTGTTTCCAAAATTTTACGATGATATGCTTGTTTAAGTTCTTCTGACGATGAATTTGGCAAACAGTCAAGAATTTTGTATAGATCTTTCTTTATTAAATCACAATCTAAACAATAATTTCACAACAATTTTGTAAAATTAAAAACAATTTAAATATATTTTTAATTTAATAATTTTTTAATTACTTCAAATATAAATATTATTTTAAATGATTTTTTATGTATATAAAAAAAAGATAATGCATATTCAAAAAAAATAAAAATAATTTTGTGCGATACAAATTTCTTTTATTCTGTAACATATATTTTATAAAATAAACAAACCTGTCATTCTTATGATGATTCTGAATGTGTAATTAAAAATAATAAAATAATTCATTCGATCCGAAGAAAAATATCATTGGTTAAATATTATTTATTTTTCATATATAATTAACCTTAAAAAATCATTTGTATATAATAATTGTTGAATTTTATAAAAAAATTTATATTTTGTCTTTCTAAACAATACCTTAAACGTTTCTATATATTATTACAAAAATCTCATATTCCACATTGATATTTATAAATGTCTAAAAAAAATTTAATTTATAATCATTCATTATAAAATGTCCCTCGACGTTACTGCCATCAAAATTAAAAAAAAAAAAAAAAACGTATCATTTTTTAAAAACATAGATGTGTGATTTATAACCTTTTTTTGCTTTTTTATAATTTTTGTCTCACGGAACAGAGATTATTCATAACATGTGCTCTCATTTAATTACACACTATAGATTAAATAATAAGTTTACGCTCCACGCAACATAAAGTTTAAAAAACATAAGATTAATTTAAAAAAAAAAACAATAAGAAAATAGAAAGTAACCAAACCAGGGGATATAAACTTAAATGGGAAAAGTGGAAACAAACGGACCTGACATAATCCGAATTATAAAAATGATCGCCCTGCACCTTGAATATTTGATAATATTTTTATTTTTTATTAATTATACGTTATATATATATATATTGTATATAATTAAAAAACTTATTTTTCCTTTAAAATTATGAAAATATAAAGAAAACATAAAAAAAATCCTTGCTACGTCTTTTTTAATAAGTCGATACTGGTAATCAAGTACACGTGCTTATGTTGTTGTTCTCCAAACGTATATGAGAGTGTAAAAAGTTCTTTCACAAAAAATGTGTGAAATGCATTATTGAACATGTAAAAATTAAAATTAATAGTTAAAGTGCTACGAAACAAGAATTTCGGGTATATTAATTGATTTAAAAGTTTATGGTGAATGAAATAATTCATTTTCTTTCATTATATTTTATGTGATTATATGCGTATAAAAAAATGTTTTTATTGCTATAATACCTATTTAAAAAAAAAAATATTTATAGATATATGGAATGTGGGTACGGGAAAACCCATATTTAATACTTAGAAATTATACTTAATTAAGTAAACTAAAAACATTTTTAATTTTCATATGATTATCATTTATATTTTTATAAAAATAGATAATAAAAATCATTATAATATAATGTTTAATATTTTTTGGATTAAATATTTCTGAATGAATATAACATTATAAAAGACTTTGTAGTTTTATTAAATCAAATACAACTTCTAAGTATTTTAATATGGTTTTTCACGCACCCGTAGTTTATATAACTGTAAATATTATTCTTTTTTTAGTAGGTTTTATAGCACTAAAAAAATTTATTTCGTTGGGTCTGGCAATTACCAGGGTCGCTAGTGTCACCAAATGTGTGCGAGTGAGAAAAAAAGATATTACATCAATCATGATAGTTTCTTCCAAGGGGAGGGGGTCAACTTTATATAAGAGAACTAGCAATAAACGCAGCAGACGGGCCACAGAAAGGTTGCGTAGTAATAGAAAGTGCCTGCGTCATAATAATTTGAAAATTTTTAAATTTTATAATAATTACATATATTTATATACCATATTATTGTATTCCATTTAAAAATTAATTTTTCTTTGATATCAGAAACAATTTAGACAAATTTAACAGAACGAGATCACCCCATATGTAACTTTTCTTGAGCCGGTACTGGTAATTCGGTACATGTGTTTACATTATTATTTTTCAAAAAATTGTAGCCAAAGTACAGATTTTAAGCTTATAGCAGTTTTAATAAGTTAATATTCACTCATTATTCGTGTATCTGTAGTTTACATTTTTTTCAAATAGATTTCAAAGCACTTATAAAAGATTTTAACTCGGCCCACAGACACTTCAAAAGTCGCTATTGTACATATACATTGTAAGAGAGAAATAAGATTCCCCCCCCCCCGGACACGTTTATTGCCATCGCTTAACACGGCGATTAACCTTCTGTTAGTATCTGTTTTGTGGGTTTAACATTTTATAAGTGTTCTGTGAACCAATGTTTGTTAAGCAAATAATATGAATTCAAATAAATAATATTTTAATTTATTATTTATAATGATAATTATTCATAGTAATGATAATTTTGAAAAAGTGTTATTTATTTGAAATCAATTGATATTTTATTTCCGAAAAGTATAAACCACGAAAAAAACAACAACGTTATAAATTTGATAAAAAATTTATCTAATATCTTTTATACGATTTTCTATAATTTTCTTGAGTAATGCTTTTATTAATTAGGTTACATAGCCAGGCAATTATTTATTTTGTGATCCTTAATTCTCGGTATTATACTTATTTTAAAAAAGTTGTAATTTAATAAATAATTATAATTATTTATTTTTCCCTCTTAAATGTATTTCATTTGTTTATTAATCCTAACAAGTTTGAACTTGATTGATTAATTACACAATTATTATGCGCACTTAACTGTTCGATGATGCTAAGTGCTATGTACATACGCCAAATGGCCTGTCACAGAACATCACTATTTTTCAAATTTCATTATTTAAAAATTTTTTTTTAATTGTTAATGCATTTGGCATTTGCAAAATTATTTATGTAAAAGCGTTACATGTTTGCACGTGGAAGTATAATAAATCGTAGTATACGATAATCATTATTGAACATGAACATTAAATAAAATGACAATGACGTTTTATGAGCATCGTAATAAACTAATAATAATTATTAGTCGAATAATATAAGTTTAATGGAAAATTTAACAATTATAATTTGTATATTTTCAGTTTTCCTTATCATAAAAAACACGTGTTTGGTCGTGATTTAATATTTTAAAAATAATTCTAAAAAAAAACATACATATATATTCTTAAACATAAATAAATAAAGAAAAAAGAAAATTAAATTCTTTATAGAATTAATTCTGTAATTATTATTTTTAAAAAATGTTCTTCTTATTATTCAAATAAAATTATATTGCGATATTATAGTATTACTCAAAATTATAAAATATTTAACCTCGATATAAAAACAAATAAGTACAAAACGATTGGTCTTTTAACTTTGGAAATTTGTACAGATTATTATAATATAACAACACATTTATATAAATTAATAGTTAAGTAATTAATTATTTGTAATATTTCTTGCATTGAAATGAAATTGCTTGAAATTTGAAATTGTGAATAAAAATTTTAAAAGCATTAAGTTCCTAGTAATGTATTTTAAACATTTGAACATAGTAATTTAAAAAAATCCAATTGTTAGTATTTAAATAAATTATTATTGTTCAAATATTCTTATGTTAAAGTAAGAAACTTCACAAATTAAGTTAAAATATCTTTTATTAAAATAGCACATAAATAACATATTCAAAATAATTTTGTAATCCATCTCATTTTATATTGTCATTTGATGCATAAACAGATATTATTATTAATTTATTATTAATCAATAAACGATTCTTCAAGTAGCTTCATTTGAATCTTGTATTAATCTTACATTAAAATTTAATTCAATGTTCTAATAATATCGATGAAATAGTGTCACGTAAATACAATAATTAAATATGGTTTTTTTAATACATGATAATCGAATTTCAAAAACAAAAAATTTGTATAAAAATAAAATAGTATTTTTATTTTTTTAATAATATTATTGAAAAGAAAAATTTTACTTCTTACGTAAAGAATATTATGCAATTGTCAACAATTAATATATCTTTAACCGATTTTTTAATTCAGTATCATTAAAAAAATTATTAAATTACATCGAAGATATTCAGGAATTATAAAGTAAAAATTAAAATTTTTATAAAAAATAATATCAATTTTGTTTAAATATATTATATATCTGAACATGTATTTAAATTAAAATTTAAATATTTTATTAAAAATATATATATATATTTTCTTTTTAAATGAACGGAACAAAATATTTAAAAGTGTATTTCCAAAACAAACAAATATACATAATAAAAGTATAAAAATAATTATTTATTCATTCATTCAATATACTCCAAAAAATACAATAATACAATATATTACCAGCGTACAACATCAAATTGTATATTTTAACTTAAAAAATAAAAAGGCTTTTATTTAGATTGAACTAAATATTTAATCAAATAAAGATACGAGCTTTTATTTTGTAAAAACGATAATATATTGTACAAATTGTTTTTAAATAGTGGATTGTAAGACGGATTTTTATCGTCGTAAAAATAGTTACAGTCGGGCTTCAAGAGGACGACGCACATGTACATTCTTTTGGGTTTCTGTCGGGCCGCCTAGCTATAAATTTATATCACCTTTTAAATCTACAACGGGAAGATTTGAGAAGTTCAGGAGCATGAAGAAAACTTCAGAGGTTGACCTCGTCTTGTATAATTTTTTATCTGACATCTTTATTTGAAGGATTGTCGGTCGACATTTCCCTTGCAGCATTTATTGTTTTTTTAAAAATATGAGTTATTGAAAAATAATATTGTAGCGATAGAAGTTTAGAGTGCGACATTATAACTAAACATAAAAATTATACACAACTAAACATAAATATTACGTGACTAATATTTCAATTTCGCTATATTATAAAATCAAATTTGAATTTTTTATCTGTTAATATTCGCACTACTTCTTGACATAAATTTTATTTAATCATCAGTAAAGAATGTATCATTATAAAAATACTAATTATAAATTAGACGTACCGATTGAATGATATTCTGTAAAGTTTAATGAAAATCAGTAGAAAAATCATTAACCTATATACTTTTGAATAAATCTTTTGGTTCTTGAGACGTTTAATCGATACATGTTAATAGTTGTGACAGAAATTATAAATATTTACAACTCATAAGTTAAGCATGCAAAATCGGTCATATTAATCAATTAATACATTTTCATATTTAATAACGCAGTCGACTTCACAAATAAACATTGACTTAACAACACTAATTTATCTTAACATTATTTTTAAATATTCATCTTTAATATAAATTACTTGGTGTTTTAAAGAACAACAATATTTTTGGTACGTGATTATTCAATCCATCATAATTGTTAATAATAATGTGTTGATAAATTTATTAATAAATAATATTAGTTGATCACATATTTTAAAGCATTTTGTTTTACACAACTAATTTTACGCATTAAAATAAATTTTTTATTAAAAAATTAAAAAATTTATTTATTATATAATAAATATTTTTAATAAAATAATAATTTATACTACCATTAATACGATTAACATTTTTCGCAATAGTTTGTTTACATACATTGGCACAAATTTTATCATAATATACATGTAATTATATAATAATATACACGTAAACACATAAATTATTAAGTTAAATGCAGATAATTTTTTTCTTTATTTAATTTAAAATAAAAAAGAATTGTTTAAAATATTACTCGTATTATAAAATATATACTTTTCTAGTATATACATTTTTTATCTGAAAATAATCAATAGCCGTTGTTATTAAAATCAGAAGTAAGATAAATCATGACTTTTAAAATACCTGAAAAAAATCTTTAACTGCATACGGTAATAAAAATATGTGCTTGAATACAGAGTTAACTATTTTTTTTTTACAATTCAAATTATGCTAAATACCGTTTTTATTTCAATTTGTGAGATTTAACTACTCGAAAGAAAAAAACGTAAAATTACGATAATCTTAAAATAGTTAGTATTTAACAAAATGTACTAAGTACCAAAATGACTTGGGATTTGAATTTCTAGAAATATCGAATTAAATATTTACCAAATATATGAAATCATCCATACTAAAATCTTGATATATCATTACTCATTAATTCAGTTTTAATGTATTATTTTATATTTTTTTATCTATTAATAATATTGCAATTAGGTACATGTGCGCTGTACATTTATTTTTACTGCGTATTATTTATTGATGTGAATCAACGTTTTATTTAGAATTATGCAATTGCGTGACTATTGTTTATTCAGCGATGAGTTGAAAAATAATTGTACTGTAAAAGTTGACTAAACAAATAAGTTAATTTTATTGATAAATAATAACAGTAAATAGTCCATTAGATTTCTCAATACTTTATTATATTGCAATTACAACATTTATTCAAAACTTTATTAAATTTATAAAATTTCTAAGAAAACATGGTAACCGGATTTGTTGTTACAAGTCTAAATATTTGCACAATTGAATAATTAAAAAAAAGCATTGAAAAAATTTAAATAAACTAATATTTTTATAGTTTTAGCAACAATTCATTTTTAAGAGCAAGGCTGTGTATTTGAAATATTATGTTAAATAGCAAAGGAAATACTTGAATTGTCCTGCTATGGCCGAATGAGTTTAGAGGCTTTACCAAGTTAAAACGAAGATAATTTGCTTAAATTTAAACGAATTTTAAGACCTTTGTGAATTTTTCTTCCAAAGAATTTGAAATGTATGTTAATAGCGAAAAAAATTGTATTTTGAGAGAGCGCTGCCAGTTGAAAGGAAAAAATCCAAACACTCCTGATTAATATTTATCGTATAAATAAATAATGCCCGAATTAGTTGGGCAAATCCGCGTGCGCGATCTATGCCGAGTCGTTTGTGAAATAAATAAAAGAGCCAGTTAATACATAATTATAAATAGTTTAGAATATAAAGACGGAAGCTCGGGTACGAGTTTATGAAATAAACATATTCGTCAAGGCAACGAAATCAAATACAATACCCGCATGTACACAGAGCAATTTACTGTTGCACACACCCGACGACACACGTATAACTTCGTGTCCAAGTGGCACAGAGACGAGGACGTTTATAAGGATAACGTCACAGGCGCAGTGTCATAGTGGCATTCGTGTCGGAGAGCCAGAGGCGCGCGGTTACAGAGTACGAGCCACGAGGGAGATCAGGATTAGCATTTGCTCCGGGTCGGATAATGTGTCGTCGTGCGTATCGGCGGCAGTCTCGGTGACTCGCGAACCGCGCAATCGCGCTCCCGACTCCGACTAATCGCGGGCACGACTCACCAGACAGCTCCCGAGCTCCCGAGCTCCCGAGAGCGACGAGGACAGACTCGCCTCGGAGAATCAGCCGATATCCCCGAGGAAGGGGCAGATAAGGTCGCTCGCGCGCTCCCTTGCTCAGTGCGAGCACCGCGGCGACGAGGACCCCGAGCGCGACTGCTCCTGCGCAGAGTAAAACAAACTGCGACGTTTCGCAACCGCCGTCTGCTCCTCGGACATGCCGTGCTTCCAACTTAAAATTCTCTAGTGATCCCGTGAAACTCGTCAGAAGCTAGCTATCCGAGTTGGAAATGTTGCCGATCGCGACCAGAAGGAATAACAAACCATAACACAAGTGAGAGTAAGGAAGCTCCCGGACGTCGTTGTGGGTCGGATCGCGCGCTAGTGTCTGTGAATTTGATCCGAGTGGTAGGGGCGGAGGTTAAAAAAAAAAGTTGCGTCGATAGAACGTCGAGGAAGAGAGGACGGACACCGCGAGAGGTTGGGTTCGAGTCTAATTAGTGAGTGAGAGAGGTAGAGGAAGAGGAAGAGGAAGCGGCGGAGAGGGAGAGGAGAGGCCCGCACACGAAAGGGAGCGACATTATGTAATTTGGAAAAGGAGGCGCCCCGAGCATGCATTGCGACGCGACGACGACCCTAGGGTAAACATGAGCGAAAGTGAGGTTAGTGGCGGCGGTGCTGCTACCCCTCATCAGAACGGTCGAGGCGGCCGCGTCGCCGTACCGCCAACCGACGACACGATGACTAAGCAGCCCTCGTCCTCCTCAACCTTCGTCAGGTGGGTCGACCTTATTCCCCCCTCAATTATTTACCTCTTTCTGCGTGCTTGCGTGTGTCCTTTGTGTCCGCTGCAAACGCGCGCGCTCGTCTACCTCAACTTCCATCGCCATCCCTAACTTCCGGCGCACCAATTGTGCTTTTACTCAGCTTTCCCTCAGCTTTCCCTTGACCATCAACCTTCGCGTTTACCCGACTCATTGATTTATCTCGTGCTTTCTTGAGCAAAACCACGTTTGATTTTTCTTTTCCTTCTACTTGGTAGTTTTCCAATAGTGTTTGTTTTGTTCACGTTTGTTGAGAGGAACCGGAATCGCTCTTGCGAGCAGCTTTCTTCGCTTTCACACTTTTTGTTTACACCTCAATTTCCACGTGATTAATTTTTTTATTTTCTAAAATACTTGACAAGCCTTACATGTAAGTTTTCCTTGAATAAAAAAAAAAAGTATAGAATAATATAAAAAAAAAAAGCCATGAGTTATTCAATCCGAAGTGTGGTTAGTTTTTATTCAAGACTTTTTGCATTTTAGATTTAAGATGCATTTACCATGAAACAAATACAAAAATAGTATAAAATAAAACAAAAGGTAAACCGAAATTTTGTTCTTGAATGGCTAAATTTTAATGAATATCCCATCTAAATCCAATACATGTTCTTAATTATAAAGATAATTAAATTTCGAAATTACAGATAAGAACAAATACATAAAATTATTCTTATACCTACACAATTACAATTAATTATGTATAAATAAATATTTATACTAATTATTGTGGATATCAGTTCTGTATTCTGAAAAAAATGTATAATTAAATATACCATTTTTAAATTGAAAATATTTAGTTTTCTATGACTCATCCAATTCTATTTAAAAATAATATTGGTGTATTGAATAAAATTAAATATATTTTATATTTTTAATCAAATTTAATACAAGCAAATTTTATTATTCATTACAAAAAATCATTTTTTTTTTTTTTTTTTTTAATGCAATATAAGCATGTTATTTGTGTAAGGTCTCATTGTACAATAAAAAATTATTTATTTATTTTCTTTTTTATCATTATGTTTATATATATATTTTTTTTTAATAAACAATTTTTGTTGTATAATTTTCTAGGATTGTATATTCTTAACAATATTATAGCTTTCATATTACAATTATTTAAGAGTATAGAAATGTGTATAGCTAACGTATACATCTCATAATTATTATTGTATTATTATTATTTAATATTATGTTTGTAAACACTAATTAAATTTATAAATTCAATTTAAATATACACATTCAAATTTACTTTTATTTAATCAATATTTTTAGGATTTTTAATTACTAATTAGCCATTTGGTAAAAAGATAAAAATAATATTTATCAAAATATCAATATATTATTTATCAATATATTATCAAAATATCTGCAATCTGTAGTTTATACTTGTATATAGATCTGTTTTATAATGTAAAATAGTAATTTATAATTTATAATGTCTTCTTTTTCAAGAATTGTATATTCATGAAAAATAAATGTTAAATATATTTTTAGTGTCAGTTTTTTTTTAATAAATATGATTTTTAAATAAAAAATATATTAAACGTATATAAATTTCCTCAATTTTATTTAATTTTATAATATACAAGTAATGTTAATACTTTAATCTATGAATTAATCATTATTATATGTCTAATAATTAGATTGATTTATTGAAAAATATAAAATATATTATAATATTGATGTGACTTTACCGACTTATATTAATATCAATAACACTTAAAATTTCCTTATATTTGATGATTTTGTCATTAATAACTAATGCATATATTTAAATCACAAGAAATATATAAAACGATTAAATATTTTAACTTTATTTTTCATGTACCATTTCAATTAAATAATGTAGATATTTCTGTGTAAAAAAATTTACTTTATTTTAATAAATTAATAATAAACAATTTTAATATTAATTATTTCTTAAATTCTAAATAAAAAAAGTAAAGTTAATAAAAATTATTCATGATATTAACTACATTTTATTTTATTGTTATTCTATTTTTTGATTAAATATGTAAAGTTGTTTTTAATGCCTCATATTGACAACAGGGTCATTTACTTCATCAGTCTTGCACAAACCAAAGATAAGTGGAAGATATAAGTAAAATTTAACATGAATCGTCTTAAAAAAGTTGTTTTGATTTTTGATAATATAATTGCATGAGGGTACTACATATAAATATTCAAATAGTTAATGTTTTAAATACTAGTTAAGCATACATATTTTACTTCTGGTCATATTTTAATTTAAGATTGTATAAACATTATAACTTCATTGATAAATTATGTATCTATGTAAAATATATTTAATTTTGTATGGTAGTCTATTCTTATTAATTAAATTATGTAATTAATTCATTCTGAATTTTTTTGTAACTGTCATAATATAAAATTTTAGGTAGATATATAAAAATATTAAAAAAATATTATATTTTAAATATCTTTTAGTATTTATATACATATAACATTGTTAATAAGCATTCTAAGCTTATTGAATTTATATATTTTTTTTTAGATCATTAATGTTGTTAATTTGAATTTTTACAGATATGCAACTAATATTGAAAATTATTTCTTTAAAGTGAAATGTGTATTTAAATAAATATGTTAGTATCTGGAATATTTAATTTTAAAATAATTAAGGGAAGCAGGATTAATGAGTTTTTGAGATACTGTAATCTGATTTTAAATGCGTACATAGTTAATCAATTTTTTATAGCATAGATTTTATTATATCTTTCAAAGTAAACTTATATAAGATAGTAATTTTTAAAAGTATTATCATATATGTTCATTTCATTATTTTTAAGAGTGATCTCATATTTTGTGCATGTTTGTGTGTGGGTGTTTGGGTACGCGCGCCGTATACTTATGAGTGTTTATTTTTTCTAAAGAAAAAATAAAAAATTTTGTAGCATATAGCTCTTCATTGTTACATTTAAATTAATTAATTTTCATTTGTATAAACTTTTTATTGGTATTATTATATGAAAATACTTTTTATTTTTAGATTACTTATAGGTCTAATATCATTTTTGAAATGTGTAATACGAACCGGATTCGTTATTATAAACAATGTGTATTGCATACCAACATATGTTACTTGGATGTTACTGTTGTTTCCAATCAAATTTTACGATCCGCAAGTATATTGGCGCATCGAAGGTCTCTTCTTTCATTGGTTATTAGCAATGGTATCTATGTGGACTTGGTCAGCCGGATACAATGGTAAATATTCAATAAATTTTACACTATTTTGAAAGACAAAATAATTTACAAGTATTAAATAAGCTAATGAAAATAATAATTTATCTTTTAATCGTTGACTATAAATTAATTATTTTATTTTAACCTTATATCAAATTAACTTTTTCTCACTTGAAAGTTATGAATTTGTTTTTGCACTTTTATTTCAATTTATATTTTGAAAAATATGTTATATTAACATAGTATTTAATATTTTATGGAATTATGATATTAAATAAACTGAATTAAGGAAGATTATAAAGAAATAAATGTAATTATTAAAGAAATTCATTGAAATAACAATGTTTTTTTTAAATGACATTTATTATTGAATTGTTAAGAGATACCAAAATATATGAAATAATACTGTTTTTGAAACTGACTAGTTATTAAAATATTAAGACAATGAAGAAATAATTTTCCAATCACATTGCATATGAACATGTGAACTATATTAATAATAAATGATTCGATTTATAAAATATAGGTGATATAATTAATTTAGTAATATAAATTGTAATTTTGATCATTCCATTTACATGGTCTGTTCATAAAGTATCGAGTTTTTTTTTTTTTTTTTTTAAGCCATTATTTGTCATAGCAATTTCGGGGAGGTCATAAAATGTGCGGCGGAGTTTTTCTTATTTGTCCTTTTTTTCTTTTATTTTTCAATCATTAGGAGCCGCAGGATTTTGCGCGAAGGATGTTTTGCAGTTTTGTGACACGACGCGATAGAGCGACTGTTGCTACAACTTTATGTAATAAAAATTTGTTTAAAGTTTGATAAAATACTGTAAAGACTTTTAAATGTTAAAAAAAGTCTTTAAGGATAAAATTATGTTTAAATTGTAATTAGCAAAATTACAATAAGGCTCTTAAAAAGGTCACCGACTATTCCCATTCTCAGCACCCAAAAACAAGCCGAATCGATTCCAATGTCCAATGTATGCACAAAATTTTGAGTTAAGAATTAGAGTAATCGATGGCACTTTGAATTTATCAATACATGCATACACTTACCCTTAAAAATCTTTTTTTAACATTGAAAGGTGTTCAGAGTATTTTTAACAAGTCGTAAGTCAAAATTGTACCACATATATGTAGTTCTATTCCACTAGTCGTTTCATCAGCCCACGTCACAAAATTGAAAAACATCCTTCGCGCGAAGCAAAATCCTGGCGCTTCTAATGATTATAAATTAAAAAAAAAAAAAAAAAAAAATGGGACAAATAGAAAAAACTCCTCCAATTTTAAGACCTCTCCCAAATCGCTACGACCACTAGTAGCTTCAAAAAAAGAAAAAAAAACTCGATACTTTATGTACAGACCATGTATATTCCTCTCATTTATAAAATGTTTAATGTGCGTTGTTCATTAATACATTAAATAATAAATGTGTTCATTGCTCTTTATTAAAATATTAATAAATGGTTTATTATTAGTAAGATAGTTTAGGAAATTGACAATATTTTTTTATCCAACATAGTTTATCTTTATTCATAAACTATATTTGAATTAAAATAAAAAATCTGATATCGTAAAAAAAGTTAACTTCAAAATTATTTTTATCACATTTTCTTAATAATTCATCATCGTTCTATTTCAAAATATTTGCTATAAAAATTTCGTTTTTCTGGAATACCAAGACTCATGTTTCTCTTAGCCTAAGATAACGATTTAATGACATCATAGTGAATTCACGCGTGAAACCTACATGCAGAGTATATTCAATACACGAGTATCCAAATATACTTGTAAGCTGTAGTGTTGCATCAATGACATCGTACTTTCGCACAAACCCAATAATCGTGTCTGAAGCAGATTATTCACGTTTTATATAAAAAAAAACAACAATACATACTCGTGAAATGTGTTCAATTGTATTGTAGAAATATTAAAAACACAATTGTTAATTAGATCCAATAATTTTATACTTTTAAGTAATTTTTACTATACTTTAATTTAAATTGTAATACATTGTAGACTATGGAATACTAATACTTTTTTTTCATTTCGCTTTTACAACTTCTAATGTATATAATACAATAATACAATATTAATATAATCAGCTTTTACGAATATATTCATCTTGTTTAAATTATAAACAAATTTTATTAAATTTAAAATCGAGTAATCATAAAATAAATAAATAAAGTACGAAAAATATAAAATAAATTTATGAATAAAGAACTTTTTTAAATTTTAAGTTGCTAAGTTGTGTACTTAATTTTTTAATAAATTTTCATTAATAATACTATTAATACATTGCACCTCTTATCATATATATAACTGACATCTTATCAATTTACTAATTTAAAGTTATAAGTACTAAGTAATATAGCAGTAATTCCGTGACAAAACTTTCATTGCACTTCCATATGATTAAGAATAAATATTCCTTTTTTTATTATACAAATAATAATGGAAAAACGCTAAAAATCATGAAAAGCTTTTCAAATTTACCCTTTTATATATTCGTATACCAATGCAAGGGCAATTTACATTTTTTTTGTCTTTAATTCTAAAAAAAAATTTTATCACAAATACTCCTAAAACTATAAAAATAATAACATTAATAACCTAATTAATAAATATTAAATTAGTTTTTATTTTAAACTCTATGTATATATTTTTAAAGCTAA
Organism: Eupristina koningsbergeri; assembly: GCA_018907245.1. Classification (NCBI taxonomy): domain Eukaryota; kingdom Metazoa; phylum Arthropoda; class Insecta; order Hymenoptera; family Agaonidae; genus Eupristina; species Eupristina koningsbergeri. The sequence goes on from JACCHV010002776.1 coordinate 592,886, forward strand.
TGATAAATAAGCAATCATAATTATATTGATTAGCTCATAAAAAATAAATTTTAAGTGTAATAAAAAATAATCACAATATAAAAACAATCACTTAACTCTTAAATTATTATTAATTGATTTTTTTTTTTTTTTTTTAATTCTAAGAATTATGTGTTTTATTATAAAGCAATGTAAAATGAATGCAGGATTATGTATATATCATACGTAGAACTATTAAAAAAGATAATATATTCAATTTTTTTTTTCTCTAAAGAAAACTACCTATTTACTCCATATTATCATATGCTTTCTTTCTATTCTAAATTCAATTATTCATCTTATAAATTTTGATCTGAATTATTAATACAACTTAACTATTCTCGTATTATTTATAGTATAAAATTCTAATATATTATATGATTGTATAATATGTTGAATTTTCGCTCACATTAAATTATTTAATATGATTACAATATTTAATGTTAATATTTTAATAAATCCATCATTAAGCTTACATTTTTATGAATTCGTATTTTTAAATAATACATATATAAATGTATATATATAATTTGTATATATAATTTTTTGTATATATAATTTTGCTAAGATATAATAATAATTTTTAAAAAATTTTAAACTATTAATCTTATCAGAAATGTTTTTAGCCCTTTTTTCGTATTATTGTGGTCTAATTCGATATATTATAATTAAATTTGAATTAATGATCATTCATTTAATGTATTTTTATTTAGTCTATTGAATTAGATTTTCATAGAAATATTGTATTTTTATATATTTTTTTTTGTTTTATTTTTTTTGTAACATATTCAATAAAAATCATTATTTTTTAGTTTTTTGTTTCAATTTAAAAAAATTTAATTTACTTATATTTAAAGAAACTTTTCTTAACCATTCATAATTATAATTGTGCGAATGAAATTATATTTGAAAAAAAATTTTGAATATAAAAATTAATAAATACAAACGAATAAACAAAGATAATTTCTTTATTAATAAAAAATATAATTATTAAAAAAATATTTCAATGATATTAATAAACTATAAAATAAAAATTATAAATTGAGAATAATATTACTTGATAAATTATTGCGTATAAATTTGGTTCGAGTATTTAATTAATGTCGTAAATAATTGGTATCATTAATAAAAAATTTATATACAATTAAAAATTAATTTTAAATTATTTGTTTGCTATAAATATATTTTAATTAAATCATGTTTTGTGCTCTTGAATAAAAAAAATCAATGTAATTTACAATTTTTTATTTTGATGTGTATTATATATTTATACATTTCAACAATTTTGTGCTTTTTTAAATTTGTTTTTTAAAACCATAGATATGTAAATATTATAAAAAAGTACATTTTAATTTTAAAAAATTATATTTTTTATATAAATTTGTAATATATATATATATACTAAACTTAATAAAAGTATTAATTACAATATGTTTTTAGAAAATTAAATTATGATAAATCAATATGTTAGTTTGTATATAATTAAATACTTAAATATAATGTAATATTAAAAACAATATTTGTAAATAATATTTGTAAAAGTTTTAATTTGATAATAATGATTATTAATTTTCTGAATTTTTAAGAATCAATTATTAATCACTTTTTGAAAATATTTATTGTTTAATAATTTCGTATTTATAAATATTGTTTTATCATAAGATAATTTATATTGTGTGTTATAAATAAAATTGTAAAATATCAATTTATAAAATTAAAGTTAAAGATTATACAATTTGTATCTATAAGAAACTGTACTTTGTATTTGGTTCGTGTTTTCATCAATATAGCTAGTTGATTTTATATACTTGAAAATAATTCATTTAATCATATGGAAATATATTTAAAGAATTTAATAAAAAATTCTGCGAATTATATGATGTATTTAAATAATATCTATATAAATTTTTAATCAATATTTTGTTAACGTCTTATAGTGATCGAACAAGGTGACGACATTAATAGAATCATAAGTGAGCGAACTTTAGTTATTGCAAATCATCAGAGCACTGGTGATGTTCCTGTGTTGATGACAACTTTTAATTCTAAGCCTAATGTATTACCCAATCTTATGTGGATTATGGACAGGATATTTAAGTTTACCAATTTCGGAATCGTTTCCATATTACATCATGATTTTTTTATAGTATCAGTAAGTATTAATAATTTTTATTTATATAATATATAGATAATGAAGTTTAAATGAGACCAAATTATATATTTTAAAAAGATATATATGTATTTATTAATTACATTAAATTCAGTTGATGAATAGTGAATAACTAATTTTCTTCATAAATTGATCAATCACTACTACCCATTAATTAAAATTTAAAATGCAAATATTACCATGTTTTTGAATAAAGTTTTCCATTATATGATTTTAAAAAATCATAAACATGTTAGATTTAAAAAATATATAAACCGAGAACGTTATAAAATATAATATTCATTATAATTGATAAATAAATATAAATAAATTAAAAATGAATCAAATAATGTCATAAATAGATATATATATTATTCTTTTAATTATTTATAAATTTATTGCCTCTTAATTTGAGGTACATTTATTAGTTTTAGTATGTAGAAGATTTATAGTGATTTTATTTATGAGCATCTTCAAAATATAAGTTATTATATCTGCTAGAAAAATGTAATATAATAAAAATTTAAAATAAAATTGTAAATAGTTTTGATGACAAACAAATGTAACTATATTAATAATGTAATAATTTTATAATATATTATTGCACAACAAGTAACTAATTGATTAACATTAAATTGTTAATTAACATGTAATTTTAAAACTTAAAAATCTAAATAAAATTCATATTATTTATAAAATTGTTAGAAATTAAAAAAAAAAATTATTGATAAACAATACTTTCTGAATTTTGTTTAGTGATAAAAATTAATAATGATTTCGTATATTATACATTATTTTAACAGTTTTTTTAAATCTTTAATTAAAATTTATTTATCTACGTATAAAATTTTTTATCAACATTGTTTGTAATATATTTAATTTTTTTTCTTAATACGATTTAATGAATATTATGCATTATCTAAATTTTTTTTTCTTTTTAATATTATAATATTTACTCCGTTTTACATAGGGACGCAAAAAAAGAGAAGAAAGTTTGCGACAATTAGAAAAACATCTGAAAGAGTCATACATACCATTGGATAGAAAATGGATGGTATTGTTTCCAGAGGGTGGTTTTCTCTGTAAAAGACTCGAAACTTCACAAAAATATGCTAAAAAAAATAATTTACCAATCTTAGAAAATGTCACCTTACCCCGTGTTGGAGCTTTGCAAACAATATTCGATGTTGTTGGTCCTATACACAATAATAATTGTTCCAACCAACAATTGAACTCTAGATCAAGTATATTAATTAAAATTATTTTATTTGCAATTTTTTAAATTTACAATAATTTATTTAATGAAATTTTAATTAAAGGTGGAATAAGACCAGAAATCAGATGGATACTTGATATAACAATTGCTTATCCACAAGGAAAACCAATAGACTTACCAACTATTATAACTGGTTCTAGGCCACCTTGTAATACTGTTCTTTTTTATCGATTATTTTCCACATCAATGGTTAGTTATTTGCAATGTCTTGAAAACTTTTATATTTATAAAACTATTGTTTTATTTCATTTATTATTAATAAATCTTTCTATACAAATTATTTTTATAGAATAAAATTTGAGTTTAATGCTAATTTCAAAGTATTTTCTAGTCATTTTAGAATTCAAGTTATTTCGATATTTTCATTATAAATTAATCTTTTTAAAAATGATATAATCTCATTACTAGATTAATAAAGAACTATTGAAAGACTTTTAGTTATTAGTGATCTCCTGAAAACAATTTTAATTTCAAAAACATTTATAAATATTGAACTTTAATTAAAAAAAGTATATTTTTTTATAAAATTGTTTTATCTAGGTTCCTAAAGAACCCGAATTATTGTCAAGATGGCTGTATGACAGATGGGCCGAAAAAGAAGCTCTCTTAGATAATTTTTACAAATATGGTACCTTCATTGGTACTCAGCAATTAAATTCAGAAGACTCCAAGATTCAACAAGATCCTTTGCGTTTCCTAGTTCTCCACTTGTTTTTCATGACGTCTAGTTATATTCATTACAATATGTTTTCTTATGCTTTATCTTATATCTGGTAATGCTTCATTAATTTATTAGACTCTTTAAAAATGGACTTTTAAAGAGTTAATACTTGATGCAATTAAAAAAGTTGCTGTATTTTTGAAGAGCAATCACAGACTGTCAGTAAATATTACTTTTGAGTGATCTTAAAATAACATTAAGATATTAAAAATTAGTATATTCTTTATTTAGAATAAAAATTAAATAATAGTTTTGAAAGGTTTTAATTTCTTAATTGCTTAAAAATATCTTTTTTCAATACATAAACAAATCATTTTAAATATTGGATTTCATTATGCTCAGCATTTTTACAAATCTTAAAAAAATTTATTGAATACGATATGAAGTATAAATACGATATGAAGTATAAATAAAAAATTTATAAAAACTTTCTGCTTTAAAAAATGGTATATGCAAAAACAAAAATATCAAAATACATTAATTGCATGTTACAAAATATATGTACATACATAAGTGTGTATACACAATTTTAAAGTTCTAAATTCAATGAAATTCAATTAATTGTATTTGATTTTGTATATGTGAAATTTGGGTTCCTGTTTTTGATAGAAATATTAACCATTTTTTTAATCATTAGTGTTATTGTACATCAATGAAAAAAAAAGAACATATTATACAATGCAATAGTAAATTTTAGAATAAAGAAATACATTTTACATATTGAATCCTAAGATAATATCAAATGTGATGAAGATGTAGCATAATTTTAATAAAAGCATTTTCGGTAAAAAAATATTTTAATCCAGTACAATTTAATAAAACACATATGTTGGAGGAAAAATTTCTGGAAATATTTTAAACCACTACTTTTAACTGTAATTTGTATATTGAAATTTGTACCAAGGTTTTTTTATATATGGTAATCTAATAAAAAACTTGTGATTGGAAATATGTTCTAATATTAACTTTTTCTTAGGACATTGTTTTTCTATGTCAGTGGTTTTTCAACAAGACTAAATATTGAATCATAAAAACAGGTTAAAAAAGAGAACATGAAAAAAAATGAATAAATAATGTTGTTTACAAATTAGATTTCCTTGACTTGTTATAATTTTTATGTTACCATAACATGACTTGAGAATGGACAAACAATTATGCATACTTCAGGTATTAAAGAATAATTAATACTAGATTAATATAGCATTAAAAAAGTATGGTATGTGTAAGTTATTTATCATTACTGTGAAGCCAAAATATTTCATACAAAATATAGAATTCTCCCATCTACTCTGTACAAGTGGGATACGATTACCATAGTTGTATGATTTATAAATAATTATTAAATTATTTAAAAAATGAACAACATTTACTTAATTCGTGCATAATTATTTATATCTAAATCACAGTAGTCATACAGATTAAAAATAGATTTATTCTACTAAATGAATCTAATTCTTTTGCTTTCTTGGCTAATAGAATATTCAGTCGATTGATATTGATTGATTATTTGCTGTGAATGAAAGACAACGTTTGAAATCAATCGTGCCTTGCTCTAGCAATTATATATCTCTATGTAAATAGAATTTTGTAAGCTCAAAGAGCTTAATAAGTATTTAAGAAAACGAAAACAAAAAAAATAATACATGTATAGGAAAATGAAAAAGTTTTTTGTCTGTGAAAAGTATACAAGCTTGAATCTTTTTTAATTCCTAAAAAATTTAATTTTTTAATAATTTAAAATAATCCTTAATTAATTGAAATTATAACTGAAAACTTGTTCCAAATAAATAAAAATTATAAATTTCTTTATTGGTCACTCAGAATGACCTTTCTCATTAACATTATAAATTATTCATAAGTTTGTACATATTTAAAGATCTTTGATGTAATATTTATTCATTGATTTCTAATGTAAGAAAGAAATTATACAACTCTGAAAATTATAGGAAAAAAAAATATATTTTTAATACATTACTTGGCTTCCCTTTATTGTTTTGAGTTTATAATTTTTTCTGTTAATATACTATTAAAAATAAAAACAATAAATATTGCATATAAAATACTTGAGACATTTATTTTTTATATTTATTCTGCGATAATCAAAGTGCTTCTATCAAAATCAAAGATATTATTTTTTTGTAAGTTAAAAATAAGTATTTAATATTAAAATTGAAACAATTATATTTGAATGATATAAAATGGATAAACTAAACATATAATATATGTGAATTATATATTAATACATATATCCTATGTAAATCATTAAAAAATTATTCTGCATACTTAAAAACCATTTGTATAAACAAATATTTATTAATAATTATTAAAATAATTATTAAAAAATATAAAATTGCATGATTTATATAAGATTTAATACCAATTTAATGTACAATTGTAATAATTATAAGCACTAATATATAATTTATATATATATTTTGCATTATATTATGTTTTTACAATACAAAAAAGTCATGTAAAAAAATGCATTTGCAATAATCACATTACCTTTTCTTTTCATATAATTTTTATCCAAAAATTATAAATTTTTCTACTACTTAACTTTTAATCGCAAATTCTAATTCTAATATTGTAAAGCATTATGTAAGATATGTTCAATTTGTATTTTTACATGTAATGGTAAGCAGAATATATAAATAAGAAATAAATATTAAATGCAATCTGTAACGAATATATGAATTCATTGTACGAAAGTTTTGTGAGCATGTTTATATAATCTTTTTAATTAATAAAAATAAAATAAAAAAATAAATTTCTAAATTATTAAATAGTATCAACGACCTTATTTTAATGTTTATTTATATCGTCAAATGTGAATAAATGTTATTTAAATTATCTAGATAATTAGTGTATAAATTATCCGGTTTTTTTTTTATTAAAGATAATCAAAATGTATTTATTGAAAATACGAATATTTTTGACAATGAAATAAAAAAATAATAACAAATTGTACTTTTTTAAAATTTTTTTTTTATAGTAGAAATGTAGATTGCTTATCCAGATTTAAATTTATTTATCAAATGTTTGTAATATATATTTTTTATTGCAATTATTTCATTAATACATTTTAAATGTTAATAACATAAATATGAAAATTTTATATTAAACGGTAATTTATTATGATAGATTACGTGATAGATTTGCAAACATGAATTATTGTATTAACAAACAAATATCAGAAAATGAGTGCGTCCTCAATTTCTAATACTTAATTCAATTAAGCCCTTTAGTAATAACCAATAAAAAAACGTTTAGGTCCAGTCGAAGCCAATATGGCGTCAAGTGAAGAATACACGATATACCTACGCCCAATATGGATATAAATATACAGATGATGTTCCTTTATATTCCATCATTTTGAATTTTGGCTTCAAATATCATTGTTCCTTTGATGTGGCAGACGTCATTCGATCCTGATATAATTGTAAAATAGGAATAAACAGTTACGTGAGTTTGCAATGTCTTTTTACCAACGTAAATTGGGGTTGGAATTGATTGACAAACTTCAGTGCTCCATAATTTAAGAGGATAAAGAAATTGCTCGGTTATTCCTTGGTGCTATTCGAGAAAACGGATATTATTGGAAGAAATAAAAAATCAAATTTTGTAGCTGTCGTAGCTTCGTTGGCAGATCGCACTACTAACAGACTCAACATTTACATTCTATTGCTCAAGTTATAAATAATAAAAAAAATTGGATTTTGACAGGTAATTACGTGTTTTGTACCATATGAATAATCTACAATAAATTGCACGGCAACAAACTGAACAAAAGACATCAATCTTTTTTCAGTCTGATTATCGTAGACATTTTTTTTCTTCGATGCTTTCATCGACGTATCCATACACAAGTTCGTAAATGCCAAAATTATGTTAATGTTAATTGACTTTTAATTTATCATATTTTAATATGTCACCGTTTATCTAATATTCATTGAATATTATATGCATTATAAATTTGTATCATTGAGAAATCTCATTGTTTTATTTAATAACAAATTTGATATCTCGACTTATTTTTAAATTAAAAAAAATAATGAAAAAATTATATTAAATGTTTTAATATGATTTTATATTGTCTTATTAATAATTCACAGTATCTATTGAAATTAATTTTTTATTTATCAATTGTGATCATTAATATTTATTTATTAAAAAGTATTTCAACACAAAACATATTTAAGTTGTGTTAATTTGATCCAAATTTAATAAAACTATTTTTTATACAAGAAAATATATTTTACAGATTTTGTTTGTAATCAAAATGGTCAAGTTATATGCTTTAACAGTACTGTACAAAGGTCCAACATCTGCTACAGCTCTGAAAACAGCTTATGATGTTGATTCTTTTTCTTATTTTCAAAGAAACAGTGTTAGAGAATTTATGGCATTTGTTAGTAAAACAATAACAGAAAGAACACAAATAGCAGCAAGACAAAGTGTCAAAGAAGGAGGTAATAAAAATATATTGATATGAAAATAAATTTAATTTGTTTGACAGATTAATATAAATTGTTAAATCTATAGATTGTTATTTTTAAATTTGAATTAATTCAAATTATTTAATAAAAATAATTTATCACATTTAATTTTTAATTAAATTTAAAATTATTTTAATATATTAATTGAAATAACGTAAAAATGTTATTTTTTCATCATAGTAAGTTATATTTCAATCTCCATCTTAATATTATTTATTTATTCACATTTTGTTGTCATAGGCGGAAATTTATTTAAATATATTTACATTAAAAGTAAAAAAAATAATTTATTCATATATTGTAATTCATGTTTAATTATTAATAATTAATTGCAAAAATTATTGTATTTAAAAAATTTTTTTAAATACACAATCTGTGTAATATCAACATATGTGCCTTTTCTAAATCTATTCTAAACCTTTCTTTATAAATTTTCTAATTTATTATGCAAAAATTGTTTTTATATTATTTAAATATTAGTACTATATTGTTTTTATATTATTTTATAACAGTTTAGAATATATATTTTATATAAAACTTATTTACTGTTTTTTTAATTTATGACTTCTTTTTCTATATTTTTCCATTATGTTTCAGAATATATGTGTCATGTTTATGTTAGAGGAGACAGTTTAGCTGGTGTTCTTATCTCAGATCATGAATACCCAAATAGAGTTTCACATACATTGATTACAAAAGTTCTTGATGAATTTTCTGCAAAATATCCAATTCATACATGGCCTACTCTGAAAGAAGGAATTACAGATTTCCAACAAGTAAATGTATATTTAGCAAAATATCAAAATCCCAGTGAGGCTGATGCTTTAACCAGGATGCAAGAGGATTTAGATGAAACTAAAATTATCTTAGTATGTTCATAAATAAGTTTAAATAAGTAATATTATTTATATATGAATATTTTAAATATATTCAAGATTATTGTTGTAGAGTCCCTGCATGTTTAAAAAATGTGAAAGGTGTTTAAGATCAATTTGTTTTATTTTTTTTTTACTACTTATTTTTATATTGCATATAAAAATGTGTATGAATGATTAAAATATAAATTGTTTAAGCTAATTTTCACTTTTACTTAATATTTTAGCATAATACATTAGAAGCAGTTCTGCAAAGAGGAGAAAAATTGGATGATCTTGTGCAAAAATCAGAAGGTCTTAGCATTCAATCAAAAGCTTTTTATAAAACAGCTCGCAAAACTAATTCTTGTTGTAGCCTTACTACTTAAGATGACAGAAATATTGGTAACTATATTTGTAAGATTTTATAATTATTGTACTGTTTTTAAATTTATGAATATAAGTACATCCACAAAGGAATAAGCTAAACTCAACAAAATTTTAAGACATAACTGTTAGAATTGTACATAATATTAATGTGCATAGAAATTGTATGTATTAATTTTAAATGTTGCTTCAGAGTAACTCTGGTATTAGAGATAAAATATTCACTACCAGTCAATTTGAATAATTAACTGCAAAAAATTATTGTAACAAGAGATAAAAGTACTCAAACAAATTAGTAGCAAAAATAAGTGTAAAATGATAAACTTATAAAGTTGTCATTAAAAGCATAACTTTTGTTTTAAAAAAGACTCTGATTTATTTTTATTATCAGTTAATATAATTATCCTTTTTACTAATGTCTTTTTCTAGTTTAAAATTTTATTTAATATTATATTTATAAAATATTATTTTCGTTATGTGAAATATGAACCTTAAAATTTTTATAATTTTTATGTACAAATAGATTATAAAAACGATTTTTTCTTTGTATAATAAATAATTGAATTTTTGTACTTATTTAATGAATGTTTATTTGTTAAAATAGTAAATAGCTGTTGTGACAGAATACAAAAACATGTATTGAGAATGAAATAAGAATATGTGAAATACTTTTACATGTTAACTATTAAATGAAAAACAAAGTTTATTTATAAAAAAAATATTTGTATAAATTCAATTTTTAATATAATTAAAATTAATTAAAATTTATAGTTTTTATTAAATTTCACATTATCTTTAATCGAAGAAAATATAAAATTAATTAATACATATGTTATATCTCACGTATATTTTTGATGTAGATTATTTATTTATTATTGAATTGTTCTATAGAGCAATAAAAAAAATGTAACTTATACAATATGCATATAAAGTTACATATAAAAATTTTTTTTTTTTAAATATTTATGAAAATCAAAGTTGGTATATCTGCAATATGTGTATATGATGTATTACTATCTAATTGTTATTATTATAAATATTATTAAAATTATATTTATAAATATTTATTCATTATATATATGATGAATTATTATTTTTTTTTAATGTAATTACCGATTTTTTCTGTGAAAATAATTAAAATAGATAATACAGTACATTATTCAAATAGTACATTTTACATAGATAATAAAAACATATTATTTAATAGTAATATCTATAAGTATTTACTATGTTCAGAGAAAAGGTTATTAAAAATATAAAAATATATTTTATAGTTATAAAAAAAATTTAGAACTAAATTACTTAAACTTCTATTTACAATATTTTTTTTCATAATTTTTTATTTAATTTCTTTGCATTATTTATATAGTTTTATATTATTTGAAAATCAATTAATATTAAAGTAAAATAAAGTTAAAGTAGTATTAGGTAAGAATTCATTTAAATAAAAAGACATTAATCCATAACATATTTTTATTTACAAAAGTAAAATAAATGCTTAAATGTGGGTTACAGAAATTAAATATTTATAAATATTAAAATGTTTGATGTAATTTTTTTTATTTTTACAATTTTTACAATTTATTAATATTGTTATGTATTCAAAATTTATTGAATAATATATAGTATAATATAATTTTAAAAAAGAAATGAATCTATTAAATATAATTTACTAATTAAATAATAAATATTTTTTATTTTTCTTCTTTTAATTTTGCTACTCTCTGATTATACTTTTCTATCAATGGTGTTACATAATCTTTTGTTATATAAGGAGTATGTGGTCCCTTCCAAATATAATCTTTATCACCTTTTAAAGGATTAAATCCTGCGGAATATTGAAAATCTGGAATCTTGGAAAAATTATAAAAATTTATAAAGTATTCTTTATTATGTGGTATTAATGTATTAAATTGTTAGAAAAAATGTAAATATTCATGAAATTTTTATGATTTTAATTTAAAAAATTAAAAATAATTTGATAATAATTACTAAAATTTCATACATAATTAATTAATGTAATTATGAAGCCAATATTCTACTTTAGTAATACTACCCTTTTATATTTTGAAATAAACTATATCAATAGAACATCATGAAAAGAAATTAATTTTGTTCCACATAATAATAAATTAAAAAATGTATTTTTAGGTTATCAATAAATTATGTATATTGTGATTTTTTAATTTTTTACATTAATGATTAAAAGTTTACTATAGAAAATATATACAAACAATATTAATATAACAATAACTTTGAAAGTTAAAGCATTTCAAAACCAAATTTAATCATTAAATTTTTTAATGCTCAAATAAAATTACAATTTTTTTTATCTCTAAAAATCATTATTTAAAAAGAATAATGAAATTTTGTTAATACAATATATATAGCTTAATTCTATAAACATTTTTTTAGTAAATTTTACTTTTTTTAAAATATAAATTATATGCATAATATATAGTTTTTAACTAACATCAATATCAATCAAATTGATAAATTGTAGAAGAGTATTTACTTGACAAAAATTAATCTAAAATAGGATTATTTGTAAATAATTATTATTTAAAATAGTAAGAAAATTCTTTTAAGAATTTATGTAATTGGAAAAAAAAATAATTAAGAATTTTGATAACAGAAATGATGTTTTATAAATAATTTGATAATTTTGTTATTTATGTATTTATTAATTATTATGTTTGAGAAGAATATACCATGTACTATATACTTAGAAAAAAATCATTCTAAATATTTAAATCAAGTGCTAAAAATTAAAACCATCAAAAAAATTGGTAGTTTCTTAATCCAGTTAAATACATTTTTTAATGACATTTCATTAAATACTTCTTGTTTTTAATATATTATTTATAAATATAAACCTTCTATATATGTATTTTAAAAATTGATTATTACTATTATAACTTATCTATTATTTTTATTATACATATATTAATAATTTTTATTTGGCTTAAGGAAATTTCCTATGTAACATTATAATTTTTATTACATATTAAATAAATAAAACATGAAATAAGATTTTCAATATTTATTTTAAAATGTTTTTCTAAAAAATATTGTTAAAAGTTTTTATAAAACAAAAATTTGTTATTTCACGGTTAACAATATTTTATAAATGAAAGTTGTGCAATCTAAATTTATCTTTATTGACAACAAACTGACTAAATATGTTTTTATTTCTCAAATTTTGGGAAACAATTTATAGCTAAATTACAATGATTTTGTATGTAAATTATAAAACACAAATACTTATATTTTATAAAGAAAGTTGAATAATCGCAAAGTAATTTTACTATTATTTATATTTAAATCCAGTAGAAATATAAACATAATTCAATTCTAAGCATATAATTTAAAATAATTATTTAACAAAATATAATGTAAATCAAATTTTGATGTAAAATCTTTCCTTTATTGTTTAATACTTAATTATTGATAAAAAATAAAAAAAAATTGCATTTTATTATTTATATATTTTTTAATTTGTATTTTTTTTAATAATTTTGTTAAAAATTTTCTAATTTGTAAATTTCATTTTTTTTTAATATTAACTTCATAGAAATTATAAATTCCTTATGAGTATTTGTAAATAATATTTAAAATAAAGAATATAATAAGCTATTTTTAAGAATATACAAAGGAAATTTATTTAAAAGTTTATGTACCAAAAATTAGAATGAAAATTATTATTTTCAAATTTTATACTAATAGGCTAAAAATATTTTTTAAATTAAATATTACTAAACTACTATTAAATAAAATTTCCATTAATTTAAACACTTTTTTATTATAACATATATGTATAATAATTAATTGCTACTTACTTCTTGCAATAGGTGATATAATTTTTCATGTGCCTCACCCGACACCATTAACTCTTTACAATATCCCAATTCATCAGAATACATTAAAAGATTGGTACCAGCAACTCCCCTACTTCTTGTATAACATCCTCGTGCATATGCTTTCCAATTACAATTCTGCTCTATTCTTCTCCAACCAAAAAACATAGGTGAAGAAGGAAAGTAATCTTCAAAATTTAAAGCTTCAATATCATCTACTACATCATCAATATCACCTCCTTCGGACCAATCATAAGTTAATGTAAGACATTCTCGTTTAAGTGGTTTTAAAAAATCGTTTTTCAAATTATTATCAAGATCGGTAAGATATTTTTCAGTAAAAGCTTTGGCATTTTTTTCTGATGGTTCTCCATGGTTTTTAATATTTTTCTATTAATAATAATGAATATTTTTGAATTTTAATTGAAACTATAAAAATTTAATTAAAAAAAGTAAAGGAAATTTAAAAAAACAATTTTTTTAAATTAAATCAAATAAATATTTATATATTAAATCAATTTTTATCCATTATTTAATTTTAAGACCTACCAAAGTAATGTCAACTGGAACATCCAAATAAATTATTAAATGAGGTGGTATACGAATGTGTAATGATTCTTTATATAAGTTCTTCACCACTGAAAAAGCTTGCTTAGAAATGTAATTACTTTGGTACATTGCTTTAGCAAAGCCTACATCACTCCAAGGTGATCTTACAGTAACAATACCTTGCCCAGTAAGTATAATATGAATTAAAGCATCTACATATACTGAATTTCTCAATAAGAACATATCTAATTGCATAGCTGCATTCCCTTTATTATATGGATCTTGTAAAAACCTCTCAATATCCCATGTTTGTATTTCTTTTGGTAGCTGGGAATCTAATGATCGATAATCAAATCCCCAAGGACTTAAGAACAGATCATCAAAAGATGGTTGTGGTAAGTATAGAAAATCGAATTCTTTTGCTAATTGTTGAGCCAACTTATCTTTTCCAGATGCTACCTGACCATCAACTACAATAATTTTGCTATGTTTATGCATTCTATTTACACCTGTATCCATAATAGCTGTTATTTTATTAGTATAGCTCTTTTTATGATATGGAAAAGGTGGTACAAGTGGGACTTCATCTTCATCTCTATAAATAGCTCTTGTAAGGCTAGCTGTTTGATTTTTCAAAACATTATGTTTAGAAACAACCTAAAAAATAAAAGATACCAAATTTAAATTAATAAAATTAACATAATATAATAATATTTTTCATCATAGAATTTCATTCAAAATAGTTTTTAGCAAAGTAAATAAACTATAAATAAATACACTGATATTATAAATTTTATAACTTATAGTTTGAATAAAAATCTATTTATTAATATTTTATAAAATTAATTGACCAGTTAAAAGTATTATTTTATTATAAAATTTATTTTTTACAAGATTTTATATTAAATATTATTAGGACTTATAATATATTTCATTTATAAATGATTCATTAAAGATTCTAAATTTTTTTTAAACGAAATAAACAGTTTAGTATTATAATATGTGTATAAAAAATATAAAAAATGACCGTTCAAAATTTTGCACTAACCTTACATAACTTATCAATAATTCCCATACTGGGTAGCTTAGTAATTGTACCAATTGAAACAAACATACTGAGTTGTTTCTTTAAAAATATTTATACTGTCCAATTAAATAACATATATGTTTAATTTCATTTTTTATGCAAATTATTTTCTGAACTTAAAGAATTATAAAATTTTAAGTAATTTTAGACCATAAAATCAATGTAAATACTAGATCAGTGATCTACTGTTAAGAATCTAGGGAATTTTCTTCAGAACTAAAATTTCGTTTATGAAAAAAATTAGGGGAAGTAAATAAATATTTTCAAAATAAATATGAAATAATATGGTAAATTATATAATAAATATTATACAATACATTTTTATATATTTATTTTCTGTATCAGAATATACTTTATTTATTTGGTTGAGCTTTACTTAAGTAAATATTTGAAGAGAGCAGAATGAAATTATTGGGCTACACCACAGAACAGATCCTACTAAATGTTTCTTCTGTGAGGTTACACCTCGTTTTATTATTTGGTTCACGAAATTGTCACTAGAGGTCAACGTATGCAATTTTTATAATTTATATTTAATTCCACGTAAGATATTAACAAGAAGTTTGTTAATGCTCTTTTGCTGGATAATTGTTGCATGAATTTTTATTTTTTAATAAAAAATTTAATATTAATAATAAAGTAGTACTAATTATTAGTAGCACATATACCTTTATAAATTATGGATCTCTCAAAAATGCCCAATGAAAGAAAGCTACATATTTGTAAATGTTATTTCTTTGGTAAGTACAATAAATAATATTTTTTAACACAATTTAACCTAGAATTAAACAAAACAGAGACTAAAAAATGTTTATAATGAAAGAATTTTTTTAATAATATATTCTTAGATATATTACTTTTTATGATATATTTTATAGCTGGATTTGCAATGCTTCCATTCTTATGGGCTGTAAACGCCATTTGGTTTGCTAAACAAGCTTTTGTTGTTCCACATTTTGAAGAACAGAAACAAATTAGAAAATGTAAGTAATTTTATTAATCAGATATTAATTTTTTTAATAATTAATTGAATTAAAAAATTAAAGCAACAATGTTAAATTATTCTTTGTTCTTATTTCATAATAATAAAGTAGTTTTTATTTAAATATTTTTCAAATAGTAGTATAATTAATAAAGAAATGTAAATTTTTGGGGTTGTTTTAAATCACTTAAAAATATTCTTATATTAAATACATTCATTAGTTTATCATTTGTAAAATATAGTATAATATTGTATAATCGAATAATTTATTAAATTTATTTTTTAAAAAATTTAAATATCTTATCTAATTAAACAAAACCTTCTATAGAAATTGTAATATAAGAGTACTTAAGTGTCAATTAATTTTGTTGTTGTTTATTAACACTATTAATTTTTTGGTTATTTAAGCAAGTTTTATAAAATACATAAATACAATTAACAAAAAATAGTATTAAATATTTTTTGTTCATAGGCTAATAATAATTAAAATTTTAATTAAATTTTTTTTTATTCATTTATAATATTTAATACATATATAAATAAAATTTTAAATAATCAGAAAAAAGAAATTTTCTTAAAATTTTATTTTTAAGAATATTGTGCATATTATTTATTGAAAAATACTTAATTATATTAATTTTAAAAAATATATTGATATAAATTATTTTTAGAATTTTAAGAAAGCAATCTTTTATATTACATTTTTGTATATTTATATTTAAATTTAATTTTTATATTTTTTATTCAGATGTTATACTATCTGGTATTGGAGCATTTATATCATTTTCTATATATATCACATGGATTGTGATATTTCAAACACACAGAGTAGATTGGGGTGATTTTGCAGATTCAATTACTTATATTTATCCTGCTGGTATTCCATAGAATCAAAAATAAAAGTAATTGAATAAGTTTGAATATTTGTGATAATATGAGGATGATAAAAAAGTTTTACGTATAAACAAGAAATATACATTTATTTTTGTAATAAATCGTCTATCAATTTTCTTTTTTTATAGATAAATATACACTGTTTTTATGTTACATTTATTTTGGGTAACATAATTCACTCATTTATATTCTTATTCATTTACAAACAGTCTGTAAATATTGTAATATAAAAATACATTAAAATTTATTTATCTCAACATTAAAGATAATAACAATTTTGACACACTTTTCCTTTAAATTTTTATATCAAACAGCCCTCCGCCTTTGTGCATATTGTTTCAAATCCTTGTACACCAATTTTGAAAGTAGCTGTAAATATTGTCAAAAATTATTCTTCAAATTAAAATTATTCAATGTAAATAAATACATAAATAAATCTTAATATTATTTTTTTAAAGTTAATATTGTAAATTACAAATTTTTATATTTTTAACAATTATTTTTCCTTAATTAATATTCAGTTCTAATGATATAATATTTATGATATATGATTGTATATTGTGCAAAATGTATGAAATGTTTTTTCTATTCAAATGTAAATATTTGTATATTTAATAATATACTGTAGCTGAATATTGAAATAACATTTAAGCTAAAGTTTTAGTTATTTTTTAGTTCACCTCTTTTGATCATTTCTTTTAGTTAAATTTACAAAGAATTTATGTAATTATAAAAAAACAAAAAATACATGGAATATTTAGTGATTCACTGCCAATAAAATTAACTTGATAGACCAATGGAATTAGCTGGAGCATCGAGTTAATATTACTCAAGTTGTTGGTCTTATTTGTATTTGATAAAAATGATTAGCATTGTATTAAATACACCTTATATTAATTGAATAAAGTATTTTTGAACAACAGATAAATAAGAAAATGCAATAAATTAGACTCACTGCCAAAGCTAGAATCTCAGAGGCTACAAGGACATAGTAAACGTTGTGCCAGGCGTTTTTAGGATCGCCCCTGCTGGAGACAAAACCAGCTAGTAATGGTCCGACCGCGGCCCCGATGCTTCCTGTGCCGTCGATGATGGCAGCGACTGTTGCAAGTGCCTTCGAGTCCTCACCAAGACTAGAGTGGGTGCCGAGCTCTGCCGACACAGCCGTTGTTATCAGAGCATATGGCCCATTTACCAACAATCCTGCTAGCATTAGCAGCAATATGTTTATCACCAAGCTCGTGCTTCCTATGTAGTCATAAATTAAGAGCTGGAATACAAAGAGATTACATTTCATAATTAAAGGGATTATATATTAATTAAAAATATAATATATTGTTATGTATTGTTATATATCAATGGAAATATATATGTTTAAACGTTTTATTGTCAATAATTGCTATTTTTAAGAATTAATAATGTGTATATATGTATTGATAAAAGACACAATTGAAAAACATATCTTGTCAAAATAAACTATATTTCAAATAATTTAACCACTAATACTTAAGGTTTAAAAATATAATTATATTAATTATGCGTGTAATTGAAGGGAATTAATGGAATTAAGCGCTTTCATTGAGTTAAATGCCTGTACTTACAGTGGGACATGCGAGGCCCAGCATTATTGCACATGTCAAAGCACTCATACCCGAATAATCGGATAAAATACCCGCAACTACTGCACCAATGATTCCACCAACATCGAATAGAGTAGACAAGTCCGCACTTAATGTTGCACTATAAGTCGCTTTAAAAAAAAGATGTCCGTTGAAAATTAAAAATCATATTCATAATCATTGTATTTATATTTTTAATTTATAGAAAAGAAAATATAATAGATTAATTTTTATTATTTAAACAAATGTTCATAAATTAATTTTACTCGAAACTTATTCAGAATTTATGCACGAATCTCGAAGCTTATTAAATTTATTGTTAAGATAATTGTTAGATAATTTAACCCAGCAATTTATACTTACAAATAACCAGTTTAAAGAAAAATCATTAGTTTTATCATTGTTGTTGTTAATTAGATTATTATTCAGTTCGGAAAAATTCAATTTCAAAGTGTATGACTTATATGGTTATTTAAAATTATAGTTAAATTTTTCTAAACGTATAATGCTACTCGAGGTTTTGTTTGTAAAGATTAGAAATGTTGAAAACTTAGATTTCTTTGTAAGTATTTAATAAATTGATTAATAAAATATATATTTTTCTTTAAATATCGAATGAAAAAAAAAAATAATACTAACTTGAACTCGAAATATATTGTGGCAACCAAAATAGAAATGTGTAGCTCACAAGTTTGGCAAAAAATAAGGATAATGAATACTCGATAACACCAGGTATACTAATTGCACCTAAAAATCCAATAGCTCTTTCAGAATTTTCGAAACGACGATTCGAAGAAAGCATAGGACTTGTCTCAGATCGTTGACTCATCGAATCCTTTAACATAAAAAACATATAATTAATAATAAATAATGTCATTTTAAACATTTATAAGTTCTCTATCCCTCTTGATAGTAACATATTTAAGCATAATGCAGTAAGTGTACTTCTAAAAGATGCGTTTATGTGGAAGCAATATTGAAAGGATTTGAAAATTTTTTTTTTTTATGAAACACCCAATAAATTTTAATTATATTCATTTGATAATCTATACTTTTATTATTTATTTATGAAAATAACTTTATAAGCAAATTTGGAAATATACATTTTCTGATAATTTAATTTTATTGATAACTAAAGCTCTCTTCATTTTTATTTTAAAAAATAATTTATAAATAATTTCATATCTAAATTCTAAACATTTAATTTTCATAAATGACTGAAAAATAAATAAAACAAAAAATTAAATAGTCATGCACTTACAACAACAGCGTATTGGTGACGCCCAATATTTCTATAGGTGATTTGCTGAGGTGGAAGGATAAATAAAGGATATGATTACATAACTACATAAAGCATGCACTTAACTATGTAAACAAAATCTTAAGTATAATTAGTAAACCAATTAATTTTATGTATAATTGTACATTTAAATTTTCCATTTTATATTTAAGGGTATGTAGAATTTTTTAGAACAACTTATACAAAAAACATTTTATACTTGAAAAATGTGTTATTTTAAATTGTAAAATTTTTGTATATCTTAATACTACTAACACTAAATTAAATAATAAACAGCATTTTTTATATATATCTTATTTGTAAACTCACGCGATCTTCACTATGAATAGATTCTGCATCATCGATGCAACTCCCTTCATCAGAGCTATGAACTACATTTATTTTTCTGTAACCATATGGTCCCGGTGGAATACAACCAACATCACTTGGATTTGGTACCAAGAATAGAAATATGATAAAACCACATATTCCCATTATGGCACCAGGTACCATAAAACTGAGACCCCAGTCTTTTTCAACAAATTCAGCTGCTATCAAACTACCCAAGATGTTACCTAATGAAGTATGTGAATTCCAGATACCAAAGATTAGACCTCTTTTACCTTTACCAAACCAATTTCCTACAATAGTAACCACCCCTGGCCAGCCAGATGTTTGTAAAACTCCACTCATTCCCTGCAAATGTAAAAAAATCACATCATATGATAAAAAAAAAAGAAAAAAAATGTAAATAATTTTCTTTTGTACATATTTAATGTAAATATAAATATAACAAAAATGAAACACAAATGTAATAATATTCTTTATCATAATTGCACTTTATAGTAGTATGAAATAATGTAATAATAAATAAAAGATTAATTACCTGAATAAATATAAAGTACCATAAATTATGAATGTTGTAGGATCTTGCAATACCAAAAAGATAAGTAAAAAGGCCCGTTCCCACCATACCAAGAGCTAAGAAATAACGTAGATCAAATCTCTCTGCAATAAATCCACTGCAAAAAATTTGAATGAACAAAAAACTTAATATTATTTAACACAGTAAATATAGAATGTACCTAAGAAACATTGCAGCAGCATAACTAAATAGAAATGCAGAATCCAGTGTTCCTAATAAAGCACCAGCATCTGATCTATCTGTAACCATAAGGCATCATATTAATTTAAATAAAAATTAAAACTGTTTTTTTTTAAAGTTAAAAAGTGAAATTTTAGAATAATTGGTTTTAGGTACTAAAACTCACTTGGATATAAATGTTAAAAAAAATTAATTAAATAAATTAGATAACACTTTTGGTGTTATTAACTAACACAACTAAATATTATTTTCCTTACCAAATGGAGCCCAATCACACCATGTATTTTGATTGCTGTCATTTACGAATACATCTGGTGGTGGTGCTATGCCACTGCAATTATAACTAAGAACATTTTTTACCACTGATATTGGTTTTCGAGACATATGATAGCAAGTATATGCTAAATAAGTAAGTGCTAATACACCCGCTTGATGCCATGTTATACGATTTAATCTCCTATACTGACAGCATTTTTCAGAAATCCATTCTATAAATCTTATACCTAAAGGAACATTCCTTGATGCGCTAATCATTTCTTGTACACCAATTTAGAAAAATCTATTTTTTTCTAATACTCCAATTCGTCATACCTAAGATAATACTAGACTAATACAATGCATTTTCAAATCAACACTATATACTGTGTTTCAAAATTCATACAAAATTTTACAAAAAATTTTTTTCTTCTACTTTAATTACATAGAAACATTAAATATCAATACATTTTCTAAATAAATAAGTATAAAAGTAGATTGTTTTATTCTTGTTCTTGAAATTTGATAACAAAGTTTATTTACAAAATTACATGATATTTATTCAAGTGTTTAATTATATTTTGACATTGATAAACTACATAGATTTATCTCAAAAGCTGATTCAGTTGTTTAGCGCGTAAACGTGAGCGATTTTTTAATGGAAGTAAATTAATATTAAACTAGAACTATAAAATAACTTTAATTTTATCAAAATTATGACAACCCCTAAAAAAATAGATTTGTTGAAATATCACACAATGTGTCAGGCTCGTTTCTTTGACATTTGTATATTCAAACAATGATTAGATAAAACTTAGTGTTTGAAAGACATGAAAATACTGATTTGTCGTAAGGAATGGTTCATAACCTAAAAAACACATAAAATTTACGTATAAAATATAAATTACAGAGAAAGTAATAAAAACAAATTACACGAAATTTGTAAAAAATATTAATCTTTAAAAAAAATACCTTTGTCTCTGTTCACATCATTTATGAAAACTTATATTCAGCCATGTTCGATGCCCATGCACTTTGCTCCTTTTTGACACTTTGTCTTTTACCTTTTTTGGCGTTTACAATATTATAACATTGTTTTGGTTGTACCGACTACAACCAATAGTTGGCAGGTTAACTATTTAGTACGTGTCAAAAGGTCATTTTTTAAATCTATTAAGTTATTGAAAAATAAATATCTCTATGTGCGTCAAAAAGACATTTTTTAAAAATAATATTCGATTATTTGGAAATAAATGCCAATGTTTGTACCTGTAGCGCTAATAAATGTTTATTTGAAACTATAACGGATGTATATTCATCATAACAATAAAAAAAAGTTTTTTTCATCTAATATTTTAACTTTAAATTAACAATCTATAAAATGTAAGTTTGATTTATTGCTTAATTACTATTATTTTTATCTTAAATTATTTATTGCTGAGTTTTAAATATATATTTTTCGATGAAAAATATCTTTGAAAAATATTTTGAATGTGATTTTGTATTTATTTTGTATTGTATTTATTTCTGTTTCTAAAAAAATCTATTTGAAAATAATATTTTAAACATTCTTTAAATTAATTTTTGTTATAAAGAATATATTTAAAATGCATGCTACAGAGAATAAATTAAAAAATGAAATTTACTATATCAAATGTACATGTAAAACTAATAAAAATTTTTAGTTATAATTATTCTATTTTCATAAATTTTCTTTTAATCTTTCTCATTCATACGATTTAAAGAATTTTATTTAAATTTCTATTAAGTTTTCATAATTCATAACGATAAATTAAGAATAGAAATTTTTTTTTTTGCTCATAATACTTATGTAGTAATATATTATGTAATAATATTATGTAGTAATACTCATTACAAAAAATACATTACCAAAAATGAAGATAATGATACACGTAAAATAAAATAATGTTACTGTTATATTTTTTATAATAAATATTCATAAATTTCATTTCTTTACATGAATTATTACTGTTTTACAAACAACAACAACAACAACAACAACAACAACAACAACAACAACAACAATAATAATAATAATAATAATAATAATGATATTATCGGATAACAAGAAATATTTAAATATATATTTTGAGTATTATAATTAATAGTGAAAATTTCAAAAGTGTGTTTTAAAAATTATCGATATAATTATAAAATTTATATTAATTATATTAATATTTTTATGGTATTTAATTAATAAGTATACAGATTATGTAAAATTATAAAAAATTGGGGAAAAAATTCCTGTAAAAATTGAAAATAAAAAACAAAAAATTTTCTTTATATAGTTTTTATAAATTTTAATAATTATTTTATTTTATTTATAAAGCATAATTTTTAAAAAGTTATATGGGAAACTACGTACGAACATCTTTAAATTAATTTGAAATGCGGCTAGAAAATTAATATCTTTATTAACGAATGATGATACAAATTTGATTTATTATTGAATTCAAATAAAAAGTATGTTTTTATCTTTATTTTTATTTGCATCATATTCAATGAAAGTAATTCTTGTTTATCAATTAAAATTAAAGAAGAAGAAGAAGAAGAAGAAGAAGAAGAAGAAGAAGAAAAAGAAAAATATTCACACTAGCATATATCAGTGTTTGATTTTTAAAATGTTATTTCTCAATTCGAATGCACATTTTTAATTAACTTTTAAAAGAGAATTCAGTCACTTGACACATCCCTTGCTCTAAAGTCACGATGACATTTCCGCTATTTTTATTACTCTACCAAAAAATTGGCCCGGAGAGACTTTTTCGAGGGAACGCAACTGTAATTGAGTTATCAGTCTTCTCGATACTGTTCAGGGTTTGAGATTTATTACAAAAAAGAAGAATTTACTTTTACCATATTCGTTCTTTAATCAAGTACATTTATTTTACCCTTTTTATCTTAATTGCGTGCATCTACCAGGTGTAAATACTGATTTACAAAGTTTTTTTTTACAATTAAAAATACTTTTAATATATATTTTAACCATCATAAATTTTAGTGATCACTGAAAACTATTTATTGAAGAAAATTTTTTTAATTATTACATAAATCTAACACTACTGCCCTTAATAACAATTATAATCATCATAGTAGCAACAACAACAACAACAACAACAATGATGATGAATAAATTTTCATCTAAATATTTTTTATCACTGGCTACATTTATATTTCGAAAAATTTCACAAGGAGATATTAAATAATCAAGATTAGGAAGGAGCACTGATCATGGTTCGATGCAAATATCCGCAAATATCCCTTTATTTTGTGGGTTCGGTAGTTGAGCGCTGATCCGCGGCTACGATTACAAATAATTATGTTACGAATTGAAGCAAGCAATGAATGGGTGTCTTCAAAGAAAATCAAGCCTCCCTGTCATTTTTCTCGACGAATCGCATTCAAGTTGAGCCAAAAGCGCGCCCGCGCCAGTGCAAAAATACACACACACTCTCTCATTTGCATTCTTTTCCGATCGCAAACTTTTGGTATTTAAGCTTGCCGGATAAAAGGAACCAAGCGTCGGTTTTGTGTGGGAAACTCGGAGAAAGCGTGAAAAGTCGCGGCGCCGAGTCGAAATTGTGAGAGAAGAGGAGGAGAAATGCCGTTTCCAGGGAGGTTCTGACAGGGTCTCGTTACCATGACCAGATATAATGATATCGTCAATCCTTTCGCATGACGAGCGGAACGAGCTTATAAACGGGGCCCGCGCGAACGTCGGCCTGATCGCCGACAACATTTGGACTTCTCTCGATCAGGATGACTCCTATCGGAAGCTCAATCGCATTTTATGGATACGAGTGAGTAAAGTCACATCCCATTCCCAATAATAAATGAAAAAAATCCTCTCTGTCTGCCTGTCGGCGCAGTCGCCGTAGATCCCTACCTTAGCTCGCCGATTTTTCCAAGGTGTGCCGGATCCGAACGACTGGTACGAATCTCGTGTACCTCTTCCCCACTCCCGCCGCTGTCGTGCGCATCATTTAATGGTAGATTAAACTCCGAATTATAACCTCACAGTTGAATACGGAGTTTGGTAAACTAACCGATCATCGGCTCTCGTACAAACACCAACGGTTTTTCCAAGAAATGTTACCAAAGACTGAAAAATTTTATCGAAATTACTTTATCTGAAGTATACGATTCCATTTGAGCTTGTAATTTGAAATATCACGTTTATTGTTCAACCCAATTACCCAGTTGAATGTGTCGGTACTTTTTTTATACTCATAAGTACTAACTTACATTGAATAGCTTGGCACAATTTCATAGAATGAAGACCATGGAACTATAGTTGATGTTTTTATATTAACCATCTTCCAGAGGTTTATAGAGCACTTTATCGTGCTGAATAGAAAATAACATTAAAAAAAATTTTTTTTTTATACTTGTTAATGTTCTAAAAGATAATGTACATTTGGTATACGTAATGCACTTTCAAATATTAACACTAGAATGCATATTTTAGGTGCATTCATGATACCTCATTTACTTATAAAAATTTTTATAGATAATTAATAACAGATTCATCAATGACCTGGTATAACATATACTTGCTTATTATAATTTACGTAAATTTATATATCGTTAAAATTATACAAGCAGAGAATAAATAAACTTATAAATGATAATGTAATAGCTTTAGACGTAATAATCAATGCAAATTTATTTAAAAAATTCTTATATTTATGCTAAAACTAAATTACAATTTTAATTAATCACGACACTGTATTTAACAAAAATTAATGTTTTGTAACAAAACTTACTACGTACACAAGTGCATTAAAACAAAATGTTAGCATAAAGCATTTAATTGATATGCACAAAATTATTACGTAAGCTAAATTTACGAAAAGTTTATTTATATACTAATTTTTTTTTTTTTTTTTTTTTTATGCAGTAGTTAAAATAGATGTATTTTGTAGTTTATCTAAACATAAAAAACGCAAAAAAATGATATTTATTTTCGTTTTAACTTATTCATAAAAATTTTAATTACTTCAATTTCAATAAAATCTATTTAATACATTTAACAAATATTTTGATAGATAAATCATGAGTACTTTTCATATTGAAATCGTATTGTAAAATAAACCGAATATTTTTTAAAAACATTTTTTTTAGATTAGATAAATTGGGTTCATCCATATATTAATTTTTTCTAAAATTTAATAGCAATAAATTTTTTAAATATCTTCTAATATAAACTTGTGTTAAAAGTATTTAAACGATTTAAGTATAGCTGACTGTAAATTGATACATGAATTTTTTAATTTATTTTTTTTAATTAAAATGATGGACAGATGATAAAAAACAAAATATATTGTATAAAATATATAAGAACAGTATGAAAGTATTTTATTATTAAATTAAAAATATTCCTAATGCTAAAGATTTTATATCGTATTAGAATAATTTTAATTAATAAAACGAAACAATCATTTACCGTGTTTATAGTTATTATTAATTAGTTATAGTGTAGAAATTCAAAGTCAAAAATCTTGTATTAATATTAAGAAAATCATTTTATTACTAAAAACATAAACAGGGTCTGTTTCTTCTTATTGAATACTTTTTTCTGATCTTATTGTGATGTAAAGATAAGTCGGTTAAATAAAAATCTTCGATCACAACTACTAAGTTTATTTAAAATTCTAAAATTTGATGAAATAAATTTGTTATTTCACCTAGATAACATCTCCTGATTCCAATACTCGTGTATTATGTATATATTAGCGGACCAACTTTTTCGACACTTTTTTTGACAATTTTTTATTTTAAGCCTCTGAGGTAAATCTCTTGATGCATGTTCATGTATTGAAAATTGAATTAGCCACAAAATTCATCCAAGAGAAAAGATTTTTTTTAACTAAAAAAAATATTGGAAGATTTTTTTGTAAA
Organism: Eupristina koningsbergeri; assembly: GCA_018907245.1. Classification (NCBI taxonomy): domain Eukaryota; kingdom Metazoa; phylum Arthropoda; class Insecta; order Hymenoptera; family Agaonidae; genus Eupristina; species Eupristina koningsbergeri. The sequence goes on from JACCHV010002776.1 coordinate 620,339, forward strand.
TTTTAAAACATCAATTTTAAAACATTTACTAATTACCTTGTGTTTTTAAAATAATATGTTTTTAATATTTTACAACTATTTATTAACTGTGGTCGCTATCTTTTTTAGCAAGGCGTTTTACTTTTTAATCGCATTTAAAAGCATTTAATCGAGGCTATATATATTATTGAGAGTTATGTTTTTACGTTTTTTGATTTTATTGATTTTCCAGTGAGTTGTTGGTGAAAATGAGCGTAGTTAAGTGTAAAGTCAGGTTGAAGTGAGATGCGCTTTCACGGCGTCCATCAAGTGTAGTTAGTGAAATTTCGCAATGTTCTCAAATAAATTATCGAGAACGTGCACAAAGCCAATCCTGTAAATGTACACGTGGGCTCGATTATCAAGGTGTAAAATGCACGTCTAGGAATTCCAAGTGCTCTTTCGACGAAACTTCTCGGATAAAGGGTTCTCAACATCAGGAATCTGATATCACACTTCGATCCGGTGTCTGGCTTCCAATCTATGCAATAGCGAATCATAGATCAATACTTCCTTCATTAATGATGTAACCGTGCCATGAAATAAAAAGAGAACGTCAATTTATGCACTTAAACTTTGTTGTTGAAGGGGTTTTATCAAGGACGTGTAAGCGAAATAAGTATCGAACAAAGAAAAGGGTGTATTAAAAACTTATTCATACCATCATATTGCATTTATTTTGTTTTCAAATGTTCAAAGTGAGTCGTTCCAGGTGTTTATTATTGTGAAAAATAATGTACGGTGAACTATTTTGATACGGCACAAGATTTAAGGTTTTACTCATTCGAGGACAAACGAAAGCAGTCATTATTTATCCGTGAAGTAGTTTGTTTCATTGATTTCATTGTTAGTGTTTAAAAAGTTTTTTTTGAATTGGTATGAAATAATCCTTCATTTCGTACTTTACAATTAGTGGGGTACGTTATGGTAAAGAAAAATCCGTTTGCAATCGGCGGTGCTTTCCACTCATAAAGACAAGCGGGTTCTCAATCAAGGAAACGCGTCTATGAACCTTAGCACTTAGAGAACGGTGTGCCATTATGGTTTATTTGCGAGGTAACATTTTAATCAATATTTTTTCGATAAAAATTATAATTGTTACTATTTTTTCTTTCAACACACACGGATTTTTTTATTCCAAATATAATTTATATATAATATTAAAAATCCAACTGCACACAATTGGTTATCATTAATTAATTAACTGTTAAAATCTTTCTTTTTTTTATTGATGCCCTCTCACACTTTAAATAAATTTTGCAAAATAAGTATGTGAGAATAACTCTATTGCATAACAATATTTTCAGAAAATAATTTATTTAATTCATCTACAACTGCAAAAGCCGTAGAAAAATATGTTATATATAGAAATCATTATCTAAAAGAAGAGTTTTACTATTTGCGAGTGATCAATGACGATCAGTAGTTCGGTCCTCCTTCCGAACTCATTTCGTCCTCGAAATGCTCGAGAGGTCAGGTATTTTCGTTTGTTACTTTACCTTCGGAGCAAAAGGTCTCATTCGGAGCTGAATTCATTCTGAAGAATCAAATATCTCCATCGAATGTAATTTAATACGACTAAGTGAATATAATGATTTCTTGAAGTATATTGTCTATATTTTTTTGTGCTTAAATTGCATTAACTGTGTATGCTTAGAACATAGGCGACTGTTTGGTAGCTAACCTTGTATCGTTATAAGAATTCAATAGAAATCAATTGCAGCATTGAATTTTGTTTCTTGTATACTTTTTTTCATAAATCATTACTAAAGATATTAATTAAAAATCGTTTTTAATTATTAATAGATAAAAAATATGAGAAGGTGTATCTATCATTAGTTTAATCAGCACTTAATTATAAACTATTAATAATATTAAACATTTTATCAGTGTTAATTCAAAATGCGAATGGCCAAAAATTATTAGTATAATAACTAATCTTCGAATACCTTGTAAGTAGTTTTAATGCTTAATATGAAAAGAAAGGAAAGTCTGAAGAGTAAGAAAGAAAAATTCATGATCGAGAAGAGTGATGAAGAAAGATTAAGTGCTAACGATTTAATGGACCTGAAAGATATTGTATAATTACAAAATGCGAGCCATTATCTAACTTTATACAAGAGTAATAAAAATATTTTAGAAAATTCGCTGAAACAAAATTCATAGAAAATGTAGAAATTAAAAATTAAAAATATCATTTCACCTAGGTGAGCTAGATATGATCGAATAAAACGAGAGAAGAATAGTGATTATTTTTCCTGTTTTTACTTTTGATTATGAGTTCTGTGTGTGGAGAATCTTCAAAAAGACTTCTGAAACTTTTTTGACAGAATAATCTCTAGAAAAAGCTCGTGGAGATTGTCGGATTGACCCCACCATTGGTGTCGACTGATTGACTATAACTTTCCCCGTGAAAAATAGATATATCAACAACCACTAAGGTTAAATAACCTAAATAAAAAAAGAATAAAATAAAACGAGTAAAAGAAAGAAAACAACCATTAAAAACTGACCTCCACTTCACGTATTGCAAAGTTAGATATTGTATGATAAGGGGATATAGTCTTCGAACGTGCTCGAGGATTTTAGGGAGACTTTAACTCAAGCGTTTATGCTTGTATTAAGATGATTTATATTGATTTACGTAAATTTTTTTCCTGGAGTCATACCCTTACACCAATGAAGGGAAGAGGTTTGGCTTATTTGAAAATTTGGAAATTCAGAACAAATTCTAGAAAAGATGGGAGAATTTTTTGATAGGCTAAATGAAATTTTTTGAGAGTTCGAGAGTCTGTCGATGCCCAAAGAGAGATAGTGTAGGTTGCAATTCTGAGAAAAATAGCTTATAATCTCTTATTTCAACATTGAAAGATGTTTCTTTGTAGGACAAAGGGGCGTAAAAAATGGTCAGCTACAAGAATTTTGTTTCGGGTTGCGAATATGTGGTAATTTTAACTCAGATGACGATAAAACATAATGCCAAGCTATTTAATCGGTTTGATTCAAAGATCTTAAACGCACCTACAAAAACCAAAGGAAAATCATGGAAACTATTTGAAGAGAAAATAGCTTTAGATTTATTTTAATTCACACTAAATCTCCATTTGGCTAATCAAAATTACGTAATGAAATGAGATATTTATTTATCGGTGAAGAAGCAAGAGAAATACTATACGAAGAGTCAAGAAAAGCTATATCATCGGCATATTGACAATTTTATAAATTTGTATCATAATCTATTTTGGTTAAGTTGTACATTTACCTGATTTATAGCGTGTTGCATAAACATTTTTTTTATTTTTCATGTAAGATTATTTATTTACTTATTTATTTTTTTTTTTTTTTCATTTGTTCTCATTTTTATCCAATTAATTTAAAAGCAAATATGCTACTTTTTACTTCGATAAACTGCAATATTAAGAAATAAAAATTTCTTTATATTTTCTAAATAAGTATATATAATCCTATATTCATAATTTATATTTAATTTCTAATCCAAATATAATTTTTCTAATAATTTTTAATATAGAGTTTTTAAATTTATGTAGTAATATAAAACATTATTTTTTAGTATAATCAAGTATACAAAAATTATTTTATGCGTATAAAATTTACAGAAACATAAAATATAATTCTATTGTTAATTTCTTTTTTTATTTGTTTTTTAAAAAGAAAAATAGTTAATTTGAAATAAAAAAAATTTATTTTCAAGAAAATTCAATTTTTTCAAATAAAATATATTATATTATAAATTTAATTTAGAAAAATATTTATTAAAATATTTCTATTTAATCATTACTTTGTTTTCTATAAGTATAATAAAAATTTTTTTTAAAATAGTTTCTAATATATAATATAAAATATTCAATTAAAAGACGTATTATACGCCTTATCAACATAAATTAAATAGAAAAATATTTTTAAAAAATAAATCAATTAACTTTATTGAATTTTTATAACACTTTTTTAATAAAATTGACATTTTTTATTATGTTACTAAGCACGATTTTTCTTTTGTTATAATGTATTGCATAATTAATTTTATTTGTAATGTTTATAATTTAAAGAATAGTAGATCAATAAGTAGATGCATATTTTACAGGCCAAAGATAATGTAATTATAAAAATTAATCAAGCACCTTTCCGTAACGTTTCCATAACTGTTTTTGCTGTTAGCCTCACGTCGTGTTGTTAAATTCAGAAAATCACGCATAAAAACCACACCACCTGATATTTTTTGAAAACATCAAAAACAAATATTGAAACTAATAATTGTGTAAATTAAATAGTAAATTTAACCACATAGAGATTTAATAGTTATGTAGTTTGAATTATTTTAATGTGAATTATTTATCTTTTAAATTAAACACTAAAAAATAAGAATAAACAAATATTTCTTACAATTAAAAACTCATTTTATATTCATTTTATTATTTTTTGTGTTTTTTAGTAATTAAAACTAGTATTTCATCAAGATAAAAATTACAAGTTTATTAAAAATATATATTTACGTGGGTTTCCCAATACTGCGGTTAAAAATTATTGAATATATTATGTCTTATTATCGAATATATTAGAATATTATGCATTTTAATTTTTATAAGAACAAATTTATTGTTATTAATTATAAATTTGATGCAATAATATTTATAACAAAGGGACTGAATTATAAATTTTAAAAATTAAGATACGTGTTATTATTAAAATAATTATTACATATCATATGAAATTGTTAACATGTTCCCGTTAATATTATACGAATTTTAAATTATTCTAGAATATATATAGTAGTCATATATATGAAAAATGAATCATATTTCAAATTATTATAAAAAATAAACGGAAGTGAAAAAGTTTAGATATAATTCACAAATAGACACATATATGAACTGTTTTACCTATAAAGTAATAAAATAAATCACAGATTGTCGATTCTGATAATATAATAAATTATTTAGTCAGGTAGTAGAAACGAGTTGCAATAAAAATTTAAATACATTGTATCCTTTACAATTATATGTTTTATGACTTAGAGCTTTTAAAGTTGTATAATTGACGTTTACGTAGACAATTTTACCACCATATTAGGGCTTTCATCAAAATAATATTTTTTAATAATTATAAAGTAAAAGAAGAAATAACTTGGATAAGAATAATTGCAACAAAATATTTACATATTAAAAATAAATAAGATGTTAAATATTATAAAAGAATTAAATTAACGCTAAAAGAATATGGTTATTGCGGACTTAATTAAACATTAACTTAACTTAAACATTAATTACAATAATTGCACTTCTAATAAAATACAATTGAAAATACACAAAATTTGAATTATGCCAGCTTGATGATTAATTAAATTTATATTGAGTATATTTATATCTATTTATTGTAGTTTTGATTTGAATTCGAATACAAAGCAATTTGTTTACTAAGATTTTATAATTAATAGGAAATAAAGTTATTATATTATAATATAATGAATATAATATTTTGCTTCAATTAAATCGTGAAATAAAAATTTTTAAGGTAACTAGCATTTTAAATAACACGAATAAAAAACTGCTTATATTAAAAATTGTTTCTTTACAATCATCCTTAAACTTTTAATTTCAATCGTACTATTGAGAAAAATCGCGATATTCTATAGAATTTTTTCAACAGAAAAATGTTACTATCAAACACTTACTTTCATATACATAAAATCATAAAAGTTCAAATTAGTTTTTAAAACGATGACTGTGCTGTTTATTTTATTAATAAATAGGTAAAAAAGGGAAAAAATATAATTATCTAAAAAAAAAAAAATAAATAAAAAAATATCAAAAATTCATAATATAATTTACAATATGATTTATTACCGTATCTAGTCATAATTATTTAAAATTTTAGATACAGCCTAAATTAAGAAATGGAATATGATAAATGTTGTAAAAAAAAATAGGTGTATTACTTCTGTTAGGCATACATTGGAAAAAATAGATACAATTATATAATGGAAATTTCAAAATATAAACATATCAAAATTATAATGTACTTAAATTTATATGTAATATATGATAAAAAGTAAGTAGTTTAATTATATTAGTACATAGGCAGGACTAAAATCTAAAAGTATAAAATTTATTCAAAGATTAAAAAGATGAAAGTGATATTTTAAAAATTATCGCGAATACAATTATGTAAGATTTTGTTTTATGTATTCATACCATAATAAAATTTATTTTTTTATTTAGTTTTAATATTGGGTCTTTCTCTATATTAATAAATTTCAAGAAAATATATAAAATTCAATTATAGGGTACATGCATATGTGTACTTGATTTAATTTGATTGAGTACAACAATTTTATGAATTTAAAAATACATATATATTTTTAGATAAATGTAATCGCATAATATCACAAAATATTAATAAAATAGCATTAATTTGAAAAATATCGACAATTTTATTAAAATATTTTTTAAAAATTTTTAAATTTTAAAATCTTATTTGTATACAATAACAAATAACTTTTATAAATTCATAAATCAAATTAAAATGATTAAAAGATAGAAGAAAAAGTTTAAATAACTTAATTTATTTATATTATTGATAAAATCGGTTTTGTACATTAATGTTTTAATCCCTATTTTATTCCAATAAAATCTATATATAAAAAAAATACATACATAAAGAAGATAAATAACATTTATAAAAATATATCAAAACAAAAAACTTGTGCAGTTGTTTATATAAACATAGAGGTATGAGTGCTTATATTTACGTATAACTATATAGTTTTAAATAAAGAAAATCTATATGTATTAAAAACAATACACGTATTCATGAAGTAAAAGTAGATCAAATAAGAAGTTGGTCTTAATGAAAAAAAAATTTTTTTTGAATCAAGGAGTTTTTCTTAGATATTATTCAATTGAATAAAAAATTTTAGTTTTTGAATCTAATAATTTTATTTGTAGTGATTTAAATTTAAAGTTAATGTTATTCTTCTTAATGTTTATAAATTAATAAAATATTCGATGATATTTATATCTATATTTATTAAATTAATATTTAACTTTTTTAATAGTTAGACATTAAAAAACAAATATAAAATATTTTAACTGTTGAATGCATAAAAAATATCAATATATTTATTTACATTGAAAATATGTAAGTAATTTTTTTATAAAAATGTTTATAATACGATATTTTTAAACATTTTAACTTTTTCATAAAATTCTAATTTAAAAAAAATAATGTACTTAATACAATTAAATATAAATATAATATACAATGATAAAAAAAATTTTTATCTACTTGAAGATGTTGCTTAATACTGTTCATATCATATCAGTTTTTTTCTATTTACTAAAAAATTCATTGACTGTACAGTATTAAGTGTTATTTTTTAGGAAGTACGTTATCTTTGTAGCATATAAAAATAGAAGATCCTCGAAATCAAATATAATTTAAAATGAAAAAAAATTAAAAATTATTCTTTCTTTTAGATATGATTTTTAAAACAAAATAATAAAAACTGTTTATATATTTATGCTATACATTAATATAATAACTACGTAAGTACTGTTAACTTTTTTTTTCAAAACTTTTTAAAATTTTAATGTCAATTATAATTGTAACAATTAATAATTTTTACGATTAATGAATTACTTATAAAATATGTTTCTAATGTTCCATATAATATGAAACTACAAAAAAAAATAGCTTATAAATATATAAATTTATGTAATAATCTTTATATTAAAAAAATAGTATGTAAAATTAAAAATATACTAAACACATTTAATAAAAAAGTTAAAAAAAATAAATAATCTTTGTATATTGATAAGAAAATAGCGATAACATAAAATTACAATTATCAGTAAATGATAAAAAGGAAACCATTCTTATCTCAAAATTCAGAATAAAATAAAAAAGTACCCTAAAAATCATTATATTTGTTTTAGATATCAAATAGCAGTCAATTTATCGTAATAAATTCTTTAATTTTATTATTTTAATTTATATATCTCAATTATTTATATTTTTAATGAACTTTATTGAACTATTTTTTTCTAAATAATATAATATGTACAGTATTTTAAAATTATTAATCTATTATTGATAATTTTAACTGCTCCTTTTAAAATATAACATGAGAAAAAGATAATATATATGTACTATGATATTATTGATAGTAACATATGTTATTAATACTTTTTTGCGATTAAGTACATAAATCATACTATTAACATAATGCTATATAAGTTTAAAACATGATATATATTATTAGTATTATACATTAATAATTTAAAAGAAGTTAAAGCAGTGTGAAATTTATAATTGAAATAAATTTCAATTCTAAAAATTTTTCTTTAACTACTAGCATTATTGTAACATATATAATCGCAAAAAATATTGTTTTTTATTAATAATAGCCTTTTTATTAATATAATTATATGTATTTTTGAATATATATATATATATGTAATGCACAGGTGGAGGCGTCAGGGAATAAATAAAGAGGGAACAACAGAAATATTGGGGCACGGAATTTATTTACTTTTAGTTTACAAATTTCGGGAGCACTCGGGGCACGACTACTCGACTTCAACTCCTCGAGCGGTGTGCCGGTCATTTGTCACCGGTCCGTCGCCTGAATTACTCCACCTCCGAGCGCTTTACAATAATTTACAATATATTTTTACTAACTACGCACTTATTTTATTTATTATTCGCTTACCTGGCATAAAAAACCGCCCTGCCCCCCGACGGAAAAAGCCGTATAATCTATCCCGGTCGCGCCACTTTCGATACGTATGGACCGTAAACGATTTTGCCCGGCTCGTTTGTCGCCCCACCGGGCAACCCCAATTCTACGTCGCTGACCGAGCTTATTTTCCGGGCCCAGCTCGTGCGCCGACCCAGGCAACCAGGTTTCTCGAAGATGGGGTCCCGCTGAATAGGTCGTCCACGAGTCCGTGCCGAAGCGGCTTGACCCTACTCGATCTCGGGGAGGCGGAGAGCCCCCCGTTGATTCACAATTTCGCGTTTACCTTGCTAATCCTTAAAACTGGTCCTTATGCTAGATATTAAACTTAATGCCTAATTCGCTGTACGCGACGCGCAGGCTTAACCTTAACAATATACATCTTATTATTATATGCATTTATTAAAAAGATGTATTAAAAACAATTTTATTGTTGTAAACAATTAAGTATTTATGTATAAATGTTTTAAAAAAATTTTCTACAATTAATAGTCCCTTACATTCGATTTCGAAAATTTTATATAACGAACTTAAAAAATGTATTAAACCTCCCAAGTCAAGGATAAACAATAGTATGGAACTAAAAAATAAATTAATAAATGTAAAAATCCCAAACAATTACGTACTTGTTTCCTTGGATGTAAGTTCATTATTCACCAATGTGCCCTATGAGTTACTAATTAAAAGCTTGGAAAAAAGGATAACTAATATACACAGTGTTAGCAAAATTCTATTCAATGACATTATTAAAATTTGTATTTGAAAAGAAATTCTATAAACAAATTTATGGCACTCCAATGGGTTCCCCAATTTCACCCTTATTTGCAGACATAGTGATGGACGACTTGGAATCTGATTATCTAAATATATTCAAAAATAAATATAACATCTTTTCATTATTTTATCACAGATATGTTGATGACACAATTTGTTGCATTCAAAGTGGTCACTTACAGATCATTTTAAACACTTTTAATAAATACAATTGTCGTCTTCAATTTACATCTGAAGTGGAAATTAATAATTCAATTAACTTTTTGGATTTATCTATTATTAAAACTAAAAATAATAGAATTATTATAAATTGGCATCAGAAACCTACACAGTCGAACAGGATACTCAACTTTTTATCCAATCACACACTGTCTCAAAAACGTAGTATTATATACAATCTAATAGATAGAGCCATTTTACTCTCTAATCCGTGTTTTCACAAAGATAATCTAAAAAGGGTTAAAGATATATTACTACAAAATAATTACCTGGATTATTTTATTGAAAAATATATAAAAAACGTCTAAAAACACAAAAATTCAATAATAAAAATAAGAACAGTAACAGTTTTGATGAGTTCCGTAGTGTATACTTTCCATATTCAGAAAAATATTTTTCAGAATATGCATTAAAATTCAAGAAATACGAAATAAATCTAATACTTAACATCAATAACAAACTGAATTCTGTTATCACAAAAAGAAAAAACATCACGGTAAAGGAAGAAAAAACTAACAGTGTGTATAAAATAAAATGCAAGGACTGCCCATCGGTGTACATTGGAGAAATGAAAAGAAACTTAAAAACAAGAATTAATGAACATAAAAAAGACAACAATCATACATCGGTCGTTGCAGCACATGCACGAGATAAAGGACATAAAGTGATTGATTGGGATATTGTAGACATCCTTGACAATGAGAACAATTATAAAAAACGACTAATTTCCGAAATGATATACATTAAGATTAACAATAATACTATAAACAGACAAGAGGACACAAAAAATCTCAATAATAAATATCATATGATCTTCAATAATATGACGAATTACAACAACATGACGTAGAGCGTGACGTCAAACATCATATATATTAAGGTGAAATGAAATTTGTTTACAGTTGACAAAATGACGTTACGACTGACAAGTTGTTGAACATTTACATTACAATACTATTCTATTGGTAATTATAAACATAATTGTCTTATTATAAATGTATAAAAAATAATTTGTTGATTTATGTAATTTTAATTGTTGAATAAACAGTCTTGACAAGGGTAAGTGATACTTGATGAAACGTCGTCGTAATTAATTGAATAGATTTGTTTTTATTCATCCTGCACGTCATAGGATCATTAATTTATAATTAATATAATTCATTTTTAATATTTTAATGATTAGTCTTGATATATATGAATATTATTAATATTATATTAATATACATTAAAACGATATATCCATAAGTATAATATTAAAATTTGTATAGTTAAATTGTTAAAATATATACAGTTTTTATTGATTGGATAATTTTAAATTTATATAAAGTAACTAATGTGTAATATTCATAATCTTATAAATATACTTATAAAAATAATTGAATTCGAAAGTTATAATTATATGAAAAAATTAGTAAATCCTAGATTGTGTTACTATAATATTTAAAAATGAATTTTATTTGGTCAGAAGTTTAAAAAGGTATTACCAATAAGTATTTTCATTCTTTTTACGAAAAACTACAATCTAAAGAAATTTTAACTTTAAAAGAAATTAAGGTTTTATTGAAAGTTAGATGGAGAATAAAGTGGAATTAGAGGAATAGTTGTAAAGGAGAGTTGAATATTTGCAGCCATTGCTTCAAAAGAAAAAGAGCCCTTGTCCACTTTTGCGTATCAAATGGATCTGTAAATGAGTTGATCAACCAAGTCAGTCTTTGAAAAGGCTTCATCTTTCTGATATATTACGTAATCGGGAGAGATCTTTCTTCCTTCGCTCTCGATAAGCTCTTGGATACACTGCGGGTGATCATGATTATCTCGTGGTTCTCCTTAGCTGATTTGTTGAAAATTCAAGAGGGTAAGAGCAATTTTAAAAGGATTCTAAAATTATCTATCGTGGACGAGAAGATGTTCTCCCGACTCATGTATTTTTTTTTATTTTTTCTATCCACCAATCTGAAGTTATCTACGGTGAAGATCGAGAACGAAGTCCCACTAAACAGATTAAAAAGAGGCAGAGATGTAAGGAATTGGGACAAGCCTCAATCCCCCTAATTATTTCTATGAGTGTTTCCTATCCGTGGAAATGTAGAATGGAAGATAGTTATCTATATCACGTTTTATTAAAAAAACACGAACTGAATTTTTCTTCTTCAAAATCTATAATTGAGTTGGAAATATCGGTCTCTACTAGTTTCTCTAAGTTAATAAAAATTCTGACCAAGAAAACTTTAAATCATTTTAATTCAAATCCAATAAAGAAAAGATACGCGGATCTTTTCACTAAACTAACATCACTTATTAAGCTTAAAAATTCTATGAAAGTGTAGTAGAGATTTTATCTGTTGACAGACTGCCTTCAATACCTCGCAAAGAGAATTGGAAGGTCCTCTTTTTGCGAGAAATTTTTCTGCCAGTGATTTCGATCTGCGGAGCGAAATTCCGAGGGGATAACTGTGGCCAATAATCGAGTTCCTGAGAGCTCGTCCTAAGTTCCGCACCCCACTATAAATTGATGGAAATATATTAATTGACAACGAAGAAGGGGATGAGGCTTTTGCAAACACCATCGGAAGTGGGTGCTTTCTTGTTCCTTGTTTTCCTCTTTTTTCCTCACTTTCATGCAAATATCGCTTTACACTTAAAGCATATTATTGACCATGGTTGCAATTCTAGAATCCTGCGTTTCCTCTCTGAGAGATGGCAAACACAATAAAATTCCTTTACGGCTCGATTCATCAACTTTTGAGAATAACCAATCATATTGTTGACAAATATAACGTAATTTTTAATAATATAATATAGTATCCGATCTTAGATTCGCAGTAAACTCGCCCTTTTATCCTCTATTGTCAACATTAGAATATTTTGTTCGCTTACAAAACTTTTCTCCGTGGTATTAATTCTGCTTTGTATTATGCCTTTTTTTGTATATTTTTTTTTGTATATTGTGAGAGATCATTTGCTTACAATATATCTAGTTACTTTTCAACTAAACACTTAATTCTTGTTTACTTCTCAACTCTTACTTCGTTGAACACTTCTACTTCTCCTCTTATTTACTTTATTTATTTATTTATTTTACTACCAGAGATGAAAAACCCTCAGTTTCGTAATCTCTACTTACACCTCGTTCCTTCTCTTCTTCATTATTACTCTGTCTTTGCGCAGAAGGGTTTTTATCCGGTAGCGTTAAGGGATTATTGTACTCGATACTTATCATTATTTTTACATGTCTAAAAACAAATTTAATCCTTTATACCTTGTAATAATCCTATTTCTTACCAAAAAAACAAAAACTGTGGTAAGTTGATGGATTGCGAGTGCCACTTAGATTTGGATTAAGACATGCATCCTCTGTCTAAGCTAACTTTTCAGGCCGAAGCTCAGGTGTATTTCATTCGCTCCTATTGTATACATTCAATTGGAGCATTGTGTAATTATTATAATTATAATAATTATTTTTCAATGTATCTAAGCTACAGACTCCTGACCATGAAGGTGATGATCTCATTCCTTCTTCCTCGAGTCCACTAATTTCATCCACAACCCAATATTTTATCTTGAAAAATGTTTGACGAATTCCATCTTCCGAAAGGTTGCTTGTTCGGTGCTTGTAAATTTCATTCGCTGGCACCGTTTCTCTTTTGTCCTTTCTGGCAAATGAATTTAATTGATTTTCAGGTTTTCATTCCATCACAAAACACATTCTAATCAAAGAAGAGCATCGTGTGAGTCCAGCGGCTCTCTGCTGGGAACTCGGATTGAATGCCCGAGTATTCTTCAAATCCCGAAAAGACTCATTTATAAACATAGTTAAAGTTAGATTTTGGTTTAATAAAGATTAATTAGCCTATGCTTGTAGTTTTAAGTATATCTGTTTATATATATATATATATATTAAATCATGTATCAATTAGTAGTTGTGTCACTAAAATAAACCAGCTTAAATATACATTTATTTTTTCATTTCAAAAGTTATCGTAACAATTAAATGTATGAGTCATTCTTTTAACCGATAACAAGCTGCGTTATTATTTACATTATATAATATTCTCGTAGCTTGTAAATAAATAAAGCTATATTAAATCGGTTTATTTTTTATAAAATTCTTATAGATTTAAAATAAATGCTGCATTATAGGTTAAACATTTAAAAAAATTGATTTAATTCCTTTATTAATATGCTCGCTTACCTTTTGTTGGCGACACCATAAAATATTAAATAATTTGAACTGCCCCTCCGATTAGCCTCAAATATCTGAAAAACAGTGTGAATCATGCCAAAATAATATCTGCAATTTGGGACTGAGTTTGGAAAACTCAAATTTACCTGTCGTGGGAGAGCTACAATAACTTACTCCTCCTAAAATAAATAAATATTATGAATAAGTGGGGAAGAGGCCCCCCAACAAACCAAGAGACTTCACTTGCCGACAACACTCGTTAATTGCAATATCTAATTTGTCTCTCGTCGTTTACTCGACCCAACAAAATTGTATTTATTCTTCGAATTGTTAAAGTACAGTGTTTTTTTAAATTAACCAAGAGTTTTGTTATTTATTCGGATAATCATTAATCTTTTATCGCAAATAAGATTCGCGATAGGAGCGAATTTTCAGAAATTATTATAAAAGAAGATATAACGCAATTCAAATTAAATTCGCACTAATAAACACCTTCGAATGAAGTTAGTCGAGGGAAATATAGTTATTTCATTAAAATTGTATTAATAATATTGGAATATTATTGATTTTCTAAAAATATTATAAATATAATTACCATTTTTGTTAGTAATGTATTTATTATTTAATAATAATGATTATTATTAATTATTGTAATTAATGTATTAATTTATTATTTAATTAAGAAATATTTTTTGTAAACAACTAATTAAATCCTTTGACTGATTCTTCATAGAAAATAAGTGGTTAAATAAATCAAATTAATTTAATTTAAAAATATTTTTGTTTTGATTATTAAGAAACAAATTTTAAAATGAATAAACTTTAAAAATATTCAATAATTTTAGTTTGATTAAAAAAAGAGGAGGATTGTGATTAGTATCATATCATCTTTAAAATAGTATTATTTTGGGTACAGAAAGAAGAATATATATAAATTAAAAGCTTTTTGTTTATGTCAATATAAAAAAAAATATAGGAGAAGATCTAGTGAACATGAATCAAATGATAGAAAATATAAAATAATAATTAAAATTAAAATAATAAATTAATTTTATACATTTATTGAATTGCTGTTAGAATTATAATTAAAAAAAAACGATAGTATAATAGTATTTAAAATTTAAAAACCAAAGCTATATTTTACATTATATATACATTGATCATAAATTTTACGCTATTTTCATTTCTTTAATATTTTAAAGTTACTTACAAAATTGCATTATCATTGTTACATTTTACCACGATTGAATATACATTAATAATTTATCGCAAGTATAATTAAAATTTTCCTTGTAATCAATACAAAATGATAAATTAGGAATAATTACTTGTAATTGAGGGCAACACTGCTTTTGAACAATATATATATATGATTTTTGTTGGTAAAAACGTACAGTTTTCTTTGAATTTTTTAATTATGAAGGTAATGAATCTAAGTAGGTGTGCCAACACTTAATCGACTTGAATCTTTGATCATAACTAAACCATCATACAAAACGAATAAAGTTCGAAACTTATTAATTCCGAATAATAATAAATAAACAAAATTTTCCCATTTCCCACTCGCTTTGTAATATCGATTCTTGTTATCATCGGCATAAAAAATCATCAATTACTGAAATAAAATATTTTAAACAAATAAAAGAAAATTCTACAAAAATTCAGAAGTTGAATTTATTGTTTGACTTCAAAAACATCTTGCTATTCAAAAATAAAAATTACTATTTCTTGTCTTCTAAATTGACTTCTTATTATTAATTTATTATACCTATTAAGGATCCTAATCTTTTTTCTTATTATTTAGTTTACAAAGATAATTGTGAATTTTTTGTTTATAATATATATTCTAGCTAATTATCAAATTATGAATATTTATTTAAATATTTAGATAACGGTACTAAATGAATAATTAAAACAAATTATATACATGGTATGTTCAATAAATATAAAATTTATAAATTTTCTGAAACTACAATTTGTCCAAGTGATTTCAGGGAGGTTGAAAAATGTGTGGGGGAGTTTCTCCTATTTGTCTTTTTTTTTCATTTCAAATTTTATTAATAGCAACAAGATTAATTTTGCTCGCGAAGGAAATTTTTTAGTTTTGTAATAAGGAGCGATGGAGCAACTGTTGATATAACTTTACGTGATAAAAATTTGTTTGCGACTTAACAAAATGTAACGAGGGAGCGGCTGACGGTAGTTCAGACCGTCGGGACTTGTGGTGAGGAGACGTGTTGGCTGTTGGCGCGCGGGGTACAACAGGGGGGGGGGCTCGTCACCCTTGTACCCCCCTACTAGGATAGCTGGTCATCGGATGCCAGGATTCGATGGTGGGGGTGAACGGGAGTATGTAGTCAGGGGTTTGGTGAAGACATGAAAATATACGGGATTTTCAGGAAAGCGTGTTTCTGCGGGATTCATACGGTAAGTATACAAATATGTGTTTTCAAGAATATTTATTTCGGTTAATTTTAATTACTGTCGGTAATGATTATTAATTCTCTTTTATTTGTAATTATTTTGCACGAATTATTAATTTATTTGTGTCAATTATGTCGTATTTTGTTTTCCAGATTAATTACGGGAATTTTTCCTCTTCGGAAGAGTAGAGGAGGGCGGCAGTGGTTTCATCCGGGGGCGACAGATGTCGTCACTCCTAGAACGGTGGAATTTTGTGCACGGGAGGATCGGCGGTTAGCGCGTCGATAGACGGTGTAACGGAGTGGTCCCAGTCTAGGCTGGGTCTTGCAGTTTTACAAGATGGCGACGGCGGTGTCGGCAGGCTCGCGTCGGACCTCCCAGCGAAAGCAGTGAGGTGGTGCAGTTTGAGCGAAAGTGATAGGCTGATCTCCTTACTGTCGCGCGCTCGAATTTTTATACCCGCGGGAGCATCGGCGGCTCTCACGATGGCGGTGATGTGCATGAGTTTTGCCGCGCGTTCATTTACGCCCGTATTAAACACGGGAGTTCATTGCGGCGGCCGCGGGAAGCGCTGGTGTCGCGTGGTGTTCAGTCGCTTTCCGACCGTGAAGGCACGCGGTCACGGCTTCTCGGAAATTTAGCGACGGTGTGTAGCCACGCCGTTGCAAAAATACTGCAGAGACTTTTAAATGTCAAAAAAGTTTTTAAGGATAAAGTTACCTGTAAATTATAATTAGAAAAATTTCATAAGGCTTTCAAAAAAGGCCACCGATTATCCCCTTTACCATCACGCAAAAACAGTCTGAATCTATTCCAATGCCGAACATGTGCATCACATTTTTAGTTTAAACCGTCGTTAAAGTATCAGGATAATTTCTTAAAATTGATGTAGCATCGTCAAGAACGAAGCCACTTGACAAAAACTGAGATGATATTGTTAATTCTGGATATGATTCAAATATGCTGATTTGAGTCCAAAATGGAGAGATTATCTGCATATTATACAACGGCGAGTGGCTCATGATTAAGAATATTGTTCATATAAATGTCGAAGAGAACTGGGCCAAGTTTAGAGCCTGGAGAAACACCAAACAACACTTGCATTTCGTCTGAAAGAGAAAAAAGTTATATTTTATCTGAATAATTCTCGAATTGAAATATGATCTGACAATACCAATGAGATACGGAGTTACGTCCAGTAATATCATTTTAAAGATGATATCGTTGTGTAAAATCCTGTCTAATGCTTATCGGATATTAAGGACGAGCATCTGTGAGGTATATCTCAAGTTTTTTCAGCGATAAGCTCGGAGATCTTAATAAACTGATATGTAGAACCTGAAACCGAATTGACAGGAAAGAATTATTTATTTTTCATTAAATTTTGTGATTCTGGAGAGGATGACAGTCTCTACCACCTTGCCAATAAAGGTAAGCAGGTTAATTGGTCGATAATTTGATAGATGCCGGTACACCCGTACGGGGGACCTGTGTAGGGAACTTGGAGCGTCGAGGGGGGTCGCCGATATACGCGCTTAGCAACGAGCACGTCTCGTTGCAACACTTAAAAATTTCTTGGTATTTTTCTGATTCAATATTTCAAGATACGGTCAGAAGGACTTCTCTCTGAAGGTGAGGAGAGCCTTCCTGAAATTCCGCTGGGAGAAATTTAGAAGAGTTTTATCGAAGAAGATTCTATATTTTTGCTACTTTTTGCGGATAACATTTTTTGAATAAATGAGATCTTGGACGTTCTAACAGAGAATTATTTGTTTAGTGGTACGTGAGTGGGATTTAGAAGAAGTCGAGATAAGGTATTTTATAATTTGAAGTAAAGCTACAGCAGCCTCCTTCAGCTCAGTAAATGTTTTGGGGGAGATGTAGTTCAGTTGTTTTGATTCTAAGAGAAAACTAAGGTGAAGCCAGTTGAGTATATAATCAGAATCAAGCGGAAGAGGGTTTATTCATGAATCATGGAGGAGAACAGGAATGTAATCCACAGAGAGTGAAAAGAGTTTCGATGTTGCAAAGAATTGGATTTCTTTTGATACAAAGAGGTCAAATATCTCAGAGTAAGGATATCCAAGAATTCAAGAGAAAGTTTTTAGTAATAGATAAATTTTAGAAGAGAGATCCTTCTAGTATTGGTGAGCGAGCAAGCCTAGGCGCAGATAATTAGCTTTGAGATTGCTTCCTATAAGGGTAAGATGAGGATGATGATAACAGATATTTGAGGTTACATATAAATTATTGGACTGGACAATAGAATTTTTGGACTTGAAGAAGAATAATTCCTTTGATCAAATCAAATTCAATAATCTTTTATTAACAATTTCACAACTTTACACTTACAATTAGATCGAACGACTTCTTACGACTGACTTATTTGTCGGTGTATAATTACCGAATTTTTATCACAACCTTCGCTTCTCACTTTTTACTTTTTATTCTCAAAGCGAACACGGGTATAATTATTTGCATTTAGTGTTTCACTTTTCTTGAATATCGTTTCGTACAATTTTCCACACATATATATATACACATATATATACATATACACATCTTAATTCGATACCTGTAAAAAATTTTTCATTAAAATTGTCAATAAAAAAATCCTGAATACCATGATAGAAATTTTAAAAAATAAGAATCTACTCCTGGAGATCTGCAGTAAATCATGGGAGACGTTTTCATCCTGAAGTTATTAGCTTTGGAGGAGCAAACTTGTCTATGGGTTCAGTGACATAGGGTCAGAGTGTTGTAATGCAAGTCTCCAGTTTTGCTGAGGATAGAAGTAGTCAGTTTTAAACAATAAGAAAGTTTATAAGGTCAAAAGTGTCAATTGCATCATAGTTACATTATGAAAAAGTGCATAACATGTAAGTCAACATCAGAACGCCCAGTGTGACTGTTATAAGACCATGGCAGTTAACAAAAAATACATCTTCTTTAGCGTTTGCAAGGTATCGTTATTATTTATTAGGTATAGGTCCAACCAGGTATTGGAATTATCCATACATAGTACCGTAAGGAATACAAACAAGAAAGTGCTCTTTGATGAGAGCGCCGATGAATTAGCATCCTCATTATTGTAAAATAAATCCTCGTTGATATCACCCAGTATGATCTTGGTCGAATAATCATGCAAATACAGAACAAGGTGGTAAATAAAGTTCAATCCAAGCAAGAAAGGTGAGTGGAGCTGTCGCTATATATCTGCGACGAAAATTGAAGTAATGTGAGCGGCAGAAGCGTCACAAAAATCATAGAATCACATAAAATCAGATTTCCCAGTTCAAATGCCATCAGATAAGTGAATGACAGTAGCTATGACTGAATTATATAATTGAACGACCACTTCACCATCATTCCTATTTTTGTCTCTCATAAATAGTTTGTAATTATTTAGTTACACGATACTATCTGTCACCTTAGTGTCTATTTAGGTCTCAGTGACGCCTATACGTGGAAAAAGGGACGAGTCGACAAGAAATACCTTACTATCTCAATATGACTCGTAAGAGAATCCACATTGTAATGACAGAATCTCAGATCTCTAGAGAAAAATTGAAAAAGGAGAAGAGGATGGGGTGGCAATGTTAGAATTAATAGGCGGTGTAGGAGTAATCTTAGGGATGGAAGTAAGGACAGATAACTTAGGATATATCAGTGAAGTTAAGGTATGCGTAACCAGTGAGTTTAAGAGCTTTATGATGATGTAGTCATCTTGAATAAAAATTATCCAAGTCTGGTGAAGATGCGATAGTAATGGCCCTAGTACTATTCTTGTTCTTGACAAATACTTTGCCATTGCAAACGAAGACGAAGAAGTTCTTGTCCATGTTTGCTTGACATGCTGCAATACGAAGTTCCTTTGGCAGATATTCATTTCAGTTTACTAAGATATGATGACAAGGATTGCGTATCGTGGCTTATTCAAGCAGCTGTTCATCAACAGCTGTTGAATGTAGTTTGCCTCTAGTGATTTTAGCCTCAATAAGAGAGCAAGCCAGAGCCGTTGACGATATTGTTACCAACAGGGAAAAATCACATATGCGTTCATGCTCGAATCGCAGAATATATGTAGTTGGATATCTTTCCGTCAAGCCTCTGAGACTAAAACAACGCTAAGTGTGACAATCCTTAACACACAATAAATGTGACAGCTAAAATACTTATTTGATGATTTTGTCCTTCCTGATCTCCCCATTCTAATCTATTCCACTCCGCCAAATCTCCTGCATTAACAATTTTGATTAGGTAACGAATAGCCTCAAGAACCTTAGTGAATCAAATATCGATATTATTACACTGAAAATATCACGTTTCATCGGCCTTTTCCCTTTCAATAATTTTTAATAATTTCGCATTAAATTACATTTCGTTTCAACGTCCATGCTACTTGAGTCCTAGCATCTTTTCATCGCCAGGCCCACTAACATTGGTCATATGATTCTCATTATAATCGCCGTAGCATATAGCATATTTCAACACTCGCGAATCGTTACATGCTCAATTGTGCATATTGAAATTTCCAGTTTTGCTTACCTTTATTACTTGCCTAATGATCGTGGCGGCTTCGGCTTCGCTTTTTGTGCTCATAAGATAGTCATCTAAGTAGCTAGACGTACTAATGCTATGCGTTGCTTTCGAATACTCTTGTTTGAATTTTTTCGCATTATTGTTCATCATATACGACGTGGTGTTAGGCGACAATTTTGCACCAAAAAAATGAAAGACTGCATCTTATTTATTGCCATATTAATGTAAAGTTGTTGTTTTCTTGCCATAAGAATTTATGTGCCACGTAGTTTTCGATCGCCTTGATTTGCAAGGACAAGCCATGAAAGTCCGGTTTAAATGTACATTTCAACTTGACAAGATATATGTTATTAATGAAACTTTATTTAAATTAAAACGAGATCGATTAAATTTAGTTATATGATAATATAACATAATATATAAATATAATACAATCTACGCTTTTTTATTTCAACTAAAGGTATACTTTTGAACATAAATGGTATACATATCTAAATAAAAATATAATATTTGGATCTAATTAAGCAAACAATTTTTTAAAATAAAGGTATATTTTTTTTCATTCGCGTCTTCACAAATTTAAAGAAAAATATTGTTAAAAGTATTTATTGATAAAAACAACGTGATATTCAATAAATATTCAATGATAATCAAAATTCACCGTTATAATATTAAAATATTAAAAAAATAAATAACTACCAAATAGCTTTACTAGCGTATTTATAAAAATTCTTGCACTGAGATTCATGAAAGTCCATTATGTAATTGTAATTTGAGTAGTTAACAATAATATCAATAACGATAATAATTATAATTATAAAGCTAAATCATAAATAAATCAAATATTCGTTCATTTTAGAGCTGCAAAATAGCTGCCAACTACGCTGAGGTCTCGAAAAGTGCTCGGCCAAAGAAAAAGCGAGTACGTGATGTTATTCCTGAGTCCCGTTTAGCTAGCTACGGTGATTTCGAATATGAGGATGATATAAAATTGCCCTCGTCATTAGCCGAAGCAGACCAGCACCACGACACATCTGGGTTCATCAAGTCGGAGGTGCTCAAGAACCAAACGGACACATCCAAGGAGTCATGGATGCTCGACGAGGTCAATGAGTATGTCACTTGGATAATGGAGACTTCCAAGAAACGTAAACCCAAACACGAATCGTTAGTCATCCCTTTATATTTTGCAAAATGCCTTATAACTACAATAGGTAAAAGGACCACAACAAACTTTTTCTTGACCTAAGAATTGTTGTACAGCATAAAAAGGATTCATATGAAATCGGTTGTGCGTTTCATAGATTTTCACGCTTTATCAGCACTATTAATATTTTTAACAAAAACTATTTTTGTATCAATTGATTTATTATAGACCATTATCCATTAAAAAAATTAATAATTTAGGGGACAATATTTATTATTTATTTTGTTAATTTATAAAACGATGATTGGTGTATTTTTTAATTTGTATACGTTTTGCATGTATACAGTATACACATTATGTGCCGGGAATACATTCAATCCAACTACGCATTTTTTATTTATCTAGCAATGTGGTTTTATGACAAAATTTTAATTCTACATTAAATGATTCGGTAGTTCGACGAATAAATTAATCTATATTAAATCGTTTTTATACGTATCATCTTTACAGTTAAAAACTAATTCTATATAATAATTCATATTTACTTATAAAAATGTTTATAAAAAAAATTTATAATAATATAAATTTGATAACACTTAAATTTAATAATAATATTTTAAAAATACACAATAGAAATTGTAAGTAGATTATCTAAAATGACAGATAGTTTAAAAAATTAACTGTAAAATATTTCTTTGCATATTGAATAGTGATCTACTGATTTCCATTATATGAAAATATATAATATATTATATGAATAGTACAAACAAATATTAAACTCAACATAAACATTGAAAAATTTAATATAAATTTTCATTGTTTACAATATTCACAAATCTAAAAAAATGTTGGTGGCACATGTAAAAAAAGGGTAAAATTTTAATTACAAAATTAATTTTAAGAAAACTTTATGATTTAACCAAACTTATTTTCAACTTAGTATATATTGTAAATATTATTCTCTTCTTCTTTCTCCAGCTCGTCATTTTAACCTAAATCTATAAATAATAATTTTTAGCATTTCATTTTTTACCTTAATTTTTCTGAAAATGTATTATGTTACGTTACTCTTAACACTCTGCATCATAGATAATACCAGCGCCAAACTTAATAGTTATAAGACACTAATAAAATATTAGATATTTATATAACATTAGATAACACAAAATTGTTCGATATCATTATATCGAACAATATTAAGTACAAAATATCTCAATTTATTTAATTATGTAAAATTTACTGTTTATTTTAAATTATGTAAAAACTATGTATAATGCTCAAGTGGTATAATAAACTTAAAAAATTTATATAAAAATGTATTCACGTGCATTAAATGTACCAAATGATTAATAAAAAAATTCAATGTAACAAATTTTAAAAAAAATATAAAAAATTTTTTAAAAACTACTTATTAATAATAATAATAAAAGTTTTAATTATTTTTTCTAATTTTTATAAAAAATTTAATATTAAATTTAATAATATGAAATAAAAAAAAAATTATATAAAATCTTTACTGCAGAAATATGTTTTTGAGTTTACAGAATAATGCTTCATTAAAAAAATATATTTAGAATAATTACTTTTGTAAACACTATGTTGAATCTAGGAACTAAGAAAATGAAATTATTTTACTGAATTATTAATTGTACTGCCACTATTTGGTTAAAAATGTAAGTAAATTAAAAAAAAAACTATAACATTGTACTTTATGTTATTTAATTTGACAAATAAAATTATGAAAATGAAATATCAAGTTTTAAACAAAATAAAATGTGAATTTATTTATATTTATGTTAAATTAGATCGGTATATTGGCATATATACTATGTCTATATGTATTGTTTATGCAATAATGTTTATTAGATCGCAGTAAAGGTAAGAACCTCCACTTAAATTGTTGGAAAGTTAAATCACTGAAAACTTGTTTATTAGATAATGCGCATAATATCTAACCTTGCTAGAATTACTATATTTTTAGTGGATTTTTGTGCACGCCACAACAAATCGCTAAATGGGTTGAGTAAAACTTCTGGTAGAAAGAGTGATAGAGTTTACCATCAGCTTTCCAAACGTGGTGATGCGGAAGGTAGTTGCATTAATTTGAATTCACTTCCATGGCCAGTTCTAGGTGCCCCAGCTCCTCATATTCTTGAATAAAATTAGTGTAAGCAGTCGATACTTCAGTATTGTCCTTCAGTTTCTGCTCCAATCACCGTAAATAATTTGATACAATCTTCCGAGTATTAAGTAAAGTTGGTTTCCTTTTGAACGGTAATGTGACCACTAATCGTCCGGAGGCTTCTCTAACGTGAGTTTTTTTAAATAGTCTAAACATTCACTTTCCGTAGGAGAATAAGGAATAAAAAAGGGAATTTCTTCAATTTCCCAAAAGCGAGCTACGGATTGGGATAATGTTGGTTGTAATACGGTATGATGAATTCGAGATTTGTAACTGGTTGACTAAGTGGCTGAACACGTATTGTTGGCTGAAATGTTACCTACTAAAATCCACCCCAATGTAGAATTAAAGGCCATAGGGGAATCACTTGACTCTGGATTTTTCCTAACTTCAGATAGTAGTATGTCGCCAAAATTAGTTGCATTTAGTATGCAATCAATTTTCCCAGGCTTCCAATACGTAGGGTCAGCCAGACTTAATCCTTGAATGTGCGACCATGGTTTAACTGCTACAGCCTCTTTTGGAAGGTAATTGGTAACTTTTTTGAGTACCAATGCAGACAGTGAGAGTTTATATGAAGGATGATGGAAGGAACGAAGTTGGAATTGGACTTAAGATCGAGCAATAGTATTAGTTGTTCCTCCAGAACCTGAGATGGTTTCTTCGACATTATGACGTTTTAAACTCAATGTTTAGCAAATATTTTCTGATATAATAGATACCTCTGCACAGGGATCGATTAACGCTCAAGCTGTTATTTGTAGACCCTGTTCAGATTCTAGAATCACCATAGCAGTTGATAGTAGTGTATGATTTGGATTACGGGTAGAAGTATACGAAAGATTGGAAACAACAAGAAGGGACGTGGGATTGACAGATGAATCTGACGTATTAGCAGAGTCATTACTTTCGTGCAGCTTAGTATGATGATTCGAACTACAAATACGACATCTGTTATTAGAATTGCATTGATTAACTCTATGTTCAACTCGGAGACAGTTGAAACAAAGACGTTTGTCCATTACCAGTTCATGTCGAATAGCACTGATGACTTGATTAAAGGTCGGACATGAATATACCAAATGATTTTCAGAATAAATGGGACAACTAAATTTTAATGAAGATGAGGTAGTAGTGGTATTTACTTGGGTTCGGGACCTTGAGTGTATTTGATGACTATTAACCATGGTTTCAGAGAGAGATAATGAAATTTGATCGATTAGACGAGTTCTAGATTCGATAAATTCCTTGAACAATTTGAATGTTTGATGTGAATTCGGATAATTTATGTATAACAATTCGATCCATAGAACTCTAGTATTATGCGGGAGCTTACTTTCCACTAGATAAATGAACAATGGATCCCAAGTTGTGATATCTAATTTAAGGTGATAAAGAACATTTATTGTTTCAGTAGCGGTGGTAAGCAGACAATTCAACTGGGCTACTGATTCGATTGGATTGAAGAGAATATTAACTAAATTAGCCAAAGCGGAGTTAAAATAGAGATAATAATTATCATAATGACCACATAAATTATCCTAAACGTCAGTTAAATTGTTTGGGCTAATCTCTGTTTACTTAAATCTCTCCGTTGGATCACCCTCTAATTGAGACAACAATAATTGCAGCTTTATAATAGATGGTATAGTATTATCGTCTGATGCCAAAGCTTGAAACCGAGCCTTAAATGATTCCTAATCTTGCTGTTGCTTAGAGAACTTTGGTAGAGAGAATCGTTGGTGATAAGGGCCTAAAGATGGGACGTTGGTTCAGGTTTAGGTGCCGGAGCAGAAATAGAGATAGATTGTTCCTTGATGGAGGACAATAGCCATGACTTGGACTCAACATAAGCTTCCGCAGCTGAAGTTAACAAATCTTCTTCAAAATATTGATGGTTTTTAAGATCTCCATTATCAACTAAATTTTGATGCTGCTGGACGAAAGACAACCATGTCAACTCTAGTAGGCTCAATCTGATTTTAAGTGTTCGATTGTGAAATTTTTATAATTGGATGCCTTTTTCGTATTAATAATAAAGTTATTTAGCCGCTTAGCTGTATAAATTTGAGAATCAATTATTTTCGTCAACTTTTCCATTGTATTAACTTTAAAAACTTCAACAATTAAGTTTTAAAAAAAACCTTACACTGCGCTAATCCGGCTCGAAGGACCAATAACTGTTTATGCAATAATGTTTATTAGATCGCAATAAAGGTAAGAACCTCCACTTAAATTGGTGTCCTCTTGCCTGTTTACAGTGTGCCTATTTAATTGTATATGTAACATTTCTGAGATTTGTCTTTCTATAGTTTTGCACTCTATCTAAAATTTTAACATTGTCCAAATCTATTATGTATTTTTTTATTTGTTTGGGACTGAACTTGAATAATTGAATTGGTATTATATTGCTTCTTATTTTCACAAATTCGATTTTTTAGATTTTTCTTGGTTTCGCCTATGTAAGTCGCATTGCAATCTCTATAGTTTATTTTGTATACGATACCCACAGTTTCCCGTTTGTCATTTCTGTCCTTACCCAATTTTATGATATTGTTTCACTTATTGTTAATCTTGGGAACAGTATTGATGTTATACGCTTTAGGTTTATTGCAATTTTTTTCATAAAAATTCTTTATATATGGCAAAGAAATTATATTGTCAAAAGATTTTGTCTGGTTATTGTCTAGAGAATTCTTATATTTAAGTTTTCTCAGTCTGTATTTCATGTATTTGTTATAAAAGTAAACCGGGTATTCATTATTATATAAAATATTACACACTTTGTTTAAATTGTCATTGTGGTAACATTTTTCAGATAATAAAATTGTCCTATGTACAAGGTTATATACAATGTTTCTCTTTGGCTCATAGAATGATGCAAATGAAAATTGATAATTTTATTAGAGTACATCATATTTTAATACCAATTCGTCAAAATATGATTGTTATTATTATACATGGTAATGTCAAGAAAGTTCAAACATTTTGACGTTTCTAACTCATACGTAAATTTTAGATGAATATTATAGTTGTTGAATATATTTAAAATAAGATCGACTTTGCTGTTTTCTAGGCAAAAAAACAGTATTATCTACGTATCTGTAGTAGAAAACGGGAGAGTAGTTAAAACAGTTTTTTAGAGTATTGAGACAATCTCTCTCCAAATTTTCCATTACCATGTCTGCGAAAATGGGTGATATTGGAGCAGCCATTGGAGTACCAAAAATTTATTGGTAAATATTGCCATTGAAGGAGAAATATATATTATCAAAATGAAAACTAGTTATGATTATAATATTATTAAACGGAATTTTGCAAGCATTATTGATATAGAAAATGCGTCTTTCTAAACTTCGTGACGTTTTTAAACAAAGAGTTTACGTCAACCGAAAGAAACATATGATTATTTGGAACCTGGAAGTTCTTTATTTTTTTAATAAGGTCGAAGCTGTTAATAATTTTAGGATGAGGCTGTGGAATACATTTTTTTAATTGCATATAATAATATTTTAAAAATAAAGTGCATCGGACAGTTGAAACTAGATATAATAGGTCTCAACGGATTCTCAGGTTTATGTATTTTTGGGCGTCCGTACAGTTTCACTAAGCTCGTATACGATTAACAAATCTCGAAGATTCTATATTTTTTTAAAGACATTCTTGATCATTAAGATTTTTGACAATAGATTGTACATTGATTTGGAGTTTTACTATCGGGTTTTTGTTTATCTTTTTATAAAATTTTTTATCCAAGTAAATTTTGCATTTTTAATTTATAGTCAATGTATTCATAACTACAGTAACATTGCCTTTGTCTGAATGTGTACAGAATATATCCTTGTTTCTATTAAAAAATTTTTTTTGGTTCTCAATTTTTGTTGTGTTTGTTGTTATTATTTGTGTTTTTGATACTATGTTTTATGTTACTTACAATCATTTTGCGTGTCTTTTTTAATGTTTTAATCAACGTTTAGACTTGGTAATGCTGTTTCAACGTTTTTAATAACATTTATGGCGTCATTACAAGATATATCCCTCGTCGTGTTGAATTTTGATCCGAGAGAAATGATATCAATAACATAGTCCGGAAGGTGATATTTGAATATATTTTACACATTTATTATTGAATATTGTTGTATTAATACTATGTTTTTTCCTTGTTAATTTTTATAATTTTTTCTTTAATTTATTATTGTGTTTGTCGGTTTGTGAATTTCATTTTAGATTAATATTGTTAATGAATTCTACTAATATTTCTCTATCAATGTTACTGTTGTTTAAGTTTATTATTAGTTCTTTGATTTTTTTCTTTAAGTTGTTTTTTTATATGAATGTTCGTGATAATTAATTTTAGAAATTTTTTGTTAAAGTTGTTAATAATTTTGTCAAGTTTTAGTCGACATGTGCTACTGTAAACAAACGTTGATTTCAGGCGGTCCATGTGTTAAGTGATGTTTGTTGGAATGACATTCTCTGCGTTATTGTTAATAAAAAAAGGCTTGAAGAAGACAAAGAAATTTGTTGAAACGTCGCCAATGTTTAAAACTATTGTTTTATTCACTTACACTATAAACTATAAACCAATTTTTCAACATGTATATTCATGTTTTTTATGTTATATCAACAAAATTTATTTTCTGAAACATCATTCATTTAATATTATATGAAACATGTTTTTTTAAATTAATAATGCAACCACTTTTGCTATGAAATTTACATAATATATAGAATAAATCAATAATAAAATAAAACTATTATACTAGAAATTAATATAAAAAATTTTAATTGACTTATTAAATATCTTTTTTATTAATAACTAATTATTTTTAATAACTATAATTGTTTAAAATAAATATAATATAATATTGTTTAATATAAATATTGATATTTGCTTCATTTCACCACAAACTATAATTTTATATTTATTTTATCTTATATTAATGTTGTTATTTATAACAAAAAATAATTGCATCGTGTATAATTTTTAATACACGAATAATTAATTATTGATTGAATTTAAGTGTTCCCTAAAATGAAGAAAATTTAATAAAAATTCAATCGCATTTGTTCAACATATTTTATCAATTTTAATATTTCTATAATTTAATTTTACATCTATTTTATTATATAAATCAATATTTTAAAAAATATATTTGTGAATATACGTAAATATTTATATTTTTTAAATAAATAAAATAATTAATCTAAAATATTTATAAATACAAAATAAAATCTTTTTTATACAGTTTACGTAACTAATATTGTGCTTTAGTATATGTCATCATGTTTTTATTACTTTTTAATATTAAAAATTTTTCAACACAAAATATTATTAAGTAAGCTAAAGAACGATTTTTTAAAATGTAATAAATTTTCAATAATTAATAGATCTAAATTTTATAATAAATTCGGTTATTAAAATTAATAATTTTGTTATTAAATGGATATAGGACTTACATTTTTGACCCTATCTATACAGAGGAGGAATGCTAATAATTATACACTTGTAAAGTAATTATAAAATTAAAAAAAAACAAAATATATATAATTTATATATAAATTATTAATATATTTATAGTATTTAAATTATATTTAAAAAATTGTGAAAACTGAATGTTTCATTACTAAGCATTATTTAAAATACTATAAACTTGAAAGAAAAAATAATATAAATTTAAAATTGCTACCCTTTCTTATGAAAATTAATTTTTAATAAAACATTCTTCTTATCTTATCATATACGTTTTTTAAAAAAAAAAAAAAAAATTGGAAAATAATTATTATTAAATATAAATACAAAAATACTTTAATGATTAATTTTACATTTATAATATATAATGTATAATATACAAACAAAATAGTTTTTTAAATGAAATTTTATTAAATTTGAATATTAAAATACTAGAAAATTAATGTATCAATCTTATTAGCATACAAGAAATTATAAAATTTAGATAATTATTTTGATCATTCTTATCAGATTAAAAAAAAATGTATAAAGATTGTTATTCGTCAATACCTCCATTTAGACAAGTAGAAGTAAGTCAGAAAAGACGAGGTAAAACCATTTCAGATGTTGGTAAGCCCGACAATATTTCTTCTCCTTTATTATTTATCTATCTCTCTCTCTTTTTCTTTTCTTCTTTTCTCACTTACCCATTAATACGTGGGCAGTCCAACATCTGGAAGATGAAAATGAGGAAAGGAAGCAAGGTTTGAAGCGCCATAACTATAAGTTCGGGTGAGCAAGGAAAATCGTCTCAGTGCGCAGACGTGCTTACTAGATAATAACAAGGATTACCGGAAAAGTACCAACGAATGGGCATATCGTAATCAAATTGTAAACTGATAAATCTCATGAATTTCAAGAAAAAAATACCCAAATATATATAAAAAATTGGTATTGCCGAGAAATATTATTGTTTGTATCATTGTTCGAAAGTCCGGATGATGTTACACCAAGGGACAGAAAACGACCGCACCCTAAGATCGCCCAATTAGAAATGAGTACCTATATAATGTACCCATCATATAACGGTAACACCTGATTGACCGATAACTAATTTGTATGAGAAATAAATGTCGAGAACGCTGTTAAACAAGGAAAATTTTTAATTATCGGACAGATTCTTACAAGTCTAAGTAAACTTTTTGTATTTTTCTGTTTTGTACGTCACCGTTTTAGAGACTTGTATAACCGTAAGGCACACTGTGTTTCTTATATTAAAAAATAATAAATTTCAATTTAATAAAATATCCTTATCAAGTCATTGAATTTTAAACTCCTTTACGCATTTTCTTCTGATCATCCAGTATTTCAATAACAATGTTACAAGAAACAATAAATATAATAGTTATTTTATCTTAGTATATTAAACATGGTAATAGGGAGAGTGTCCATACAATTTAAAATAGAGTATGAATTCTAAATGTAAAATGAAAATGAAATATTTGTCTTAATTTGATATCCATTAGTTAATTTATATTTATCTAATATTAATTCTTTACTACCGTTATAATAAATAAAATAATAAACATGTAATACATTTTAAGATATAATATTAAATTAACAAATAAATGTATATTTTTAATCCTCATATTGTTTATAGTACTTTCTAGTTTACTTGTAAAACAAAAATAATAATAAATTGAGATATTATGTAAATGAAATCGATTTAATACCAAGCCTTTAATAATAATAAACTTAAATTAGTAAAAATACAAAAACTATTTTTTTTGAGCTTTCCCTTTATCAAATTTGAAGTTCATCAGTTAAAGATTTATTTTTTATTTATTAGCACATGTATCTTCATAACCTATAACAATGTGAAATAATAATTATATAATTTAATTAATATTTAGTATTAAAATAATTTTGATCTGCACAATATTGTTTTCTATTTAGGATTACAGTTTTTATATTTTTATATGACAATATTAAAACAAATTATACATAAAGACACAAGAGATTGAAAATTCGATAATTCACCGCCACAAAAGTTAAAAATTTCTGGCATAATATCTATTGTGTTGTTTAATTTTGATTTTAGAATTTAATAAATTTTAGATTATATCAAAATATTTTAATATTAACAATTCAGTGGATGAATATTGCTTAATAAATATATTTCGGTAGTATTTATACAAACAATAGTACATTAATAAAAATTTATTAGTAAGATATATAAAATTCTAAATTTCTTTTCTTTTACTAGTAAAGCAAAAATAGGATAACATTAAAATATATAATATTTAAAGTCAATAAAAAATTTTATTCTATAATATTAATAATTTTTAAAGATAACATAAAGAATAGATAAAGATGATACTAACACGAGTCAGATATTTTGCAAAGGTAATTATTTCATGTCGAATTAAATGTATGATTATTATTCTAATAAATTCTGAAATTATAGGCAAATTAAATAAATATAGAAGTGAAGTCGGTGCAAGGTATATTAGCTAAAGTATATGAGAAATATTAATCTTTATTAAAGACTATTTTACTAATTTATATATGTATATATATTTTAAGATCGTTAATTTTGAAATTGAATAATATTATAATTATTATTATAATGAACTGTATTCTAAAAAAATTAATAATAATAATAATAATAATAATAATAATAATAATAATAATAATAATAATAATAATAATAATCAATTATAATGGTAATATTATAATAAACATTATAATTATCAAAATACACTTTTTACTACTGCATTTTTGAAAATTATATTTTACTTCTATTAACAAATATAATTTCATAATAAATTCATAAATAATCACGAAATACAATGATTCATTTAACTTTTGAATGTGGACAATTTTTTAATTGAAACAAACTTCGTAATCTTGATTGTTATAATTTTTTATTAAATTTATTTTAATTTAATTATAAGTAAAAGTTTTTGTGCATTAGTATTGTAACTATCAACTGGGAAATTTTTATATATAAGGTATAAAGTTTGCATTAATAATATCTCTATTTAAATAACAGAAGCATTTAATCTTTAAATTACATCGTAAAATGTGATATAACACACACATAAATACATATTGATGTTTTAAAATTAATCTTTTTGTTGGGAAATACATTAATACTAAATTTTATGTGTATTTAGGTGATATATACTAGTATTATTTTTCAAATTATTAGAACTTCTACTTTGTAACGATGTGAGCCCCTTATGGCTTGAGATCGGACAGGGACATTCGTATGGGAAGGGTGATACATTTGTGTATGTCTGTTTAGTTTTATTGGCTTAAATACAAAGCGGTAGCAGCTGTACAGTGTAAATGGTTACATAGCAGTAACATAGTGTAATACAGGCGTGACAGTTGTACAGTGTCAATGGGTCTTAACCGTTACCTCGTGTGATGCTGTCGGTATTGCTAATGTAAAATGGTCTGTCGTCGTTGCGTAGTGTAACAGAGGCCAACTGTATAAGATGGCGATAGGGGCCTAGCATAAACTGCCGCTAGCGGTACCAGCCTATGCTATAACGGGTACATCACTCACTCTGAAAGCAATAGAGATGCTGGATCTGGACCAGTTGGAGTGAAAATTTTTTTTCTGCTGCTCCCGATACTCTTTATATGACCAGGAAAACCACGGTGGCGTGATGGCGTCGGTGGTATGCGTGGTATAGTTTGCGAAAGCATGCACTTGTGAAAAGAACTATAGTTCGTTTATCCAAGCGTCAGGGGGCGCTCACGGCGCTCAGTCCCAATTGAGGGTGAGCGTGCTTCCTGAGTGGATGCAGCATCGTGACACGGTCAAGTTAGCAAAATTTGAAGTGAAACCATATCGTTGCAACTTAAACAATAAAAGATTAATGATCTTTGAGTGTTAATTTTTATAAATGCGTAAATAAATTGTTTGGAAAAACAGTCTCCATATTTATTATTCCGTCACAAATATCCTTTTTTGGATTTGGGTATAAGATTATAATTTATTAATTGTAATGCTGGCGTTTCACTTTATCTTCTTTATCAAGGAATTATTATTAAATACTTTATTGAAATTTTTTAATTAGTACATCTTTTTTAATTATATATAATAATTTAATAATATATGAATTTAGAATTTTTAAATATATAAATATCTTAATGTCTATGGAAGTATTGTGCTAACGCACGTTGACCATGCAAAGTCGAAGATTTTATACCAACTTTCATCTCTACGCTATATTAAGTATTTACATGTTTCATACAGATGACGTTCTTATGCGTTATCGTGTACAACATATGATTATATTGTTGATTTAAATTTTATGTGTCCTCTTGTCTATTTAGCGCATTATTTTTTTTTTTTTTTATGTAGCATTTCGGAAATTAGCCGCCTATTATAATTACTTTCTCTGTTAAGAATTGAAATATTTCCCAAATTTATTTTATGGTTGCACTTTTGTGGGTCTGATAAAGTGATTGAGGAATTGCTTTTACATTTTTGGTGTTTATTAATTCTATTAAACAGGGTGCACTTTGTCTCGCCATGTACGTAGTAGAACAGTTGTTACAATCTATTTTGTAAACAATATTAGTCATACCCCATAATTCTGTTAAATTTTTGCCTAATTTTATTATTGAGTCAAGTTTATCGCCAATAATAGGTACCGTGCGTATGCCATACTTTTTTAAACTATTCTCGCATTTATTATAAAATTCTTTTTAAAAAAACAGTTATAGCTGTGGTAGTATGGCGTGTGTTATTATTGTTTTT
This sequence comes from Eupristina koningsbergeri, assembly GCA_018907245.1. Classification (NCBI taxonomy): domain Eukaryota; kingdom Metazoa; phylum Arthropoda; class Insecta; order Hymenoptera; family Agaonidae; genus Eupristina; species Eupristina koningsbergeri. Next base: position 654,815 of record JACCHV010002776.1, read on the forward strand.
TTGTGTGTCTGTCGAATGTATTACTCGTTTACATCTCCTTTTTGTGTATTTGTCAATGAGATATAAGAGATAGTCATTCTGTAATAAAATTTTCTTTATTTTGTTTAAGTTATTCGAATGGAATGTCTCAATGAAAATAAAACGACTCTTTCAATAAAATTGTACACAATACTTATTTTTTGTTACATGGTGTGGTTAGATTTTAAACTTAAAGTACGGGTTGATTGTGTAGGTTTTTGGTCCCAATGAGTGATCATTTTTTCGTATTTTTTAATTAATAAAATGTTGAAAAACGCAATAGTATTGTTTTCCTCTATTTCATGTGTGAATTGCAAATAATTGTTATATGCGATTGAAAATGTTTAAAATTGTATCAATATTATTATTCTCAACGTATAAAACAGTATCGTCTATGTATCTGCAATAAAATATAGGTTTTATATTGAGTTTGTCAAGAAGTTTTTTTAAACAATCAGATACTAAATCGGACATATGTTATGTCTGCAAAAAGTGAGGAGATTAGAGAAGCCATACAGGTGACAAAAATCTGCTTGTAGTATTTTTTATCAAAAATAAAATATGTGTTGCCAAATAGAAATTTTGTTGTTTCTAGGATATAGTTAAATGGAACAGTACTAAGTTTGTGAATTTTGTTCATGCGTTTTTTTAAACTTTTGATCACTAGCTTGCAAAGCACATTGGTAAACAATAAGCTAACATTTAAGAAAATCACAATATAATTTTCCGAAATGATTAAATTACTTATTTTATTTTAAAGTTCAAAACTATTTTTTATTTGAGAATTCGAAGTTGTTATACATCTTTTTAAGTCGTTGAATAATATTTTTTATACAATATGATGAGAACTATTTACTGATAAAATTATAGAGCGCACGTGAAGTTTTGTTTATATATTTTAGGTAAACTATACGTTTTGGCCAATTCTGTAATAGTGTACGTTATTTCAATGTTGTATAATTTATATTGTAGCATTTGTTTGTCATTAAGGATTTTTAACTATGAATAAACGTTTTTTTAGTGAATTTTTATTTATATTAATGTAGGTTTCTTCATCATTTAATAATTTCGTCATTTTTTATTTATAATTCGAAACTTCCATGTATTCTGTTAAGATGCCTTTATGAGCATGTATAAAAAATATGTGTGAATTTTCTTTCAGAAATTTTTTTATATTTAGGTTTTCTGTGCATATATTACTTTCATTGTTAAATTTTTTATTGTTTAGTTTTTTTAGTAATATTGTTAATAATAATATTATAAATCTCATTTTTACACTGATTTGTGACATTGTGATTTGGAAGTGTTTTCTCAATGTTTTTAATAGCTGTAAAAGCATCTTTTTCGTAAATATATGATCTGTCCCCGAAGTATCGAGTTTTTTTTTATTTTGCAATTATTAGTCGTAGTGACTTGGGAGGAATCTTAAAATGTAGAGAAAGCTTTTTTCGATTTGTCCCTTTTTTTTTTGTTTTGTCGATAATTTTTAAGAGTCAGGATTCTACTTCGAACGAAGGGTGTTTTTCGATTTTTTGATACCGCCCGCTGAAGCGATTAGTGGATCAGAATTACGCAATAAAACTTTGTTTTCAACTTAACAAAACAGTGCGGAAACATTTAAAATGTTAAAAGAGGCTTATAAAGATAATTGTATATCAAAATCGTAATGTGGAAAATGATATAGAGCTTTCAAAAAGGACCACAAAAAGTTAATCGACGATTCTCGATTTAGGCGCCCAAAAACCTTTCGAATCATTACGAATACCCGTCGCGAACTAAAAATTTTAAATTCGAGCCGCTGATTAATAATTAGAGCAATCGCAGAAAAACTAAATTTAATGCGATCTATGGTGCACAATATAGTGCAAAAACATTTAGAAATGCGAACAGTTTGCGTAAATATCAAAGCTAAGGAGATTCAGACTGCTTTTGAGAGCTGGAAAACTCGTCTTCGTAAATGCGTTGAATGCAGGAGGAAATTATTTTGAATAATTTAAAATTTTTATTTCAAACTGTTTATAAATTCAATAATAGATAATATTTCATTAAAAAAGGTAAGTGTTTTCTTTTTTTTAGAATTTTTGAACGAAACATTCTCGCGTAGCGTTTTGACACTAATCGCTTCAGCCTGCCGTGTCAAAAAATCGAAAAACACCCTTCCCGCGAAGTAAAATCCTGCCTCTTCAAATTATGAAAAAAAAACAAAAAAAAAAGGATAAATGAGGTAAGAGTTTGTCAAAATTTTAAGACGCCTCCCAAGTCGTTACAACTAATAGTTGCAAAATACAAAAAAAAATCCATACTTCGATGATAAATCATGTATTATTTCGGTATTGAATTAAACTCTGAGAGAAATAGTTTCAGCAACGTTATCAGATATTGTGGATTTTGTCACATTTTTATCCACTGTTTGTTAAGTTTATTGTTTGTTCTATTTGTTGTTTATTGTTGTATTTTCGTTTAATTATTAATATATTACATTTATTATCTAGTTTTAATGACAATTTTTCAAAAATTATTTTGTCTATATTTTTATTTTGTAAATCTACCAAATTTCTTTTCATTTTTTTTTTGATAATATGTTTGTGTAAATATATGTCTTTAAGTGCGAGTTTTAATAGTAAATAACTAAGACTATTTATTATTTTTTCGAATGAGTTGTTTAGTTTCTTACTGACTTGTCTGTTGTGGATGCGTCATTAATTGTACCATTTATCTTTTTGCTGTATTGTTTCAACAGCATAGTAGGAAATAAATCCTTGCGTTGGTTTTTGCGTATTGTTAGTATAGTTCTGATGATATTTTTAGTAATTTTGTTGTATGTATTCCATAAGTCAAGGCGGTGTATCGAAAAAATCCAAAGTTTTCAGAAAAAAGATATTTTTAATAAAATAATAAATATAGAGGATGTTTTTCCAAAAAATTTTTAGGATGTGTACCATTTTCGTAATTAAAAAACGAGAGTCAGAGTTTTGCTTGGTTAATATATATTTTACATTACATACACACTATATATATACAAGGATTGTTATAACGAAGAGGGCGTACGCGCGCGTCGAGGTTCTCGGGAGGTCTATTACCTGGCCGACGCAATCGGCGGTGCAACATTCGTACCTTTAGTTACCTGAGCAAAACGGTTTTCGGGGTTTCCCAGTTATTGTTTGGGAAACGATTTTTGCGCTTTCGGGTCCTCTAGAAATTTATCTAATTTTTATGCTCACCGATCCAACAACGACCGTTCTGCTAAGTATTTCAAGTAATATTAAATTTTTATTATTTTAATTAATTAAAATAAAATGTATATGTTCTATTTTTATGTTTTTGTTATATATAAAAAAAGTATGGGAATTTCTCAATAAAAAGAAGGGTTTTGCATTGTGGATTGTTTCTATATCTACAATGCACGCCCTTCCGATATTAAATATGCATCGACAATACAGTTAAGCTTCGAAACGATGGTTAATATTTAAAGACTGTCCTTGTTAAAATGCATCCAACTGTTTTATACTTCCGAAATCTGTGTAATTTATTAACAAACGCATTTGGTTATATGACATATAGACGGAATAAATTTTCTTTGCGAGTTTTGTTTTTTATGGAATTCGAAGATTACTAATGATATTTTGTTATTTTAAACTGCATCAGAAATAAGATATGATTCTGTGAGTATCAGTCCTATTATCATCTGATCTCTACCCACTTTGCCGATCTCATTTGTCGACCCTTTGTAATACATTGTAAAGTAATGAATAGGGCTAGTATATATATATATACAAGTTTTTACCTCGATTTATAGGTTTGGTTTCTTCATGCCTCGAAATATCATAGGAGATGGGAACCAAGACTTGGAAAATTGTGCAAATTATAGTTTACAAAACAGTAATCAATTTTCCTTAATGTTAACCGTTTATTCAAATCCACAGTATCTCCGTGTACTAAATAATTAAATTTTTTTTTACTTCGCACATTATCCTTACATTTTTCTACTATCATAAATTTTTCTAGTGTTTTATTCACAAGCAATGCAAACAGAAATATTACCATTTTTATATTTTCCGAGTATATGCTTTTTAATGCAAATATAACCAAGCCTGAGACAGCATTGTATATTTTATTCGTATTTTATTTATTCCATTAATACATAAAATTTTAATTAAATAAATATCGCGTTTATTTAGTAAAATAATATTTAACTTTTACGTTTTTTTTATTACTTGTAATATTTTTAATCATCTTCAGTTGTTCTCTTTGTACATTCATGTGCTTCGATATTTTAAGTTAAATTATACATTTTTAATTAACTTATACATTTCAAACTACGAAAAAATATAGGAAATTGTAATAATTACTTATAATTAACTATTATAAATGTATTTTGATAATATTTATTTCAAAAAAAAATTGTATTGAACAAATTTTAAGATAAGTATTTTAAAATAATCTAAAGAAAAATAAAAGGTAAATAATCAAGATATTATTTCTTACTAAAATATTCTTACTTTGAAAATATATCATTGAACGGATAACATTGCACGATATGAAATAAAATTATATTTATAGACAGTATTAATAACGTTGGCATAATTAGTTTTAGAAATAAAAATCTAATTATGAACGTCATCTTTTAAAAAAATGTATATGTACATAAATATAAATTATAATCTTCACTATCCTTATACAAAAAAGGAATCTTCTAAAAATAAAATATTTAAAAAAAAAAGCTTATTGTTATACCAAATATAATTATTTTGATATTTCAAATTTTATAAATTTTTTGAAAAGTTGTAATTATTTTCATCACTTTTCTAATTTCTTTAAGCAAAAAAAATATTACTTCTGAAAAAATATTTAGTGACGTAAATTTTTAATGTGGTAGAAATGTTAATAGTTAATTATATTCAATAAATTTTATAATAATTTTCATTATCTAGGATATTAATTTTCATATATTTTGAAAGCTTTGTCTTAATAGATATTGAAGTATAATAAACAACTTACATTATTACAATAAAGTTGGTAAAATGGGATTCCGAGAAAATCAACAATTTTTTTTTGCTCTTATCAAACAAATTACCAAATTCTCTCCTTAGTTTTAACTTTGTTAATGACAAATATTATTGTAATATTCATATAATAAAAAGAATTTTTTAAGAAGATGAACATTTTTAGTATGTAATTCATATCTTTTAGTTAATATTAAATGATTTTAGTCTAATTTTATATTAAATAATTAATAAAAGTTTTTAGAAAATTAAATATAATGTTAAAGTATAATAAATTTCAATATTATGTAAATTACAAACTTTGAAGCATCAATTGTATAATCTCAATTAACAATAGATAAGTACATGAGTATTAAAACAGAGAGTATTTATTATATCTTATAATTCTTAAATTATTCATTAGTAATTATTCCTTATTGCTAGAATTATGATCAATAAAATTAATTAATACATTCAAAATTAATAAGTATATTACAAAATACGCACTTGAAATTTTAAATATGAATAATGAATAAAATCTTAATCATAACTATTAATATTAAATGATAAATAATTAAATATAGTAATAAGTACTTGAAAATAACGTATAAAATGTATAGCTTGCATAATTAAATATTGCAATGATATAAATTAATTCAATAGTATTTTATTATATTAAGTAGTCAAATAAAAAATAAATATATTCAGTAAATAAAATAAACGAAATAAATTGTATTTATCAGTAATATTTATTTATTTAAATAAATACAATATTAAAGTTATTATTTTTTTCTTTTTTTGAATTTGAATTATAATCCATCGATACTTATTATAACTATAATATTCTTTTTTTATATTGTATAAGGTTGAATTCATAAAATTTATACATTTGTGAAAGAAATATTAAGTTTCTAGTAGCCTTAAACTTTATAGATTAATTAAATTAGAAATAGTTTAATAAATATAAGTTTTTTGTTAATTTTTTCAAATAATATTGTATAAATTTATTTCAACTAAAAAGTATTTTGTAAGTATATTAAACAAAATTAAGCATTAGTTGTTTTATATCACTTTTTATCGATTTAAAAATTGTTGAAGTGGAAGTAAGAAATTATTTTAATATTACGAATTTATATTTATTTAGAAAATTATTGTATGAACAATAATATTATATATTGTTATATAATATATAAATATTATTATATTCTATATTAGATAATTATTAATCAATAATATTTTTTAAAATAAAAGTAAATCAACTAAAATTTCGGGCTATTTTCTATATTTCATTTATTTATATAACTATCTATCTATCTCTTTCTTTAATGATCACATTTTTTTACATAAAACATTTTAAATATGATAATATGTTTTGATTAATTTATATTGTTTTTAATTTGTTATATATTAAATATACATTTATAGTATTTTAATTTAAATTGTATAATTGAAATATTATATAAGTAACTTTATCTATATGGAATATTATAATATTTTTTATAATGAACATAAGTATTCTCAACTTTTTAAATATTTATTATATTAAAAATAATTATATTTAATCAAATTTATATGAACTAATTAAATTTTTGAATTTAAATAAAACATAATTTGATGAAGATAATTTTAATAAAGTAATCAGTTATTAAGCATATATTATACTGTATTATAATATAATACAGTAAAATTTATTTACTAATACTAAGTATAATAATACTAAAAGAAATATTATATTATGTTTATTTGACTATAAATCATAAATTTATTACGTTATTATACATAGAAACCTTAATACAATACAATGTGGATGAATAATATAAATCAATAAATCACCGTATCCGTTAAATTCATTATACTAAATCTCCTATCTCGTAAATTTATATTGTACATATAGCAACCTCTGTTATAGAATTTATATTAATTTTCTTAATAATATATTAAATGAACTATTTTCATGTATAAAATATATATAAGCGTTAATTTATTGTGCATTGATTAAAATAAAATTTAAAATTTAATTTAATTTACTTCAATTCATGGGTTGAATACTTTCATTTCACTAGAAATAAAAAATAAAGATATATATTATTGAAAATATAGTATATAATTATTTCATACCTTTTTTCTTATTTATTGAAGATTTTTTTAAAATTAATGTAAATTTATTTTTTTTTTTTTTTTAATATAATTAAGAATTTCATTTATATACATGTAAAACTTTCATTGAGTCGACTACAAAATATTTATTTTTTTAAATACTGATTAAATCTCTCAAAAAATATCTTATTAATTTTTGACAAAATAATTTAATTCATTACAACTCAGTATTAATATGGGAATTAATCAATATAATAATTGATAACTACATTTTTATTTAATTGGAACAACTTATACAGTTTAGACAGTTAAATTTTACAGTGTATATATATAGGGTAAAAAAAAATTAATGAATATTTTATAATAAATAATATTTAGAATGTATTAATGATTTGTTTACATAGATTAATAAGTAAATTAAAATTTTTAGTTTTATTCAATATCATTTTTAATTATTTTATTAAATCCTTATTATGATAAAGTTTAATAATTTTCAGAATTACTTATTTAGTTTGAAAGGCATATTTTTGTATAAATATTATCTTAGTTTAATTGATGTATTAAATTATGAATATATTTGCACTTCATTGATATATATATGAGAAAAGTCAATAAAATATAATATAAGAACACCTATCATAATTATATTATAAATCACTATTATAGGAGAATTTATGTAACCTTTTTAATCGTAGGATTTGACAAGTTACTTCATTTTATGAAATTAAATTTCTTTTTTTTAAAAGTATCCTTTCTCAAACAATATATAAAATTTGAATAAACATTAATATTTATTTAATATCATTTTATTATTATATTCAGTAAAATTGGATATAATGAACATTCCATATCTACTCTAAATATTATTAAGGTTCAATATAAAAATAATTACTACTATGACTCATTAAGAAAACAGTCTGAATTTTGTTATAAGATCGGTCATCTTTTTTTAAAGAACCATATTGCAATCTTTTATAGATATGTGAATATCAATACTCATTTCATTAGATTCATACAATAAATTCTTTATGAACTGTTCCAAAAATAAATATTTGTTTAAAAATTGATCAATGACGAATTTATATTACTATTTTATTTAATAATATGTAATTCAATATTTTGATTGAATAATAATTAACTTGAACTTTATAAAAAATAATGATAGTTATTATTATTTATTATTTGTAATATTTATAAAAACATGCATCATAAAAATCAACTAAATTTTAATTTAAATTGAAATATTTATGCATTTATTAAAAATATTTTATAATGCTGTTATAAATAATATTTTGACAAAGGTGTTATTTTAAAAAAAATTCACTATTTTATTTTAAAATAGTTATTTTGTATATTCGTATTATTTCATATGTAAAAAAAACAATTATTAAAACAATGATGTTCAATAATATTTTTAATAACATTTTTTTTTTTTTAAATTGTAACGTAATTTTTAAATAATATCATAATTTAGTAAATTTTTATTGCATGTTATAAATTATACAGATTTGTGTAAAATATATAGATTTATTTTATGTGATGCAACTGTATTAAATAATAAATTTGAATGTTTTTTTTCATTATTTCTATCAATAAACATCTATTTTGAAAATTTCATTTGATAAACATTTACAAAAAAAATATATATATATTTATTTTACAAAAATGAATGAAGGTATTTTTAATAGTAATTTTAATTTGAATTGATCAATTTTTTTTACTTTTATTCAAAACTATTAAAAATTATAAAAACTAATGTAATTTAAACAAATTTAATTGTTTCACTTTATTATTAATATTTTGTATTATGTCTGAATAAAATAACATTTGTAAATAAATTTTAACTACAAATTAATTTTATAATTATAAAATCTATATATAAATATTATATATATACAACAACAAAATATATTTTCATAAATTAATTAATTTAGATCTTTTTTGGATATAAATAATACATACAAGTATAAGAATTACGCCTACGTTTCAACGAATTGGTTCCTCGTCCTTATCAAGGCCTTAAAAAAAATTTGCAATGTTTTATTTAAAGGCTTCACACAAAGATCTCGTTTTAATGTCTACGATTTTATTTATCTTAATAAATTAAAAATATTCTTATTTTTTATTGATATCTAAAAAATGCGAAATCTGACTATATCCATCTATATAATTATTAATTATTTTAAAAATGATAAATTTTGATAAAATTAAAAAAAATATATATTTATATAGAAGAACTATTTAAAAACTATAATATAAATATTTTAAAACATCCGAAAAATTGAAATTGTATAAAATATAAATATTGATTTTGTTTAAATAATTGAAGCTTTTGAAATGATATTTAAGCAATGAATATAATTTAATTTTTTATTTTAGTATACCTATGTACTCTTATTAATTATAAAATGAAAAAAGTTAAAATTTAATTAATCTATTATAATTAAAAGACAAGATTATAATTTTTAGTTTATTTAATTTCAATAGAATATTGTTACTGAACAAAATTCAGATATTTTATTAACTTATTTTTATTTATTTTATTTAATGAAGGAATATATACCCTGTTTTGACTAGTATGATTTACGTTATTATTGAAATTCGTTAAATATCACCATACTAAATTTTTTTATAAATATATCAATATTATGTATCAATATATTAAAAATATTTGTGTATTAAATTGAAATGGAATAAACATTTTAATTTAATCCCAATTTAAGCACTTTTTAAACATATTGATTAAATCAATAAAATATTTTATATTTATAATTAATTTTATTGCTTTATATATATATATATATATTTAAATATGTACTTTATAATGAAATATAAATTTTTTTTCTATTTTAATTTAATATGCAAACTTCAATAGTTTACTTCATTACATCCAAATCTTTTAAAACGTAAAACTTAAAACGTATAGGATTCAAACTTATAGTGATGTGAAAATGTAACTACCGTGATAATTATGAACGTTAATTAGTCAATATAATTATTACTTATATTACATGAAAGTTGCATATTTTATAAAATAACCACAATTTTTTTTCAATTTTTTATTCATATGAACCTATTATACCTACTGATAAAAAAAGCTCACATAATGATAATATCCTTTTGCTTCTTTAGTTTTAAAATCATAAAATTTAAAATTGTTTTTGTTTTTTTGATTTATGTTTTTATATTGATATCTATTTTAACTTAATTCATTAAATATTTAGATAAATTTAGAAGTAAAATTAAACACAATTTTTTAAATTATTTATGAAAAAGGTATAATAAATCTTAATATTTAAAAAGTATAATTATTTTACAGAAAAAATTATTTCTTTATAATAATATTAATAATAAAAAGTTTTACAGTAAAGTAAAACATAATTTAATATGTTAATATAATAATTAAATTTCATTTAATTCATTCATTCCTATCTCCATAATTAAATTTATAAGATTTAATTCATAATATTATGCATATTTTTATAATGTATTGATTTTTATATTTCCAAGAATTTTTTATTTAAATACGATTAAAATCTGGACTAATGCTAAATCATTTAAAGAATAGAATTACAAAATGCATCTTGAATTTTATACATTCAAAAACAAAGACCAAAGAGGATTTTTATGTAATAGTATAAGTTAATGCCAATATACTCAAATTGACACTTATTGATTTTTCTCTACAGAACAAGACTATTATTCTGAAAATTGAAGTTTTTATTATAATCAAATAATTTTTCTCGATTGTGAATGATATGATTTAGCATAATTTGTATACACACAGCAATAATGGAATCGTTAATTAATTTTATTTTTTCTATACCAGTACTAAATCTAGTAGTTACTCTCCATATTATTATGTAAAGGTAATGCTTAAAATTTGATGAAACTTGTTCATTTAAATACCGTTCGTATATTCATCGTAAAATAGCGGATCAGAGTCGGTTCCAGATAAATTAAATTTCCTTTTATCCAAAAATATAACTCATTTAATTTAATTTAATTATTAGTCTAATTTAATCAATCTTTTTTTTAAATTATTTATTTATTTTTTGTTTTATTTTTGGAGTTCAATTTGTTTTTTCTAGAATATTTTATTAGCATTTCCACTTATTTTAGTCATTTTTAATTATTCTAATACCTTTATATTTATACCCATAATCCGCAAATAAAATAATTTTATTAAATTCCTTATGTGAAAATAATTATTTCAATCGTTTTTGAATACTGCATGATTCAATTTCAAAAAAATCATTAAAATCAACAATGAAATATAAATGTATTAAATATCAAATTTAATATTAAAAAGAATTAGTATGAATCATTAAGTAGCGCTTAGTTTAAATGGAATATTTTAGATTCTTTTATTATACATTATTATATTATTTTATTGTTAATTTCGTAATAAAGTTTTCTTCCGATATTTTTATTCTTATAAAAATAAATAATTTTTTATTTATTTTTACTTATAAAAAATAGTAGATTTGCATTTTACTATAACTATAATTGATTTTATTTCATCTTTATATTTATTAATTATTAATTTCAATATAAATTAAATTTATTTTTCTTTATTAAAAAAAGAATGAAAAATACAAGAATAAACAAAAAAAAAAAATAAACAAAAATTTTTCTAAAATAATTTTCCAACTTCTACGCGCGGTTAAAAAGTCAACAACGTACTACCAAGTCTTTTTATGCCCTCGGATATATTTTATAGAAAACACATGTCTTCTTTCAGAATTTTGTCTTTTCTTATTTTTTTATTTTCTATTTATATTTACATTATATTATCAATTTATATATAATATATATATATCTATATAGTATTTATACTGAAAATTTTATTTTTGTAATTGAAATTTCAAAATAGATTGAAAATAATCATTTTTTTTATTCTTGCATGTACAATAGTATTATTGAAACATTCGTGACCAATTGTACTATGTATTTTTTAGAATGAAAGCATGATGCAAAAACAGATATATCCCCAGTTATCTTTATGCGTGTTTATATATTTATATAATTATAAAATATTTACTATCTTCCTTAAAACTTTAAAGAATTTATTTTATACATGGTCTAATCAATTTTTTCGATATCGTTTGGCAGCTTTCTAGAAATTGATATATTCGCAAGAAACAAAAGTTAACGTATCTCAGCAAAATAAAGATGCACAAAAAAGATAACTAATTTATATAATAAAAATTCTAACCGTACCGATTTTTTTTATGAAAATTGAATAATAACATAGAAATACAGTACATCATAAACTAAATTATTATAATAAATAATTATAAAAATTTATAAAAATTTATAAAATTTTATTATCTCTATATATCTCACTTTATCTCTATAAAAAATTTACTTTAAACTTAAAAAATTAAGAAATATATGAAATTATATAATAATATTTGAATTTAAACTATTTATATATCTGTATTTGATATCTATTTCATTAAAATATAGCTTCAGTATCATTCAATTACAAAATATAATACAAAATATTTATGATATAAATTAACTTAATTTTAAGATATAAATATGTAAATATTAATATTGTAATAAAGAAAATTTAGGTCAATTATATTTTTTCGTTATAAAATAATAAATTAGCTGTTTAAATATGTTTTATAAATGTGTCAACTAAAAAAAATACAGGTTTTTTGTGAATGTCTTGGATATTTCTATGAAATATATTTTCCATCTTTATGAGGCTTTTATTTACAATAAAATTAACAAATTAGGAGTAAAAATTTTCTACACAAAAATAAATTAAAATAAAAAATAATAAAACGTCATTGACACCTGCTAAAAATTTTTTTTTATTTACCTGAGACTCGAAAAGAAAGATCGGAATAATTATTCTAATTAATAAATTATCTCAAAGATGTATATTTCAATATGATGAATTAAAAAATATTTTTTCCAAAGAATTTATAAATTAGTTTTCAATTTTCAACAAAAATTGTTCTATTGTTTTATTAATCATTATTATTTTATAAAATTATTGTAAATTATACAATGAATATATTACTATTTCCATAATATGTATTAGAAAGTATTTTTTTTTATGTAATTCAGATTTCAAAAATAGTTATTACAAACAGTAAAGATACTAAATAATATTTATAAGGACCAATTAAAAAAAATCTAATACAAATATAAAAATATATTCGAATACGTATTAGTACATGGATATGATTAGATTCTTTTATTATTATCTACTAATCTTTTATTTAACTGTAATTTTCAATTTAAGAAAAAAATAGAATTAATCTTTAAATTTGTCTATGAACTTTAAATTGTAGGTATTAAAGAGTTGTTAATTGTAACGATATTTAAAAATATGGTGTATGATTCATTATATTTTTTATGTAAAAATTTATCTACGAAATATAAATTTATATACTTATCTGTATCTTAGTACAAATTTGAATAATATCATTTATCGATGTCTGCAGATAAAAAAGTTGATAAATAAAATTCATGAACAAATCAAAATGAAGAATGTCTGCTGGAAAATTGAGTTTCATGATGACTTATTAATAATCATCAATTTTAATATCAAAATATTAATTAAATGATGTAAATATAAACTTTTTAAACTCCTTCGACTACAAATATTTAATTTAACCAAAATATATTATAGATGTTTTTAAATGAATTTAATTTTCTGCCGATAAAACTTATCAATATATATTTATAAAACTCTGCAAAACATTTCTTAATTTGTTCTATTAAAATTAAGTGATTTTGTTTTCTATTATTATGTTATTTTACTGATCAATAATTTTATAATTAACAGTATTATTCAATGATAATAATAGCTTTGAATTTTAAATAATATATGTTCTTTCTATTATTTAAATACCTTTGATCATATTGATAGCATCATCTAATGTAACATTGTAAATTGAAATTTTTATTATAAGTTGATTGGAGTAGAACTAAAAAAAATAACTAGAAAATATATCATTATACATACGCAAAAGCAGATGTCATCTTATGCTACGTCAAATGACTCAGTTTCAATGACTCATTAATCATACTTTATGTGTCATCAGCTGTATTCTTTATTTCTTTAACTCAAGTTTACATGGACACTGTGTATGAAACTATTTACCAATGTCACCTTGAATTTTTTTAATATATTATCACAAATGTGATTCATAAGATCATCATTGACAAAAATGCTGCAAAGTCCATTAAAATAATTATAGCTAAATATTAAAAATTTATTGTTTATATTATTATTGAAAATTTTATTTCTTTTAGTGAAATTTTTTTTCCACCATTAACTTTTTTATTTTAGTTTGTTTATTAATATTTTGACTCCTATTTCATTATCTAAATTGTAATACATTTGAATTACAACTTTTCATATATTTTTAGAAAGAATATTTAATTTTAACAATAAATGTTCGTTTAAATATATATTTCGACGTTTTAAAAACTGGAAAAGTACTTGTTGTTTTAATGGATTTATAATTAAAATTAAAAAGAAAATTAAAAATATAAAAATGTAAATTGCAAACAAATTTTATGTAAAGAGCTTCCACAGTTGAGCCATATTTTATATTTTAAGTATATATTGTAACTTAAATTCTTTAAAAGTTAAATTACTTATAATGTTTTATCAATTAAAATGGATGTTAAAATTGTTTTAAATAATATTAAAAATAAAATAAAATAGATGAATGTTTTTATTGATCCTTTTTTTGTTTTATTCTTCTTATAATGTTTACTAAAATATTTTTAAAATGACAAAAGCAATAATAAACTTGTAAAAAAATAATATACATGTGCTCTGCTATTTCATTTGACAAATTCGTCACTTTTCAAAATTACAGAATATTTTTAATCATTTGAAAACCTTAAGAAATTATACCAATAATTTTAGAAAATTAAAACTAATTTATATATTTTTATCGACAAAAAGTCCCGTAATGATCTCAAAATCACCGTCAAAGTAATAACTTCCTAAGTCTTCATTATATTGTAGCAATTAAAATATTATTTGAGTTATATAATACCCTCTCATAAAATTTTAGTACACTCAGAAATACGATACAATGATATAGTTGAAAAAATCGCTTAAAAAACAACGAAACATAGATAAAGCTACAAATCCTGACATATAATTACCATACAATCAAATAACATTCATTATTAAGAAACAGACAAATAATATTTTTTAATAAATATTGTAAATAAATGAAAAAAATAGTAATCATAAGCATAAATAATTATTATAAATTCATAATCATAGAAAATTTTATAATAATTATTATCAGTTCGATTATTGAAATTAAAAAAAACCAAATTTTAAAACTATACATTATTTTGTATAATAAATATTTAGTCTTTACAATTACAAAAAGACTAATTTTTTTTTTAATACTTTTTTAAATTAAGTATTATATTTATTTTATACAAAAATTTAATAATAACTTAATTTATATTAATAATCAAGTCATCGTACAATATTATGTTTTTTATTTGTACTGTTAAAAATCAATCGGCTAATAGAATAAAATCTTAAATTTAAAATCTATAATTATTATTATGATTTTTTTTACATGCTTTTTATCTTTCCAAATATTATTAAATTAATTGGTAAATTTGTTTAAATTTATTTATTATTCATCTTAACTTAATATCAAGCAGTTTTATTGGTTAAATTAGCCTGCCATGTCAAAAATCGAAAAACACCCTTCACATGAAGTAAAATTGTGCCGCATCTAATTATCGAAAAACAAAAAAAAAAAGGATAAATGGAAGAAGATTTTTTCTACATGTTAAGATTCCTCCTAAATCGCTACGACCAATATTCGCCAAATGAAAAAAAACTCGATACTTCGGGGACAGACCATGTATTTTGCTAAAATTACTCTCAAACGTTGTATCACTTTTCTAACATGCATGTGCTGGTAAAGACTTAAAAAGATGCAATATATTTAATATTTAGTGTATACTTACTTAATTTATTAACAGCATAAATAATAATAGTAATTTTAGTAGGTAGAATATGGTATTTTTATAATAGTTGCTCGGCCTATGTTTGACATTATAAGGAAAATTTAGTTACATTATATAGTTGAAATGTATAAAGTTTTCATAAACGTAAGTATTAGATTAAAATTTTATTAGAAAAAAATTATCTTATGAATAAATTATCCTATAGTAGAAAATTAAATAATAAATGTCAAGTTGACATTTATTATTTGAATCTGAAATTAAATATATTTGAATTTAGTATCCATAATAAATAAAATAATAGGATAATAAAGTATAGTACAAAAATATTACATTTCATAGCACATATCAAAATTATTATTGCAAATTTTGTAAAAAAAATTCAAAATTCCAAAATTTGAAATAGAAATTTCAATCAAATGGAGAAGAAATGAACCACTATTGAAATCTTTAGCGTTTAAGTTAGAACAATTCTCATTCATCCAATCCAAACAGCTAAATTTAAATATGTTAATAAGATCATATATTCATCGTTTGCGTATTATTGGTAAGTTCTCGTTTGGTATTTATTAATTGAATCATCATTTCTCGTTTATCAATGTATTACTTTCTTTATCTATATCTGAAGTACTTTTAACCTTGTATTGGAAAAAAAAAAAAAAAAAAATGGAATCGATAAAAATCTAAAAATTAAAAATTTATTTTCAAACTGCGTAGATCAAAACAAGCGAAGAAGATACATTCCATATTATTTATTTATAGTGCAAAATTTAATTGTGTATTTAACAATCAAATCGAATTTAATATTTATATCAATGTATCTATTTAATTTTTTGTAATATTTTGATTTAGTAATGTTAGCATGCATGTAGCGCTTTTCATTATAAAAAGTCTGTTTCATAAAATTTTCTATCGGTATTTGATCAGGGTAAGGAAATAATTAATGGAAAATTTGACAAAAACATGTCACAATAATAAAAATAATAATAATAAAACTCGAAAATAAAAAACCAGAGAACTTAATTTTGATTGTTTTGCAGTTTTTGAAATACCAATGTACGTATGTGCACTCGCGTGTGTGTATTTTTATGGATGGATGAACAAAGCGCAGAATTCACATGTCGTAGTAGTCGTACAGTATACTTGTGAGCGTGGAAATAATATGTTATATACTGGCGGTTTGTACAAGCATGTGTATAAATTCGCAGACGGTGTTATGTGTAAGTTAGTTATGAGAAGACACGAGGTATACGAATGTGTAAGAAACTGGTGATGTTCTCTGATATTAGGTGATCAGCAGTGAAACGCGTTGCGGATATGATATAGAGAGGGTTTTCATGGTTCAGAGACGAACATCTTTGGAAACCGGGTATGACGGGTTGTGAAATCGGGAATATTTGCACAAAATGTGCCTAGTAAAATGCACACTACGAATATTCTTCATTGAAGAATGGGCGGTTGACACTTCCACTGCCATTTATTTATAATTTGGTACCATTCAAATCCTTTTATACATTTTCGGGTTTTTAAGCCTTATATCAAAGTTCTTTAGATATAAACAATTGCGGATACCTCAAATTATCAATACATAATTTTTAAATCAGGCCGTCAATTTAACGTTTGGGCAATATTGACTTTTGTAAATTTCTTAGAAACGGTCGCGGTCACAACCCGAAACTTTTGGACCTTCACAAAGCCTAATTTATCTAAATAATACCTTTATGGAACACCTGCTAAAAAAATAAAATCTTGAAATTTACGATGCGAGTTGTCATATTTTATGGCATAGGCATGAAACAAATTATTATGAAGTTTTATGTCCATAAATAACCTTTCCTTCGATCTTCAATCCATTAATAAACTTTCTATATCGTCAAAAAAATTAATTTCTCATGAAGAGTCAGACAAACTTTTTTTTGGGAATTGAAGCAGTAATACCTAGAATATTGTTGAATTTATGCTGTATTTCGACTATTTGACAAGGAATACCAACAAAAATTTTTCAAGCTGTAAATCGTATCGAGCTGGTTAAAATAAATGTACCCTCTTAAAAATTTTATGCAAGAAAAAAATAGTTTTGAAGTAACTGAAAAAGAAACTTTCAAAACAATATATCGCAAGTTATACAACATAAACTAATGAATGATTCTTTTTCAATATCAGCATTCAACTCAAATTCAAATCAATGTAAAATTTAATAAATATTAGTGCCCACAAACGACCAACAAGTTAACATTCAATAACGACACAAATTTCCCGAGGAACTAAATGTGAACCAAATAAAAAAGCCCCATTTAACACTTAAAATAGCTATAATATAAATTACCTCTTGGTAGCACATCATGGGTATGTCAATATGTTGGATTATTAGTTGCTATAAAATTATTCAATTAATATTTTTTTCTGTGTAATATAAATCACTTCATTTTTAACTTCGATAATTTCACCTCCAATTATATTATATGAGACAAATTACATATTAGTATCAATATTTATTGAACAAAACAGTTTCATATTGCCATAAGATTAATACACACGTTATTTTCCTTAATTTTACTTTATAATTTTGCAAACCACTGTAAGCGTTAAAGTTAAAGTTAATTCTTAGTAGTTGAAATTGACCTTTTTATATTAGTTGCATCACCCAATGAGTAATGATAAATTAAAATATATTGTTCAGTTCAAATAAAGCGTAGCCTTTATAAAATATATGTATATCATTTTTTCTTTGATATTTTACATTTCTACTTATTTAAAAAAAAAAAAAAAATTATTTAGTGTATGAATTTGATGCATTAATGTTCTGAGTTACATCGTCTACTTTATCGTTAATCATCACGTATTATCATTATCATATTGATCACGATAATACATTAACTTATAAAAATATAAAACATTGTTGACCAATTAAAAAATATCTTTTATATCAAGTTTATAACAAATATGCGTGAGGCATTCAATCACATCATTTTTTTTAAATAAATTTAATTACTACTTATTACTTAATTCGTTCTCGTTTAAATATAATTGTGTAGAAGTTGAATATTATATATTGATTCGCTTTTAATCAGTTTTACATAATATTTTTTTTATTCTATCCTAATCACATTAATTGCTTAGTTTTATTTAAGTAATTTATCTTTTTAACTGTTACAAATATATTATTTCATTTGTTATATATACATTATTTCACATTTAATAACTTTTTCAATTATTAAACTTAAAATATTATTAACTTAAAATAAAATAATTTGTTTTTATATAAAAATTTTAATGATATTATATCAATAATAATATTCATGAGTGTATATTCTAATATAAATTTGACTAGTAAATTTAATCGCTGAAGTTTCTTATTTTTTTACCCTACTTTATTTATCTTTGTTTACTCAATTTTGTTTTTAATTTCATAGTTTACCATTATGTCTAGTGCTTTTTATATGGGTTTATTAATTTTATTTATTTATTTTTATTCAAAATTATTTAAATAAAAAAAAATAAATTCTTAAAGATTAAAAAATTATTAAAAGATAATCATTTAATAAATATAATTTTTAAAATAATCTTCTTTTATTTATCAACAAACATTTTCTTTCTTTATTATTAATTTCAATTACTCCATAATTTTCTAAAAATTAAAAATTTATATTTCCTATTGTATTTTAAATTTTTTGTTTACTATGATACTGAATTAAAAAAAAAATAATTTTTAATAATTATAGAAAAGTGTTCGAATAAGAATTCTTTATTCTTATTAAAAAAATTAATCATTACGAGAGTCGATTTTATTAAATGGACATTTATGTATTTATAAAGTTATTAATTCTTTTATGTCATATGAAATAAAGTTCTTGCTATATGCCAAAGAAAGGGTCTGCTATTAGATATAAAATTTAATCAAATTGCACGCTTATCGCAACCAAATATTTATGTGCGAGAGTCCTTGTCTTCTACTTCGATCTCAAGGGCCGAATTGATTATACGCGAGAGTAAATTTGAGGAGAAACCCGATGTTTTATATTTTTCTTGACATATATTATATTCCATGGTATATTCTAGAGTTAGAATAGAAAGTTCGGATGCAAAGCCTGCGCACTTGGATTACTGTTAAAAATACTCTTCTTGAGATCCACTCATCCGTAACTCATGTAATGAGGTCACCAAGAAGCGCCGGATGTGGTGATCGTATCTCTAACAAGGACAGAATATCTTAAAACGTTTATTCGAATAATTATGAATTATAAGCACGAATGACGAGCGCTGAATGAATCTAGTCAATGATGCGTATTATTGCCAAGCTTACCGTTTCATTTCATTCACGAACAGTTACTTCCCTTGAACTAAACTGAAAATTTAAAAAGTCAACTCCTGTCCTGGTTTTGTACTGGTGGAGTCACTTGTATCGAAAGCGTTAACATTTTTTAATTGCGTCAAAAATCAAAATTCAGAACTTTTTTATTTTAAAACAAATACCTCCGTAATGTCAAAAAATAAAAGGAAAAGAAAAAGAAATTGGTGAAAGTTTGCCATTTCAAATAGTATTTACGTGTACAAGTACGCTTTTTTGCATTTAAGATACACAAACGGATTTTGTTTGGGTAATTAAATTCATTTTATATTAAAAATTAGTAATGCAAAGAAATACAATACAAATATATGCAATTAAATTATTATATGTTCACTTGACATTTATTTTCACTTTTGAACAAATTTATCTACTTTATGTTGAAATACATACATTATTTATTTCAAATTTTTGTTTTTATTTATTTTAAATTTTGGACTTCAAAATGTCGTTTAAGTATTAGAGAAATCGACGACACCTTGAATTTATCAATGCATGCATACTCTTAAGTTTAAAGATCTTTTGTATTATTTTAAATTCTACTCGGTGTTTTTCCCAATCGACAAACGAAATTTTACCGCCCAGTTTGAACTCTTAATACCTCTGTGCTACAACCTTAAAAAACATGAATACCTGTCGCTTCTACTAATTACAGAAGAAAAAAAAGAAGAAAAAATAGGGGTAACCCTCCCTTCGCACATTTTACAACCTTTTCGAAAACGTTACAAATAGTTGAGCCAGACAAAAGTCAGCCAGTAATTTTAAATATTTTATAAACTTATTTTGTATAAATATATTATATTAGTAAATCTAATATTTCTTATTACTCTATTGTATATTCATTTATACTCAAACATGCATCAAAACAAAACTTTTATTCTTAAAGTGTACTTTGAATTTGTACTTTGAAAAATACTTTGATAAATGTAGTAAATAATAAAGATTAATATTTAAATAGCCAAATGTAGGTAATTGTCAAAAAATTCAAAGCGCAAAATACAAATGTATTTCATGGTTGAAATACCTTGATATACGCGATTACAATTTCAACCGATATCTGCGCAAGTATATAACAAAACTTACGAAACTGCACTGGTTTTAAACTTATAATAAATAACACATATTTTGCTCTTTGCTTTAGAATCTATTTTATAAGTTATGCAAAAAATAATTTCATTTTTAACGTTGCTCTAAAATAGGAGAATTTGTCTCATCGCAATTTTTTATGCTGCACGATAATAGAGTTTTTATGAGCTAGTAAATCATTGAGTAGCACTACCACTGCAATACTAGTATTTTTAGTACAGCTTTCCTTTACAAATATAATATAGCAAAGAAAGCAATAACAGTGCTAAAAATGAGTACAATGCCGATAGCAATTCTAAAATGGTATTTGACTTTGAATACAGATAAAATAATTGTACTACTTAAAAGGGTGAATCATGGTGGTTTCATTATTTATAAAATATTCTTCTATGAATATTTGAATGTATAAACCCAATAATACTTACTTTTTGAGTTGCTATTCTTATTTATAAAGTATATTGCAATTATTTTTAATTTTTTTGTTAGTATTCAAAAAAATCAATAACATTTTTTATAAAAGAAAACTAATCTTTGTATTACATAAACATAATATTACAAACGTACAATGATAAAAACAATCAAGTTTTATTTTTATAAATCCTAATAAAATATTATACAAGATTCATTAAAAAATAAAATTCTTTTATACTTTATATTAAATAACTTTAAAGATTAGTAGGTATCAACTTTAAATAATTTAAAGAAATACCAAAAATTTAATCAAAATCAATTCATTCAATCCAATAAAAAATATAGTTAATATAAAATCAACGCTATAAATCTTACACGAGTCCTTTATGACTTAGAAGTCATAAACATCGAAATAACCTACTTGGTAGAAAAAACAATTCGCAAAATTTCATCAAATTTAAGTATTTTACATTTTCATGTTCGTCTTATAAATGCAATTTCTCCTACGAATATGCTATATATAAATTTTTTTCATACAAATATTCATGAAATAAATGTAATATGTTGAATAAAATTGTCTTAAATTCACTTAATTAAAAATTTTATGTAATTCTGATAGTAATTTAAAAATATTATCTGTATTTTATATGATATAGTATATCTAAATGTATAATTTTTTATTATATATTTAGTCAATAGTTGATACAAAAATATTTTAATAACATTAAGCAATGTATCAGTATTTACAGATTATGTGAATTCAATATTTTATTAATTGCATGTAATTCGTAAACTGGCAAAAATAATGATGAAATACCAATTTAAAGATTATTGTTTATTTTTATACCATTGTATCCAAAATTTATAATATATAGAAAAAAATATGAAAAATTTATTTTTATTGGTTACCATTTTAATATAACAAAAAAGAAAAAGAAATAATAAAAAAAACTTTTTTAACATTTTAATATTTTAAAAAATAAATTAGAATAACACATAAAATTACAAATTCCAATGAATTAAAACAATATAGTAAAAAGAATAATTAATAATATTGATATTAAATAAGATTTTGTATTATCGTTTTTTAAATAATAATTAAAATTATTTTTCAGTTCATATTTCAACAATTATTGTCCAAGTTTTATTCTGCAAGTTTCAATTGCTAATTAAAAATATTTTTAATTAGTATGAATGTAATAGTTGTTCAAAAAAAATATGAAATTTAACAAGGGCATGGTAGTTTCGTAAATTTCAAGATGTAAATGAATAAAAAAAAAATAAATGAGAATAAATAATTTTATTTATAAGTGCAAGTTAAGTAATGTAATATTTAGTATACTTTAACATTTTACATATTATATAAACATTTTTTATTACATTTTAATTTTATTATTTTATTTAAGTATTTCGAAACGTTAAAAATAAAAAACTTCTGTGATACCAACACTTATAAATAAAATGTAAATAATCTTTATTATATAAAAAAGACGCAATTTTGAACAGTACATTATATTGATAAAATTCTAGAAAAACTTTTGCATTGTGTAGATTAATTATACCAATTGTTAAAAAAAAAAATATATATCATTCTTAATTTTTACTAAAGTGTATTCAAATAATGTTTTTATCAGAGTATATGTTTACTTGAAAATGTGTTAATTATATTTATTCAATCTTTATTTCATTTATTAAAATATTTAATTTAACTAATCAAAGAATTTTTTTTAAATATTTTTTAATATAGCAATGTATATATTATAACAAAAAATTTAATTTACTTGGTAAATTAAGTTATTTGTATTTATAAATTATTGGATTATTATTACTAAAACTGCTTCTTAATAAAAACACCTTCTTGAAGATTCCAATGCCTGCGATCTAATAAATAGGCTTTTAAATTGTTTAATTATAAAAAAAACTAATATAAAAAATAATGAAAACGTAAAAATTAATATAAAGAAAGAATAATTGGCTTAAAATTATTTGAGAAGCGCTTTACGATTTCTAACATGAATAAAAGTAACAGCAAGTTAAATATTAAGGGTAAAAAAATACTAATTTTTAATATTATAGTCAACATTAATATCCAATATTAAATAGAGCTAATTTTCTCAAACTGTGTTATTCGATGATTGAGGAATGAACCGTATAGGATCTTTTATTTTTAAATTCTGAAATAGAATTTAATTTTAATTTAATTTAATTTTTTTGAGTCAATTTTAACAACATTTTTATGAAAATGAGCTAATATAAATCTTTTTAAACAGCTGAAAATTTTTGTCGTCAATGACAACTTGGTTATTTTATATTAATTATTTAATATGCAATATTTAAGAATTCAAAAAAATAAATATTGTGATTTGATTACTAAAGTAATAATTATTTAATGAAGTTATCTAATTAATTATCATAACAATTTAATCATCTAAACAGAATTATTTACTTAAAAAATAATTAATCTTCTTTTAATATAAATAATTTCATTTAATATATTAATTAAATATAAGGTGTTTTATTAAAATTATCATTCTGTACAAATATTATATTTTGATAATATTCTTTAAACTTGAATATCAAAAAGAAATAATGATACAATGAAATAAATAATTTCTTTAAATATTTTAATAACTATGGTGTTTTATATTATTATTCATAAAATATTTTTTTAAAAATAAAATGTATTAAACAATATTTTTATCTTTATTGCAATAATTCTTAATAAATACATTATTTACGTTTTTTTATGAAATATAGTGGTGATACTTTATATGATAAAGTAACTCTGAATTCACCGTTAAAAAAATAAAAAAACTATATTACATTGTGAAACTTTATACATGAGTATTAACTTATAATATTTTAAAGCTTGAAGAAGTATTCAAGTAAATGAAAAATGAAGAAATAATTGCATATTCATGTATATACGTAGAAAATAAATATCAAGATTTCCATTAGAGGCTATTCCGTAAAACGTCTCCTAAAAATAGAAACGGGTATGTAAAATTATCGGTGGAGAATCGAGTAAATATTCGGAATCTTTAACAATTATAAATATTTGAATAACAATATCTAGATTGATATAATATCATCAGAATCGTATTATTCTAGATTTAGTACATATCCAAGTCATAGACCCATTTTGCAATATTCTTAAGTGTGCGATATAAACAGCTTTCGGCATTATTGTATATTTGTAATTAGGTGCTAAACCATAAATAATTAAAAATTATGCAAGTCATAAGTTGCTGATTGACACTTCTGAGTGCACGAGAAAATCTCTCACGAATTCTATTCATGATTTCTAAAATAAACGTTTCTGACTCCAGTTTGAATATTTCTAAATACTCAAATTTCTATTTCATTATAGTACCGATGACTTGGAATACTAAGTAAATTCACATTCTCTGAACCAAATAGTTGTTATTCGAACTAAAGGGTGTTAACAAATGAAAATTTAATATGGTGTTTAGTAAAATTTGTATCATTTTTTTGTCTCAATAAAATGTTTCCTCAAATTATCCATATAAGTTGATTTCTAAGAAAAAATTGAAGATTCTGGTAAAATTACCTTGAACTTTTACTTCTATATTTTCTGTCTCTGAATCTTTTAAGAGACTAATTTCAGTTAATATAATATATCAAACTTATATTATTCAAACTTATATTATATATATATATATATATATGTATGTATGTATGTATTTCCGCGTATAACTCAATGTAACTGTCTCCAGAAAAGAAAATAAATAAATTTAAAAATGGCCTTTTCAAATTCTGTCTTTATAAAATTATATATTAATTTCATAAGTTACCATGATCGTATGAATTTTTATATAAATTTAATTTATTATTCTAAATTAATTTTACAGTAACATGTTTTTAAATCAAGTAAGACGAACATATAAACATTCTGGAATCGTATCTAATTATTTTAATCTATTTTCATCAATGTGTGTTTTATTTTAATTGTACATCTTTGAACGCCAAATTGAAAGTTATTTTTTTGAATTTTATTGAAATTTAACGTTCTTTTAACTGATGAATCATTTTTCTTTGGTAATTTTGTACTATGTCCAACCTTATTTTTTTAAAATTCAGTGACCTTTAAATTCGTATTAAATATTAAACCTTATCAAAATTTTATAAATTAATTTATAAATTTAAATAATGTATAATGAGTAACGCAAAAATAATCTTAAATTCTGATCATTTATGATATTATTATCATAACTAAATAATAGTCATTGTTGAGGTTCTTTATAAAAAAAAAATCCAAATAAATAGTTTGTTCAAGAATGTATTGATGTAATTTAAGCAGAATAATGGCAATGCAAATTTATGTTTTTTAATAATAAATGTGCTTAAGATTTATTCTTACACATCAAGATACAGTTTGCATCTGGCTTACAAAAATTTCAGCATACACTTGTTACGGTAGTCACACAGTTTTATTTGCTTGGTTGTACATGATAAAGGAAATAACCAAAAATAAAGGAAATAATAAGCTCGGAAAAATCCAGCGTCTTTCTCATGGCATTTCTTGCGTACCATAAGTATTGTCAAATACTCTTTATGCCAACGCATCCACAACTGTTGACGCATTTGCTGAATGTGCTGCTAAGAAGATAAACCTCCAGGTGATATGGTGGCCAAGTCTGATTCGCTTATACTTATTAATGGCTCTCGAATAATAAAATTGCCCGAGGTTAATGCATTTATATCATTAGATTCAAATGACAAAGAACTAATAGGACGCGAATTTGAAATAGCCTCGATATAATTTACAACAGTTAATAAATCGTACGATAACAAAGTTTGACCTATCACGCAAGAAACATAGAAACATATTTAAAGGATTTTAGTTCTATATATAGAAATATTAAATATATTGTAGCCTCCCATAGACTGCGGAATCGTCGGGATCTAATTGGATTAAGATGATAAGTAATATTTTTGTTCGCAAGAGTGTTAGCTATTTTGATTATTAGGCACAAACAATTTATACAATTCATTTAACTCTCAATGCGCACTTACGGAATAAAAGTCGCATTGTCTGTATATATCTGTTGACTTGTCTCTATGCACGAAAAATCGTTTTAAATGCGCAAGAAACGCTTCATTGATCAGTGATTCTACGATTGTGATGTGAATTGCTTTCATCGCAAAGCAGACGAAAATAGCGATATAAACCTTAACCTCATAACGATTACGTAAACATTTTTCCTTTTTAAATACTTTATAAATATAATATTTATAAATTTATAAATAATTTTAAATACAGGTCCGCAATAGTTGATACCGACATGTAACAATGGTCGAGAATAATTGATATTCAAGTCACCTATTATATATTGCGGTACAATTGGCTTAACGCGATGACAGATAACACATTTATGAATAAAGCTTTTTACATATTGTTTACCATCCATAATACAATAGTTTTCACGTAATAAATGTAGTGTAGATTGATTGCCTTGATGCAACCCGAGTATACGCGCTCCTCCCACTATCAAATCAGTCACATGATGACTTTTTGATAATAATATCTAGTGTTTTTTATGATAAGGTAAGTCCGCATACTGCAGTCATCCTTCTACTATCAAAGTACCATATTTATTCACAAATAGATATGAGTTATTTAAATGATCTTTCAAGGTACATTTTAATTTAAAATCTTCAATTTACTTATAAAATCTTTCACGGTGAGTTAACTGAATAATTAAAAATAATTAAAATGATTTTTTTTGTAATTCTTCAATTGATAATAATCTTCGGTAATCCTCTAATTTACGATTATTGTTTATAAACCGAAGGCAAACCGTGATAACACACATCAATTTTAAGAAAGATGAAAAACTTTCGAAGATATTACACTTTTTAGATATCGCTACAAAGGTTTTAAACATCTTGAGTTCGGAAATTTCACCAGTTTTTATTGTCATTTTAGGCCACATGTCTGAATTTTCCAGTAATCGCAATAGCCCGTTTAGCCATGACTTATTATTTACGAATTCTTTGTATGCTATTCCTCATGATATTAAGTCAACAGGGTTCTCGGCTGATTTTACGTGGGACCATTGATTTGCGTCAAGGTTACTTTGTATATCTGCGACGCGATTACAAACAAAGGTTTTCAAAGTATATGCAGAAGTATATATCCATTGAAAAGCGATCGTTTAATCTGACTAGAAGATTATTCTGTCAAGCGTTATGCGCAACGGTTTTTTCATTATGCGTTATAATTTTACTACTAATACGACAGAACAAAGCTCTAATCTTGGTAATAATAGAGATTTTAAGGTAGCTACCTTTGATTTAGCGCACAATAATCTCATTGATGTCTTACTAGTTATATTACATGATCTAATATACAAGCACGTACCATAGGCTTGCTCACTCGCGTCACTAAAGTCATATAACTGAATGTTTGTAAAATTTCAATAACAACGTTGCAGTTTGTAGCGATTTTATTTAAAAGGAATAAATTTTCCTAGTATTATAAACAATAAGAGTACAACGCCAATAACAAAAAGTGATCCAAATCAAGCTTGAACTTTTATAATCATTTTATAAATATTTTTGCTCGAACAATTATAGGGCCCACTAGACCCCAATTGATCAAAAAGCTTAAGGAATGCAAAAAATATGTTACTTTTTGTAATTAACTTGGCACGTTTGAAATCATTTACTGCGTAATTTAATTAGTCTGTTTTTTCATTTTACAATAGACCCAAGGTTTTTACTACATTATTGATACCAATACTAAGATGAGAATATGCAGCATTATTTTATAAACCGTCCAACAATCCAGGGTCATTATAGATACATTGTTGTAAATTCAGTTCTCCACGGCTCGTCAAGGCAACCAGTTTATCTCGCAATTTTTTATTATAGGAGAATGTGTGACTGCCCGTTAAAAGATCATTCGTATAAAAATCTTTTTTGAATACACGCGTTGCATTAGGAAACTGTATCATCTTATCATTAACTAATCGATGCAACATTCGCATGACTAAAAAAGAGACCGGTGCCGTGCCATACGTGACCGTCCGTAATTGATAAGTAGTAACGGGTTAATTTTTATTTTTACGCCATAATATATTTTGAAATTTATGGTGCTCCTTTTCTATATTTATGTGATCATACGTTCTCGTACGTACGATCTCTATATTAGCTACTAATACATATTTTTAAAGTTTAAATCGTAGAATAATACTTAACAAATAATCCTGTATTATCGGTCCAATACAAAGATTATCGATTAAGGAGATACCAGTCGACATATTTCCGCTGCGTCAAATACAACGCACAATTTTGTCGTTAAACTGTTTGCTTTAAGACAGTGTTGCGACAAATAACAATTATCATAATCAATATTTACTTCAAACATGTATTCTAAGGCCTTATAGTTGCATAAAATATTGGTGTATTGTTTTTTTAAATCCGTATTTTTCTCTAACGATCGTTCTAATAATAAAAAATCCTTCAACGCAGTACTATAAGAATTATCGAGATTGTCCTTTTTACTGTTAAATAGTAATTTTACTGCACATCTTGTCAAAATAGGATCAAGCGTTGCTGTTTCCACATAGTAATTCTCGCAAAACCTATCCACCGAGGACAAAAGCTTCATTAGGCTCTTCCTCTATCTCCCAGAATCATTTTTATCTCACGGTTCAAATATTCTAAACAAAAATTACGCGGTACCGTCGATGCAAAAAACTCATAAAATACTTCATCGGAAATAATCCAACCTAAGTGTGCTGTTGGTGCGTGTGTATCGCATCGTGTGATTTTAAGTGCATATGTTAAGCGGATAACAATTTATAAAATAATTTAGTCCCTAATAATCCGTCGATTTGATTTGTCAAACAAAATTCTGGATCAGCTAATATTATATTATCCGGTATGTTTGAATTTTTAAATTCAGTATTATTGTACATGCCTTTACTCTCACTCGTTATTTTAGCTTCATGATTTCAGAAGCTGCAACGCTTCTAATCGGTTTCTTATCTACTTGTTATTAGATTCTGGATAGAAACACTCCTTTATCACTATTTGGCTCAAAGGAACAATCTTGGGGTTCGTTATAAAAAAAAAGCAAGATGAATAGTTCGTTCAAGAATGTGTTGATGTAAGTTAGGTAAATAAAGTTTATATTTTTTAACGATAAATATGTTTGAGATTTATTCTTGCACAAATAGATATTTATAGGTAGATACAGTTTGCGTCTGAAATACAAAAATTTCAGCTTATACATGTTACGGTAGTCACCTCCAGTTCACACAGTTTTATTTCTCTTGAAAGTTACAATACATCTAATCTGCACAAGTTTCAACAAGTAGCCTAAGTAGATAAATAAAATATTAACATAATAAAACACAATAACGAATTTTATCTTTCGCCAAAAGTAACGTTGTGTGCAGCAACAATCATCCTCAAGAATTTTAATTGCATCTTTTAGAGATTGAAAATTCTGGCTTTAAGGTGGTTGATTTGGGATTGTGCTTTACCCTTCTAGTTTTTCTATATTAATAAACAATTCTTTCTTAATGTTACAAATCCGCTTCTTATAATAATACTCATGATTTTTATAAAAAGTTAACCAATCAGTTGAAATCAGCGGGTGTGCAATCTCAGAAATTCACATATTACCCTTGCTTTAAATTGCACTTCATTGAATAAAATTACTATCACTATAATATCAAACTCATTCATTTCTTGGAATACCTTTTCTAGAAAATCAATATAATCAATGTAATTATATTATATAAAATAAAATTTCATATGAAAAAAAAATGTAAAGAGAATACAGAAAAAATAAAAAATTAATATAAATTGCTGATTATTCTATCTTTCTAATTATTAATATAAAACTCTTTCTAATTATACTACCATGTAATTATAAAACCTAAATAAAATGTTAAATTAAAATTAAAAAATTAATAATTTAAAGAATTAATTTTTAATAAATTTTTTTTTAATTCGCTAAATATTGAGAAAGAAGTTCAAACAAAATAACGAAACTCAATAAAGTATTTAAGACCTTACTTATTCAAATTTATAACTAAATAAATTTGAATTACAACACAGAACTAGGCTAGCTTTCTAGCAACTCTAAAAAATATAATAAAATAAAAAAGAAAATTGAAACTCGAGATACTTTCATTTTGTACCACGCAACTCTTAGTTTTGAATATAGACTCAAAATTACTAGCCATCTATAGGCTGATAGGAGTACAGATTAGTAATAAACCTTATCCTGTACATTCGTACTGTTACTCTTAAACTCTTTAATTATCAAACACTTATAATACACAAATGCATATTTTCTACTATTCTTCTTTAAAATGAATCAAATATCAAATTTTTTTTAACATTTAACAATTTAATATCGTAAAAGTAATATAATATTATATTTGCCTTTTAATATTAAATCTTTTATTATTTATAATGTGGATTTTTAAAGTTAAAATATATTTTGTATCATCAATATAATGCATTCCATTCCAAGAATTCTTTTATGATTAACTCTATGTACATACATTATCATACATGGACACTAATTTTGTTAAAAATAGTTTACATATGTTTAAATTATTAAATGTAATAATGATAAATTAAAAGTATTCAAAAAAGAACCTACAAAATATTGTTTCACTGTTCTTGTATTTCAAAATGTTTGTTTGTTCTTTCGAGTGATTTTTGAACTCAAAAATAAAAATGTTTATTCCTCGGTCCAAATCTTAAGAGAGATGAATTAATCCTTGCTAATGAGAAAACCCCAAAAATTTTTGAGCATAGCATTGTTCCGTTGTTTCATCAAATTCGAATGCTGAATTACTACTAAGATTCACTTTGTGCAGTCATAATTAGTAAACCAAATTTTCTCTCATAAGCTTCTATTCTGCTATTGAAGATTGATGTCAGTGCCTCGGATAAAAATGGATTCGTGAACTTAATTTAAATTAATTTAAATTTAATTTAATCTAAAAAATGTTTTTAAAAGATAGTACAAAAAATAAGAGCAAACATAGTAATTTATGATTAAATAATATATTACAATTGTATGTGCTGTAACAAAGATTTCGCCACTTTATACTAGCGAAACCTCCATTTAAAAACAAACTTTTGCTCTGAATTATATATGTGTTCCACTACTATACGTGGAGTCACTCACTGTATCGTATTCTTATGTCCTTCGTAAGTAAAAGTTAACTGCTTTTATAATATACTCAACATTCTCTCAGATCAATTTCGTATGTACAAACATTTGAGATTTGCTTTAAAATAAATAAATTTAAGATAATAACGCAATGCAATAACAAGGAAACAAAAAACGATGACAAAGATTAATAAAAAAAATTCTTATTGCCCGTACTTCTTTTTTTTGTGAACCTATAAGACATAAATATTACTAACTAAATAACTCAGAATATTGAATAGATGCCATGAAAAAATAAAAATTAAATATAAATGAGCCTTAAGTCGACTCAACAAAAGTAAATTTTTTTTTTTATTTTGCTAGAGAATGAGCGACTCGGAGACTCAGTTGGAGTCCTCTGTGATGTTCTTTAACTTTTTCTTTTTTTTTCTTTTTCGACTAAAGTATTATTTTCAGGATAGTGCTAACTTGGTGCGATTAAACGCATATTCTGTACTAAAATATTACTACTCCTCATTTAATCGAGAAATATGCACTGTATAGAAGCAACCAAGACTATTCATCCGAATTTCGTTAGACATTATTTCGAGGCTCCGCTCGCAATCCTTTTTAATTGCTGACGTTGAGCTGCGACGATCTCAAACATCCATAGGATATTCAATCGCACACATGTAAAGTAAAATTTTGTAACAATTACAAAATTTTATCAAACAAATCTCATTATAATTATCTCTTACATGTTTTATTATTATTATACTTTATGATTATAATGGTAATTAATTACACGAGCAATATGCAATCGACCAACAGAATAAATTGAAAAATGTATCAAAAATACGGATAATAATAATAATAATAATAATAATAATAATAATAATAATAATAATAATAATAATAATAATAATAAGCTTTAATGTACTGCACAATTGGATAACTATTGCAAATCTCAAATGACACGACTCAAGCTTATACGTAAGACATAAAATGAGACACACGTGTAAAACTTCATTGGATAATTATATTTAATGACAAATAAATGGTTGTGTTCTTTCATAGACGACGGTAATGAATTTAAAAGTAAAATATTTTTATTATTACAAAATGTTAAAAATACTAAATAATATTTTGAGTATAACTTTAAGTTATTATAATAAAGTATCACTATAATATTTATGGGATACTACAGCAAACTGAAATTCGAATAATAAAAAAGACTTCTACAGTCGTTTTTTTATCAATCACTGTAATAATATATAAAAATTATTTTTCAATAATTGAGTTTAATAATTTTTAAAAATTAAAATGAATTATCTCTTATAATTAGCATTCTATTCATTTTATCTATTCTTATTTTTTTTACTTTAGTTGTCACTGTAATCTTTCAATTTGTAGTAGCCTTAACTAGGTCGTATTCGTAAAGATCAACTTATATCTTTTTACGGCGCCAATTACTTTAATGAAGGTTAAATAAATATATTTTATATAAATTAAAAAATTGTAATATAAATTAAAAAGTTAAAATAAAAATTGATCAAAAAATAAATAAAAGTATGAATTTAATTTAACTAAATTTAGTTTAAATATTAATTTGTTTTTAACTATTAGATTATAAAAACATAGGAACGTTGGTTGATATTATTTCCAAGGTTAAACAAATTAGAATGTTAAAAAATTTAATTCTCTCAGTCCATTGAAGCTCTTATTTTTGTATATTTTATATTTGTTAGCTAATTATTTTCCTTGTCTGATTTTATTCACTCAACATTGTAACTACTGTTACCGATGTTATCGACTTGCTTGTAAAACTCTTCTAACCTACGCATAGAAAAAATGCTTATAATATAATATTTATTATAAGTTAATATATAAATATCCGTTGTTTACATATTAACTTTATAGTTGTGTCACTGTTAAAATACTCTACACATCTTCATTATTTTTTTTTTTTTATTTTTTTAAATGTCTTTTAATTTTAATCATTTAACCTATCCAGTTTAAATACAAAATTTATAGATATAAATTTTAATTCAATTACTTACCTTCAAATAACCACGTGATCTGGATATAAATTATATAAAATTCTGTCAGATTCTAAATTTATTGCCTTCAGATTTTAAAATGCCTGACCGTATAAACTCATGCATAAAGCAAGCATTTCATTTTGTTTTTTTTTTTTCATTATATTCTTTACACCGTTGCAAGAATGAAATGAAAAGAGATATAGGGAAGGAAAAAAATGCAAGATAACTAATGAATGGGAAAAAGAGAACACGACCACATATGAGGGAAGTCAGAGAAAACGTTGCTCAAGTGGGGTAGCAGGTATGAGATCAGGA
This sequence comes from Eupristina koningsbergeri, assembly GCA_018907245.1. Taxonomy (NCBI): domain Eukaryota; kingdom Metazoa; phylum Arthropoda; class Insecta; order Hymenoptera; family Agaonidae; genus Eupristina; species Eupristina koningsbergeri. Next base: position 689,240 of record JACCHV010002776.1, read on the forward strand.
ATATTTGATTTCCTACCTGCGTCTCCCCTCCGTTATATTATATTTCATTTAATCATGGGATAATTTTTAAAAAAATATCCTACTCTGTCTTCCATACCAGAACACAAGAATGAAAGAATCTCAGAAATCCCTTGAGTCCGGTGATTTGAAAATTCAATAACTAATTGAAAATCCAGGAAGACATTTTCTATCGATCCTATTCCGATATATCGAAATATGCGATTTTTAAAATAAAATACAAATTATCTGTAATTTAATATATTATTTTTATAAATAAATCAATGACAATCATTTATGTGTACCATTCTTCAAATTCTCTTTACTGAAAAATATTTTTTTTTTCTATTTAAAATATATGTATTGTAAAAACTCTTATAAGTCTATACTTTTTCCAATATCATAAATTAAAGTTTTTTTCTTTTAACGCATTTATATTATAAATATTATAATAATAATTAAATTTGATAAGTGTTTCTTCCAATCATACTTATGCTTCACCTTCAACAACCCAGAGATTCTCTAGAAGCATATACTCCTTTTTATAAAAATAATTATTTTAGGAGCGTTTTCAATCATTATAATATACTTTCCGAAAACTTTAAACCAAATTGATTAATCCACTGCTGTAATTCTCAGAGGAATAGTAGGCCAAATAAGAGCTCTCGAATCAAGTAAAAAATTCCTACTAAGTAACTTTTTCTAATAAAAATTCTACTCAGTCCACCATGTTGAATTTAAAAAAGCCAGAGATACAAGTAAACATCAGGTAAATTATATTGATCAAGAATGACTCGAATGAAAAAATTATAAATAATGAAAAATACTCCAATTTATAGAATTTCTCACAACAGAATATTTAACTTAACTATTGAGTCTTTTGACATGAAATTAAATAATATTATTAACATTTAAAATTATCAAAAGTTAATTATCATTTTTGGTAATTTAGTAAAACAATCTGAATCTTCTATTATATGCGATTCATTTTGTATTCTTAATTATTAATGAAAAGAAATATTGATTATGATGAATAATATGATGAAGATGTAATAAAAATATGTGCAATTGAACTATTATATATTTATTTACATTATTTTATTTTATTTTATAATATTTTATTTCTGATGAATAAGTTCATCTATTTTAAAAAACTAATTATGATCTAATTACATTATTTATTTAAAATTCTTATTTTTATGTATCTTCAATTTTGATGTTTTTTATGAAAGTTATTATATAAGCCCAAAAGAGTGTTGTTTTTTTACTAATTAACCAGTGAATCTTTTGGAACATAAAAAATGTATGTATGTATTCTATTTCTGCTTTTTTACATTTGAAAATTTGAAAATTCAAGATAAAAATATTATTTTAAACTGAGATAAATGATAAACTATGAAGACAGAGGGGAAAATGTTGCAAACAACCCCAATGCAATCTCGAGTCGGGTTTTTTTTTCGCGTCCTTGGAACTCCAGTGCCGATATCCATGGGTTGTTCTCGATTGAGAACTCGTTTCTTCCCTGTGACCACATTCCCCAAGACCCATTTCATTACCGACTGATGTGTCGTGGTGTACTCGATTGGTCACAGTTTAACGGGAATTTATCTTACTCCCGTATTAAGTAATTTAAATCTCACAGGTGACTGAATAGCAAGCGATGATAGTTTCATCAATTTTTCTTCATAACATAATTTCCGCATAATAAATGAAATAGTATATAATAATATGACACAATCTGTAATTTCAGGAAAATGCGAAAAGCTTAAAGATAATCTCCTCGATCTAAGGAATACTAGTGCGACAGATCTGCACGATGTATAGGATGGTGCAGTTGAAGTCTTCCGAACTCATCTGAGAATGTAACATCTCAAGTTTTACGGCTGCGGGCAGCCATTATGGTATTTTGACATCATCTCGAGATTGCATAAATACTAGTTATGCGAACGTCAGCCCTATGATACACGTAATATAGAACCAGGAGTTTTAAGAAATAATATATACCTGATAATATTATCAGTTAAACAGTCCCGCTTGTATAGGTATGGAATTTTTATGTATTACAGGAAATCAGGTATAAAAGAAGATGGGTAGGGCCCCGAATCAACTACTGAAGACAGGAGATTTACTACTGAAACATAGGTTGGAACTTCATCCCCTATAAATCGAACGATAATATGTTTGAGGATGTAATGGAATGATTAAGAATTTAACGTAAATTAGTAGATCTTTGGACTCCTCATGGTTATGGAGTGTTCAGGTTTGATTTGCAGGTATACAACTGAATTGAATATTACTATTGAATATTACTGGTGGCCTCTGAGGGAAATAATAGTTTCAAAGGATCGAATATTACAGAAAATGTGGACGGATGTCAGAGTAGATAGTGGGACATGCATCAACATGTATATAGAAGAAAGAGCCAAGCAACTAACCCATAATAAACTGTCTGAGTCTCTTATCCAAACTGATGCGGATATTGTTTCTACACTAAGTACATTCAACTGGGAAGAAATGCATGTGATACAAAAGAACAAAGGTGTCAAAATACATACGGTAGTTATGTAAATCTGAAGATCTCTTGTATAAGAAAATAGGCTACACGGTTTACCACTTTTAACTTCATATACTGGGGAGCATGAGAATGAATAAATAGATTAGAACTTCATAAGGTCATCAAGAGATCCTCCTTCATTATATGTTATCTTTTGACTAGGAAGAATTTGATATTTATCAAAAGCGATTAATTATCAAGTCGGCCATTGGTGGCATCAAATATATATGATTTGAAACCAAATATTTATGATGTGTGAACAGCAATATAAAGCTTGATATTTAACTTCGAAGCGGACATATTCACAGGTGCTGATAGTTCGAGAGGCTGCTGAATAGGTTACCATCGAGTTAATGAACTTTGTTCAGGAACTTCAGAGAAAATGGATCTGATGAAATCAATTACCTACTTTTCTAAAATAAAATGATCTATAAGATAAACTTAAATAATAAAAATAGGATAGGTAGCGGAATTCAGATTAATTAATTTAAACTTAATTCCATTATACCAAACTTTATCAAATACTATTCATACATAAATTCAAGTAAGAATTCAAGAAGGAAAACCCTCTATTGATATTGTTTGTTATATTTTATGCGACACGACAGTGATGTGATTTATCGAAACCGAACAAAAAATCTGGGATTATAGTATAAAAATCTATAAAAACTGATTTACATTGAAACATTACAACGAAAAAATAATGCGCTAATAGATCTAGAGCTATCAAGAATTTTGTTGATTTTTCCAAGATAGGAATAAAAACTACTGTAACATATTTCTAGATAGAAGAAATACAGAAACAGCGAAGATAATAATATAATAATAAATAAAGACAATAATAAATTAAAAACGTTGGTAATAATGAGAATATATCTATGAGAATAAACTGTAAGAATGCGATTATTAACATTGTTGGTAGCGGACGACTAATGCAGAGTAAAATTTTTAATTATAGTGTTTATTTTTGGAGGTGGAGTATGAAATATTCCGAAAAAAATTAAGAGTAATTTTTTAAAGAGTTTTGAGTCTGAAAATAATTTTAGAATGAGATAAAATAGATCGGTGGGAGAAGCTTCACAATTTGATTTAATAATTTAATTATACCAATGTAACACAATAAGTAAAGATTTTCGGCTTGAAACCGTTACCACAGTTTTGAATACTTGGTTTGGGTTATTACGCAGCCTTTTCATAAATACCTAGAGTACCGTTATAATATCTTAAAAAAATATTTTTGAAATGGTTTTCTATCGAAATATGCAAAAATAATACCGATCTTTTGAAATATTAGCCTAGGTAAGCCCCTTAAAACATGATTCGATATAACTTATTAAATATAAATTTGAATGAATTTTATTTGCAATAATTGATACATTTATTTAAGAAATAATTAATGTGAACAAAACAATGAAACGATATTTCCAAATACCACTAATTTTAATGTATAATGCAATTGATGCGTTATATTTTAGATTTTAATTTAGCAATACACATTTGCTCATAATAAAAATACATTTAATATGAATAATTTGAAATAATTATTCACTTTAAAAAAATCATAACCCTATAATAAAGGCAATTATATAGAAAGTAGTAATCTTAAAATATCATTATGCATCATATGAATTTACATTATCCAAATTTAAATTTTTCAGGCCAATGAAAAGTGATGCAACATTAAAAGATACACAAAAAATGAATAATGACGAAATGTCTACCAAAGAGAATACAAGTAAATCCTACAATATTAACATCCTTTCTACTGTGTTATTTTATATTCTAAATAATTTTATACACATTCTATAATTTTTTTTTTTTTAATTAAGAAGACAGTTATTAATTAATTATAACCCATAAAAATGTTAATTTTAATACTTTCATTTAAAAAAAAAATTTATTATTTATTTATTTAATATAACTAATTTTATTATTCATAATTTTAATTACATTCAAATTTTATAATAATTACAAATTTTTTTTACAAAAAAAGTTGAGATATTTATATTATAAAATTAATAAATTTAATTAAAAAATTGATAACCTATGATTTTGATATTTAATGAGTATGAAATTCATCAAATTAATATTATAATTTATTTATAATAAATATAAATTAAACAATTCATTTACCATAAAAAATTATTATTCTTTTTTAAATATATTATTATTTATTAATATTGTAATAAATTTACGTACCAATATACTACGAAAATTTGTTAAAGATTAACATCATAATTATAATTTAATTAATCATTTATAATTGAAATGAATCTCCTTTGAAATAGGTATTAATTAATTTTTATACAAATTTAGTTTTAACAAAAATATTTTTTTTTTTTTAAATGAAATTCATTTTTTAAACACTATTATAGTTAATAAGATTTTTAATTTACATATAAAAAATAATTTTCAGAAATTTTTTTTAACGATATAAAACGTACGTGATTATAACGTAGAATTAAAATTTTCTGTGCCATTAAACTATGGCATCTAACAACTCGCCATTAACATTGCAATAAAGTTTTATGAACACTTTTTATTATATTTTAAAATGATCTAATAATTATTAAGTAACATTTATTTTTGTATCATTTAATTTGAAAAAAAGTATTATAAATCGAACACTAATAATATATTCTTAGCAAATGATAAATAAAGAACAAAATTACAGTAATATAGATCATATTAGTATTAAAAATAATGAGTAATTATATAAAGTTAAAATAACTGGGATGTAATATTTTGATTGAAGAAATCATTGAATTAATTATAAATGTGTAAAAAGAAACATTTGTATCTACTGTATATACTATTAATCCAAGAAATAAAGCAATTTTTAGGTCATGAAAAAAAGCAGCTAGTGATGCATATCAAAATTTATAACAAAATCAGTAGATTCTTATTTTTTAAAATGCCACTCATGATATTCGGGGTTTCTTTTTTTATTCACAATTTTAATGAAAAAATGCATTTTTTTAGGTTTTTTGTTAAAAAATGAAATGTCTTAATTTTATTATTATAGTAGAATTCATGGACATATTGTAGCTAATAAAATTGTGAATAAAATTCATTTTTTCATAAACCCATCGAAAAATTAGAAGCTGAGAAATTTTCCAAAAATCGGAAAATTTTTAAATTAAATATAAAATCTGTAATATTTTTATTTTTAATATTTAGAACTTACTTCCATCAGCAGATAAGCAGTCAACAAGTTTATGCTGCGAGACACCGCCCCGGTTCAGTGTGAGCAACGTTTCCGAGGCCCAGCTTGAGGGCCGTATCTTCAGCGAGAGTGTTCGCAGACTCTGGTGCACGGGACCCCAAGCTGGGCAACCCTGTCCAGCACAAAGCATCAAACAGTGCAAACTTTATCAGGAGTTGGGATTTCTGAAGCCCCAATTCCAGCATGATGTCCATCAGATCCAATGCAGCTTCCAAAACGACCGTCTCAAAATTCCGTAAATATTCTTTACTTATTATTTGAAAGTTTCTCCTTGACTCTTTTAGGTTGGGATCAGTGAGAGCTAAAAATTAAAATTTAATTCGTGAATGAGGCTGTACTTATATTATATTAAATTACCCTGAGGATTCTAAACGAAAGTACGGATTTTGCAAACACACATATTTTTTTCTAACTAAGCCTTATTGCAATGTCTCCTTATTCGCAATATAGTACGCAAAAAAATAAGATTAAGGCTTTCACTCTGTCCATAACTCTTAAGAGCCAATTATGAAAAATAATATTTATTCTACTTATCGAGTGAAAGTTATGCTATGAGCAAATAACTACTTAGGTTTTATGCATTAGTTACTTTGAAGGTAAAAATTCAACCAATTTTGTGTGTTTTATTTAATAATGAATGCATGAAACACCAGAAACAGTAATAATTGCGATAATAATTTTTAATTAAGTAAAGCTGATTTTTCCAATGGTATCAAGTAGTTAATACAAGTACGAAGACAAACGTTTATTATTACGCGATCTCATACTATAAGTCTATAAGTTCAAAATATATTATGCATAATATGATTACCTTATATAATAAGTAAGAGTAACACAATTTACATTAGCTTTTCAAAATTCATATATTATTAATTACTGATTATTATAATTAAGCATAATAGTCCATTAATGGTTTTTTAAAGATGAATTAAAAAACTTTTTAAATTAATTTAAAAACTAACAATTAATAAATTAAATACTAATTCTATTTAAAAAATTCAATTAAACATTTGTATTAAGTTCTCATTTCAATGTTGTAACAAAATACTGTTATTATTAATGAAAGGAATACATTAAAATCTTGAGAAATCAAGCAAAAAACATACATATGTATTTTATAAAAAATCAGAAATGAAATTCAATAATTAATTTTTAATATATTTCACATGATCAATAATGTAAATAGAAAATTAAAAAAACATACTACTAAAATATTTATAAATTTCCCTGTACAAGTTTTAATTATTTAGAATAGTTATTTGTATAAAATATATTAAATAAAACATATAAATTATTTATTAAATAAATATAAAATAATACAAATCATTATAAGTTTTCAGCACGAACAAGAAATATATAAAACTTTTATTGATAAATTTCCAATTTTACAATTGATATTTAATTGTCACATGCTATTTATATTGTATTATATATATTAATTCTATTATATATTTTACTCACGATTTATATTATTTATATTAATGAATTATTATTGGATTTAACAATATCAGCATAAATAATAATAATAATCCGATTTTTTTTTAATTGAGACTAAATAATAAATATTTTATTGTTAATTATGAAAATGAAAATAAATTTTAATTTATTATTAAAAAAATCTTTGGTGTAAAAACTTGAAGCATAATAAAAGTTTTAATAAAAATACAAGTATTTAAATTAAAATTGTAAATGTTATGCTTTTGAGCGTCAATTAAAAACAAAAGCGAAACATTTTAGAGAAAATATTTCAAGAAAACCACAAGAGGGTAAAATATCACACTAAAAGTATGCTATTAAAATTTAACATCATTCTTATAACTTAAAAAATTTCTTACTCATTCTTAGTATCAAATTTGACTAGATTTTTTACGTATTTTTAATAAACTAAGATAAAAATTTACTATTTTAAAGAAAAAGTAGGATTAAAATTCTATAAACGCAGCTCTACGAACTTATAAGAATTAATAAAAATATAAATCAATTAAAATTATTGTAAGACTTGAATTTTACCAATTATAATACAGTAAATTCACTGATTAATTTTTGCAAAGCAATTACAATAAATTTTCAGTGAATTTGCTGTACTACACAATGAATATATTAAAATTTCATTACATTACTAATATATCATTTAAAAATAGTGAACCCTTACACATTAAATATAAATTATATAATTTACGTATGTATATATTAATGTAATTATTTACATATATGCGTAGACAGTTTCATGCATATTATTTTGGTATTAATGTAGTCTCATTCTATAAATTTAGATTTAATAATAAATCCATGAAATTATATTTAAAGGCAAATAAAAATGTTTAATCAAATATATCTTTTACTGATAAATCTGGTAATAAATCTGATAATAGATTATTCATAAATAAGTAAAGATAGCCTACAAGAAAGATTAAATCCAAGTAAATTATTATAAAAGTAGAATTTAACTTATTTATTGGATATTTTATTTTGTATGTAGTTTAAAAATTATAATGTTTATCAACTATAAATTACGATTAAATTAATTGTATTCTTTATAAAATAATTATAAATAATTCTAATTATAAAATTTATGAAAATCCTAATTCATTCTTTAAAAAATATATTAAAATTAAAATTACCGAAGAAGAATGTTTGTATGTACATAAAATATAGCTACAAATTATTATAATTTAAGGATATAATTTATCATATTATATTGCAACCTTAAGTATTGTCATGTATGTAATAAAATAATTATTATGAATGCCAGCAATCACCTATGCGACAAAATTCAAAATCATTGTTATTAGCGTATATTATAGTAAGCATATACGTGACAAAGTCCGAAATGGAGGAAAAGGTAGTACTTGCGTCGGCAAAGGAAATTAAGGCATTCGGGAATTGATGAGTCGGATTGATAAAAAAAAAAAATATCGAGTGATTCGAAGTAAGCAACGAGTAAGAGGAAGCTCGCGAGTATTAGAACTCTCGAAGCCGTCATTTCATGAAAATTCCGTGCCGAAGTTGATAATGAATGTGCGAGGGGTCAATTGAACGACAATGGCGAAAATAGCTGATAAAGCGCTAATGAAGCGTCTGGAGAAGAAGAAGAAGAAGAAGAAGAAGAAGAAGAAGAAGAAGAAGAAGAAGGGACCATGGAGGGAGGAGTCGCAGATTTAGCGATTCTCCATTCGATGATGCAAGTAATGAGTGATTGAGATTGAAAAAAAAACGTACGGGCACTGCGTTTCCGAGTCTTGAGCGAGTTAATATCTCGAGGATGTTCCGGTTCGAGCCTCTGTTTGAAAGAAGCGCAAACAATAGAAATGGGACTTTGACATTTTTTTTGGTACAATGAACGAACGATTTACTTTATACGCGACCGCATTTAGAGCCAGGGCTTACTCAATCGATTATATTACACTTAAGCACTTTTTTCACTCTCTTTTGTTAATTTTTTATTAGAATAAATAATATTCTGTCCTCTCAACTATCGTTGTTATATTTGTTTTATTTACCGAACCTTAAGAGGGTCGAATCGCTTTGACCGCTTTGACTAGGGCAGAAGTGAGCCTGGCATAAATTACATCATCACGGATCGACAATTGAAATATATTTTTTTATATCGCGATAAATTAAATGCGCAACAGTATCTTATGAAATGACACTTACATTAAAAAAAATAATTTTCTTAGTTAAAAGTATATTTTTATATTGGCATAAAAAAAATTACATGTATTTTATCATACAAATGAATTTGTTTTTAAATATCCTGAATTATTCATAGAATTATGAATGCAAATTTGTTGGTTTCACAAATTATAAAAATTTTTATCTTTTCTCTTAGATGCAAAAGATAAAAAAATTTTTCATTAAGAACTTATAAGGAGTATAAAAATTGTTATAAATTTATACAAAATTACAAAATATTTATTCAATATATTTTAATTTAATTGGAAAAAATAATTTACAAAACCAATTAAAAATTACCAAAATAACTAATAGACGTCTCTCGATTTAATATCCTATCTTCAAATTTATTTTTTAGAACTAAATAAATATTTTAAACACGCCTATTTTTTTTAATGATCCTATTTTGCAGTAATATTAATTTAAAATTTATTGTTAATAAACAATTTTATTACAAAAAAAATTAAATAATATACGAACAAATTTAAACAAAATATACCGAAAAAATCGCATTTGTTGATTTAAAAAAATTTTTACAAAATATGTTTTTTAGTTCATTTTATACAAAAATATTTTTATAAAATTACAAATGTTTTAAACACTAAATTCATTCATTTGAATTCATTTTAGAGCACTTTTTATTATCATAAAGTCATTGATTATTCAGACTCTACATGTGTAAATAACACTACAAACAAGCAATTATATATTAAAATATATGATATAGCAAAAAATTTAACAAGTAGGCACAATAAGAATATAATAGTTTATTTGGGTGCTAAGAATATCCAAATATTGCTAGTCAAATTAACATCTTTTCATTTTACGCCTTTCGTACCCAAATTTCATATTAAACAGGACTTTCAGGATAATTTTCGATATATGATTTTCATTAATAAAAAATACATTCACACAATATTAAATTTTCTTTATACATAAGAAAGTATAGAAAAGAAAATGTTTAAAATTCAAAATCGGACGTTTTATCAAGCATGAAAACTAGGTTGTCGAAATGAGTTTAGAATACGGATATTACTTTTCACAGATCAATATTATTTTAATTTTAATATTTGAAAGTTTTGTTTAAATTTTTATTTTTTTAGAATAATTTATAAAAATCTAATTTTAAATAATTTAAAAATGTATAATATTAAAATTTTAAATTAATACATGCTTAGTATTGAGTTAATAATGTACCATAAATTATGAGTATAATTGAGACTTTTTTTTTCATAATTATGAATTGAATATAAAGATTGCAAATAATTGAGAAATTTATAAATTAAAAAGTAATCTATATATATGTTCATTTTTCTTGATGTGAAATAATATACTATTGTAAGTAATAAAATTATTGAATTAAAATAGAATATTCCAAAGTAAATTTATTTTTTTATTTTCACTATTAAATTTTTTTCATTTTCATAACTTATTTATAAAGTATTTTATTAAAATCTATCTCTATGTTTTTCTTACTTAAAAAAAAATTTTTTATTTACGATTGTGTACAACAAAATATAGAATCTATTTTATAACATAGTTTTAAATATTTTTTAATAAATCCCTTCCTCAAAATAAAAGTTGTACTACGTAATTTTACAACATTTTTCGAAAAAACTTTTACTTAATTAAATACAATATTAAAAATTGTTTACGTAACGCTTCCACGATATATGTATATATAAAAATAAGAAAATAAATAATTTATATTTTTTTAGTTCATGTTATTTTTCTTTTTTTTTTCTTTTTTTTTTACTAAATACATTTTTTAATACTCTAATTTAACGTTTTATTGTAGTAAATATCTATTCAAATATATGAAATTTTAAGAATATTTTTATAATATTAAAATATAAATTTATGAATAGAAAATCTAATTATGATGTAATAAAAACTCTTTTTCTACAATAATTATTATATTAAAATCAAAACATAAAATGATTCAATTTATACATAGTTTTCTATTCTTATACTATATAGATCACCAAAGTAATAAAATTATTAAAAAATATAAAAAAAATGTTCCTTACTTTTAATCTAGTAATTTTCAATTTATTTCATATAATTCTTCGTAACACCACAAATAAAATTAGTTTGTGTGCTAAATAAAAATTAAAAATATTATTTTATATTCCAATTATGTACGTAGATATATATCAATAATATTAAAACAACAAATGTATATTATATTAATTTTGTAAAAGAAATAAAAAAAGCTAGAAATATTGCTTAAAGATAAATTTTTAATTACAAAATTTTTATTAAATATAATCCTAATTTTAATGTTAGTTATTGTTAATTATAAATAAATTTGATCAAATTTAAATACATGAAAATGATTTTCAATTCAAGTTTTTTTTTTTTTTAATTTAAATAGAAATGGGTTAAACTTGAAATATAATATTTTAAATTATTAGAAAAGGTTTCATAAAATTAGAATAGATTTTTTAGAATATTTAATTAATTTGTTAATTTAAATTATATAAAATATTTACTAAATTCAATAGTATGTGAAATTCATAATTTTTATTTTAAGAATTTATTAATAATTATTCTAAGTACAATAGATAAATATATTTGTTTTAATGTACATATAATAAATAATATCATTTTACTTTACATTCATTTATATTTATAAATTAATGTAAATATTGGAATTTGTAGCACTATTCATTGTATTTAATACTCACAGATACTTTTATAATATATGCATTAAAGTGTATATTTTAATCATGCATTTTCATTGTATAGTGGAGTAAACGATAGAAATAGTACTAAAAGAGATTATAGACCAAACAAACTATTTACCGGCTGATTTTTTATAAAAAATTTTAACTAAAAAATTCATTCTTAAGTTTTTAATTTTAAATAAAAAGTTGTAATTTTAAAAATATAGTAAGAATAAACAAATTGCAAATAATAAATGTACAAAAAAAAATTCATTTTTATATAAATTGATTAAAATTTGTTAAAATACAAGAAAATTTAATATTGATTAAAAAATTTTAACTTTGTAATTTTTTATTCTTTTAAAATTTAATTTATGAAAAAATACGTAATATATAAGTATTTTAAATGTATAATTTTTCATATCTATGGAATTATTAGTTTTAGCACAATTCAATTATTAATATTAAACAAAAATTTTATATATTTATTCTTGTAGTCCGAGAAATAGTACACTTTTTATGCCTTAAAAAAAAGCAACTACTGATGCATATCAAAATTTATAACAAAATCAGTAGATTCTTATTTTCTAAAATGCCACTCACGATATTCGGGGTTTCTTTTTTTATTCACAATTTTAATGAAAAAATGCATTTTTTTAGGTTTTTTGTTAAAAAATGAAATGTCTTAATTTTAACACAATAGAATTAACAAGCGATTTGTAGCTAATGAAATTGTAAATAAAATTCATTTTTTCATAAACCAATCGAAAAATTAGAAGCTGAGAAATTTACGAAAAATCGAAAAATTATTAAACTAATTAAAAAATTTGTAACATTTTTATTTTTAATATTTAGAACTCTGGTGTTACGGTGACAGCCGAATCAAAAGAATTCTTTTAAAAATTTTATATTATACAAAATTATACAAATATTATACAAAAACGAATTTATAATAATTAATAATTGTAATCATTATATTTATCCTAAGCTTGAAAAAAAAATTATATAACAAAAAATATATATTTTTATTATTTATATATGAATATAATAATTAATTATAATTAATATCAAATTAATACAAATGATAAAACTTATAATTAATAAAAATCATGAAATACAAATAAAAAAAAATTTTAATGAAACACAAGTAATTATATTATAATTTGATTAAATACGATGATTATAATCATTATTATAAATGGGAAAACGTATGCGATTACAAATTATAGGACTCATAATAAACATAAAAATAATGAATTGAAAGGAATACTAAAGTAATAATATCTATTATAGAAAGAAAACGAAACTGAAAGGTACAATGCTATTTTCTTTCTCTCTCATACTAATTTGGGAAAATTCTAGACACTGAAAAGTGTAACAGGCCAAAAAAGTCGAACATTGACCCGCGAAAGGTACCCTCATAAACTATATAGAAGAAAGGGAAGTATACAACTCTATATAATAAAAATTGAAAGAAAGGTCAATAAGGAAACTCCTGAATAGTCAAACTCAGACAAAGAAAATTAGAAATAAAGAAAGACAAGTATGATAGAAAAGCGATAAAAATAAAAAAAAACCCTTTTAAAACAATTCCCTAGTTCTAACACACATTGCACATAGTTGAAAAGGTAGAAAATTAATACCAACAACGATGTGGATGCATTTTTACTTAAAATAATAAATAAACATTATTTATATTAACAAAAACTTTTACACCTACTCCAAAATCAATAAAGGGATCCATCCCACTTATCAGCATATTTAAAATAAGTTTCAAATACAGGAAAATCATTAAATTAATCAAATCAACGCACATCTTTTTTTATATAAATTCATAAATTTATAATAATAAACATATAAAACAGGCGAAATAAAATTGCAAAATTTTTGCATTTGAATTTTCCGATTTTTGGAAAATTTCTCAGCTTCTAATTTTTCGATGGGTTTATGAAAAAATGAATTTTATTCACAATTTTATTAGCTACAATATGTCCATGAATTCTACTATAATAATAAAATTAAGACATTTCATTTTTTAACAAAAAACCTAAAAAAATGCATTTTTTCATTAAAATTGTGAATAAAAAAAGAAACCCCGAATATCATGAGTGGCATTTTAAAAAATAAGAATCTACTGATTTTGTTATAAATTTTGATATGCATCACTAGCTGCTTTTTTTCATGACCTAAAAATTGCTTTATTTCTTGGATTAATAGTATATACAGTAGATACAAATGTTTCTTTTTACACATTTATAATTAATTCAATGATTTCTTCAATCAAAATATTACATCCCAGTTATTTTAACTTTATATAATTACTCATTATTTTTAATACTAATATGATCTATATTACTGTAATTTTGTTCTTTATTTATCATTTGCTAAGAATATATTATTAGTGTTCGATTTATAATACTTTTTTTCAAATTAAATGATACAAAAATAAATGTTACTTAATAATTATTAGATCATTTTAAAATATAATAAAAAGTGTTCATAAAACTTTATTGCAATGTTAATGGCGAGTTGTTAGATGCCATAGTTTAATGGCACAGAAAATTTTAATTCTACGTTATAATCACGTACGTTTTATATCGTTAAAAAAAATTTCTGAAAATTATTTTTTATATGTAAATTAAAAATCTTATTAACTATAATAGTGTTTAAAAAATGAATTTCATTTAAAAAAAAAAAAATATTTTTGTTAAAACTAAATTTGTATAAAAATTAATTAATACCTATTTCAAAGGAGATTCATTTCAATTATAAATGATTAATTAAATTATAATTATGATGTTAATCTTTAACAAATTTTCGTAGTATATTGGTACGTAAATTTATTACAATATTAATAAATAATAATATATTTAAAAAAGAATAATAATTTTTTATGGTAAATGAATTGTTTAATTTATATTTATTATAAATAAATTATAATATTAATTTGATGAATTTCATACTCATTAAATATCAAAATCATAGGTTATCAATTTTTTAATTAAATTTATTAATTTTATAATATAAATATCTCAACTTTTTTTGTAAAAAAAATTTGTAATTATTATAAAATTTGAATGTAATTAAAATTATGAATAATAAAATTAGTTATATTAAATAAATAAATAATAAATTTTTTTTTTAAATGAAAGTATTAAAATTAACATTTTTATGGGTTATAATTAATTAATAACTGTCTTCTTAATTAAAAAAAAAAAAATTATAGAATGTGTATAAAATTATTTAGAATATAAAATAACACAGTAGAAAGGATGTTAATATTGTAGGATTTACTTGTATTCTCTTTGGTAGACATTTCGTCATTATTCATTTTTTGTGTATCTTTTAATGTTGCATCACTTTTCATTGGCCTGAAAAATTTAAATTTGGATAATGTAAATTCATATGATGCATAATGATATTTTAAGATTACTACTTTCTATATAATTGCCTTTATTATAGGGTTATGATTTTTTTAAAGTGAATAATTATTTCAAATTATTCATATTAAATGTATTTTTATTATGAGCAAATGTGTATTGCTAAATTAAAATCTAAAATATAACGCATCAATTGCATTATACATTAAAATTAGTGGTATTTGGAAATATCGTTTCATTGTTTTGTTCACATTAATTATTTCTTAAATAAATGTATCAATTATTGCAAATAAAATTCATTCAAATTTATATTTAATAAGTTATATCGAATCATGTTTTAAGGGGCTTACCTAGGCTAATATTTCAAAAGATCGGTATTATTTTTGCATATTTCGATAGAAAACCATTTCAAAAATATTTTTTTAAGATATTATAACGGTACTCTAGGTATTTATGAAAAGGCTGCGTAATAACCCAAACCAAGTATTCAAAACTGTGGTAACGGTTTCAAGCCGAAAATCTTTACTTATTGTGTTACATTGGTATAATTAAATTATTAAATCAAATTGTGAAGCTTCTCCCACCGATCTATTTTATCTCATTCTAAAATTATTTTCAGACTCAAAACTCTTTAAAAAATTACTCTTAATTTTTTTCGGAATATTTCATACTCCACCTCCAAAAATAAACACTATAATTAAAAATTTTACTCTGCATTAGTCGTCCGCTACCAACAATGTTAATAATCGCATTCTTACTTCTAAATTTTCAATCAATTTATGAGAGCATGGATTTTCTTTGTAATTTTTTTGCTTTGATTGTTACAAGGATACTACAATGTTAAAGTGAATACATTTTTTTTCGATATAATGGTTTATACAAAATAGCAAATAAATAATAGAAAATAATAAAATAAGGAACATCAGATTTGGTTGTGATTTATCTTGTATTTTTCCTATATCTCAATCTAAGTAGTGTTGTATGGCTTGGTCTAATTAAAGGAATACTTTTAAAAATTCCATTTTCATATTCTTGTTAATAAAATTACGATAATAAATTAAAAGGTAATAATTTTATATATACACGATATTATTGATTTCATATTTACATGTAATATTAATAATCATTATGCAATTACAATTTAGAATCTATTAAAAAAAAAATTGTAATTATTAGAGCTGTGGCTATAAAATCAATTGATAATATTTTGTGTATAAGATTTTTGGAAATAAAATAAAATAAAAATATATTTGTATTTTAAGTATTGCAATATAATAAGTTATAGAGAAAATTATTTAAATTTTTCACAAATTTTTTGTACTAATAAATTATTAAATTATAAATTTACCTTTTACTAATTTTAGATTATTGTATAGAAACCTCTAATTCACAATAATTAAATTATTATATTGTGTATAAAATATTATATTGAAGAGATTAATAATACAAACAGGGGAAAAAATTATTTCATAAACCTATACTTATACATAAATATTCTTTATATTTTTTTAAACATAAATTCATCAGCGCATTATTCTTTGAATATATTTTATTCAGAATTTCCTATTTATTTTTTGATAATTTCAAGTAAATAATTTATGCTTATGCAGAAGTATGCAGTATTATTCTTGTTTATTCTGTTCATAAAGAACTTTAAATACATTCTAATCAAATTGTTCGTTTAATTTGCGAACAACAATAACATGTTTACTTCCCTATCTCGTGACACAAGGGTAAGGTGTCATAAAATAAACAGTCACCACTTTTTCTTTAAACAACAAGAAATATATCATTAACAATGATATAACTCAATAAAATTATTCAACCAGAAGAGAGATGGTAACGAGTAAAATCATGCGCTACGCTTACGATAAAGCGGATCTACTATAATCGTGTTACTCGGACTACAAGTAAAGAGCTTCTGTCGTTAGAAGCTTTTCGAAACAAAAGGCTAGCCCTGGAATGTTTTAAAAGGAATTTAGGGGGAGAGAACACAAACACCCTTAAAGTATTAGTTTTTAAAGAGAAAATTAGTCTTGGGTGCAAGCAAAAGTCACGAAGATAAACAAAGATAGAGTGATTTCCTTCTTCAATTCGAATATTCCAGAGGTCTAATGAAAATAAGCGTGGAAATACGCATATTTCTGTACAGTGAACAAAACAAAAATACACATAAATAACACTGAACAGAAATATAATTATCTTTTTTTTTAATGATAAAATTTGATTTAATAAATAATTAAATTTTTATGGATAAGTTCAATAATTACATTAATTTTTTTGCAAATATAACTTTTTATTATTTTTAATTACTTATTAATTTTATTGTAAAAGTTTATTCTTACAATGCCAAATGAAAACAAAAAAATATTGTTTTAACAAATATTTTTATATAATACAAATCACTTAAAACACATATGTATTCTGTTTTTAAGAACACTTTTATAATTTGACATAATCTATATAATGCAAATATTTTTCTTTTAAAAAACGCTTGAAACTATTTAGAATTATAAAATAAATTAAAAATACATACTTACAAAAAAAAACAAAAATCTATGTTGCGACTAGTAAAAAGTTGCACGGCATACGCATATTTAAAACATTTTTATTTTTTACCTTAAAAAATAATATTCTTAAAAACCGGATATTAAATTTACGTATTCAAAAATATATACTTGAAATATATCTAATTCTAATGAATTTTAATTACAAATGCATTTATGTACACACATGTATATAAATATTTTTTTTATTCTTTCAATCATATTTAAAAATGTTAAATAAATATTAGGATATTATTTCATAAATTTGAATGAATAGTAATAATTTAAAAAACTTAATTATTTTATAAGAAAACGTAGATAGTTTGATTTTTATTTCTTCTTAATTTAATCCTTTTGTATCCAAAACTTATAAAACCATATTCCTGTGGTTAACAACCCAGAAAGCATTTACAGTGAAATTTAATTATTAAAAAAGATTTATAATTACATCAAATAGAAAAATAGAATTTATCCTTAATGTTAATGTTTAATTATATTTATGTTATATAAAAGAATGTAAAAATGATCTTGGTTCAAAGAATGTTACAATCTCAAAATTTTGATTAGCATTATTATAATTTATATTTAAATCATAGAATTTAACACACTAAAATATATAGATAAAATATACTTCAATTTTTTTAAACTTTTCCAAATTGTTTTTTTGCAAAAAAAAATTAAAATTTAATTTAATCATTTTCATCCAAATTATAACAAGTATACGTAATTTATGTTGATTTATATTATACTTAAAAATAAATAAACAAAGTTTTTATTAATGTGACTTACCTAAATTTATAATTTATAATTTATAATTCCTTTTTCTTTAGTACATGAAAAGTGCATGTTTATTTAACTTTATATATTCTAAGTTTTGTTTTAATTTTTTTCATAAATTAATAATTAGCTTGTAAATTCAAAAAAATTTATGTTGAAATTTAAAATTATAAATTAATTTATAATTATTTTCATTATTGACTAAAATTCATTGGAAGAATTGCATTTTATTTAAATAAAAAATTTAGTTTCAATAACAGCAATTTAATAATAATATTATCATTTCTTTAAGTTGAGTTAATCGTGTTGGTTTCAATGCCGTATATAAAGATATAAAAATTGGATATCATATTAAATTCAATTTAAATTTAAAAATTTTTAAATGTAATTTTAATTTAATCGTAGTGTATCGAAGAAATTAATAGAATTACGAATATGAAGTCTTTTAAAAATGAATCTTTGTAACTTATCACTTTCATATTATGCATAGCATAAATGCCAATAATATCTTTTTTTATAAAATAAAATGTGAATCAGTCAAAATGTGTCGATGCAGATAATTGGTGAGGTAAAAATTCAAAAAATGGATATTGTAATGATAACAAAGTGCCAATGACAATGATATTGAAAACCTGAATTTGCATGTTACATCAAAAAAATTTTCCGTTGATCACATGTACGAAAAAGGAGTCGGTGTCAGTACTCTTACTTGCAAACCATAAATATGGTCCAGAGACCGCTGCCGCCACTTTGTGTCGACGTGCCCGAGTTCTTCCCCAAGAAACCCGAGAGTTGGCTCATGGAGGATCAAACGAAGCCGCTCCAGTTTTATCCCCTCAGCTTCGATAATCCTTATCAGGACAAACTCCTCCCGTACAAGGGACGTATTGCCAACAGGAAAACCGTCACCGTTTACCAAGTAAAATCTAAACTTTCTGAAACAAGGGACGCGCTCATTTCTTATCTAAGTTGGAATTGTGACTTCATTATAAAAAAACATTGAGCTTTGTCCTAAAATATAAGTCTCAATTTAAAAGTGTCGTTTTCTAGTCAAATACGACTTGCATGTCTGTCTATCCATATTCATTTATGAAACTCTCAGCCTGAACTTTTACTTATTTGGTCAATATTATTTTTTTGATAGATCAATCTTTATTAGTTGCCATAATAAATAAATAAAAACCTGCAAATTAAAATAAATGAAACCTTTAATAGCGATTTTTACTTATTTAATTTCATTATTGATTTCTTACATGTGTATTTATTTATATACAAAAAATATTTTCAACGCTTAATCTACTTTGCATCACTAAAACTTCTCATTGCTTGACCAATATGAAAAGTAAATTTTAGTTTTTTTTTTTAATTTTAATGCACTATTCTTCTATTTATTGTTTTAGATATACATGATTACTTTGTGCAAAGAAATATATATTGTAAATATTGATTTAGATAATTTAAATAAAAATTACAAAATATTAGATACATCTTAATTTTTATAATAATATTCTAAAGTTCTCACGTTTAAATAAATACATATTTTAATTACTACTAAAGTTATAATATATTATTCAACAAAAGATTTAACATTTATTAAAAAACGATAAAGTACTTAAATAATAAGTTTATTATATTAGAATATTAAATATAACCAAATTGTTATTTGTAAATATTTTCAAAAAATTTCTAAGTGATTTTATGTTAAAGCTTAATTTAATTTTATCAAATTTTTACCGAAACTCAATAGAACGTAGAATAAATAATCAACTAGTTCATTAAAAACTTGATACAATACAAAAAATATCATAAAACTGACCAAAAATTAGATAAAATTTTAGATACAAATTGACTGAAGTTTAGTAATGAAGAAACTAATTTCAGTATAAAATCTTGATAAAACTAACTTAACTTCATTGAGTAGAAATACTCTATTTCGAAATCGACATTATGATCTTTTTACAATTGATATTCGATACATATATATAATGAAATAGATAAAAAATAAAAAATAAAGATAAATAAATTTTATTGGAAAACATTTAATTTATTTTTTAAAATTATTTTGTTTATTATTTACATTTATTTAGTCTTTGTGTAATAAACGATATAACGAAAAATTTATAACATTTATTATGTTCATATATTCAGTTTTATGATTTTTAATCTTTTTTATCCACATTTATCTCTTGTAACTATAATGAAAATAACAATCTTTTTTATTATAATTAAAGATTAAAATTAAAAAATTATCAAATAATGGACTTTTTTGATAATTTTTTATTATTGATGTTATAATATTATCATAAAAAAATTAATTTATTTTATTTTATTTATAATTAATAACTACTTTAATACTTTTTATTTTATCATTTTTAATAATTTTATTATTTTTAATTATAGATATATTCTTTACAAATAAATTATAGTATAAAAAAAAAAATTCAATGAATAAATGATGAAGAATCAAAATAAACTATTGTATAATAAAAAATTATCTTTAAAACTATTGTCTTAAAATCGAAATTTTTAGATATATATTGACCAATTTTTATAAATAAAAGTAAACTAAATTCTTAACCTAAACAAGAAGTTTCATTCAGTATGATAAACTAATTCCAAGTATAAACGTGAATTTAATGTAGTAAAAATGAATACAGTATTTTAATAAAGTTATGCAGCTTTTATTTGATTTAATTAAATTGTAAACATGAAATTTATTAATTTACGAAAAAAATAAATCCTTTTTTTATTCGAATTCATCATTATAAACATAATAGTTAATCCAAAACTATTATTTAATATAATATTAATACATTTATTATAATTAGAAATTTTTTCCTCTTATTTTATAATCATGTGTATTAAAAATTAATATTTTTAACATTACAATCAATTAAAAATATTAAATAATAAAATATATAAAAAAATATTTCTTCATAAAAACAAATAATAATTATATGAAAATATTAAATTAAATCACAAAAAAAATTTCTACGTTATATGATTTAAATTAATTAAATGATTTAAATTAGAATTAAAAAATCAATTGACTATAATAAGAAATAAATGAAAAAAAATTTTTTTTAAATGTATTTACGTGAAAAAAATTACAATATCACAATTAAAATTATAAATATAATAAATAATTTATTGCAAGATCAATGCTAAAAATAAAATTATAATTTTTTCGTGTGAATAATTTAATTAGCCACATTTTATTACCCGCTTATAAAGTGGAACTTTATATTATATATTAGAGATATGAATAAAAAGTTCTAAAAATTTACATTCAAAAATTTAATTTGATTACTTTCTTACATGATAAATTATTGATTTTAAAAGAAAATATGATATTATTCATACAATAACATTTTATAATATAACAAAATTATTTTAGTTGTAAAATGTTTTTCGATGAAATATTCATAATTATACATTTAACATAAATTATAATTAAAATATTTTCTTATACTTAATTATTATAGCAATAAAATATGTATAATATAATATTTATAATTTCAAAAAGTGAAATTAACTTATAATTTATTAACAAAATAGTTTTTTTATTATGATTTAAATTATGATTTGAAAAAGTTAATTTTTACTTATAAAATTTCTATAAATCTCCAAAAAAGACTTTTCTTTACTATTTCTTCAATATTTAATTCTAATATTCACGATAATTATTTGTTTTTTATGTTTTTATTTACTAAATTAGAAAGATTTAAAGTTAATTTACATAAATAGGATTTTTCTACTATTTTGTAACATTCAATTATAATTTGAATTCATAATAAATCTAAATATATTTTAATCTATTATTAAATAATTAATAACAATACTAAACATTATTTTGTATTTTCTAATTTTCTTAACATATCTAATAAATATTTATTTAAATGGAAAATTGAAACCTATATTTCAATTACGGTTGAAATATTCTCTTTTATTATTTGCTTATTACAAAAATAAAATCTTTGAAACATCTTGTATTTACTTTTATAATTAAAATTTTTTTTATAATAAGTATTATTCGATCGGAAATAATAGTCGAGTTTATAATAAATATTCACTAAATAAATAACTGTATCAAAAAATTAATATTAAATAAAGTTTATAAAATAAATTTCACATATAAAATATACTTTATGGATTTTTTAAAACCGATATATTAGTTCTGTTTTGATACCAAATCTTAACAATTTTCTTGTATCTTTTTGATATCTAAATTATTGGAAATATTTTTAATTCTAGTTGAATTTTTAATAAATCATTTATATTATAGTTTAAAAAAAAAAAACATTAGGCTTGAAATATACAGTTTAATGTATACTTATTAAATTAAAATAATAATCCAAATTAGTTTATTTTGTTTTTAAAAATTTTCAATTCTTGTTTAAATACCTTATTCAATCAATTAGATTCAATACACAACTTATTCAATATTTAAAATTACTACTGAAAACTTACTTTATAATATTTATAAAATATAAATAGTAATAGACGCAAAAAACAAGAGCTTTAACAGTTTTGAACTATCGTTTTTCTTTAGTAAATAATAATATTTTCAAGATTAAAAACATTAGAATATTTTGCATCCGTGTTTTATGCATTATAAAAAAATTATTTTATATAAATACATAAAATATAATTGATAATATTACCTATTAATATTAAAATACAACATTTTATTGTTCAAAATAAATAGCAATTTAATTAAATTGTTTATCATTATAAATTAAATTGCAGTAAGTTATTCAACTAATTGAATTTTAAAAATAAAAGTTAAAACAAGTATCACTTGAATAAATTTCTTTCAATAAAATATGAAGAAAATGTATAGAAAAATATAAGCCTCTGAATACGAAATAATATAAGATAAAAATAATATAAAAAAAATATATTATAAATGTCTACGAGTAAATACTTTAATAGAAAAAAATAACTTTCTCAAACAATTTGAGTTTTAAATGTTTTTTTGTCCAGATAGGTATTATTTTCTTACTATATAATACTATTATTCTGTTCTTTTAATTTAAGAAAAAATTGAGACTTCATTGTTAGTTCTACATAATATTCAAATATTATTCAAAGCCACAGTAGCTTTACTTCTATATCTGAGATAGAGTAAAATTATAAATTGTTAAAATAATTCCTGCTTAACTTTGGAATGAAAGAAATAATGTATAAATAAGTGATAATAAAAAATAAAGGGAAAGATAAAATTTTATAATCTTGGAATATTTTATTTTTTTTTTTAAATATGACTTAATGAATTGGTAATATTTTGTATAAATTCATTTTTTTACATAAAAGTCAATGCGTCTAAGATTTAACAATAAGCTGCTGACTTGAAGCAGAGCTTTTGCTAAGTCTACTTATTTGATCTTCCGAATAATTCAAATAAAATAAAACATAAATTACCAAAATTAATATTAATATTATTAATATGATCCACAAGTGATAATTACTTAAACCTCATCAAACATTGTATAAAAACTTAAACAAAGATAATCGCTTACTAAAAAATTAAAATCGTTATATATCTATTATATAGTAAATAAAGTGTAGTATTCTTATAAATTAGCCAAAGTTGGAACTACTTCTAATATGAATTATGGTCTTGAAAATATTTCGGAACAATAACAAAAAAAAATTTTAGGCTGCATGATCTTGCTTCCAGAATACTCTGATGCCGTTGATCCCAGCCCCTATAGTAAGCGCCATAATGTGGCCGTCCCAGACATGGGCTCAGCGGATTCTGCAAGCACCGATCCAGATCCACCACATACCGTCGCCCTTATCAGCGAATTCTCAATCTATAACAATTCAACAACAACACCAACAACAGCACCACCAGCAGCAGCAGCAACAACAACAACAACAACAACAACGGCAACACTTGCTCCAACAACAGCAGTCCTCGCAGTGCAATTCCAAATTGCGTGCACCAGTTGTGCACCGGCCGATCAGAATCCAAGAGTCCGTTGCCAAACCCATCACAGCGCAAGCCACAACCTCCTCCCACAAAAATCCAATCCCCATTCCCGTGTACCATAGATCGGGAAAATTATCCTCGGACTACCCTCAAAGGCGCAAGAGTCAAGGCGTGGACTTCAATAACCTAATACTCCTCACCAAAAGTGCAATGAAGGTCAGACGTAATCAAATTAAGGGCCCGAAGAAGTTCCTCGTTGATAGTTCGAGTCGACTTCAGTCCGGGACAATCATCGCTACCACCGCCGCAGCCGCAGCTGCAACGGTTGTCAAAACAGATGCCACCCAACCAATCCGATGGTTCGATAAAGGATGCCAAACGGTACTGGTAATTACACCATTTCAACTTCTCGCCAATACTCCCGTTATTTAATTGATTACCGTCCGTATAACCTACAACCTATACCTTCCAGAAAATAAAGTTAGCCACGAAATTTTAAACATTTTTTGGCTCAATCCATTGGTGCTCTCGGTGCTCCTCAAAAATTAATATTTCATCGCACTCAAAATTATATTAAATTTTATTGAACCGTTAAAAATAGAAGTTGAATCATGTCTATGGTTACAATAGAATACATCGTACCAGATAGTTCTGAAAATATTTAAAGAGATTTTATTACATACGATAAAAATTCATAAAAATTACTTTTATATAAATTTAATTTACTCACGCTCGATTTTCTTTTGTCATTATTTTATTCGATCATTTTCAATAAGCTTCAATAATAACATATTTATTCACGATTATATACTTTAGCAACAAATACGGTTTTGAAATTTAAGAGAATACCGGATTTCGTATATGCAAATTTTATTAGAATCAATCGATTCATTATTATTTACTTCAAAAATTTTACATCTCAAAAGGCAATTTAAAATTCAAAAATTAAATTTTTTTATATAAACTAATATACAGCTTATAGCCATTTAATAATAAATGTTATAATTATTTCTTACTTAAAAAAATTAATTAAAAAATTTGTTACTCTTCATTTATATAAAATGATATCCGTCATTAAAAAAAAAAATTGTATTATTGCCAACATTTCAATATTTATTTATATTTAACTTGTAAAAATGTCTAATACATACAGACGTGCACGTGTATTCACAAATTATCGTTTTAAGCCATCTTTAAGACTTGACGATTTTAAATTTAATTAATTTAATTCTAATTAATACATTCAATTTTTAAGTATTATTATAATCTGAATTAAATTTAAAATAAATTTCTTTATTATAATGACATAGCATAGATTTTTAATTCACATTTAAATGCAATTAAATTATTGAAATAAAAATTATAATTGTATATTAATAATCTCTATGCATATAGTAAAACAATAATTTTAAATCCAAGAACCATTATTATATTGATAAAACATTTTAATAAAAATCATTTTATGCACTCAATTATTATTTCCACTGATTTTCCGTACTACAATATTGTAATTTGCGGTTCTAAATTTTTTCAGTCTTAAAAATTGTAGTATATAATATTCATTATTTAGTAAAAAGACGATATTAAGTAGTTTTAGTCATATAAAAAATAGCTTTAACATAATGTCGTGTTATAGAATATAAATCCTATTTGCTCTCAAATCTACATTATAAAAATCTGTCCACAAAGTAATGAGTTATAATTTTTTTTGAAGCCACTATTTATCTTAGCGATTTCAGAGAGCTCGGAAAATATACGAGCAAGTTTTTGCTATTTATACTTTTTTCTCAATACCTAAAAAAAACTCCAATCAATTTTAACGACCAATGTGTGCACAAAATATTGAGTTTAAAGTGTCATTTAAGGATCAAAATACTCGTTAATAACCTGAATTTATTAATACATGCCTACAGTACCTTAAAAACCTTTTTTTATATTAAAAAAATTTTCAGAGTATTTTTACCATACATGTTCTGTCCCCGAGGTATCGAGTTGTTTTTTTTTTTTATTTTGCAATATTGATCATAGCGACTTGGGAGAGGTCTTAACATGTAGAAAAAATCTTTTTCCATTTATCCCTTTTTTTTTGTTATTTCGATAAGAGGCAGGATTCTACTTCGAACGAAGGGTGTTTTTCGATTTTTTGACACCGCCCGCTAAAGCGATTAGTGGAACAGAATTACGCAATAAAATTTTGTTTTCAACTTAACAAAACAGTGCGGAAACATTTAAAATGTTAAAAGAGGCTTATAAAGATAATTATATATCAAAATCGCAATGTGGAAAATGATATAGAGCTTTCAAAAAGGACCACAAAAAGTTAATCGACGATTCTCGATTTAGGCGCCCAAAAACCTTTCGAATCATTACGAATACCCGTCGGGTGCTAAAAATTTTAAATTTGGACCGCCGATTAACAATTAGAGCAATCACGGAAAAACTGAATTTAACGCGATCTATGGTGCACAATATAGTGCAAAAATATTTAGAAATGCGCAGTTTGCGTTAATATCAAAACTGAGGAGATTTAAACTGCTTTTGAGAGCTGGAAAACTCGTCTTAAATGCTTCTTATTATTGTTTTTTAAATGCAATGATGCAGGAAAAAATTATTTTGAATAATTTAAAATTTTTATTTCAAACTGTTTATAAATTCAATAATAGATAATATTTCATTAAAAAAGGTAAGTGTTTTCTTTTTTTTAGAATTTTTGAACGAAACATTCTCACGTAGCGTTTTGACACTAATCACTTCAGCCTGCCGTGTCAAAAAATCGAAAAACACCCTTCGCCCGAAGTAAAATCCTGCCTCTTATCGAAAAAACAAAAAAAAAGGGATAAATATCAAAAACTTCCTAACAAATTTTCTAACCTCTCTAAAATCGCTACAATTAATAGTGTCTTCAAAAAAAAAAATAATAACTTTGCGGACAAACTATGTATATATATAAATACTAAACTATATTATATATATACTAAATTATTTATAAATTACAAGAAAACGATTAAAAAGGTATAGCAATCGATAATATTTTAAATAAAATAAAATTATTATTAATATTTATTCTCATATTAATTAATTTTCTTATATTATAATTAAATTCAATGATCATATTTATATTTGTATTATTTTCATTTATATTAATTATAATAATATTAAAGTGATTCTGAAATTAAATTATATTTATAAAAAAATACATTTATTATATCATTACTTCGATAAATAATTCTTATAGTTCAACTATCCTTATTACGTAAAACAAAATCTTAGGCTAATTTATAAACGAATACTTTAGTCAATAAATTTACTATTTAAAAGTTCGATAATAGATAGTATAAATGTTTAATATTGAAAGGACAAATCAACCATGTGAAATATTTATTCGTGAAGAGAACTTTAAAATTCTACTCTCATATGAATAATTGTTAACATGTTATTGCTAATAAATAGCCTTAATATGGATTTTCTTATCAAAATGTCGATAGATTATTTCAGAATAGACACTTATGTTTTTATTCACATAACACCTCATTGGCTCCTTCAAAAACTCCTTAATTTTACAATAATATAATTATATTAAGAATTCAAATTAAAACACTGATATTATATATAATTAGTATTTTTAATTGTAATATGCATTATTCTTATTTGTGTTATTCATTTTTGATTTAAAAATAAATTATTATTATTACTGATAGAATCTTTGTAAATAGTTTCCATAAAATTTTACCCATTGTTTAACAGATTAAAAAAATTTACATTCATATATTTAAATTATTAAAACTTTATAACATAAGTGTATATAATTATTGTTTTAATTAATTTCCAACTCTTTCATTTTTTCTTTTTTTTTTTTTTTTTTTTTTTTTTTTTTCGGTCATAATTCTCATATTTTATTCAATCCAAAATATTTAAACGACATGTAAGATATAAGAATTGCTTTGCTAAAATTATATTTTTTAAAACCGTTGAAAACACTAAAATCATCAGGTACATTGAGCTGGAAATAACTTTGTAAGTTTTTACAAAATTTAATTAACATTAGTATTACTTGAAAACTAAGAATCCGATCAGCTTAAATTTGGAACTAATAAATTGCATATTAATTACTTTAATTTCCCGAAACTAGAGTTCTAAATATTAAAAATAAAAATGTTACAAATTTTTTAATTAGTTTAATAATTTTTCGATTTTTCGTAAATTTCTCAGCTTCTAATTTTCCGATCGGTTTATGAAAAAATGAATTTTATTTATAATTTCATTAGCTACAAATCGCTTGTTAATTCTATTGTATTAAAATTAAAACTTTTCATTTTCTAACAAAAAACGTAAAAAAAGATGAGTTTATCATTAAAATTGTTAATAAAAAAATCCTTAAATTGGATGAGTGGCATTTTAAAAAATAAGAATCTACTGATATTTTACGAATATTGATATGCATCAATAGTTGCTTTTTTCCATGACATAAAATATGCTCTATTGCTTGGATTAATATAAGAATAAAAGAAATTTAGTTGATTTTAGTAATTAATGTTTAACTTTAATACCAATTCATTAAAATACATTTTTATTTTATTGTAAAATAATTTAAAAATATTATTTTATAATTGTTTATTATTTATCTATTAAAAATGTAAACCTATTTTTATACATTATACATTTTTAAATAATTTATTTTATTTCCAAATAATTTATATAGAATAAAATATTTGTACATAATGAATACATCAAAAAATTAGTGTTGACTCTATGCCTTATACCTAACTTAATACCTAATGAGTTATTCTATTTATAATTAAAATGACACTTAAAAGCAATTTGGATTACAGATTTTAATAATTTATGAAATAAAAATCAAAGTGTAATAATCTTGTTATTCTATAAATAACTTTTATATTATGGGTAAATATAAAAATAATGCATTAAAATTAAAATTTTTTAAATTAATATGAAATAAATATTAATTTACAATAAAGATTGTGTGAAATTAAGAATAAAAAAATTTATAAAGACCAAAATAATATTGGATACATGACAAAGAAATCAAGAATCAGGTTTTTAGTTAAAAAAAAATACATGAAATAACAATGGAGCCAAAATGAATTAAAAGTTAATTAGAAAATTTTATTTATATGAATTTCTCTTGAATATCTGGTTGTTGATCTATCGACTTTCCTTCTTACCTCTGTTTGAACAAACCACTTATCTCTATAATAAAAGAAAATTATTTTCCGTCACGTTCTTTTTCCATAAAAATGTCCTTTTAGTATATGCAATTTAATTATAAAACTTGTGTAAGATAAGCCTTCGTCGTCCGCGATTTTAGTAGAACGAGTCCGATATGGTAAGACGCGTCGTGACATGGGTATTTTGTAAGTATCCACCACTTTTTCCCGACATTCCGAATGATCGGGACATCTAACGATTCAGACACCTCAAAACATCCCCCCTCCCTTGGAGACCACGATAGGATATCCCATAAGGCGAAGGTCAAACGGTCGATTAGCACGTCCGATTCCGGGTTCGGATTTGAGTCCCGCGAACAACAGCACACACCCAACATATTTACCAATATAAAATATGCTTGTCATCGGGGGCGTCCAGCACAGAGAAAAGGAGTACGTGACCATGTACACGAGCATCTCGAAGCCGATACCCACCCACAAGACCGAGTCTGGACGAATGAAGGAGACCGAGGACGAGCATCCCGAGGAAGTCGAGACTAAGCGCCTATACAGGGACGTACTGGGCAAGTCCCAACCCGAGGATCCCAACTTCGAGTGCAGATACGATGAGCTAGAGAGGCAGGCCATCGAGCAGTACAGAAGTTCTGAGGAGTGCCTCGCCCTTAGATACCAAGTACTCAGACGACCCAATCCTCTGATCCTTAGTATTTTATAAAAATGAACCTCGCCTATGCAGCGATTCGAGTTGAATGTAGAAGTTCATTCATTATAAAAAGCGAAGCAATCCAATGACATTGAATAATAATCGAAGTCTTTCTATAAAACATATACAAATTTTGATTTTATAAATATCCAAATACCAAACTTCATCTTATAAAAAATCCTAAAATAGAAAGTTGGACGTAAGAGAAACTAAGTAAAAGCGTTAACTTAAAAAAAAACTTTTATTTTACCTTCTAACAAAGCCTCACTTCTTGTAAGATAATAGACACATTTCATAACTTCTGCAATATTCAAATTTACATAATCTTAAACACTAAATTATCAGATCTTAATAGGATTATTAGTTTTTTATACTAATTAATTAATTTTTTTATTTACTTTAAAAAATATTTTCCTTGATATTTTCTTAATGAAAGCTTTTTTTTACTAATCACTTCTTATTCTCAAGAAATTCTATTTCAATAAAAATGAAGAAAAACTCAAATTGAAAAATCAAATATGTTTATTATAATACACTAAACTTTATATCATGTACTAATTTTTCAGACTAATGTATCCTAAATTTTTTTCCTAAAACACAAATATTGTGTTTTTTGATATTTATCATATGTTTTACAAAAAGTTAATATTATGATAATTTTTTTTAAGTAATAGATATTAATATTCTGATAGAAAATGGACAACATAAATTTTCAATAAACTAAATAAAAAAATGAATGCTTTATCAATATTTAAATCGTACCATAGACTAATCAGTGTATTAATAAATTAATCTTTAAAATATATTGATTTCATTATCCGAAACTTAATTTTTTTTTTTTAATGCACAAATAAATATTGTTTAATACTCATAATAAAAATAGAATATTTTGTATTACTTTTTTAAATCTCCTATTTATTAATTATAATTATTTGAATTAGTAAACAAATATTTTTTTTCTTGACTTTAAAAAATTAATATTCCTTATCAAATATTCGCAAACATTTATAAATAAAACCTTGTTTTTCTATCGTTTATAAAAAAAATATAAATACATAATTAAATCAGAAATATTAAGAAGAAAAGAAATCTAATAAAAAACTTATTTTAATCTAAACTGAAAGCCTAGTAGACATTATTTTAAATGTGGCAATCTAGAAGAATATAAAAATATTGTTTAAACGTAAATATATAAGAAGTTTTTGCTTAAATCATTTTATACATAAAATACAGTTCAAATATCTTTAATAAAATTATTAATTAGTTAATAAAATATTAATCTTTAATAAAATTTTTAAACTGAAAGTAAACTTTATAAAAATATTGCTTAATAATTTGTAATCATTTTTATTAGCTTTCTTCTAAAAATTGTTATTGGAAAAAAAATTAAAAATAATTTAATTCCTCTACTTTTTTTTAATTCATACATTATATTCTAGGAGTTAATAAGAGAATAATAAGCTGTCTACATATTGATTTACTTTTCAAATAATTTCCCATTTCCATATAATCATTTATTTTTCATTTTGTTTAATTTCTATATCAACACAAAATTGATAGATTGTTTATTTACTAGTTCATTAAAAGACTAATAAAAGGAACTAAAAGACTTGACTTATTTATCTTATTTTGAAATACAATATCTACTGCATTTTTCACGGCTCATTCAATCACTTAGAGAATCATCTATAATAAGCTTTCTTACTTGTTCACAACATAGTAATAACGATAACTTCTTATTTCTGTATAAAAGTAAAACGTTATTTTGCAAAAAATCCATACATTATTTACTACAAAAATTTTCTGTCATATTTTCAGTTTTCTCGTGTTTTGTATAAAGTTGATTTTTTTTTAATATAATATAGAATCATAAAAAAAAAATAATGCAAAAAATTTTGAATTGGTATTGTATTATAATAGCTTGAATATATATATATTATATACATATTATGTTAATTACTTATATATATATATGTTAATTACTTATATATATATATATATATATATACATATATATTTATATTTATATACATAAATATATGTACTATAAACTAAATATTGTAGATCAATTAGTATCAATTATATTCTCAATTTGTCTTATTTTTAAATTGATTTAATATCGTTAACTAATAAATTCATGATTTTAATAAATCATGACTTAAATTTAAAACAATACTTTAAAAATAAAAATAAATACAGATACTAGCAAAATCAATATTACTCTATAATTTATATGTTTTATATATTAATTAATCAATAATACAAGGTTAAAAATATCATATTTTTAATATATTATATTTAAAATATATATGACTGAAAGTAATTTAATCACATCTATTACAATAATTGATATTTGATATTAAATGAATGTAAAAAATATAAACACATACACTTATATAATTTACTTATATCCAATAATTATTAATATTTATTAATAAATGATTATAAAAAAAATGACAAAATACATGTATTATATATATAAATACATGTATAGATATTGTTACAGATATTTTTTATTTAATTTAATAATGTTTAATTTACCCATTGTTGAGTCTAATAGTTAAAAAATATATAGCATATGAAAAAAGGAAAATATTAAAAAAAAGTTTACATTTTAAAATGGTTTTAAAGATTTTTAAATAAAATTATTAATAAATGTTGATTATGTACATACGTAGATTATGTTTCAATTTAAAAATTATTTCTTAAATGTAGCAATATAGAAATCTTCCAAGTACGATTAATATATTTTGAGACAAAGCAACAAATGTCCATTGTATTAATGTACTGTACTTAGAACACATATAATCATCATTAAAAAAAACAACTTTTTTTATTATCATCTTTTATACTTTAAGAAGTTGTCGTATAATTATTGTCTATAGTAAATACTATTAAAGTATATTTAAAATTAGAAATATAAAGAAATACTCTAATTTTATTTTTATTCAAACCTATTGTAAGAGTTTATATTTAATTATATGAGTGTGTAAAGTCAGAAGTTCATTAACTTTCTGAAGAAATACTTCTTTGTAGTTTATTATTATATATTATCTCGTATTAATACTAATTATTTTTCATTTTCTTTCTCCTTTGTCTTCTATGCATTTGTCTATTTCTCCCTTTCTTAATTGCATTATACTTTATCTTTAATTTATACTCTATTATTAAAGCTGCTAATTTTTGACACTCAAAAATTTAAGTTTTTTTAAACATATTATCTAATTAAATATTAAAAAATAATAAAATTATTAAATTAAATATTGATAATAATTTTATGAAATATTTTTGAAATATTGTATAATTAAACTAATGCCTGCATATTATAATTCATTTTACACTTATTTCCGTAAAAAATGATAATTATACTGTAAGACGGGTAGCTTCTACATATGAAAAAACTAGTACTAATTTATATGAAAGGGAGTTAATAAGTATAATAATAATATATAACAAAGCTACTTAAAAAGGAAGAACTCCCTACACAACGTATAATTATAAATAATATAAGTTCATTTTTCGTAATTCATCATGAAATTTTGTAATCTAACTTTTCTATAATAATAATAAAAAATGCTTAAAATGTATTTTATGAATTCGTATGTAAAAATAAATTATTTCAATAAATCAATTTAAATAAATATTTTTGAAATAGAAAAAATATAAATCTATGAAAATATTATTTACAAATTACTAAATATAAATTAATCTAAATCATTAGTTATATATTCTATAATAAAAATAATAATCTCCAAGACTACGAACCTACCTTCGAAGTAGTTGTATGTTTATTCTACATGAATATGCCTAATCAAAATTATTTATTTTAAGAATAAAAATAAATCTAAAATCTCAAGTAATAAGATAAATTATTCGATAATTTTAATTATTACTTTTAAAATTATATAAAAGGGTAAAATTTTTTTACAATAAACTATTGCTTTAACGATAACACTTTTTTATAATCTTGAATTTCCTTCAGTCATCTTGTTTATAATCGACTTATATTCCAATATTGAAGTTTTTTTTATCATACCAATCTTGATCAACCAAGATTATCCGTTGATCATTTAAAAAAAAAAATCCTTTTTCATAGTCATACGATTTTAATTTGAAAAATCATAATTTTAGTGCTCGACATTTACTCTTATTTTATTATTAAATAATTTTTCATTTTCATTTAAATAAACATTCACAAATATAGATAAAATTTGCATTAATTTATATTTTATAATACTTTTATTTCCTATTTAATTTTCATTTTCATTTTCATTCTTCTGCATTCCTTTCTAAGTAATGAATAACAGTCATTCTTCATGTTTCAATATTTTATAAAGAATTTCACTATGATAATGCATTAAATAGTTACACAATTAAACATTGCATATAAATTTTCTTTTTGTACAAAGACAATTATTGAAAAAAAAAAATCAGTTTAAAATGCCTTCCATATGTAAACATTACATCCCTCCAATTAAACCTTGATCTAATTTGATAAACGTTAGTTATAAATTCTGAAGATACTAAATTAATTAAGCTCTAATTTACGAAAAATTATTAAATTTATTCAATAATTTATGCTTTAGAATAAAATAAATTAAAGATATGATATATATGTTTTATAGTATTGTATCACAATATAATTTGGTTCTAATTTCAAGCTTAAAAGTAAGATTTTCAGAAAAAAATATTGAATATTATAGTTTAAATTTATTACTTTAAATAAATAAAGTCTTCTATATTCATATTCATACACTTATGAATTTAAAATATTTTTTTATTGGTTATTTCAAATATTTAAAATGGTTACTAATGTCTTATTGCTATATACTTGTAATATATATTGGTCTTATATTTATTTTAATTAATAAATAGAAGATCATAGAATATATTATAAATCTTATTAAAATATAAAATAAAATCAATATAAATAATTTATAAAAATAATTATTTATAAATTATAAATATAAAAAATAATAAAGAATATAAATAAATAATGCAAGTTTTGTGTCAGACGATTGAAAAATAACTATTTTATAGATTTTAATTAATTTTAATTTGTTTTATTTTTTCAAACTAATAATTTTACCTGTTTAAAAAAATTTATTTATATTTTAATTTTTATTTTGGGTACAATAAAAACTTTATATATGAGAAATAATTTTGGTATTCAAAGAAATTTGGTATGAGAGCTTAATCTATTAATTCTATCTTTTAAATAAAAAATAAGAAACACGGTTCCTGTATTTTTTATTAATTCATGAAAGGATTTTAATATATGATAATAAAATTTATAATTTTACAATTATAAAAAAAAAGTTAATTTAGATGTAAATGAAATAATTAAATGCAAGTGTTAAAACTGAATAAATAAATTTAATTAACATTGAAAAATATAAAATTTATTGAGGCATGTATTCCACTATTGTTTAACTTTATTAAAAACAATTTTGATTTGTCTGTATTAAAATTATCGAAAAATGTTTCGTAATATTATCCAATTAAAAACATAGCTTGAAATAATTAATTTATAAGATGTCAGTAGATAAATTATTTAACTTTTTTTAATAACTACAATGGGTTCTAAATTTTTCTGATATATAAATAGATAATTTGAAAACTAAGGCTCGGTAAAAAAAAACTTGTAGCATTTACCCTCGCATAATTATAAAATAAAACTAATCCACTTTATACGACTTAACAGGAAATATGGTTTTAATTAATTAAAGATATTTTCATTTAATAAGAATCGTAGCTTTTACTTATTTTGACTTATCATAAATAGTGTAATTATTAACTTAATACAAACAAATAATCGTATGCATCAATTATTGATAATATTCATTAACAATTACTTGCATTAAAGATAATAAATTAAGATAATTAATTCTAAGTTTGAGAAATAGTTTTTGAAATAAGACGCCATCGAGAACTTATTAATTTTTTTTGTTGAAATATAAAGGAACTGGAACAGCAGGCCCTGGAACAATACAAAAATGCTGAAAGCTCCGAAAGCATTAATGTGGAATTCAAAAGTCATTTGTCGAATCCTCGCAATAACAATGATGGGGTTAAAAGTATCGGTGGGGATGACGCCAATTCCGAGACTCGCGAGTATTCCTCCGGATTTGAAAAGTACAATCTTTCAAGAAAGGTTCTCATAGCCGAAGAAAAAGGTAAACGAGCACCGATGGTGCGATTAAAATACAGTCAAAGAGTCAAAGAGGAACATGACGCATGAAGTTACGAGTCGAGTGCACTCGCATCTTTTGCGAGTGCATGACTCTGCACCACGTGCAAGAATTTATTCATTTCTTAACTGTTGCTCTATGTATAAAACAATAATTATTCGCAAGGTGGAACACTTGAATTGAAGGATCGAAATTTTTGATTTTTTATAAGATTAAACTTGGAGAAGTAAACTAAAGTAATTGTCAATTTAATAGTTTAGACGAAGTAAATTTTATATTTTATTTTTAAAATTTTGACTAAATCATATAAATATATTAAAATACTATATTGCGTAATATTATATAAATTTACATTGCTAAACAAAAAGGAAGAATTATATTTTATTTTTATATTAAAAAATTAAGTTTATATCCGTTGTTTCGACTGATTTTTAACGACCAGCTTTACAATATTGTGTTGTTTTAATATTTAATATAATAATGAATTTAATATTTATTATACTACTTATAATAGAAAAAAGTAGGAAATACAATTTTTATGATCAAATGATAATAATTATTTTGAGATTCAAATTGTAACAAAGTAACATCTTGATTCTTAATAATGAAATTAACACACTTTATCCGCTTTAACTTTTATTTAGATTATGACAAACGCTTATAAATTTCGTAACTGCTGAAAATTGACTTGAAACAATCAAAATTAGTAGCATTTTAATTTACAACTTTCTACATTTATTACGGGTTGGGTAAGAAGGAGTCATAGACGTATGCATGTATATAAAAAATATTTTTATGTTACAAACATCACAATTAATAGACATTGAATAGTTTTGATTAATTTTTTAATTTGTGTTCAAAATTTGTCTTGTTATTTAAAGAATATTATCGTTTTCACGCTTAACTATGTTTTATAAATTTTTAAAATAACTTGATCAAAACAGTAACTTTTCAATAAATAAAATTTTTTACTCATATCTTTTATACATTAAAGTAAATTTTCGTTTTAATAAATTAATAAATATGACTGCCATTTTTACTGTGAAATTTCTATGCAAGAAGAAAAGTTAATTGTTTTGCTTTTCTTGAAGACCTTGGTTTCTTTTATTAAAAAAATATTGAAAAAAATCCCATAATAATTCACATTGAAACCACAAAAACTCACAAAAAAACCATAACTTTTTTATTTATCGCAGTAGTGTAATTAAAAAGAGTAAAGGAAAAAAATATCGATCTTTTTTTCAAATAAGAGCTTGAAGAGGAATCTTCTTCATAACGCTCACGAGGATAAATAAATATATGTTTAGCGAGAGCATCAAGATAGAATGTAACCTAAACACAATATACAGGCATACAATGTATGATCCCCCCTTCTCTCCACTTCCATTACTTCCCAGCTTAAACCCAGCCTCTAACGCCCTATAACCTTAGAAACCAGGGAAATTTTTATCTATCTTTTCGCCAAAAAACAAAAAGCCGGCAATGACCGTTGCCAAACAGCCAACTTTGCCAACAAATGTGTATTATTGCGCGCGCGCGCGTGTGTGTGTGTGTGTGTGTGTGTGTCCCGTAAGGTAACAAAATCCAACTCCAGCATCCCATCAAGATCTTGAAGTCGGGGACCAAATCCGCGGCCTTGGGAGTACATCGGACCGTGAGCGAAGGGAGCTTGCGCCCGATCGCTGTTACCAGGAAGCTCGCCGAGGGTGGCGTAGGCGGACTCCTCGGCGTCGGCGGGACCAACAGCCACAGACGCGAGTCCAAAAACGCAACTAAGGATTCATTGAGAGAAAAAATTGGTAAAGTTGTAATTATCACTATAAATCTGATTAAACTTAGCTCCGCGCGAGCGCCAATTTTGAACTTCCCTTGTTTTCCACTAAACTCGGGATCAATGAATGAACCTCCATTCCCAATAACACGCTTCGCGTATTTGCACTCGCCCCCGGCCACATTACCACTATTATCAACTCTAATATTGACATTGTCATCATTATCATCGTCATCATCATCATCATCATCATCATCATCATTATTATTATTATTCTCACTAATATTATTATTAGATCAATTACTATTGTTATTGTCACAGACATTCCAAACTTGATAAAAGAAAACCTCCGAAGAGCTCGTGAGAAATTCATTTGAATCATTTTCATTCGCTCCCGTGGAGTCGACCGCGAACCGCAACCTTTTCATTATTTTTCGTGCACATTACTCACGGTTTATACATTAAAAATACACAACCCTCGATTTCTCATGTAGTAATACTTACTCCATTATTTTCAATATTTATATATTTAATGTGCACTGTAAGGGGCTCACGAGTTTTTGAACATAGAGCAACGACAAAATTAATGAGCGCTCATTTCTTCCATACGTACCAAACAACCTATTTTTTAACACGTAAATTTTGTATACACTTATCAATATTTTCTACAATAAATTATTTTTGATGGTAAAGATGCATTATGTTAAAATAGTTTTCCTTATTATATTTTATCATTATTTGCAGATATTGAATTATATTTTTTTTTATATTTAAAATAATGTGTATGACTAGATTTCAAAGTACTATTTTTACAACTTTTCACTAACGATATTACAGTACTGACGTATCACAAATTTCTGTTCATTATTCGAAATTTCTATCATTTTAATTAAAAAATTGAACCATATTTTCATATTAGCGAAGAAATTTTAAACTTTTCTACACTATTCTACTATTAGTACATGGAAACTCTTTTATTATAATATAAATAACTGAATTTACTTAGCAATTAAATTCAATATTCATAGCACATGACACATGATACAAAAAAAGCTTTATTTCTAATATAAATAATGAATAATTAAAATAAGCTGTTTTGTCAAAATAATGTATTATTTTTCGCGAAAAAGAAAATTTCATCACTTCAGTAAAATTTTATCGACAACGCTTAATAAAATCGTTTATTCTTTCAAAATTAAAATAATTATTATATTTTAAATTCTTATATACAACTCGTGTACATCTTATTTTGGTTATTTTTAAAATAATCACTTTCTTATTAAGTATATGATTTATTAACGAAATATAAACTCTATCTATATAAACTATATCTTTAAACGTTAAAGTTCCTTGTAACTGTATTAATCACTACTTTATTTTTCATCAAGTAATTAATGATTATTAACCAATCTTATTAATTAATGAAATATACATTTTTATTTATTTCTATACTTTTTCATTTATAACAGAAATAATTGAATTATCGAAATGGATATTATAATTTTAAAACAATAAGTACTTTTTTACTATTATTCTCAATTCTTTTTTATCAAGAGATTTAAAATAAAAATCAATGAATCATGTTAGTACAATATTTACATTTTTTAAATATAATATTTATAATAATTATTAAATTAACTTAATTTTTTAGTTTCTTTTATTCATTTTAATAAATCAATTTAAATGATTTTATTAATTTTCAAGAATGTTCATAATAAAATATATTCATTTTATTCAATCAAAGAAACGGCATTGTTTATAATAAAAATAAAAAAAATATAACAAATATAAATATAATATAAAATCAATAAAACTAATTAGATTTTCCATAAATTCCTTCCTAGTTAAATATTCGGAGTCA
Source organism: Eupristina koningsbergeri (assembly GCA_018907245.1). Taxonomy (NCBI): domain Eukaryota; kingdom Metazoa; phylum Arthropoda; class Insecta; order Hymenoptera; family Agaonidae; genus Eupristina; species Eupristina koningsbergeri. The sequence goes on from JACCHV010002776.1 coordinate 729,711, forward strand.
ACAGATAATAATATTGGAATTAATTGAAAGCGATTTAATAATTATTTATTGTTAAAAGAATTCAAAATATCATTCAAAAATGTTAATTATTATATATTTTATAAAACACTTCAAAATATTCAAATAAAGACTTCTAAATATATATATTCAAAAATCCATTATATCCATTCATTAAATATGTTATATATTATAACATGTGACTTCCGCTTATATTTTTTACAGCTCCTTAATTAAGTAATAAATAGCACCATATATATTATGTATTTATTGATTTTTATATTTTACTATTATAAACATTTATTTCTAGAATTATGAATATAGATTTTTAAATTAAAATAAAAATTCAAAAACATCTTTTTGTTAAACAACACTATTTTCATCATAAATAAAAGTACAAATACATAAATCATTTAGTAATTCTATAACATTTCATAAAATATAAATTAAACTATAAAAAAATACATAAAGTAATATTGATTTTTAATAATATTGTATGTTATTGAAAATTGACAAACTGTAGTAACTATCCTGTATTATCTTAATGTTATTTGATATTATGGATATTGTCTTTTTAAAACATTCAAAGCGTGTATTAAAAAGTTTTATAGAAAATTAATACAGCTCATTAGCATTTTTTCAAAAACTGTTAAGAAATAAAATTAATTTATCGATAAATGTTAATGCGAAATAAGTTAAAATAATATATTAAAGTAAATTATTTAATAAAATGTTTATATTAATGATTATTAAAAATTATAGATAAAAATAAAACCTAAAAATTATATTATTTTAATATTTTAACAAATTTCTCAAATAATTATTTAAATCATCATTTATTTTAATTTCAATACAGTTCAAATAAATTTCTTGTTCATATACTAAAAACAATAAAATGATTTTGTAATAACGGTTATAATATTTTATATATTTAAATTTAAAATGAATATACATTTATATTTATGGCATGTTTGCCATTTCTTAAAAATTTTATTACCGAGTATGTTTTTTATTAATGTTTCCACTTATTTTATATCATAATATATAAAAATGTAAATATGAAAGCATATATATTTTTTAATTTAAAAAAATTTATTTATAATTAAAAATTACGTTAATAAACAGTTAGGATTTTCAAATTTTGAGCATAACTACTTGTTGAACAAAGTATACTTTAACAACAAATATATAATAAAATATTAACCAAATATAGAATAAATTTACACATATAAATTTTCATAAATAAACGAAATAAATCATAAAATATTAAAAATTTATAAAATGAATTATTATTAAGAGAACGCTAAAATAAATAAGTAAATATAATATTTCAATTCATCTATAATAATATTCTTTTTTCAAAAACTATCTAAAATTTTATTATTATAAAAACTTAAAAATCATACTGAAACTCAATAATTTTGTTGCAGTAAGATTCAGATTTTAATCGAAAAGATCCAGATAATAATATATTAAAAATATTGATAATTATTATATATTAAAATAATAGAAGTTTTTTTATATTTACAATTTTAATATATTATTTGTAGATATATTTTTTCATTATATTTGTTTCAAAAAAAAATTTAATACCACTTCATAGATGAGAATAAAGAAACATATTATAATTTTAAATTAGCAAATATTTAAATTAAATAATTTTTTATTTGATTATTAAATAAAATATAAGCTATATTTTTTAATATATTTTTTTTAACTTTTTAATAATTTTAATTTTCGCGTTTTTAATTAAACAGATAATTTATTCATTAATAATTACCTAAATAAAATAAAGATAATTAAAAATATAAAAGATTACCATAATTAATAATAAAAAATCTTTGACTAGACACATTATTTGAAATATAAAATATTTTTTGATATAAGAATCCTGTAGCAACTGTGTTGAATAAATATTATTATTAATATAATGAAAAAACATTTTCAACGAGGTTTCTATAACAATATTTTGTCCTTTTCAACGCTGTAAAAATTTATTGGTTATTAGTTAGATAATAAGTTAATTCGAGCTCAATGCATCTGATGATTATGTCTTTTCAACGGTTTCAAAAAATACCATTTTAGCAAAACAAATTGTATATTTAACATTTCGTTTAAATATTTTGGATTGTATAATATATGAGAATAAAGTTGATCAAAAAAGGTCGAGTACGCACAATTTGACGAAGAGTGGGGAGAAGAAAAAATGAGGGATTAAATAGCACGGATTTCACTTCTATTATTATATATTACAAGTCTCCGATTCTTATTATCCCCACTCCTCCGGAACTCGGTCGTTTTCGGTCATAATTATTCTCATATTTATACAATCCAAAATATTTAAACGACATGTAAGATATAAGAATTGCTTTGCTAAAATTATATTTTTTAAAACCGTTGAAAACACTAAAATCATCAGGTACATTGAGCTGGAAATAACTTTGTAAGTTTTTACAAAATTTAATTAACATTAGTATTACTTGAAAACTAAGAATCCGATCAGCTTAAATTTGGAACTAATAAATTGCATATTAATTACTTTAATTTCCCGAAACTAGAGTTCTAAATATTAAAAATAAAAATGTTACAAATTTTTTAATTAGTTTAATAATTTTTCGATTTTTCGTAAATTTCTCAGCTTCTAATTTTCCGATCGGTTTATGAAAAAATGAATTTTATTTATAATTTCATTAGCTACAAATCGCTTGTTAATTCTATTGTGTTAAAATTAAAACTTTTCATTTTCTAACAAAAAACGTAAAAAAAGATGAGTTTATCATTAAAATTGTTAATAAAAAAATCCTTAAATTGGATGAGTGGCATTTTAAAAAATAAGAATCTACTGATATTTTACGAATATTGATATGCATCAGTAGTTGCTTTTTTCCATGACATAAAATATTCTCTATTGCTTGGTCTAATAATAAAATATTGGCTAGTGATGTTTCGTCAATTATACACTATCAAAGAACATTATAAATTTAATTTCGCTTTCAACTTTTAATAATTCTGTTATTTAAATTTTACCTAAGATTTATAGAATATTTAAATATATTTTGTCCTCTTGTCTATTTAATCTATTATTGTGTGATTGTATGTCCATCATTTTTTAAATAGCGCGTTTTCCGTAATTTATCTCAATATCAGTATACATATATTAATATTTTGTGTTTTCACAAAATCTTTTAAATAAAAATTTTATATACTGTAGAATATTTTTATTGAAATTTTAAAAATATATTACCAAAACTAAAGTATTTTGCACGATTAAATATTGATCGCATAATCGTTTCATGCAATAAATCTTTTTTACTTAAATATTGTATATTACGTTATCCCTGATTATAACAAACTGAAATACTGGTACATTTACAATAATATACATAGATTATCTAATATAATGTAAAAAATAGAAATTAATTTATATAAAAATGAATAAATCTTGATGAACATAATGATATAATTAAGTAAAACGATAAAAAAGTATCCAATTCTTATTGTTGTTAAAATCCTTATTAAATTAAAATTAATGTAAATTAATGATTATGTATACAGTTTATTACCACGCTATTTTCTATGAAAATTAAAAAAAATAATAGATAGGTTAATTAATAATCGTATAATAGATCAACGAAACAAATGATATACTAAACTCGAGAAATAATGTGCCCCTTAACCGATGTACTGAGCACTCCAATGACTCAACAAATATTGAATATATTTCCATCACTAGTATCATTATATTTAAAAATAATTGTATATAATGAATTCGTATTAAATAAGTGCTTTCGTGAAAAGCATGATTTGCTAATTATTATTTCAATAGTACACTGCAGAACATTAATTATTTGCATTGAATTAATGCATACTAAAATTTATAACCAATTAGAGAAAAAATACTTTATTTAAACAAAAAATTTTTAATTTTTTAAATATATATAAAAATATTATAAAATAACTGACGTAAATAGATAATATTTATCAACATTTCTTTACATTTTTTACACAATAATATTAATATTTTTTTTCTAATATTAATAATATACATGTTCATTTTAAATTTTTTGTAAAAAAAAATTAAAAAATAAACATGTATTGGTAAAGAGGATATATAAACAATATTTAAAATTAAAGAAATTAAATAATTATTTAGTTTTATATTTTGAATGCATTCTATCATAAATTTTATTTTTTACAATTATTGTATTAGGAAAAGGTATACAATAAAATATAGTTATTATTTATTTGTTTATTCCACCGCAATATCTATGTATAATAATTTAAACTCAAAATCATATGGAATACATATAATTGATATAATCCCGTTGTTACCAATTGATCGTATTGCAAAATTAATTTCGAATACGCTAATTGTGCCAGTGATAGAAGTTGATTTAGGTCTATAGAATATATATGCCGAAGGACATTGAAATAATTTGCCGATACAAAAAAAAAGAAAATTACCACAACCATATAAAAAAAAAAATAAATAATTAAATAAATAAATAAATAAAAATTTTTAAAGCTTGGAGCTGATCTAAATAAAAAATTTTCCACTGTCTTTAAAGATTTTTCACTGTCACCGATAAAAAAAACACTTGGAGTTGGAACAATGCGATCGGACAATTTGGTTGACTCATTCAAAATATTTTTTATACCAGCATGGTCACAAAACCTATCCATGTTTGCCCAGCTTCTTACAGTTCGACATCGCGTCCATTTATGGAGGCGATGAGTTCATCTTTCCTAGCGACTTACGCATATCTCACACATGCATACTCTAATCTCTATAGGAGCATAATCAATTTATTTGATCCATTTAAGCGAATAGAGCGATATTCGGAGTTATAGCGATTGATGAAACCAACATTGTGAAAAAGGCCATTATATTTTGCTCGTTCAACCAGCTTATTTATACTTTTTAATCGCTTTATACTTTGTAAATATTTGGAAACGTACAGCAGTTTATTTATATAATAAATAAATATATAATCCTACTTCGAACTAGAGGATTTTTTTACTTTATCTATCTTTGTATCCATTTCACACGATTCTTTTCTTTCATTAAGTAGACTAAACATTAACAATCATATAGTGTAGCTCACTATCAACCCAATATCAAACTGTTACTAAAACAATTCATAAGTCAAAATGAGTCAGCTTTTACCGATTAAACATTCATTATCTAATATGCTAAAATACTTGCATTAGGCTAAGGTATCGATAGTACAAAGTTGTGCCGTTTTATCGAAGTGATTAAAGATAAATTTTTATTTCTTTTGAGATTCATTCATTTTTAAATATTATTTCTATAAATAAATTTATCTATTATTTTATACTATATTCTAATATATTCTTTAGTCAATTCATTGAATTGATTGTTATATTAACTTCATATATAACTTTCATAATCAAATATTTTTAAACGTATTATTAATTAACTGTATAGAAATTTATATATAATTTCAAAACTTTTTTTATGTAATTCAAGACAGATCCATTTTCAACGATTTGTCAATATATTATTATTTATTTTTATTATTATTATTATTATTATTAAATTATTATTATTATTATTATTATAAATTATTATTATAAAAAATATATTATTATTTCTTTTTTTCGACATTTCTCAAATAAAAATGATTTTCATCAGAGAATTATTCAAAATACTTAACATCATTTACACAAACTTATATATATATTTTATCATTTACACAAACTTATATATATAAAATGTATATATAAGTTTGTGTAAATGATGTTGAGTGTTTTGAATAATTCTTTGATGAAAATCATTTTTATTTGAGAATGAGAATGAGATATATATATACTCAGAATTAAATATATTCAGTTTTTAGAGTATTATCAAAATTGCACTGCCCATGGATTTGACATGATTATAATACGTGGTGTGTTTAATTAAAGTATAACATTTATTTTTTCTACGTTGATGTTGTATGTCCAATTTTATGTGTAGCATCTACTTTACTGATGATAGGATACCATTTATAAAGTAATTTTTTTTAATTATTCATTTATTTTATAAAATTTAAGTTAAAAAAAATGATTGGTAATAACAATCTTACTTACATAAATAAACAAAATAAACAATAATTGTAACGAAATATAGCCATGTTTCGCAATAATCATTATATTAGCCTACCCTAAATACAAAATAAAAAATGTATAAAAAAAAAATAAATACTTTGAAATTAAAATATTCAAAGGTAAAATTATTTTTCATTCAATGTAGTACTTGAAATATTATTTATCAATTTAATTAAAAGTAGAGTCGAAAAATCGAAAATTCTTCTCGTTTATGTAACATAAAAAATTTTATTCTGAAATTTAATTAAGTGAATTTAATTTTGATAAACATAAAAAACAAAAACAACTATATTTTATATGAAATAGGCATTTAAATAAATATAATTTTTTATTCAATATCTTTGTAATTTTAAACATTAAAAAAAAACCACTTGGCAATAAATTTACATAAGAAAGTACAACATAATTTTATTTATTATTAATTTTTGTACATCATATTGTTTTATAGTATCATTGATAAACTTTAAAATAATATTTCATATCGTCCACCTTGTAGTAACATTATTATAAATACATAAAAAAAATATTTTTATCAAATAACTAAGTAAACATAATTAAAAATTTAATTTTTATCCCTTCACAATATTGAAAAATTATTATAAATTATTTTATTGTAAAAATTAGTTAATATTAGTTAAATAAAACTTTATTCGTTAAAACCATTTTTAAAATACAACTATAAAATTATTTTTTCATTCCAGTATAAAATGAAAAAATTCAATGAGATTAAATAAAGACAAAGTAAATGCTGTAGTCAATAGAATAAAAAAAATCATAGAATTTATATTTTTTATTAAATAATAACTTTCTTTCCAAATAATATTATGTATGATATGTAAAAAATAAAAGTAATTGTAATCAGATTACCAAAAAAGACGAAAACCTTTATAAATCATTTTCCCAGCATGTTCATTAGACAAATCAAAAAAATGATATAAATAAACGATATAAAAAAAAACGATAGTTAAATACATTTTTTCATGTAAAGATATCGTGCAACTATAGATTTAAAAAAACTAATTGTAAACTAAATACATTTGATTTAAAAAATTATTAAATTTTAAGTTGTACTGATTACTCGACATATCTGTCAATAATTTATCAATAATTGCTTAATCATAAATATTTAAATATATTTTCCTTATAATTTTGTATATTAAAAAAATAAATTTTGAAAAGTAAATTCATAACTTTGAAATAACCATACAAATTTTATTAATATGAATGTTTAATATTAATATATATTATTAACATATATTGAAAAAATAATAAATGCTTTAATTAATTATAAATCATTTTTCTCTCAAATTTTACAATTATAAAAATGTTGCTGAAAAAAAAATATAAATGTTAATTATTAATAGCATTATTATTAATATTACATTATTAAATTTAGCTAGTATAACGTATAATTAATTTCGAAATAATATCACGGGTAGATTCCATTACTATTAAATATTTAATCATAGTTCATTTTATTTACTATTATGTAATTATTTGATTTTCTCCAGTTGAATAATTCTAAACTGGTATAATACAATAAAGATTAATCTGTACGTAATCAATTTTAGTTGATTAATAATATCACTAAAACAATGTATCAAGAGATTTTTTTGCATTAATTTTTTATTTATTAATATGAATAACATTTATGTGTAAGTTACATTATGTTCAAAGAAATAAAATTTGATTATGATAATTATTACAAAGTGTTTTTAAATAACTATAAAAAATAGAGCAGCATTCAATTGTTTAATTGACGTCATCTTATTCGACATCATATAATTAATTTTCGATGGATATATTACGATTAATATAGTCGTAATAAGCCCCTCCCCCCACAACAAGAAATTCATCAAAATCCATTTTTTCACTAATTAAACTGCGTCTTAACAATAAACGCATAATTTGCAAACGAGAACCATATAATTGAATAATAGATATATTAACCAATTTATAGTTAAAAATTTATCTATTTTTAACATGATCATAGTTTTATTAATAAAACACTGTAAAGTTAAATGTAAAACTTTCTGTAGATATATAAATATTTTATCGGAAAAACTATTGTATTTAAAAAGAATACATTTTTTATGTGTATGTAATCTGAAAAGTTTAAGAAAATTAATAAAAACTGCATTGGATTTTAACATAGAAAACAAAAGAAAACTATATTTACTAAAACAAAATAAAAAAATATAATAAATATTACTCTATCGGATAAAAAAAATTGTATAATAACATAATGAAAGAAAATAACAAACGACTTTTCTTTATTAATTTTAGCGTTAAGATAAATTAATTCATCAACGTTAAGTTTTTTCATGCAATAATAATGTAAATATGCCGTACACAATCACACCTGGTCAAATGACATTAATTTGATTTCCCATCTGAGAAGGAGGGATGCATCAATCATTCTGACGACAATATATGTATGTATGTATGTATGTATGCACTCATAAACATACATACAATGTATTCCTTTCTTTCAAGGAATTTCTAAAATGCTTGTACGATTCTTTAAATACACATAAATAAATATATATTATAAAATTTTTATTAATTAAAATATTTTTTTCAATTTTATTATTATCTTATTTTTATTTCGATAAGATTTATTCATTCTTTTATTATCAATTACTTTCATAAATAATAATATTATTTAATATTTAATAATACTAATATTAAAATGTTAAGAATAATTTCAAAAAGGCTAATTCACTCAAATACAAACAAAATTATCAAAAAATTCCAATATATTATTACAATATATTATTTTTAATTGATATTATTTACTTTTAAATAAAATAACTTGTTTTTCATTAAAGTTTATTATGATTACAAATTATTTTTACTTTATTTATTTGAATGCTATTCTTTAATCAAGTAAATATTTTATTATCAATATTTTTATTAAGTTTCGAAGAAATGAATTGTATTATTAATTTAATATATTCATAAAATCATATTATTAAATAGAAAATGAAATATCGTCACTATCCTTACCAAAAAAATTCAATTAACATTTTGAAATATAATGTCGGTATAAAATTATTCAATAATATTATTTAAAAACTATAACTAGAAAATTTATAACTGTGGTATTTGTAAATTTATTTATTATTATTACCTTATTTATAATTCAATAAAATTTATGAAAAAATATCATTTAAATTATTCATTCTTAATTAGTATACTAAGAAATAAAAGTTTCAAAAATCTAAAATCTTAATTAATAAATAACAAGAAAATTTGTATAATGTTAAGAAATTATTCATATTTAATTTTTTATTTTTTAACCGTGTAGTAAAAAATTTTTTTAATATAATATTAATAAATAAATAGTATTAAAAACAAATGTACACAATTTTATGATTAAATTATTTAAAAAAAAAACAATTACACAGCTTGAGGGATGAGTATCTAAAATTTATTGACTATACCATATATCAATAATAAATATCTCAATATATAATATTTTGACCTTTTATTCTTTTCTTTAAGCTGAAATATTACAATTTTACTTCGACTTATTAAATAATTATTATATTAATTATGTTTAGAAATTAAATAGTACTGTTATCATTTTAAATTATTACATGAATAATACATAAAATATACTTTAAATCAAAGAATTTTATTCTAAATTTCATATTTATTAGTCAAACTATGTATTTCTTTTTTTAAATATTAATATAGTTGAAATAATTGTATATTTTTCAACAAAATATTAAAGATAACTTATTTTATACAATTATCATTACGTAGATAAATAGTTCAAAATTCTTTTATTAAATTAGATATTTTTAATGCACAATAATTTTCATTTCACTAGACGTATTTCTTATTTTATGTTTACTTTTCAAGCATGTTTAAACTAATAGAGAAAAAAATAAAAAATAAACTGTATGTAAAAACTGTATAATAAAGTATTAATCCACATTTAATTTTTTAATCATTTAAATTTTTAAAAAAATTTTAATTATTATTTAAATATTTAAGCTTTAAATAAAATTATAGTATTAAAATAAAATAATGAAACATTGAAGGTTTTTTAAAAAAATTCATCAGAGTTTTTAAATTTTGCTTGATGAACATATGTTTTAAAAATAAATTCTTTTTGATAAAACACAATACAATATACAGATTAGTTGTGTACTTAATGTTCTTACAACTTTACGCAATAAAAGTGTCTTCTGTTCCATAATCATAAATATTATTACTTCGAAAAAAAAAACATGTTAAGCTTCATATAATGCATAAATAATAATTTTTAAATTTCTTATAAATTATTATAAATAATTTAAAACTTTTTTATTGACTATTCTAATTGTAAATACAATTAACACGATATTTAAAGGGAAAATTAAAATTCAAAACAGAATATTAAGTTATAGAATTATTTTATTTTTATAAAAAAATGTATTATTTAAATTATAAAATAACATTTTCTTTAGATATTGTATTATACATCACATATTTATAACCTTATTAATAAGCATATATTATGAATTAATTCATAATTATATATTAAATGTTAAGATTAAAGGAAGTATTTAAATAAATAAAAAATTAAACAAATTAATATTTTAATTATATTATACGTAATAAATCAAAAATACTTTTTACTAAAATTTAATATTCAATTACCAGCTAATTTTTGCTTTCCTTCAAAAAACTGACATTTATATGTTTGAATTATTTTGAATAAAGCTACCGTAATTTAAAACTTTTCATTTAATAGCAATAATTACTTTATGTTTAACGATTAAAAGTGATGAAAGATAAAAACTAAAAAAATAAATTTTAGAAAGAACAAACATTTGCGATTTGCGTAACCTGCTTTTCACTTACCCAAACAACATGATGGTAATGACAGAAGAACCATACCCTGGATATCCAGCACATTGTTACAAATAGTAGTATACCTTGTTTCCCAGAGTATTTATGTATTATTTTATAGTTTACTAACTTTCAAACATGTAAAATAAAAAAAAACATTCCAATTCCCACTGATGTCTATAGATTTCCAAGTTTGTCAAAGTCAGAAATTGAACCCTAAATTTTCTCATATAATTATAATCTTTTGACCGTACAATAAGTAACAATAACAACGTTTCAATGATAATTTATAAATACAAAAAATGAAATTATTATTGTGATAAAAATATATTTGAAAAATTTTTACAATAATTAATAAGAAAATTTGCAAATCAAGTATTTTAGTAAAAAGATTAAGTGACTATTGATATTAATAAATAATTCATCTTTCTAACGGAATCTTTAAAAATATTATTTTAATTTTATTACTAATTACAAGTATACATATATTGCGTGTGTATTATAATAGTGAATAATTAATTATTATATTCTTTTAAATCTTAGAAAGACGTCTACTATAAATCAAATGATTCATAAACATCGTATGAATAATCAAATTAAATTTTTTGATGAAATACAAGCAAATAAATGTGGTTTTAAAGTTCAAAAAACAAAAAAATGCATTTGAAACTTAAACATATATGCATTGCATTATCGTTAGAAAGCAAATCATTTTCCATATGACTCATTTATTAAAAAAGTCAGATGTTCCATTTATTTTAAAAATAAATATTTTTAGTAAGCAGTTACTCACAAGTAAATATAATAATTAAGATTTATGTAGGAAAAATCACGTAACAAGTAGTAGTCGGATAACAACCTATGGTCTAAAGACAAAGAAATATAGTTTTCCCTTATCATATAGTAACTCACACTAACTGACGACAACCTAAATAATTATAAGAACAGACTTTAACAATTTTTAGTCATGAAAACTTCTATAAACCTTGAAGTATTATTTTTAACATAAAATATGTATAATAAATAACGTAATACTTGACAACATTCTTTACTATCATGTATTTCAAAATTTTTGTAATAACTTGTAGAAATATAAATCCATTGAAGTACAAATAAAAGTTTAATATAATAGTACTAAAACTGAAATAAATAAAATTTTAAAAGTATAATGTTTTATTTTGAACTTGTGAATTAAAAAGAAAATTGTGAATTTAAAACAATTCTCTACAAGAGATATAGTTTGTTAAATGGCTTATTAGTTTCTTATTGAGGCGAATAAAAAATGCAAACTTTAATAAACCTTAAGAAAGTCATTCAAGTAAAAATATTTAAAATATAAATCTATGTTTTTTAAAAGAGATGATCAGTGGCGCAAAATAGTAAATAAAAATGTACAAATCGAATGTAAAAAACCACTCTGAATGCCCTTCAACTTTTGTGATAAAATATGTTGAAGTTTTTAAGATATAGAATAAATTAAAATAAGCCATGTATTTTTGGAATCTTAACATATCCTTGTACCAGAAGCCTGATAAAGCAGCTCCGATTGTAAAAAGTAGAAAAACTATAATAAATTTAAAAAATAAGAACTAAATATCATTATGAAGTGATAGTGTAAATATAATAGATATATTTAATTGACTTCAAATATTATTCAGAAGATTAGACTTATAATACATGAAAACTTTCCATTATATTTAATTGAAATAAAAATTTATCTAAATACATGTTTGTATAATAATTATAAATTTCAAAATTCTAAATTATCAACAACAAAACCTATTATACCAATATATAGTATTTTTGGTTCTTTATAGTAATTATTGTTATCATTTCTATAAATAGTATGATTTTCGTTGATGAAATAACGTGCAAAAATATAATCCAAAATTTAAAAACGAATTAAAATAAAAATAGGTTCTGTTATACCATAATGAATAAAGTTTCTGAGTCTGACTAACATCAAAATAACTCGGGATAGTAGAATAAGCAATTGGTTTCAAGCTCAGAAAAGAATTATCATAATTCAGAATAAGTGTTATATCCCAGTAATAAACCTAAATGATACATTATAATGATAATTACTTTAAAAAATTTTAATTAGTAAAATATTATACGAAGTATATTATATAATTATATATTATGTATATATATATAGTTATATATAAGTATATATATATAGTATTCATTATAATAATTTAATTTACTTAAATCTTTTGATTAGTATACCTTCACGACCACCTTATTATCAAAATTGTTAAATATATATATAATATATACAATACATTAAAGTGTAACATTAATTTTTTTTATACAAATAACCGTATTAAATAGAAACAATATATTTCACTACTACAATAAATATTTAATCAATATAAAATAATAAAATTTAATATATAATATTAAATATATTTTATTTTTAAAAATATAAAAATTTGTTTTAAATAAATTTAAAAATTCCTTATAAGCTTCGTATTTATATTTGAACTTAATTCCAATTTCAATTCATATATAACTATGATTCTTTCTATAAAATAAGAATATATTTAATCTATAAATATTTTAATTTATTTTTAAAATTTCATATGGTAACTAGTGACTTTGTAAAGGGTTTTAAATATTATATATTGGTTCAGAATAAGAAACCCGCATGAATAATACAAATCACAAAAATTTAACATTTAGTAAACATTTTTTGGTCTGCTTAAACACCTGCCTATCTATCATTTAAGATTACCATCAAAAATACTTTTATTTCTAAAAAAATACTTTAGAAATTCTATACTATTGATATCATAAAGATATTTTATTATTAACATTATCATAGTAAATGTATTAAATTTATAAAATATAAAAAATATGTAAAATTATCAATTTAATGGTAAAAATAATTTTTAGTTATTATGTTTTAACTGTAATCTTTTAATATACATAGTCTGTCCCCGAAGTATCGAGTTTTTATTTCATATGACGAATATTGGTCGTAGTGATTTGGGAGGGATTTTAAAATGTATAAAAAATATTTTTCCATTTATCTTTTTTTTTTTGTTTTTTGCAATAATTAAATGCAGCACAATTTTACTTCACGCGAAGGATGTTTTTCGATTTTTTCACACGGCGATTAGTGGAACAACATTACGCGATAAAAGTTTTGTTTGCAACTTTAAAAAAGACCATGCGGAAACATTTAAGATAATACAAGAGGCATATAAATGTAATTGTACGTCGAAATCGTACACAGAACTTTTAAAAAGGACTAAGAAAAGATAATCGATGAGTCTCGATCTGAGCATCCAAAAACTTATTGAATCGCTACGAACACCCACCGCGTGATAATAAGTAAAAGTAATTAAAAATTGTATTGGTAAATTACAAATAAATCATGATAATAGGCACTCGAGATAATTTTATTCATTAATAAATCTACATTTTATCTTACCTACTCTATAAAATTTTATAGTTCAAAATTAATATTTAAATAAAACTAATAAATTAATATATTAAAATCATTAAAATAAATTAAGTTTGTATTTCATATTATATTTGTAATGATTTTAATGATTTGAAAACTAATAATTAAATCAGTCCACAACAAGAATACATATAAACAAAATAAATTTAAATGCGTTAAAATTTTATATTTAAATCCAATATTTTAATAATGTTGAATTAATATATTATAAAACATATAGTTTACAATTTTTATTCTAATTCAAAAGTTTTTTATATTTTTATGAATTATAAAACCTAAAAAAATTATATTTTTATATATTCTAATTAAATAATAATCTATATAACATTATAATTTTAATGCAATTTTGTATCTTACGAAATTTAAGAAGTTTAATAAATTTTAATGATTATAAATAATTCTGTGATTAATGATACAAATAAATATATTACATAATAAATATAAACAAAAATTATAGTATCTTAATTTGAAAATTTTTTAAATTCTCTCCTATATATTCATAATTTGTTCTAATAAAAAAATATACATAAAAAAGTATTTTTGCTATTTTTAAACATTTTTTCTATTCTCAAATATATCTAATACTCTTAACTATTATAAAAGAAAGAAACAGCATTATTAAAAAAATAATTTTTTCAAGTATTAATTTTGATTAAACAACAAAATCAATTATGAGATTATTTCAAACAAAATACTAAAAATATAAGCCATATAAAATATAAAATTAAAATTAAATTTGAACGTAATTTTAATTAAAAATAATAGCTAATCGTATGAATATGCATATCACCTAGCAATAATTTTTAATATCTATAATTATTTTTATACATAGCAAATTAAAAACAAAATTATTAAGTAGTTTTGTATTGTATAAACGAATTATATATTTACACGATTAATGATTTTATTTGAATGAATAATTTTTCATCAAATAATTGATAATCAGCTCTTACTTGATAAAACAGTCTATACTCAAATAAAAATCTGTATATATTTGTGTATCAAGGACTGTATATTTGTTTAATAACAATAATAATAATAACCAAAAATTTTTATCGCCCGTTATATCTTTAGAGTACTGCCTTCATAATTAATTACATACAACAAAGCATCATGATACCATGTTTATTTATGGAAATGTCTATTTTGCTCCTACGATTAATTGCAACAGAACATAATTTAATATACGAAAATTTTTTTTTTAAATTTTCTTCGTTTAAACTTTAAAGCTATTTTTTAAAAAAGTTAAACTACAGTAATTACACATAAAATTATTATATAATCATTGGAATTATTTAAACATAAACTGAATGTTTGAATCTTTAATGACTAATAATTAAAAAAAACTTACTTTTTTATTATTTTTAATTATTCATTGAAATATGTATATAACAATTATTTTTTAAAAATAGATTCAAAATTTTCTCACGTTTAAAAATATTGAAAAATAAGTTTATCAAAAAAAGGTAAAAATAATCTTTATAATAAATTTCATTCAAATAATCATAAATGGAAAAATATTTGTATATGAAAATATTTGTGCAATACAAATTTTTTTTATTTTTCTTAGTACAGGTTACCATTAATTATTTTACGAGCTATTTTCGTTTACAGACACCTTTATCTAAAATATATATTTAAAATGCTAATGATAAAAATCCTTGGATTATTATTTTTTTATTATTATTTTTTATTTATCTTTTTTCTGTAACGTAATGTATTATCAATATTACTGATTTTTTCATTTTGAGAAGAGAACCTACCCAAGAAATTACAATATAAAAAGTTTTATTTGAATTCAGTATTTCACATACATTTAAATTATAAAATACTGTAACCCTATACCTTATTTTAACGTACTTGTATTATTAAAATTTTTTTTTTATCAATACAGATAAAAAAATAAACATAGAAGTTATAAAAGAATAAAAGATACTTTTATCACTTTTGTTACTATATATACAAGGTTAATTTTATAATTATATTCATATATAATTATAAATTTTAATGATTAAAGATATAATATTTCTCTGCATTTCATGATATGCCTACATAAATTAGTATTTCTGCAAATACTACATGTCATCTTATATACAATAAAAACAATGCATAAATTGACAAAAATTTTTATTATTTAAAAAATATAATATTTTACAATAACTATTACTGTAAGACTGTTTTATTATAATTTTTAATTTGTGAAAAAATTTCTCATATATTCAAGCATGTACATGAATTTTTTTTTTACTTATATTTTCTTATAAATAGTATGTTTATTATATTAAATCTTAAAATTTAGTGTATCGGTATTTAAATTTAAATTATAAAGAATTTAATTATTTTATAAAGTCAAAAGTAATAATTATCCCATTACTCTATTTTGATCAGTTTAACACACAATATTAAAATTTTATTCTGAAAAAGGTTAAAATTTATTTAGATTTGAAATTGAAATTTACTTAATTTAAAAATTAAATTTATTCATTAGAAATTATAATTAAATATAAATAATAATAAATATAAAGTAATCAATTTTTAACATTTAATAATTATTGAATAAAATTTATATTAAAACTATAAAATATATTATTTTTAGATTCTTAATATTTATTTAAAAGAATAAAATTCTTGACTTAAAAATATATTGAAATCTATCAAATAGCTACATAAAACATCATTATAAAAATTACATTTATTCATCTTCACGTAACTTTTGCCTATGCGACATTAATAAAATAAATTAAAATTAATATTAATGAAAAACAACAATTTATTATTGCTTAAGAAATAAAAAAAGGTAAATATGATACTAGCTTTTATGTTTTTATAAACATAAATTAAGAAACATGTAAAAAAATATTAAATATAAAAGAATTAAACATGCATTAACCGATGCATTTTAATAATTTGGTGAATTCTGCACTCTTATGATTTTAGTACTAATTACATATTTTTTCTAATTCCAACAATGTATGATCTTATAAATTATATTCTAAAATATTAATAATATATTTAATCTATATAAAAAAATGAATATACATACATATATATACATGTTTAACTATTATTTACTCACTAAAGATCAAAACGTTGAATTTATAATACCTTTTATGATATTATTTATATGATATTAAGAATTTTTTATTTAATAATTCTAATAATTTTCTATGTATAATACAAGTAAATAAAAGTTTTCAAGACACAAGTTAATTATAATTTCTAAATGCAATATAATTTACTGGACTTTGTTTTTAATGAAATAAATCTTTTTAATAAGTAAATTATATAATAAATAAATATGAAAATTCGATCCATTATTTGTTGTTTATTATTATTTATTTGTATACATGTACTAATAAATTATTATTTTAAAATAAATATCATTATATTTTTTTAACGTAAAACTGTGAATAATTATATACTCTGGACTTTTACAGATATATATAATTAATTAAAATTATTAATATTTGTGTAATAGTGAAAAAAATTAAAAATAAATTTTAAAATATTTCGATTTTATAATAAATATTACATAGGTATTTTTATTGAATATACTTTTAAACAGCATAATTAATTTAAGATTATTTATAATTTTTTTAAAATTAATAATTTGATACACCTGTTTATTGCTAATCGGAAAAACTTCATTAAACTAACACCGATCTTTTAAATGTTAAAAATATGTTAAAAATAATCTTAAAAAGGTTATACACCCACTCGTAAAAATGTGGAGCTAACAAGTTTTTCCTTTTTTTTATTGGAAGTTGTTTTAAGGTATTGCAGTTCACGAATCTTATCGTTTTATATCCAAATGATATGAATATTTTTCTCCCTTAATAATAAATTATTAACGTTATCCATTTTTGTCATCTACTTCCGTTGTTTCTACCATATCTCGTCCGACTTCTTTTTACATCTTACCATAATCCTCGTACCAGGGACACATACTCACATACTACATGCTTGCAATCAAACCGCGCGCGCGCACACACACACACACACAATACCACGCATCCATTTCCATTTTTAGCAGGTAATTTGATGTTAATAAACAGGGTTATACAGGGATATTCAGTGTTAGCATTACCGATACAACAGTTCATGTAGTAAATGAATGAGCATGCATAATAAGAATGGAAAGACATTTTATATTTGGTAAATACATGTACACGTCTATCAATCTTGGTTTAAAATAACGCATGGAACAGGTTACAAGCTCACATTCAAATAAATATATCCCAACAACTTGATTTATGGACATTCGAGTCTGCTCGAATGCGAGTTCAAACAGCTCAGTGCAATCAAATAGCATAGTATTTATATCATCACACCCCAAAAAGACCAGTTTTGTGCTCAAATAGCTTATCCTTCTCTGATATGAAAATTTAGTCGTTGTCATCGTTAAAACGCTACCTAATGTCAATGTCACCCTTGGATCATAAAAAATTGGCTGATTTAAAAACATCTGATAGAAAACGCAACCCTGGACCCCGTAAAGGTAGTGAAGAACCTAGCCAAACACGTAGTCGTTTATTATCGAAACACCAAAGTCATCCAAACTGGGAGTGGTGACAATAAAGCCAACAATACCGGAGGTCACGTATCTTTTTTTTCGTTCTTTATTTCCGAGTGTTTAATCCTATCCTATAGGGTATACTTTTAAAAAACGGTACTCGTTACACAAAAATTTCTTTTCCTTTATCAGTAATTACACAAAAGGGTATAATTAAAGAGCCATACATAATAATTAGCAAAGTTGGCACTTACGGAATCGCGCACAATTTACTTGTAAAACTTTAACATTCAAATGAAGTAACTATAACGCATCAAATGTTATCCAATAAATTTGTATTTTTCAAAAATGAATCCCTTAGATTTATTTGACTTTCATTAATCTACTTAAAATATTTATATATATATATAATATTCAAGGTCTTATTTCAATTATTTCTACAAAAAATAATATAACATAATACATTTAAAAGGTATAATTCCAACTGAATATCTATCATTTCATGTATTACGTCTGGAGTTAGAAATAAATTTTACAATTTATAAAAATAAAAAAATTCTCTACCTTTAAATATATCATAAAATTTTTTAATTTGTAATATATTAATCAATTTTATATAATTTAAAAGCAATTTATTGATATTGAAATTTTAAATTAACTGTAATGGATATTTAATAGATACGATTACATGAGAAACTTATCGCTTTCATTTGCTGTTAATTATTATTAATGATATTTAACTTTTACACAATGCACATACATTTTTTTAAACTTTCTACTTAAATATCTAATAATAAATATTTTTATATAAAATAAAAATTTTCTTGCCTTAACGTGTAACAGGAAAATTGCAACGTCTTTATCTTTAGATCTGCAATAATTAATAATAATTAAAATACCACGCAAAAATAATTATATGTTTTTTTAATTCAAGATTTATATTTTTAATAATTAAATCTAATTCTCCTAATTTAATTTAACTAATTTCATTTCTGTAAAATTATATATTAAAATGTTTTCAAAATATTTCACCTCTTTGGATATTTTTGGTTTTTGCAATATCCAGTTAATATTTAATTTAATTTTACATTACATAAATTGCATAAGCGTATTTATTATTTATAAAAATTATTTAATTGTTTTTATTTTCTATAAATTTTTTAGTTTAATTTTTCATATTACTATTCATATTTATTTTAAATTTAAAATTTCTCTTTATAAATACTACAAATTGATAGATTAATAACATGAATTATATGTACTAATAATATTGTTATGAATGTGACAATATTTATTCTTCGTTCAAATTTTTTTTTTTTATTACAAACTTAATCTATCTCGTACGTATTATTCAAATCATACTATTAGATAATTAATTCAAAATCTATTTAAAAAACAATAAACTTATAAAAATATATTTTTTTAATCATCAATCATATTTTCTTCCCATTCAAATTACCTTGTTTAATATTTTTCTATAATTAAACTAAACAAACATCTCCGTGAATAAATTTATTATTTCATTATATATCAAAAATATTTCTATTTCTTGATTATTCAAAATTTTCTTGCATTATCACTTGCAATTATAGTAATTATTAATATTTCCATTGTTTTCCTACTTTTAATAATACTAATACTGCTAACGCTTCGATTACAATGCCTATTACTACTAGTACCACTACTACCGGCAATACCATTTCGTATCATTACTACCAGTAGTCCTATCACTTACGTAGACTGCTAATTTTACTGCTACTACTATACTTTACTACTATTACAATTAACACTTATTTATTACCAATAGCATTAGTACTCTTAATGTTGTATGATTATTTTTGTATAGAAAATCATAATACATAATTCTTGGTTAAGTATTAATCAATGTTTAATATTAAATTTTCTTACTTTTTTCGCTTGTCTCATCAAAATTGGTTGTTGAAAAATTAAAAAGTATATTACACCAAAATATGAGATAAAAAATAATTAACATCGCTCAGATCAGATAATTGATATTATAGAATACTATTACTGGCATGATTTAAAGCTTACTATATTATTAATGAAAAATTTAATATTCTCTTTGAATTTTCTATATAAATAAAAATTTTTAGTGGTTTTATAAAGTAATAATAAATGTTATTCATAAAGACAATAATATTAACATAATTCGTATTTTATTTTATTATTGTTTGTATTTTCATTAACCTGGTATTTCGATTTTATGAAATTATTGGGAACTAAAAAGTTTTATATTATAAATATTTTTATTTTAAACTTCGTATAACATTTATTTAGATGTAATATTTTTATATTATATATATATTTTTTAATAATTAAAGCAAGCTATGTGATCCATTTATTTTTTAACAGTGTGGCTATCTAACTTTTGGAGCTAGTCCAACAAGATAATGCGAGCGCGGTAGCAGATTTTAAGAAACATGGAACCAAGTCCTTGTTTTACCACGAAGATAAGTTTAATTTTGTATCAAAATAATTCGAATTCTAGTTGTAAAATGAATATAATAATGGACACTTTTTCTCGTTTTTTCTCGTTTTTTCTCGTTATTTCTCGTTAGAACAATGATTAGTTAGATTTTTTTCTAGTTGAAACTGTTGCACAGGTGAAAACAATTATTTAAATTTTTAATTTATTTAAAACGATATATTTTTGTTTAATTGTCTTATTGATAAAAAAAATTTAACATTAAATATTATAATAATGCAAAAATAGTATAAATTAAAAAAAGAAAAAAATTAATGAAAGAAACTTTTCGTGATATTGAATTCCAACATCTTATTATTTTATATCTTATTGGTTGTATGAATATTTTTAAAATTATTAAAATAATATGTATTTAAATAAAAAAAATGTATGTGTGAATCTTCTTACTATTATGAATTTGAAATGGATTATAACATTATTAGCGCACCGATATGTAATATTGTGTATAACTAGTAGAATGTTACAGTTCTTTTTTAATTTATGCTCCCAAAAATTGTCTTAAAATATTTAAGTGCACTTAGATGATAAAAAAAGTGTATCATTAAAAAATGTGTCATTTACAAATTAAAAAAAAAATTTTATTTTGTAAAATTAGATTTCAATATTATGTTCGTAACCATACAATAAAATTAAATTAAATTTAACATTATACAAATATTTATTTATATACAATTACAATTTTACCTACTCTTAGTTTTAAGAAATTTGGAAGTGAATGTATAAAAAGATACGATGAATATTTATAACTTCATGTTTTATTATTATTATTATGTGAAAAATTATAATATTAATGTGAAAGGAATTTTAAATATTTTTGTATAAAATTTATTTGTCGTATGTACATATTAACGATTATTTTTTTAAAACATTATTTTTTATAATAATAAAGTGTTACTCACTTATTTTCAAATACGAAAGCATATTAAATCTGAATTTAATTAAGATCAACTCTTAACTTTATTTAAGTACATTCAGAATAAAAGTTAAAGCAGCGAGTATCTGAATAACCTAAACACTAACTATAAATACTGTAGAGCAATCATTTATTTCCATTGAGTTTTTAGTATTGCGTGACAAATTACATTTTAAAAAAAGAATATTTTATCTGACAATAAAATCAGTAGTGCTAATGAACAAAAACATACTCTAGAGATAAGCATCAATGATTTTTCAGTTCATTGTACATAACCGTTTCATTGGATGAAACTAATGTAAACCATTTGAACAGAACTACAGCATATCTAAAATTAAGCTTTAACCATATTGATATAAGGGTCGAAAGATCGAGCAATGCGAATATCGATTAAATTTTTACTTGGGTAATCTATGCAAAAATATTTGGATGATATAATAAAAATAACGATAAGCGTAATAACTTGAGAATTATCCTGTAATTAAGCTTAAAATAAAGTTGACGTAAAAAAGGAAAAATAGATGAGGTATGGGATCATAACAGTTACGCATGTGCTTTTTTTCAACTTTTTTAACGTAAAGTAAAAACTGTCAGCACCATGAATTTTTAATGAGTAGTCAAGAAGGGGAAGGCAATGGTGCGAGGAGCATCCTGGGTCCCAAAAACATGGGAAACCATTACTATAGTAAAAATAATTTATGATGGGTATTGACTGCGAAAAAAGCAGCAAACGCGATTAAAATAAATTATAATAGTAAACTGGGCGTCTTCCGCCTGAGCTGCGCACGATATTTAAGTCTCATAATTCAACTGAGAGCCAATTTGGCCAGGCCTCATAAAGCGGGGTTCGAGCGAGGCAGAACCCATTAGCGCCCGAGCGTTTTTTCAGTTTTTTCACTCTACTCATCTCGTGTCCCATCCACCTATCTTTTTTCCTCCCGTGTCACGGGGTTACGCGCCATGGGTTTTCCCCCTGCCCCGCTCCAAGCGCGGCACAGAGCAACGAAATTATAGCACAACTGCAACGTCGCACTCGGACTCTAAAAATACAGAGGCGACGGCGCCGGCGACCGCGGAGTTGGAAAAAGTCCGCGTTCTATAAATATATACGAATACGGACAGAGGAGTCGGCAACGCTGGAGACAAGGTGACGCACTCCTCGGGGCCGCCTCAGGTTTCAACAACCATCCGGAGCCGAGGAGCGAGGAATGAGCCCTCTCGGCTCTTTCCTCCGGTGTTCGAGTCCACACCCGCACACCAACCCACCCACACACGCAAGCACGTCCCCGAGCGGATTTATCAGGATGGTGCTTAAGTCGCGTCGCCTTGGCAACCAAAGTTCTCTCTCGCCTAGGGAAGCGCTGATGGCGGCCCAGTAGTGACGATAGTATTAGTAGGATTCGCGGGCAGGGGAGTGACGACTACACCGTCGGGGGAGGCAAATAACTATACCTCAGCCCACACGACTCGGGTGCGAGAGAGCCGAACGAGGTTGCCGACACCGTGTACTTTGGACGTCCTCTTCGTCTCACGACTCGAGGAACAACAGAGTGCGAGGGAGAGAAGGAGGAAAAAAGATAAAACGCGCTTCAAGCCTTTATTTTCTTTACCTCACATTTCCATTATATCCTAGGGGGAATGCTCACAAACCGGTTTTTGTAAGGAATCCGCGAGCAAAAGAGAAAGATAAAATATAGTCATGTCTCGGTATTATTACTATTAGAAAATGCGGGCCTCTTCCCCCTTCCTGCACGACATCAAGCTTGTCTAAGAGTAAGACAGCAAACGGTGAGTGAGAGAGAGTGAGAGAGAGAGAGAGAGAGAGAGTGAGAGGCGAGATTGTACGCGCAAACGCCGACTGTGTAATTTCCTTAGTCGACTGGTTAGAGATATAGCGGTTCTTCTTCCTCTTTTTGCCTCTTGTTTAGCTGCCGCGTTCATGTACGTCGAAGTTTATACCACTACATCAAATTAATAGTTTTCAGACTCAGAAATATATCTGTGTATGTGGGGGGGGGGCAGGGACAGAAGATTACTATATGCAACTTCGTAGAATACATTTTTTATAAATCATATTTTATCTTTATTAGTCGGAGAAGACTACAAGAAAGTTCACTGGACTCTTCAACACGACGCACATAATTCTTTTGCACATCCTTACTCATTTCCAATCATTACTGAATTTCATTATTTTCACATTTTATTAAAATATATACGTATTTCATAATCCGACATAATGTCAAGTCGTGGGAAACGACAAAATGGCCGCTGTTATACAGACATAACCTCTACGTTATTTTAAAAATGTAATAAACTACAATTTTACTGATAATATAATAAATTCATTAAACAAGTATTCTTAATTTAAACAATATTTTTAATTTTTATATGTAAATATATATTAAATTATGAATATATTTATTTGTGCTTAAAATTTTAATCCTTTTAGCTGCAATAGTAAAGTCTTTAAACTATACTAATGACTATATTAATGTAAGCGTAGAAGAAAGAGAGAGAGAGAGAGACAGAGACAGAGTGAAAATCACCAAATGACTCACCGAATAAAAGTCTCAACAACATGTCTGCCCTAGAGAAATAAGCTAACGCAGGTGGCGACTCAAGTTGTTTATTCAGGCCACCGACAAAGCATTTCATAAACTTATTGGCGCTGCCGACTGGCAGTCACTGCACAGAACCAATTAGAACCGTCAGTCCAAGAGCTGAAACGATTGCGCAGTCACTAATAATGAAAGCGCAGGCATGCAGACCACATCCTCAGTTGATATTCAGACTAACGTCCCAGTTGCGCTGCACGTTAATTATGATACTTTTTTATGGTTATTCTTAGCAGTGAATGAAGTTAAACAGTTTTAACTTCTTTTAAATCTGAATTTTTACCCTTTTTTTTCTCTTACTTCTTTCCGATTTTTTTAATTTAATCAATTACTCTGTGCCCACTGTCCTTCGTTTTTAACATTTTTTTTTATATTCATTATTTTTATTTTCTGTGTGCTAGCCTGAATTATAGCTTATACAGTGTTATTGAGAAAACAAATTATTTTTTAAGTTATGAGTTACGACACGCTTGTCTGAAATCTAATTCAACATATAATCTTAATTTCGTATCATGAAGGCTGAGGTAGTGATAAAAACAGAACTGTATATATTATTGCACAAAAAGAAATTTTCCTAAAGCGATATTGACATGTTAAAACATGAACAATGTGTTGCTCAAATATTTCAGCAATTATTCTGAATTTAATCTGTTGAGTATTGATTGATTAGTCGATTGTAATTGCTAAAGAAAAAACAGATGTATGCAATGTTTTGCGATATATAAATAAAAATAATATTTTGCAACACTCCTGGCCTTAACCATAGCAAAGTAATCGTTAATGCATATTTACTAGTTACAAAATATTAAATTCCCCAATTTTATGCATTCTTGCAAATTCCATAATGCTTTTTGAATCCCTTGCAAAGAAAACTACAGGACAGAAACTCTTACGCAGTTCAAACTATTGAGTCATCAGAAATAAACCAACATGAATGTAGTCAACAGTTGGTAGATTGCAGCAAGTCGACTCAGCATCTATATGTGTGTACTATGTCGTTGTACAGCTACTTACACATTAGCAGTGCCTGCATCTACATGCACAGAAG
The DNA here is from genome assembly GCA_018907245.1 of Eupristina koningsbergeri. Classification (NCBI taxonomy): domain Eukaryota; kingdom Metazoa; phylum Arthropoda; class Insecta; order Hymenoptera; family Agaonidae; genus Eupristina; species Eupristina koningsbergeri. Next base: position 755,731 of record JACCHV010002776.1, read on the forward strand.
TCAAATACACGTGCTGCTTAAGCAGAAGTACAAATAAAAAGTAAATATACGTTTCTTCCTCTCCACCTTTTTAATCACTTTTATCCATACATTTGAATGCGCCAGTCGCGGATTATGAGTGCTCAGTCGGGTTTTCCCTCCCTCCTTTCTTCCTCTGTCAATTTCCCCACCATTCCCCATTCGTTGCTAAACGCAAACGATACGAATCGTTTTCGTACGAACAATAGCCAGCCCTCAGCAACCATTCGTTTGGTGCTTGTCTTCATCCTTCTCTTTTTCTTTCTTTCTCTTAAGCTCAGAATTTCTCGGATGAGCAACGCAGAAAGAATTGGGAATTGCAGATTGCGGATTGAAAATTGGTTGAGAGTGCAATAGTAAAAATAATACGTGTAGTGAAGACAAGGTTACGAGGCGCGCATGCGCTCATGGTCCCTCGTTGAGAAATCGATACTTGACTCTGCTCCCATCCAAAGGTTGAGATAGAAATGACGTGATTTATATTGGCGCGTATTCGACACTTGGCTCCAAACTCAATGTACCTGCATTATTTGTAGAACCAAATTAAAAAAATAGGAATGTCAGGACTGGAGATGAAATGGAGCAAAAAAAATAGAGCACTTCTCAAACTAATAGAATAGTAATTAAAATTCCCCTCGCATAGCTCTACAATTTAAATTCAAATCCTATAACCCTATTTTAAATTCAAGTTGGTTGACTTGTACTTCAGTAAAAGCAGATGCATAAATTTATTTTAATAAGTAAGCTTACCAATTGGTAATGCTATCTAAATATTTTTATTTTTACAATGAATTGAAATTCGTATTTAAAATAGCGTGCATTTCATCAAGTCGTATATTAGGTATTCTTATAATCCTAGAATCCTCATTTTTTTATGTGGCATTAAGAAAGACGGAAGAAACTTAAGTTCATATTCGAATGATTAAAGCTGATTTACAATGCAGGGCATTGTTGTAGAATTGGAACGAGGTTCCAAAGTAAAGTATTAAGATTATTGCTTTCAAAGTATTAAATAAAGAATAATGAACTCGAAACAGATTTACCATGAGAACACTAACAGCATAATGAGAATACTTAGTATAAGCATACTCGTAGGTTCCTATTGTATAGTTATGCATGATCTAAGACTTATTCTAAATTACATACAAAATAATTAATGTATAAACTATGTATTTAAGATAATATTTTATTCGATAAAACAAATTACAGTGGACGATTTACTTCACTTCAAACTTGAGCTATGCTATTTTCTTGTAATCCCTCCATCAGTTATCAAGATACGAATCCGCGTATCTACGACAGGCATTAAAGCTTCAATGATAATCATATATCTTTAACGATAGAATATTCAGGATCATTGTGTGCGGTTGATAACATCGCCTTAAAAAGTTTAAACTCAAATTGGCATGTATATATCTCGTAAAAAAGAATATTAAAGCGTAACGGTAACTGCGTCGGTATTCAGTCAAGTTGGTGCTGAAGTAGCTTTTTAGCTGTTCCAAATACATGAAACGCACAGCATGACGAAGTTTAGTAGTGTGTTTTAGTACAAAGCCAATAAATTCACGCGAACGCGAGGAGAAACTGTACGCGTTTCCAAGGCAATCCCCGTCAGTTGGACAGTTGGATATTTCGTTCAGAATTTTCCAGTATCTCTGGGTATTGTAAAGTCGTATAGAAGGGGGATCCGACGGGAGATGGAAAGATAAACGAGCCGTGGGAGCTTGTATTCGCATACCTGCAAACGCAACACGCATGCATGTTACACGTACATATGCACATGCCCGCTTATAAAAAAAGAGGTTTTGCTGGCGCATGTATACGTATGCATGCACAGGTCCACTGCGTTCACTGGTGTCGAGTAGGCGCGGGGAGCGGGCAGGGCCTGGGTGGGAAAGAGGAGCCGAGGTACGCAGACGCGCGGATTTTCCATTGGCTCCCCATGTTCAGACCGGGCTTGCCGCCTCTCTCTCTTCCTCTTTAAGCTCCCCTCCCCGAGAACACAAACTGTTGCTGCTTTCTCACTCTCTCTCTCTCTCTCTCTCTCTCTTTTGACTCAACGATCCATTATACATTTGAGTTAAATTAAAGTCGCTGCTTTCGCCCGGGCTGCCTCTTTATCAACTCGTTCCGTGTCGCTATCTTTTTTCAACTGTACGCGGCACACACAAGCAAGTTCACACAGTAGTTCGGTTCCAATAATTCTACATGACGAGGCGCATTGGTGCGTCTGCGCTCGGAAATACCTACTACTACATGCCTCGAGCTGTCGTGCTCGATCTATTTTGCTCAGCATCCGGCATCAGCATGGACCTAAATGCATTGTGTCTCTGAGGGAAAATGATCCATGGATTAAACCGGTCCGGTCCGGTCCAGTCCGATCCACTCCCCGCGAGGATTTTAATAGCTTGGGTTTAAAAGGAAAACAACCTGACTGCAAAGCCATGAGTAAGCGTTGTAGGAATGAACCGGATTGAGGATAATATAATGCACTCTAACACTGATGCTCATAGATCAAAGTTAAAGATGGCAGCATTTATTACTGAAAATTTCTCATCCTCTATTCTAGGGAAAATATGTATTTTCTGCTTAAAGAATTACAGAAGCACTCGTGGTGAAATCTTTCGAGGCATTTTTCCTTTTACTCTGCTATTAATGTAAAAATGCTGTCGATTTTCGATATTATAATTTTACCACTTCGTATTATAGATAATAATAAAGCCAAGTTGAAAATGGCAAATTTCAAATAGTTTTTATTTACAATAAATTGGTAGGAAATTTACAAGTTAGCAACAATCGGTAAAAAGAAAGTGTTAAAAAATCCAATTTTGTTTAATTCCAAGTGGAGAAATAAAATAAAGTAAGGCAATAATTACTGTCATTAACAAAGTTCAACAATTATGTTTTCTTATTTATTAGTTTAAATAGATTTACAAGTTTAATCTCAATTGCAATTAAAATTAATCAACGCATTAAACATTCCTTTTCCTCTGTATAAATAATCTTAATTATTCTAACTAGTATAATTTCATCATTTTTATGGATATAAATTTTTTTTCTTTGTGTCAATTATGCTGATAAAATTAAACAAATTTAAAATAACTTTAAAAATTTTAAGAAAAATTTTTTCATTTTTATACTGTGTATGTTGCAATATAATTATAAAATGTAGTTATTAAAAGTTGGTTATCTTCAGAATATAATTTAAAAAATGTTAAAAACAAAGCATTTAATAATACATTAGTTTAAATGTATGAAATAATAATATAATACTTAAAATAATAATATATTGTTTATTATTCACGTAAATGCATCTTTTTTTTTGTTTTTATGAAATTATTTGAAATAGACTGACACGTTGTCATTAGAAATTTAATTTACAAAGAAATAACAATTTTTTTCTTTACATGAAGTATGAGTGTTTTTGTGCACAATGATAAAAAATAAAATTTTCATAAAAATTGTATAACTTTCATGGTAAGTGATTTTGTAAATAAAGGTATTTTTACACTGATCTCATGTATCAAAGTAATGAATTGTTTTTATTCGAGGCACAGCCTACCTACCTAACCTAACTTAAAACCCAAATTCCCCAGTCTATACATTTTGGATGACAGTGCGAAAGTGGGATTTTGAAACACACAAAGGAATAAAGATAGATGGATAAGAAGGGCGGGAGGGGGAGGGGGAGAGAGAGAGAGAGAGCGCGACAAGTTGGCGAGAAAGAGTACGAGAGGATCGGAGGGCGATGGACTGAGTTCTATAAATGAGAAGTGCTATGAAGGAGGGAGATCCGATAATGAAATACAGGGTGGGAGTGGACGAAGGGAAGGTGGAGAAAGAGATGGCAAAGCAGAAATGAGAAGACAAAACTTCGAAGCTTTGATGCATGCACCCCCTCCCCCCGAACTCTCAGAACGACCTCAGCACTTTTGAGAAGTTACCCGAACCGCGAAAGTTTGCACACCCGACACGTTCCTAACCTCTAATTGGGTATAGTTTCGGAATGATATCAGCAGTGAGGATCGGCGCCATATTGAGTGTCAGTGCCGGAGTAGGGGACCGAGCGTCAAAGCGCCATCTCGGATAATCCAGGAACGGTGATCCTCGACAACCAAGTCACACGGTCGGGGAGTCTGAGTGAATTGGACGTGCGCGAGCAGCCGAGAATCGGAGTCAAAACAAAAAGGGGGAGCGCCCTGGAGTCAGCCGCGCGGGTAGCAGACGGACAGCCAAGTGAGCGAGAGAGTGCACACGCTGGTCGTCAGTTCACGTCCCTCGGAGGGACACCGCGCGACATCCCCCCAGCCCCACCCCCGCAGTCGCAGCCGCCCTCCCTGGCGCCGCTTCCCGCCTACATTAGCCGTACGCTCCGGCGCAGCCGCGCGGCTCTACCTGACGTGCGTTACATTACATCACGCGCCGTACGCTGACGAATTGCATCGACGACACATAGGAGTAGCCGTCGCGCGAATTTCCCTCATTTCCCAGCGTTCTCGTCTCCGTGGGTCCCCTCCCCAGGCCCAGCCCCAGTGTGTGCGTGAGTGTGTGGAGTGCACGCGTGTCGAGGAGGTGTTTGCTTTCCGGGCGACGAAATTGGGAAATCGGCAGCAGCACACCAGTGCGCGTGCGACAGGCGCGTAGTCACGTGCGCCCTTGAAAACCAGCAGCGAGACCGAGGAGACCGAGCGTGGCGACAGAGACCGGATGATAAGGCCATTCCGTTACGGATGGCGTAAAACTCTTAGGCCAGGAGTCGAGGTCGACGTCACTAGGGCGAACACACCTCGCCCCAGGACACATCGTTTGCCATTATTTCGAATTGCCATCGCTCTCTTCCCGTCCGCCAGGGCAGCGTCACCGAGAGGATAATCCGCATTGTTTGCCGCCGCCTTCCTCTTCTTAACGGTGTCCACCGACTACATCTCGGCAACTCCCAGCAGCACGACAGATCGGCGGCGACTCAGGCTTTCACATGTGTGCGGTGCACCGAAATGAGGTTAAATATTTGTGCGAGTGAAGCATCGCAGGACCCAAGCCAACTACGACTCTTGCAACTGCTTGCCGAGGAGGAGGAAACCGTGTTGTTCACCGGCAACGTGAATTCCTGCAAGTGACGGGCGCCCGAGCGGACCAACGACCACGGCGAGGCACCGCGCGATGCTCATCCTCTGATCGTCGCCCTTGCAGTGAGATAACGAGAGACGACAGCCGAGCAGCCCATCACCAAAGGCAGGTGGGCACATCTTTCTACCTCCCTCTCCCTCCTCCCCCCTACCCACGATTTTTCGCCTCGCAGTGCGTCCGAATATTTTGCTTCAACCTTCCTCCCTTCCCGACACCCGCTTCCTGGACCACCATCCGTCCTATTGCCCCTTCCCTCTCCGATCCCCCACCTCGCCACCCTGTGTCTTATCCGCATCTTATGTAACAATGGTGGTTTCCGCTTTAAATCCTTGGAGCGGTATGAAAGAAAGTGCATCATCGTGAAAGGTGCGAACGGGGGAAAGTCGGAAGCCGATGACCGGAAAATCCACCAGATGTGTGCGTGCCCGCCGATGTGCTCTTTTCCGGAGGAAACCATGTGACCGGCTGGCTCTTATCGCGAACCTTCTATCTTTAAAAAATACTTGTTGCTCTTTATGAACGGTTAGCCCGTAGCTGATCGGACTACTTTTCTCGTATCAACCGCGTTTTCATGAAACTAGTTATTATCTTATATCGGGTTTATCTCTGGATCATCTTTGTCACTGGTCGATTATTATTTTTCCCAGATGATTATTTATTTCAGTACGCAGTACACGAATCGCATTTAAATAATCTTCTTCCCAGCAGCCAATGCCCGACATTAATTTGATGGTATTTATCATTTTCAGATTGGAGATGAACAGCTCATTGGAACAGGATTACGATGAATTTAAATTTTCGAGGGAAAATCAGCTTGAAGAGGCTAATGTAGAGGAAAATTTGCAAAATTTTAGTGAGTTATTTAATGTTTGCTTAAATAATTAGGATTAATTCTATAGTTATCACTCGCAGAAATCGTCAATCGGTTAAGGATTGATTAACTCATTCTTAAATTACAGACTTTTATATAGCATGTGTTCCAAGCACTTCTGCGAATGCTCAAGTCATTCTGTGCAATCTTTTAATATCTTTAAAATTGGTCCGTGATTTCTTGTTTGTTAACAAACTCAGTAAATGTAAAACGCTGCATTATAATTAAAGTATATATAGTTTAAAATATAGTTGACTTTCTTTTAATCCTAGAACAAATATCTTCAAGTTTTTCTCACTCGAATTCGTAATGGTGAAATTCAAATTTTTGCTCTTAATTTCGTCCGAAATCTAATATCTACTGAAAAAAAAATAAACTAAACTATATGGGATCTGCCGCTACTATAAAAGTTATCCTATAATATTATAGCGTCTTTCCGCCACTTTCACATAAAATTATGTACGATGCAGTGAAATTTCTCCTTTTTTTTTTAATATAATTTCTTTATTAAAGGAATAATGCTACGTAATAAAGATGGACGGTCATCTTAATTTATATATAAATTTTAAACAAAGAATGAATTTCGTAATTTCTGAATTCTCTTGATTTTTTATAATAATTATATTTCCAAGATCACATATTTTTTAGTTATAAAATTTTATTGATCAAAAATACCGATATTATAAATAAATATCTTTTTTTCTATTTACATTGTAATTACAAAAATAAAGTATACTTCGTCAATATACTAATATTAATATTAAACAAATAAAACAGACTGATACTAGTTATTTAGAAAACATCAATTAGACTATTTAATTTGAATTTAAATATGCACTAGCTTTAAACAGTTAATTTTAAATGACGAAGAAATATTGTATGTTATGGATACAACAATCGATAGAAATCTAACAAGGCTATATTTTGTCAAAAAGAATGTTAGAAAGATATTAACTTTAATTATATAATAGCACTACTAAAACAAGCGAAATTTAAAAATAAAAAAAAGTTTAAACCCTTAATTCAAGAATGAAGAAAAATGGGCCTTCAAGCCTAAAAGTTTTATTTGAAAAAATGCAGTTCTTACCTAACATTTTTTGAAAATTGTTTACTTATATAAAAATTATATATTAGTAGATATTTTTCAATTACAATTAAAATTTCTTATTTGTATCAAAATATATGATTTTTTTAATGATAAATTATTGGTTTTTTTACATTTTGTAAATATTTTAGTTCGCCTCCAACGTGATAACTGTTGGTTTCTTTTCTTACCGTCAATTATTGATTTAATTTGTAAACTATATATTTAAAACAAGTAAACGTAACTTTCCTTTTCTTTTCAAAATTATAATGTAACATGTTCGTAAAATTCGTAGAAGTATTTTTTTAAATTAATATATTCTGCCTATTTTTTTGTATTATTTTGGTGATTATTATAATTCATGTGCCCGGAATTCTATTCAATAAGGGCTTGGGAATAGTAATTATGCAACAGGATAAAATAGAATTATCTATAATTCACACAATAAATCAAGGTCACATGGCTAAAAAAAATCATATCAAATAGTACCGAACATAACACAATTGTACAATAAAACATTAAAATGAATATTAATAAAAAATGTAATATATTAAACTTTTATTATTATTTAATTAATGTCACATTAATTTATCTATTTATATATATGTATATATAAATTTTAAGATTTGTGCACTCTAGAGTGTATCGATTTTTTAATGTTTAATTAATTTTATTTATTATTAAAACAAAATTTACATTAGGAATGAATAAATAAACTATGGAATGATTCTCTAAACTTAACAAAAACAATTAATATTTTAATTAAAAACAATTTGAATTAAATAAATGTATCACAATTTTATTATTCCATTTATCGTTACGCATGTATATAGATCTGTGTAATGTCAAACTGATAAATACCGGCTAAAAATATTGTTATCTTTCACTATTACTTAAATTTTAATTACTAATAAGAAACATTTCATTTTATAAGGTAAAATATTAAAAAAGTTACTATTTATAATAAAAATGACATAGATTAATTTTGTACTTTTTATTTAAAAAAGTAAATGTTTAATTAAATTATTAAGCCTATAAATCAATGATCCACACAACATAGGTTGAAATATATTCATTTTTATTTGTGTACACATAGTAAAGAATTTTATGTAAAAATATTTAATCTATATAAACTTTATTTGATGAGCTTCAATCACTAACATAACAATTAAAATTAATAAATATTCGAAATTTAAGCATATTGATGATTAATAATCTACAGTAATCTATTCTGATCTACTGTACATATATACATGTATGTACAAAGTAAAAATCATTCAAATAATTAATATACAACAAATATTTATTAAATCATTTGTAAAATGCATATTCATTTTTGCTTGAAATTTTTATAAAATGTATACTGAATGTGAAATTCACTACATTCAAACATTTTACAATTTAAATATTTGATAACTTTTTAATTCTAAAATAAAAATATATAAAAATAGATTTATTATTGGTAAGATTAAAACTTTTTTTTTTTATTAGTGATATTTTTTTGCAAATATTGTTAAAAACGTGATCAAATTGAAAAAAATATGACTATAGAGCCTATGTATTTGAAATGTAATGGGAATTTCTTTTAAAGGATTTGTTTCATCTTTAGCTTTTGCGTGCTCGTTAAATTTATAAATATTTAGCAATAACAACAAAAATTAATTTTAAAATAATGTAGAAACAAATGTTCAATATTTATGTTATATTTAAACATTTTTTATGGGTTTTTCTATTTTACATATTGTAGCCTTGAAATATTATTTTTAAAAATAATGAATGTTGTACTATAAAAACTGTTATATTTATAATAACAGAAAAAAATAAATTTAATTTTCAGAATAATTTTCAGATAAATAATGTCATGTTTACCATGAACGTGTGATCTACAACATTTAGGTTAGAATTTTTGTCATTGTATTGTAAAATATGTTATTTATTTTAAGATAGGCTATAAGCTATCTTTATATTTCTGCTAAAAACGTCTGTTAATGAAATTCAGTTGACGATGAAATGGTTTAAAAACTTCATTTTAAATTGATTTCCAATATGTGTATGAGCGCAAATTTTAAATTCAGTTACATTGTGAATATATTATAATTTGAAGAAAGATAAAAACATCTAGACTAAAATTAATAATTAATTGTAAGTTAAAATGAAATATTTCCTTATACTTACATAATGAATAATTTTATGTACAATATTAGTTTTAAAATAAAGAAAAACCATGCTTATATATATATGTAAATATATAACATTTATTTGAACGATTTTTGTTTACAACCATTATTCGTATAAATCAAAAATAAATATAATAATAAAATGAATTAAAAAACTTAATATTATAGAACGGAATGTACTGTAGCAATTTTTTCACATATAGTAAAATAAAAATTATATTTGAAATATTTTACTTTTAAATATGGATCTTGACTTTCATTTTAAAACTGTATTATTTTATTTGACAAACAATTTGAAAATAGTATCAATTATAAAAATATTTAAATTTCTCAAAAATGTAGATTTTGACAATGAATGAATGATTTACTGCTATTGAAAATATAAATGAATTTTGTAACAATACCTTAAAATATGTTCCAAAAACATTTTTAATAAATTTGCCAATAACTTGTAAAAATGTATTGAAAAATATTTTTTGCATGTACTGTAATATAAAGTACGTATTTTATTTTATTATATATAACATCAATTTAGTATTAAAATAAAATTATTTTTTTTTGTAACAGATTTCAATAAATCAGTTAGACTTATTATCAGTATTAATCTTTTATAGAATATATTTTCATTAAACTATTATAATTGACCTTAAAATGAGTTTAATAAGCTTTTAAGATTACAGATTTCACAAATAAAGTAAATATAAATTAAAATTTTTAATGTTATGTAATAACAAAAAATAGAAATATTTATCCAATATAATTTGAATGGAAAATAAATTTTTAAAATCTATACAGGTATATATATTGAAGTCAAAATCAATTAAAAATATTTTTACTAAATTAATAGCAATGAAATTTTAAATTCAACTGTAAATTACTTCACATATTTAAAATTAGAAAAATCAGTTTTTTTAATTAAAAAATTCATTCTTTTAAACAGTTGTCAAATATAAATTTAATTGATACAATTCTGCTTTTATATATCTATATATTCATTATATTTATTGTAATTTCATTTATAAAATATGCGATAGAAAAGATCAATATTATTCATTTGTTATTTGTGTACACACAAACAATAAAGTCAAGATTGCAATTTTGAAATTTTAAAAATGTTTTAATATTACAAATTTGCAATCAAACATAAAACTTTAAATACTTATTTTATTCTATAAAAATATTATGTTCGATTTCAACAAAAATTATTTCTGCAATGAAAATTTATCGAATTTCTGTGCATCAGTATTCATTTAATAAAACAAAAATTCATGTTTTGATACAGCATTATTAGACCATATAAAAATTGGCTAATAATAAAAAAATTATTGATAAAATAAAAAAAATAATAATAAAATGTAATTAAAAATCATGAAAAAAATTTTGCATTGGTAAGAAAATTACATATATCACGTTGTCATAATAATAACAGTTATTTTTGTGTGAATCATTATATACCTAAATTTATATTTTAAAAAATTTTAATTATTTTTTTTTTTTAATCGACTAATTTAATGTATTTAAACTCTATTCACGAAACTGTCTCCTGCCCTAGTGCTAGTGTTGCTTAACTGATAAACTCTTAAAAATATTGTGGCGTCAATAAGCTTTAACACTTTTATTTATCTAGAAATATATTTCAAAAAAGTATAAATCAATGAAAATAATTATATAAATGATGAATATAGTGTAATTTTTCGTTTGTTTCCAAATAAACATTTCTTTATAATAATTACATATTCAAGAAATTAATACCTATTTTTATAACACGTACGTATTAATTATTATTTAAATAAATAAATAAAAATCTGTCGATTATTAGTGGTTTAATTATTAAAGCATTAAAAATTTAAATCATAAATTTAAAAATATACAGCGTAAAATAATGCTATCGTAGACTCTTATCTGACCGTTAAAGCTGTGCATATATTCTACCGTTCAATCTGCAATCTGTAATACCGACTGTACATAAAAATTTACAACAAAAATGTACTTGAGTTTATTAAAAAAGAATCAGGTTAAGTCTAACACATAGTATTTATTCAACTATAAAGTAAACTAGAACAATACTTTCAAACTTTCAAGAAAATTTTTTATTACAATCTTTGAAAATGTTTTTTTTTTGAATAATTAAAAAATAAATGATACACAAATGACGGTTGATTATGAATTAACACTGTAAAACTATTTTTAAAGTCTTTATTTTTTTAAATTATAATTTTCCAATCAAGATTTATAGTAATTAGGACATTAATTTAACTGTATAGTTATTGTGTATGTGCCTATTTTTATACATAAATTTACATTTTTAATCAAAATTTGAATATGATTAACACCAAATTGCTAAAATTTAAGCTTTATTGAATATTAATTAAATTGTCATTCAATCGATAAAGTTTTGTTTATAATAAACATGAATGTAGTCTACAAAATTGGACAGTTGGGGTAAAATATAATGTCAAATTAAATTATGGATTTTTAATTTTATAGCACAAAATAATTTTATAAAATGAAAAAAGTGCAAAAAAAAAAAAAAAATAATTAATTGAACAATCGATAAATTTTTATGCGATTAAAATTTGTCTAGAATTTTATATAAATTGTTCTTTAAAAAAATTAACAATATTTCCTGTTTTTCTACATATTCAAAATGTTCAGTGGAAAATGCAATCGACATGTTTGACAATCATGAATTGTTTCCACTTATTTAATCTTACATATATCGAATATTATTTTTTTGAATAGATCATTTTTTTTAAATAAAACTTCTTCCTGTGACTAAAAAATTTATCAGTTAACAGTTAATTTGTTCAATTATTCCATTGAGATTTAATTGAACTTATATATTCAAATAGGTTAATTTAAACAATAACTTCGACAGATTGCATTTTAATTTCATTGATTTATTAAAATTTCTTTCGGACCTTTGATCAAAGAAAACATTAATCGTTATCTTTAATACAATATTAAATATAAATTAGCCTTGTGAAATCCTGTTCAATTATATTGGTTTTTTATATAACTGAGTAAATACTTATGAAGAGTTTTCAGATTAATCTCGTGTTCATGTTATTTCACATAAGTTGATAGCTTTTGACGAATGCAGCCAATGAAGTAACAATGCAAACAATATTGTTGAACGAGCAGAAAAAATTCACTTGTTTATTCTGCTTGTGCTCAGAACAATTTTAATCCACTTGCTAAGTGCTTGTGAATTTATTGGCTTACGTGGCATTTTTATTGCTATAAATAAATTTCCAGATTTGTTTTTTAAGACTTACATTTCTCGTATGCAACTTTCAATTATTGAGACCACATTAGTACTCCAAATTTTAAAAGAAATTTTTAATGGTATATAAAATTAAAAACTTTATATTAATTATAATCAATATTATTTTAAAAATTCATAAATCAATTTAAGATTCTGTCAATTTCTAGTCACCAAAAAAAAAAGCGTATACTTGTTCACGCATATTTATCATATTCTGTAATACCAATTTAAGCACCTGTTCTAATTTTAGATAATTTATCTATTTTAATATTTTCGATAGATAATACTTATATACATATTAGAATTATTCTCTCTGGCTTCTTATTAAATTTTTTTTATTTTTTCCAGTATATTAATACTAAATTATATTCTATTAAAAATCAGCTGTGGTTAGTATTCTTCAACTTCAAGTATATTAATAACTTAATATTTCTTATTTTTTTTAATGTTTCAACTTTTTTACATGCTTATATCTTTTGAACGTATCATTAAAATATTTTATTCATAAAAAAAGTTTATACGCCTATAAAAATTGAGATAATAGAATTATCTCTAAATTTTTGTTCCAAGTATTTTTTTAAATAAATATATTTAGTTTTAATTATTTACATAATAATAAGAATAAATATAATCGAGAATGATACAATAACTAAGAATATACAATCTGAATTAGTAAAATATTTTAGGTCATGTTTTACCAATAATAATTAATTTTTTTTTACTCCCAAATAAAATTAAATTTTTACAGTTTTATCCTCATATATCCTTATACATTAACAAAAAATAATTTTACATTGTTTTTAATTTATACAAAATCTAATACAGTTTTAAAAACTGAATATAATTTTGAATTTTTGTTGAAATTTTTTTTTATCTTTAATGTTATCAATTTATTTATTACAGTTTTGTTGAACTTTATCAACAAATTCGTAATTATATAATTTTTGATGATTTTGTTTCCTTACCGAATTTTTCATATAAAATTTTTCTGATTTTTTTAAACGATGTTCATCTGTTTCCTTTTTTGTTTAATGGAATTTAAGTTATTTAAGTTTTTAATTAATGATTGTTGATAAAAAAATTACAAATAAGTAGTTAATTTATTAATTTATTAAACATATACTAGTTATTTATAAATTTTACTCTTAGATATTTTTAATATTTGACATATGCATATTATATCAATTATCATTTATATATTAGTATATTATCCTTCTATAAATAATATTTATCTGCTAGTTTTATGTATTGAATTCAAATAATTACAATAAAATAAATACTCTTCATTTTGAATACAAATTTAGTAATCAAGAAATGTTAACTAAAAAGTTTTAAAACTTATTTTTAAGGTTTTAGATATCGTTTTTTTAAAAGTCAGTTCTTAAATATTTTATATTATATGGCTTTCTGCTCATTTAATTGGTCATAGTAAATGTTTCTATAAAACAATAAATAAAAATGTAAATATATGTATTAAAATTTATTTTTTATTTATTTTATGAAAAAAAAATGAATTCAAACTGTAAATCCGTCGTAAAATATAAATTTTAATATAAAATATAAAATACAAATACATATCCTTTTATAGAAAAAGATATTTAAACAAAAAAATATATAAACATTAGACCTACTTAATCTCATTTATTTAGTTCATGTATTCACTATACAAACTAGTTTTTCTCTATTGTCTATTTATATTATATAATCAAAAAAGTATTTTTAAAAATTATTTCACTATTCTGTATTAAAATTCATACCTCTTGTATACACGAAAATGACTATATTCTAGTATAAAATCTTAGTCTAAATTTAAATTACATTTTAATATTATCTAAATATTATTCTAAAAGATTCACACACATACACACTCTCACATACACAAGCTTATATTTTAAAACTGGAATTCAAAAGCAATAAATAAATCTTAAATATTTTATACCGGTTATCAATTTTTGTTTTTGTTTTATTTGAAAGCTTTATTTTCTACGGTTTGAATTTTAAAATTTTTTAATGGTAATTTGAGCACATAATTCATAAGAATACACATTAAAAAATATTATAAATAATATATTAATAAATCTAATTTATTCTTAAAATTACAATATAGAATTTAAATCACAGTGAATACAATAATGGTGAATATAATCCTTTTATATTTTTAATTAAGAATAAATTTATGTAAAATTTATAATTCATAACTTTTGCGTTGAAAAAATTTAAAAGTTTCAACATTTTTAACAATATCAATTTTGATAAAGGTATTTTTACGCAAGTTTTCAGATATTACTTAAAATTCTGTTACGTTAATTATGTATATTAAAATTATTATATTTGTAACAAATTTGGACGTTACATATTTTTGAAAGTTTAAAATATTCAATCCACACAAATATAATATTAAAATATTTTAAGTGCAGTACAATTAATTTGATTATTATATAGTAAAGTTATTTTGAAAATGTGACATAATTTTTTATTATGATTATTTCTGTAGGGTAAAAAAGTATTGAAATGTAATTATTTAATTTTAATATTAAAAAATTTGTTTAAAAAATAGTATTTGTGACTATGCCGTATTATAAAAAATAATAAAATCCATTTGTATCCAAAAACCATTTTTATGAAACATTAATTTTTCAATTTCTTATTTTTTCAAAATTTTCAACATCATTCTGTCTTGATAAATTTATAATAAAAGCTTTGAATTAAGGGATAAATTTACATTACTAAAATTTGTATTGAGTATAATATTACATGAAACTTACTAACCGATCAACATTTTGAATTCCTCGAAATGTTTAATAAAATGATTTGACTAAAATTCAATTAAATTTATCAAATTTCTTGTAAAAATTAAAAAAAATATTATTTAAATAATTAAATATTTCAAGAAAATGTTAAAAATAATCAATTTTAATGGTAATTTAAAATAACCTCAAAGAAATATTGTAGTAAATATTCAAATTATTATAGTATTTAATCCATTTTGATGTTTAATTAATTAACAATAATTAATGTATTTAATGATGATAAATAAACCTTTTGTTATGATACAAAAAAAAAAATTTAATTCAAAATACAAGTAAAAATTTTTTTTGTAATAGTTTTAATATATTTACCATTTGAATTACCAGGGATTTATCTTAATTTATGATCGTTTTTATTACAGTAATACTTTATTGCTGAAGGTTTTAAATTATTTTATTTTATTCTATTATATGTTATCTTTTATTTTACATATATATTTATGCATATAACTTCAATATATGGAAATAGATTAATAAACTGAAACTAATAATTAAATATGAATAATAATATTATTAAAAAAAAATTATCGGTGATATAATATATATTAATTTTTTATGTACAAGTAAAAATAAAATATAATTAAATTATGTTATAAAAATGAAAACAAAAATTTTTATAAGAGACTCTACTTTAAAAATTTTTATTTTTATTTAAAATTCCTTTTTTTTAATTATTTGTAAATACAGTTTATAAATAAAACAATTTTGTTTTAATTTTTTAATTTACAATAGTTTTTCCTAATACATTAATTAAAAACTTAAATATAGTGTACTCGTAAATATGAATCAATTTTGATTACCAGGAAGTTAAAGGTGCAATTTAGCGGCTCGTTTTTTTTTATATAACCTACAAGTTTTAGTGCTTTTGTACAAACCTAAGGTACTTTACACACGTTGAAATACTCATATTTTTAGGATTTAAAATTAATTTCATTAGAATTAATTTATTTCTACAAAACTCACACTGTGAAATAAAATTTGCAGCAATCAAACTCTTAGATCAAATGATGGATGTAACATGAAAAAAATAATAACAATAAATAAAATAAAATAAAATAAAATATATGTAATTTTAAGCATTATTAATATTATATTTTTCAATAAAAATTGATTAAATTTTAATATTTCTTGAATTAAATTTATTATTTTGCGATTAATCAAGACTGTTTTTCATTTTTGGATACTTTTTGATACCTAATTAAAATTTGTGTAATAATATTTGACACATTAACTGAACTACGCTAGAGCTCAATATAAGCATGATAAAAATATGCGCTAAATATTCCATGAATAAATTTACTAAATAATTTGATATAAAATGGTTGTTTTTTTAAGTATTTTATATTATGTATTTTTTTGAAAATGAAAATTAATGCTTCAGATAATAATAAAAAAAATTGATAAAAAATTTATGAGAATAACCATTGCGATTCAAATTAATTATTAATCAACACAAAAACACAAGCAATCTTAACGCTACTACTTATAAATTTAATATTTTTTCTTGCTCCCTGCAAGATATTTGATTATTCTTAGATTTCGTAATTAACCTTTGTGTGGAAAAAAATGAATAATTAGTTTTCAATACATTTGATTGATTATTTCGATTAGCAATCACGCAACTATTCTTTTACACGATAATGAAAATTGAAATATGTGCGTTGTAACGGCAGTACCAACGGTAAAATTTTATCAACAAGCTATCAAGTGATTTAAAACTGATTTTTTGTATTAAAATAAAAATAATTTAAAAAAAAAAAAAAAAAAAATGGAATAATAGGTGCTCTGACCTTGTGATAAAATCAAACAGCAAATAATATTAAAATAAAATTTTGATAAATGTATGTGAAGAATATGGAGTTCCAGTTTAATCATTTATTACAAAACTCGCGTTTATTTTAGCAAACATTTTTGATAAAACCGAACGTCCTACTGATAGAGAACCCAGTGTTGGATCATCCCCATCGCTTAATTTAATATGCATGCATAACACGAACTCCCAAACGTTTGAACATTATAATAAAGAAAAAAGATTTGTTTTTTTTTTCTAAGAAAAAGATTCTTGTGCATTATATTGTCGGATTATATTGCCATCGTTTATATAATAATTTGTCGGCACAAAGCTAACCACAAAATGGTTCGCTAGTGCAACGCGTTCGAAACACACCAAAGTGATGTTTGCGGTAATAAACATGGCAGCTACATGTGTTCCAGCCATCGCTGCATACAAATAATCCAACGAGAGCCCTTTTCTTAATAATTATTTTTACATATTTCAAATGGAAAAAAATCAGAAAACACAAATACAAAAAGGCTCATTTTCGTTACCACCGCGAGGGTTTTATTACCGCCACACGTGCTTCCCACAAGTACAACTTTTACAACGTTCAAATTTTCACGCGCCGAAATTTTAGAAAGGCGAGGAAATAAAACAAGTTGGGAAATTCCACAAAATTTAGGAAGGAAAAGCTATGCTCCCTTGCAGAGGAAGAGTGGCCTTTTCGAGAGCTCATGCGAGGAGTCGTCAGTTGGTTTTCTGCCTCCGCGCGCGTAGGATTTTCTGCGTAGAAAATGCGTAGAAAATAGGCGGATACTTCTTAATTTTACGCACTTGTGATAAAAATTGTTTGTGATATATAATTCATCTGCGTCGAGCGCAAGCACAAGCACCTTCAGATTATTTGCATAGTTTTGAGCCAATTTTGGTTGTTCAGGCAGTATGTGTACGTACAGTTTGCACAACTTTTTAGGTGTTTGTCATTTAAATATTAAAGTCTCCTCCCTTCGTTATTGTTCTTCAAATATTTACCCGTCAGATCGAAAAACCGAGCGCAAACGCGCTTCCCCGCATTCAGACTCCTGTAAATCAAGAATAGCTCCGGTAGTGCAGTTGTGCGGGGGTAGGAAGTTGCCCCAGCATCCACCGGACCATCGACCCAAATGATCTCTGAGAGACCCCACGTCAGGCTCCTCGTTCTCCTAACCCCGACTACTCATCCGGAGACGAATATCTCCAAACACCGCGTCAATCCAAAACCCCGTTTCCCCAACTCCCTTTGTTGCCTTACCCTTGCCCTAAGTCGGCCACGCGCACTTTAACCCAATATAATAACGCGCTTCCGATCGAGAACTCACGTTCTTTTCATTATACCGGCCTATTTATGGGTTTTAATAAAATATAACTGCCCCGGCCTCCGGAGGTGGAAGTGCGCTTGAGAAGATGCTGCACACCCCCGTGTCTGTCGCATTTTCAAGCAGAGCCAGATTGCGATTGCTCGAATGCGCCCCGTGATGCCTGTGCGGAAAATTTGGAAAAGCTGCGTCCAGCAACAGTGCGTGGGATAAGTTATTGGCAGGGGTCAGTCGGGGGGGGGCGGGGGGAAAGCCCGAAGAGCGGAAGATGTTGACCTTCCGCTGCACCGTGATGCCAGCGTGAATAAAACGACAGATCAAACGCAAAACTAAGCAAGGCTGTTTCAGCGATGACTCGCCTACCCGTCCCGGAGAGTCCAGAAACCGAGCAGATTGGCCGCGAATGCCCGCGACCAATGGCGAGGCTGCTTTAGCCAACTTGGACGTATCGATTGGTCGAAAGTCCCCGTTTTCGCCGTCGAGCAGCTCCTCGCACCGGCCGCTCCACAGGCGCACACGGGGCCACACCTACGAGTTCCCGACTCCATGTGTGCGGGAGCGACGAGGACAGGAGGATGATCCTTTTCACGCACACAACTATGCGTGATTTTGGGAACGAGGTGGGCAGAGGCTCAGTCGCGGTCCGCATCTTCGTCACGGTATTTATCGAGTCTCCGGGTCCAGCCTTCGCGCTCTGAGACATATCCTGGTGAACGCAACCCTTGACAGGAGGTTTCGTCGGTTAAGTGTTCCTCTTGGCCACCCTTCCATCTTAGGGCGCGCACTGCCTCGGTTTCCCGTTTTCTGCAGCCGACCTCGCCGCTTCTTTGTTTGCATGCATGTAAATAGTGGCGCGTGCTGCTCCCGCTTTCTCCTCCCCCTCCCTCCCTTCCTCCCGCTCACCTATGTGCGGCGTTACATCGGCTGATAGCTGTGGTCGAATAACCTAAAAAGCATAAAGAAATTAACATTAGCTCTTCACAATGCTCCTCATGCCTCAAACTCGACACTTGAAGCTGAAATTATAATGCGATAATAATGGAAATGTAGTCGAGGTGAGAGGCTTCATCTCTGATATGATTCGCCTTAATCATCTGCGATTAACTTTGCATTCTGTCCTTGTCACTCGGTTTATATATTGCTAATTAAATATATTTCTCCCCCGATATTTTTCGCTTTAAATATTTCACTTGTATTAAATTTTATGATTAATGTATTTTAATACAGTTAAGAATTCACGATTCGTGAATTATTTATGATTCTTGATTAAATTTAAATTTCACAATTTTAATGAAATGATTCTTCAACTTAAAAATTTATATTTAATTTTATTGTAATTTTTTAGAAAACTAGTTTATTGTGATAAAAATAAATTTTTTAAATGTTTATTTCGAAATTCTGAGTTTTATAATTTCTTTATACAATAACTGGAATCTAGTGAAAATTCAAAATTACAAATTAAGTTTTTAATTCTGAAAATCAAATGATATATAATTCTTATAAATTAAATAATTACTGAATATTAATTTAATTCTCATGTTATATATCATTTATTTACTTATGTAAATTGTTCTTTAATTAATGTATTAACATTTTTGTGTAATATTGATTTACAGGTAGTAATTCACCTAGTTCGTTAGGAGAAGCAGAGCGCTGTGAAATTTGTGATCAAAAATTTCAATCTAAAAAAGATCTTCAAACTCATGTCCTCATTCATTTGGGTAAGCCTAGAGTGGTGTTAAAAAGAATCGCAAATTTAAAAACGGCGAGGAAGGAGACAAGTGATCAATATTGGCTAGAGACAGAGCAAAAAGGCAACCTGAAAATTACACTAAAGAGGCAGAGTCCAGTGTGTGACTCTATAAAATTAAAATTAAAAAAATCACCAGTGTCTGAAGGGTTTACTGTTGTAAGTAGCAACTTTAATTTGGAAAAGGAAGAGCCTAAACAGTACGACGAGCTGGCTGAAGCACAGGAGAATGACAGTAAAAGCGACTCGGAGGAAGAAAAAACCTCCAAAAAATCTTTTGAAAATGTGATGTTAAATCAAGAGGTACATAATTTATTTATTTATTAATTTCATTGTGACACACAGAAATGAAATAACATTTAAAATATTTTACTTTAAATTATTATTGTAAATTTTTTTCATAAATATTTTATATGTCAGGTTAACTATTTTCATATACCTATTTCAGAATAATTATGGAGAAGAAAAATTTGAATCTGAGACTGATCATAATCCTTTGGAAAGTTCAGAGAGGCCTTTGATGGATAATAACGAAGGAGACTCTGGAGTTGGGAGTGATTCAGTTAATCCATTAGAAAAAGAAGATCAAAATGTAGATGACTTACAAACGGATAATATTAGTAATTCCGACCAAGCTGAAATTGGTGATAATGATGACCCTGAAGAATCAGATGCTTTAGAAGCAACGTGTAGAGAAACTATAGAAAATCTTAAAAAATTAGGTGAACAATCGAGGTAAATTTTAATTTTTATGATATACACAAATTCATATAGGGAACAGATACACACCTATAAATCCAATAACACAACTTATTTAAAAAAAATTTATGTAATACTATTATTGTAAATAATATGTCAAATATTGATTAATAGTTCGTTTAATGTTATAATTTTTTTTACAAAAATAAAATAAAAATGTCTATATTTTATAAAATTTATTGATAGCATCATATAAAATAATTTTTTTTATATTTAACATAAATTTTATTATAGGAATGGATAATTTGAAATAATCTGATTTGATTCAATAACATGGTAGTACTGTATATGTATGTCATATACAATTATACATTCAATGTTTCAAGTGTGAATTATAAAAGTTATGCAATATTCAATGATTTTATTTGTATAATTTTTTTTTTTTATTTATATTAAAGTATTACTTTTAATATTTTAATATTAACTTTTAAATATATGTTATGCTTTCTTGATTTTATTTGATTTATTTAGTAATTAATAATGAAATTGTTTTCTGTTCCCTATGCATTAATTATATTTGTTTGCAATTTTTTTTCTATTTGCTTCATCTAAACGTGATCGTTTACACCATTAGGTACATTAGTTCCAGATCCTCCGATCTCCTAAATCCCAATGAAGCTCCTGCTGATGAAGAAGAGGAAGAAACTGAAGAAGAAAAAGAGACAGCAAGTATGATAGAAGAACTTCGAAGTAATAGTGAAATAAGTATAGTTCCAAAGTCAGCACTAATGCCTGAACCACCTAGCACTGAATCAATATCAGAAACAGAAATTGTTCCAGTTGGTGGAAATTCTACTTCTAATTCTAGTTTCAACTGGAATAAAATTACTGAGGAATCTGAAAGTAATAAAAGCAAAAGAGAACATCACGAAACTGTATCAAAAGAAAGTCCAGAGAATCCTGAAAGCACAGCAGGTTCTCTCCTACAAAATTTTCTCATTGAACAGCAGCGTTCTCAAAATGAAACCAATAGTAGCCAACCATTAGAGACAGAATATGTTTCTTTAGAGAGACTTGCAGAAACAGTAAACACGTGTCGAGTTTGTAACGAGAAGTTCAAAGACATTGCTCACCTAGATGCCCATAGATCCAAGGCAGGACATTATCAGTGTAATATACCCGACTGCAGCTCATTAGTATTCACTACTCCAATGGAAGTTTCTTTACATAAAGCCCAAGCTCATGGATCATCAGTCTCTACGAATCTTAGCATGTCTCCCCATCACTTGTCCCGAACATCCCCACATGCACATTCTCCACATCTTAATCAAACTTCACCTCACTTAAATGCTCATTCACCTCATTCACCCAGTCTACAATCGAGTCATGCAGCACGTAATTCACCCATGACTTCACCTCATACCAGTTCACCAACCTATAACAGTCAACCTCCCACAGTCTACCCACCAGTAAATTTGGAACAACTCCCTGCACCAGTCCAGCAGTTGGCACAACAAGTGCAAAGAATGCCATTGCCACAACCACAAATACCTAGTAGCATGCCTCCAGGAGCTAATACCATGATACCAGGAACGAATTATTATTCTCAACCACCAGGAAGACCACCAATGTACAGAGTACAGGCTCCCATTCACTATCCACCACACATAGCTCATTTGTACCAACAGTATGGAGGAAATCCTTATCAACAACTAGGCATGCAACCACAAATGCAACCACAAATATCTCAACAAGTATCGAGAGGAAGGTATCCATCAGTGATTCCAGGACAAAGGTAATTTTAGCTCTTATATGTTTTAAGGTGAATTTTGAAAATGAATTAACCATAAAATAAGAATAGAAAAAAAATTAGTTACATTATTAAATAGATTTGTAACATCTTTTTCATTGAATAAATTGTGGTTCTATTAAATATATACACATACTTTTTATTTATTTATAAATAAAAGATATAATCCATAAGTGATTTCACTTTTTTAAATAATTTGTTACATGATTTATTTATTAAAAAATATATTCAATTGTAAATATTCTATAAATAACTTTTTTTAAAAATATATTAAAGTATTAAAGAATTAAAAAACGTAAATTTTACCAATTTCTAAGAAATCTATCAATACAAATTAAAATGTATTATAGATTAAAAAGATAAAAAAATATTGTAAATTTTATTTTTTTTACTTTGTATGCTATATTTATATTTATATGATTAATTTTATAACTTATATAAAATGTATATGATAAAAAACATTAAAATAAAAAATTTAAATATTAATTATTTTCTTAAAAATTCAATTAAATTTCTTTAAAATAATTATTATATTGTAAAATATAATTTTTAGGTGCCTTCATAATTATCAATATATTATAAATAATTAAAAATTAATTTTTTTACATTATTAAAAATAATAAATCAATTATTAATTTAAAAATATTTAATATGAAATAATGCTAAGAAATTTATAAGGTACTATTTTTATTTTTATCAGTTTATTAATATTAATCAGGATATTATTAATTACATTGAAGTTTATTTCATTATTAACATAAAATAAAATAATATATAAACAATTAATGATAAAAAAAACATAAGCTGCATAAAGGAAAATGATCCATCATTCACAAAATATATTTGTGCTCAGTATTAATACATTATAACTTATAAAATGATATATTTTTTTCAATTTAATATACAATCAATATAGCGTAATGCCTTGTGTATATACGTATATAATTTTATTAACGATTTTTGAATTTTCAATATTAGAAATATTAAACGTTTTATAATTTAAATTATTAATTATTTAATTTTATTAATTTAAATAGTTTAATATATTTACGCAAACGCACGCATCGACCCATCCGCTCACCTACCTACCTACCTACCTACCCACACGCACACGCACACACACACACAACAAACAAACAAACTACTCGTAATAGAAACAATATAAGACGCTTATACTGCATAACCTAAAATTAACCGTCAACGTTCAAAATTTGACTCTCATTTAAAAAATTCGAACATAAATACTCTTGACTATTACTTGAACGATATAAGCCTTCCAAAAACTATTTGATAAACTTACTCAAATACGAGATTTAAAGTTATTAACTGCATACATACTTTACATTTTTTAATACAATATACAAATCCTTGACTAAAATGTAATACATTTTATAATAAGGATAAGTACATTTGCATTGTTTACAAAATCAAAAACAAAGTAAAAGGCAAAATTTCATTATAAAAAATGTAAGAAATACTGTATTTATAAATTTATTTTAAAAATAAGAATAATTGAAACTGATATAAAGAAAATAAATTTTTTTGTTGTAATTGAATAATTGAAAAAGTAGGCAATTCATGTAATAAATATATAAAATATTTTATAAATTGTATAACTTTTTTTTTAATTAGATAAACTTAAAAATTTATAATTTTATATTTTCATTATTCAATTTTGATATTAATAACTTCTAATTTTAAAAATAAATGAATTTTAAGAAATATAATTATTTAAAGTTCTATAATACTGTATATTTATATCAATATATAATTATCAATATATTAATTACTTGTATATTTATTTATAGAGCACCGAGAATGCCACAACCACCTTCACCAGCTTCAGTACCTCGAGCTCGTATGAAAAGGCCCATGCAACCACAATCAGGGCAGATACAACAATCAATACAACAACAAAATCCTAATGCACCTAAACAAAGACGTATGGATGTATTGATGCCAGACCATAATGAAGACGCAGATTGCCATGTTATAGCACAACAAAAGAGGAATGATGGTCTCCCTGTCATACAAAATGTTCAAGGTGGTACTTCAGTCCAACAGACAAATAGAAATGATTCTACCATTCATTTGACAGATTCTATAACACTTAGTGTTAGACAACCTGGTATGTATGTTTATATTTGATTTTACATTTTTAAGTATCTAGAAATATTAATATAAATATAAAATATTTATTTAAGATATTTTTTTAGTACCTTGGAAAATAAAATTTATTATTGATCTTAAATTTATTATTTATTATTAATTAATAATAGAAATGTTTTTAAAAAAAAAAATCAACAATGCATAATTATTTTACAGTTTTTTTATTTATTTACTTAAAAAAATAATTTTATAATTTTGTTATTAAATTTATTTAAAATTTATAATATTGATTTTATTTATTTGCTATATGTTTATTTTTAATTATGTGCACATTTAGTTATTCTCCTTGTTTTGATATTTTAATGTCATAGTTATCATTGGAGAAGTGCACTATTGCGAAAAAATATGTTTTTTTGTTTACTAATTAATAAAGGTCATAATCCAGCACAAGTCAACGCAATGGTACAAGGTGCTAAGAAGCCAGATGCTACAGCAGTGGCTAATGTTCTGGCAGCTCGTGGTATAACTGTTACACCAGCTGCGAATAAAAAGTCAGTGGACCAATCGAATCAAATACAACATCAGCAACAACAGAACCAGCAACAGCAGAAGTCACTGAATGTATCAACGCTTAATCTCAATTCAGCAATATCTATTATTCCTGCAGCAAGTGTGCAAAGAAAGCAACAGGATCAGCAAGGTCAATTTGCTGTTCCCCAAAACAAGCAAAGTAAACAAATGTCAAATGAAGTAGAAAGACCACCTCGACCACCTACAGTTGATCTTACCCAGGATACATCTCCATTACCACCAGTTGTACGAAGGGGTCGACCTCCAAGGTAAGAAAATTAGAAGATTTACACCCATATGTATATTTATATAAGAATGATTTTAAAATTTAGAATGAATAATTTGTTAAATCAATTATAAATAAATTTGTACTAAAAGAATTTTTTATTTTTCTATTAGTTTTTAAAGTTTTTTCTAAGTTATAAAATATGTTTATACATATTTTATCTTGTGTACTTTATTTTTTATAGAATGCTTCAGTCGTTGACTTGTCAAGTTTGTGATAAGCGATTCCAAAGTCAAGAAATGTTAACCCAACATATGGCAACACATAGGACAACAAACAAATTACTCCACAAGTAAAAAAAATTTTTTTTATTAACTTAAATTATCTTTTTGAACTTAAATTTTTAACTCAAATTAATTTTTTGATTTAAATTCCAAAAGTATCAGGGATATTAGAATACAAAACTTTTATTCTAAATTAAATTTTAATTTATCTTTATAAATTTTCAAATATATTCATTTAATCAATTTATTATAAATAATAAATCTAATTTATTTTAATGTTTTAAATGACTAAAAAATAATGAAAAATTCTTTAAATAAATGTTTTTTTTATTTTATAAAATAAAAGTTTTTTAATAGTTTTTTATTGTAATTATTTAACTTCAATTATATGCGATTTTTAATTAATTTTTCGAATAACTATTAATATTTGAATTTAAAAAATATTAAAATTTCATCTAATAAACTAATAGTCTAGTTTGTATATTAAATACATCTTTAAATACAAAATTCTTTGCATTCGTATTATTATACATATATATGTAATACCAATATAATAATTATAGTTGTTTGTTTTCTTTTAAAAATATTTTTTTTAGAAAATTAAAATATATAGAAATGGGAGAAAAATGTTGAAAGAAAACAAATGGAAATACATTGAGCTTGTACTTACTCAATCTTGTGTCCATTATGTGAAAGCTCTTCCAATTTAATTTGCTAATTAACAACCTCTAAAAAGCTAATTGTCAATAACTGAGAATTTTACAGATATTATTGAATCCCTCATAACTTAAGTAATTATAATTGAGAAAAAGTTATCTCCACATTCTCGATTTAGTTTCGAACAGTAATATTTTTATTATTCATTTCATACTCTATATTTCAACATTTAATTTTTTTCTTTTTATTTTAATTTATTTTAATTTATTTTTATTTAATTTTTTAAGATGATAATTCAAACTACCATTTTGAAAGATTATTTCCAAACAATTTTTTAAACTTTTATAATAGTCTCTTCATTAACTTCTTTCATGTAATTAATACTTGGATATGAATTTATTTATTATTTCTCTTAGAAGCAACCAAACATAAAAATACATCCTCCTAAACTAAGAACTATTATTTAAGAATGTATCATGAGTTCATGCTCACTAAAAAATGATAAAAAAATAAAAATGGATATTTTACATAATTATAAACATTAAAAAATTACATTATAAGTATTAAGTTAAAATAAAAATTTTTCAATAGTTTTTACATATAAACTTTTTTTTTCGATATTATTATTTGAATAATACGATATTATTGGCGCAAAGTTTTAGATGTGATTATGCAGCATTGTAATGTAAGATAATAAAAATCATCCGTTTTTCTATGTTGTTTACATATAATTGAGCTTTTTTTAAATAAATAGAGTTATTAAAAGCAAAGAAAATTCATTTATTTTATTATTTTATTAAATTGTTAAAAAAAAATTGTTGGAAAAAAAAGGAATAAACGTAACAACATTAATTGATTTTGTCAACACTCAATACAATCTGTTGGTTTGTCGTGTTGTGGTTATTATTTACGCCGCATGTATTTTATTGTATTTAAAAATTAATACAAATTATAAAGGTTTAAAAATGAATTGAATAAAAATATATATTAAAATTTAAAAGTATTTTACTTTTAATTATAAATCTATAAAGTTTTTATTAATTTTGATTTTTTAAATTCCTTTTGTAATATATTTTATATTTGTTTACATTAATTAAAATTCATTAAAATGATTAAAGTAGAATTTAATTCAATTTTATATATGCATCCATATATGTACATATTCATAATTGACGTTGACATGTTTCACTATTCTTAAGCTTAAATACTATGAAACAATTTACTATTTTGTTAATTTCTAATACATTATGTAAAATTTTTATTTTTAAACACATATTTTTCTTTTCTTTTTTTCTTTTTTTTTTTTTTTTTTTTTTTTTTTAAATTGGCAGTTACGTTTTTTTTTTATCTATACTGTTCCAAAAATATTTTAATGTGTCAACTTTCATTATAAATATATGTTAGATAAAGATTGCTGTAACATTTGTTAAAAACGGAGAATTGTTTTAAAATTTGAAATATATTTTTTCGTAACTAATTAAACTTACAAATTTTCTAGAATATTTTATTGCTTTAAGTAGTTCTTAAGGATTTATTATATATGATATATTTTTAAGAATTATTTTGGTCGATCCTTTTATTGTCTATACAATCCGAATGATCCGAGTCATCCTATTCATGATTAATGTTTCTATTTTCTGCCTGGGTATAAGAACTTTTATACAGCTCATATCAATACTATTGAAAATAAATACTAGACTATATACATAAATGGTTTCCATTTTAATATATTGTTGTTTATTAGTCTAAAAGTTAGAATAATAATTGTGGTTTCAATTCTGAACAATGAAATAAAATTATCGACATATTAAACAATCTCATTCAAGCTGCCTTGCTTTTAGCATTTTGTTCCCACTCATTCTTCATTTTTTGATGTAGCTGTATACCAAGTTACATTATTAAATATGTGTAACTTCTCTCTATAAAAGTAACTCATCATCGAATGGTGTCGAGATGGTTAATATTTAAGATTCGGTACTACTTCTCCAATGATTCAGTTTGTGATCATTCTGTCATCCTGGAAAGACCAAACCTCTTACACGCTTGTATGAATTATTCAATAGAGTTGCTCTGGTTAACAACTCAATGATTATTCAAAGTAGACCTCCATTGCCCTTATCATGAATTATGATGATTATAAATAATATCCTTATTAACAAACTATTATGCTTTATCAAGGCGTAGTCTTGACAAAAGTTGCAAGATTATTAAGTGATATTTTTAATAAATTAATTGTATATTTGTACAGAAAAAAATACTAAATTTTTTATAAATCATTGTAATATGTACACAGTTTTTATCAAACACAATTATGACATTGCTCATAACCAATCAAGAATTTATTATTTTAAACAACTTTTACATATTCTAAAATATTTTTTAAATTGTTTAAAATTAAAACAGCTATGAATGTATAAATTTATCGTAAATCGTCATATACCAATTATAATTAAATTTACTTTTTTTATATGTATATTTACAACATTTGATTATACGTTATACACGATTATCAAACTTTTCCTACACATTTTTTAAAATAAATAAAAGTTAACGAAAGCAGAAGTACTAATATATATGTACTAATATTTTGTTAATTTAATTTATAATAATATAAAGTTATATCAAAGCAACTTCATTTATTTTTCTACAACCCTTGTCGAAGGCGTATTATAGCGTATATCATTTTAGTAAGTATTCTTGTAATCAATTTTTAATAGCATGAATAAATGATTGCTATTAAAACTAAATATAGTGGTTGTAGATATAATAGTGAAAATTATTTTCTTAAATGTCTGTATTAAGAACATATTAGCTTTAATACATAAATGTTGTTTGGTCACTGTATCTATTATGAAGTGTTTAATTAATTTAATTTGCATTTGCAGGTGTAATCTATGCCCGGCTCAATATCCAACGGCAGCGGCTCTTGCAACGCACAAAAAGACGTACCACAAAGAAGTTGACACAACGATACAACAAAATGGCACCACAGAACTGGCGCTACCTGTGGTTGATCTCAAATCACCCAACACACTGAGTCGATTGTCGAATTTAGGGATACAAAGTTACATACCGTTGTCGCAATTAAGCGCCCAAACAGGTGGATACTTTGCTCTACCTATTGTTTCAATAGATGGTGCACGAAATCCAAACTCATGTAATTTGGGTGCACTAGGTGCTACTTCGATTCTCAGTCTTGGGCCCCTCAAGCATTTATCCAACAGATAACTTGAATAAGGCCCTTACGATGTATAGTCAAAGATAGATGCGAATCACTGAAAAGGAAAACGGCGAGCAGCAGTGCATCAAGTTTTTTCTTTGTGTTTGTTTGCCTCTTTTTAACTCTGGTTGCAATGTTGAAGGAATAAGTAAGCATTAGTCCGCCTTTGTCAAGTATTGATTGTTTGCATATCCAAACAGAATCAGTATTAAAAATATCTATACAATTAATATACAATTGAATAAAATAAGTTTTAGCTGATTTTGTGTTATTTTAGCACCTGATAATTTTTATTTGAATTGTTTTATCAAAGTATATCGTTAATTTTTCTTTTTTTTTAAACAAAAAATTTAAACATTTGATGTAAACAATTTTTTAAATCTTTTTAACTCCTGAACATACAATTAATTATTAATAAATTACATTTATTCCGTTTACTTATTCATTCACCAGTTCGTTAAAACTGCATTGGTATATTTTTGTTTATTCTCTAAAGTTGCTAAAAGGGATAAACAAATTCATATCAATGAACATTGATTACATTTTTGATAATGAACCAAAGTTAAATAGCCAGCAGGGATCAAGATGCGCTATTTCTGCAATTAATTCTTTGTAATCAAAATGGCTTTCTATCTTTTAATTAAAAGATAAAGAGACGAAGATAAATAGATATATGTCTTACCCAATTACAAGATATGATAGTATTAAAGACTTTTATCCAAAAGATTTATTTAAATATGATTTTAGCATATTAATAAAAAATATAATTTTTTATTCTGACATTGAAAAAAGTGCAAGGCTCATTAAAGCTATATATAAAAAAATTTTGAATGTGATTTTCAAATTTTCATAAAATAATATAAAAAATATTGTAGCTTATAATCAATTTATTTATCATTTCTAATTTGAGATAGAGTATTGACAAAAATTTATACATTTTTGTACATCTCTGCATATGTAATATTATAACCATTTTTATAAATTATACTTATCTATATACATATAATACTGAAAGGCCAAATTTGACAAAAATGGTTAAATAATTTATTTATCGATATCCATGACGTTTTTATCATTCTTTGAAAATTTTCTTTTTCAATCATTTATTATAAGTTATTAAAAAAACTATAAATCATAAGCATACATGATCAGTATTTACAGATTTTATTTTGAGAATTGGGATTGGTTTTTCTAATACAATTAGTAAAGATGAGTTATCAAATTTTTGATATTTTGAATTATTGAAAACGAACGATAGTTAATATGTTTTTTTAAATACACATAAATAAAATATGAAATTATCGACTAAATATTCTCTAATTTTCAAATAAAAAAACTTGTTTAAAATATTACAAATAAATTATATTAATTTTTATTAAAAATTCAGTAATGTTTAGAGTTATTTGTCTTTACAGCTTTTATTTTATTTTACGTAAAAATATATAATAATTAATAAGCATTTTTATCAGTACTTATCGTTATATATTTTATTAGTTTTGTTAATTCATGATTTGCTAAATTTATTTTTTTTCATCTACTATCATTTCGTTTATAATTTTTTTATTACATGCAATATTTATTACCATGTTAATATTGAATGTAAATAGATATGAAAAAAGAGAAACGTTCCTTCAAAGATGTTTTCAGAAACCGTAGCAAACACATAGAACAGAACTGATTTAGAAGAAAAAACTTAAGACTTTGTAAATATGTGTACCATAGTGAAAAGTACAATAAGTGTTGTTACAGTGAAAATGAAGATAAAGGTATTCGAACGGAATTATCACAAATTAATATTCACAATAAAATTTATAGAGAAGAAATTTATTATAAGAATTTTATGAACAAATGTATTGATAAAAAGTAATATACAAATTATCTATATAATCTGTTTTTATTTAAAAATGTGTGCAATTTAGACCTTTGCTACGTGTCATTTATTATTCAAAATATTAAATTGATGAGTGCCATTTAAAAAATATCGATTTATGAATATTAACTGCACTGTAATACATTAAAACACAACTACACAAAGTTTAAAATAAAATTGAATAAAAATATTAAAAACATTGAAAAGTTATCAAATCGTTAATTCTAATTCTTTAGTAATTTATATCTTTAAATTTATTTTTGAAAAACTACTTTTGAATTAATTTTTAAATTATGCTTTCAAAGTATTATCAATATTTTTATTCATAACTGTATAAATTAAATCAAGAAGTATTATATTACGAAGAACCAATTCATTTTATTTTACGTAATTTTTTGTTTCTTTATTTTCTTTACCAATAAAATAGTAAGCAAGTGTGCTTATTAATATTCAATTTAATTGATTGTTAGCTAGGTAAATGTCTTTATTGTTTATATAAGCGCTTAAAATATTCATCATGAATATTTTTTTGTAATAGAACGAACTTTAAAATTTGAACAAAATTTATTGCTCTTAGTGCAACATCATTCTTTCACTGTGATAATTGATGCAATTTAATTGCACTTACTAATAGTTATAACTTGATTGTTTTATGCATTGTATGTAAGTGAAAAATTAAATAATGAGTGCAAATGTGAAAAATGTATGACAATGATTATATTGGTTAATATAGATATTAAAACAAATTTTCTATGATTTTCATAAAAAGAAAAATTGTTTTATTCTCACTTTTTTAAGACTGTTATAAGCAGTAATAAAAAAACTTTACTTCTGGAAGTTGATTTTTCCATAATAACATTGTACAACTCAAAAAAGTAAAAGTGAAGTATTACGTTGCAATGCTAATGTAATTAATATAAGTAAATAGTTTAATGATTGTATAAAAATCACTTGTTGTAATTTACACAAATATGTCAAAATATGCAAAGCGAGAATGATGCGCAACTATACTTATATATTTATCGCGTTAAAGATTAAATATGGAGAAAATTTATTAAACGACATTAAAGGCATGGCAAATGTTAATTGCAAAAAATTTAGAATTTTTTATAATTACCTGTTTATTTATAAAGTATTAGAATATACATTAGACAATGATTCAGTTTCACATATTATCATATATTCATAAGTATTTAAAGAATATAATATTCCAGCATGATTAAAGCACAAGTTTTCAATTATTTTTATTCAGGATCAAAATTATATTACAAATTACTAATTATATATCGATTTTTAATGTTCACATTAACTATTTACAACTGGTCTGAATTTTGATATTATCTTATTCAACAATTCTTAGACAATATTAAAAAAATTACAAAATTTTTAGTTGTTTGTGTCTAATGGTAAATTAACTTCATCAGATTATTATTATTTTTTTGTTTAATACTTTTTAAACAGCTGCTTTATTATTTTAATTATCCATTTTATTTCTCTACTTAAATTGAATTAAAAATTAACCTAGTAGTTAACAATGTATGAAAGATGACACTAAAGACAAATCGAATATTCATTATTTATTTACATTCTTTATTAAATAAAAGAAAAAATTCGACTATTTTTATTATATTATTTACATTGTGATATAGATAAAATGAAGTCGAAAAATAAACATTTAATATTCTAAATGTTTAAAAATTTCACTATTTCAAAAATTATTATTATTAAATTGTTAAACAAATTAATTATAAATGATGGTACCAGCATATTTTTCTCTTCCTCTAGGCCAATTTAATTTAATAATCATTTTTCTATGAATGAATAAAATATTAAGACGGTGCTTAATTTAAATAATATCTTAAACTTAACTAAATAGTGAAGAATTAATAAATTAAAAAGTTTTAGAAAAAATTACTAAATTTATTATTAATTAATTATGAGATATAATTGATCATAAATAATTTTTGCTGTTAATGAAATAATATCTATTTTTATTATAAATTATTTCTTATTAAAAATTGGTCATATTTATTACACATTAAATATACTTAGTATTCATGAGTGATTGTGTAAGTAACAATTTATCAATCTATTATTTTTACATTTATTGTAGATACATTTAAAAAGAATAGTATAATATATACTTCTAAAAAATACTCTAATTTTAATATTTTAATTTTTTTTTAAATGAAGCTTGTGAAGTATATATAGTAATTTTATGAATTACAACAATGATACAAAATGTATTAATCCATATATTGAGATTAATTTATTTTATTTGTTAACACATAAAAATAAAGCATATTTAAATGAAAAAATTTATATCATATATTTAGTAATAAATAATATATCAGCAGCTGCATGAACATTATTATAAAAATCTATCTATTAATTTGTTGATTAATTTATTAATTTAATTATCTATTGATAATATTAAAAATATATTATCAATGTTATTTAATATTTTTTTAAAGCATTTTTGATAAAGTTTATAAATATTTCTAAAAAAAATGCCCTCATAAATAACTTATCTCTTTTTCCTAGAGTTTGGTAATTAATATAAAAGTATACATTTAGATAAATCATAAAATTCTATAAAAACCTTTGTAAAAATTGTTAATTTGCTATGAAAAATTAGAATTCGTACTTTACCATTTATGAAAAATTTTGTAATACATTTTCATGTTAAATTAGTTTAATTACATTAATAATAATCCATTAACAAATATAATAAAAATTAAAAATACTTTCAATGATTTTTTGACTTGATATAATTGCTTATATTTGTTCAAATGTACAGTTGCTAATGTTATTTATACAAATTAAACTTTATATTTATAATGATTACATTGAATTAATATATAACGAACATTGTTCATACGCATACATAGGTATACAAAACAACATTTACACAATACCACACACGTTTTTGAACGTGTATTATTAAGAATGAATGCATAATAGGAATGTGATTAAAAAATTTGTTTGAGACTTAAATATAATAATTGCATATCTGTATTTTTGTAAAGAAATAAAAAAATGTATATAAAGATTTGATCTTTCATTGTGTTAAAAAATGTAAAATTTTCATTAAAAAATAATATTTAAAATACTTATAGTACGTCTTAATGTTTTTTGCTAATACTTTATTAAAAATCATAAATATACTTATAATTAATTCAGTTGCAGTACTTTAATAAAAAAAATTAAAATTTTAAGTGAATATTAATAAAATTAAATATTTAAAACACTGGCGGTATTTTTTAATGCTCAATTTCTTACTAGGCATGCGCAAAATGACCAGTTAGTTTTTGACACAGAACAGGGTTTTTTGTTTTTGAGTTAGTTAATATAAATTTGAGGTTATGATATACCACTAAATTAATTGATAACAAAGTTAAAAATCATTATATTTTAATAGTAAGTATTAAGTAACACAATATCTAACTATTTTTAAAAAATGCTATGTTTTTATCATAAATTCATTATTATAAAATAAATGTAAAATTGATGAAAAATTATATATAACAATAATTTTGAATGAATTAAGATTTGTAGGAAAAAATGAAACTTCTTACCACCCGAAACAAGTATAAGTTATACGATGCAGTTCAAAAAACCTGGGTTACTATATGCATGGGTGCTACTCTATTTGGTATGGGTATCCTAGGAGTCAAAGTTTATTATTATCTTACCTATGTTAAACCAATACAGCAGTTGGAAGAAGAAAAACTTAGGGAAGAACTTCTACGAGAAGGTAGAATGTTGTCTGAGCATCTCAAAGAAACAAATTGAGATTAGTAAAGCATTTAAGTTTTGAACTCCATCTGTAGCTATGATTTAAAATAAATTGTTTTATTTTTTATTTACAATGCCCAGTCAATAAAGAATATTTTTTTTAATTGTATATAAAATAAAAATTAGATATTTAATAAATTCTTATTTGGCATATTATTCAAACAATCAATTATAATATATTTATAATACTTAACATTTTTACACATTATTCCAGGTTATATTATAGAGATATATATATAATTAAAATACATATATAACTTATAATAATATTTGTATAACATATTTAAAATATTTTTATACAAGTAAAATTTATTGAGTCTCTGAAAACTTATGAATCAAAAATTTATTTAACTTCAAAATAGAATGAAATGTTTAATTAAAAAAAGATTTATCCATTTTCCGTTTATTATTATGTATTCTATGTTCTAGTGTTTTATTTATATATAAAAAAATTTTTTTCAAATTATTTATAACTTTGATCTAAATAAATAATTAATTAAAATATTTGATATTTTTTCTTTCTTTGTTATTTTGAATATTAAATAAAATAAAAAATCTATCTATGCATATAAAAATAAAATATGTATTTTATAATTTATTGAAAATAACCTGCTATTGTGAAAATCTTAAAATTTAGTCAATTGGCTTTCTTGAGGAGAGATAATTCAAAGTTTTTAATTGATCAAAAGAAATTAAATAGCCTAAATTTGATAATTTATTACATGAAAGGATTGAAAATATTTGTAATATCGATATATGAAAAATATAGATTACATTAAAAAAAGATTCTAATATTTTTTAAATCGATTTTCAATTAGTATTTAAAATAAGATTTGATTTGATAATACAGCTAATTATTAAAATCTGATTCTTACAAAGTAGAATTATAAAAAAACAAATCGATATCTGTTTTGAACATATTTTGCTTTGAGCTTAAATAAATAATTGAATAATAAATCTATAATAAAAAATACATTGTTATGTTAAAACTAAGTTATTATACCTTTAATCGTGAAATTTAATAAAATTAAATAGTATCATTTTTTTAATTTAAGAAAAAATTTGTAAAGATTACACGAATTGTTTCATGCGAAAAAAATTATAATCCTAATTTTTAATTCAAGTTTGAATAATTTTGAAATAAATTGTTTTCACAAGTCGAAGCAATTTTCGTCATAATTATGAGAAAGGCAATGATGAGTAATAAAAAAGTAAATGTAGGACTTGATGGCGTGAAAGGAATCTCTTAGGTTACCCACGCTTAATCTGAATAAAAATATAAGATTGCGATAAATAATGTTTTACCAAGATGTTACTTTATTAAACACATCAGGCAAGCTTGGCAAAACTATTACATTTCGAAGATAAGTAGAATAATGATGATTATAACAACAACAACAACAACAACAACAACAACAGGCACACAAGTGAAATAAATCAAAAGATAGAAAATCTAACGCTCATTATTATAATTGTAAAGAGTTAGATTCATTCGCGTTGCTCGGATTCGTGTCTACGGAAATTTTTGAATTAAAGGATGGCAACGCGAAAGACTGAAAGGAGAGTGAAAATTGAAATTTTCCCTCGAATCGGAGGAAAAGCGAAGCACGTGGAGAATAAAGAAAGTGAAAGAGAGAAAAGCCATTCGGTCGGCGAAAATACATTGGGAATGAGTTCGAGAGCCGAAGGCACGCGCAAGCGAGTCATTTAATAATCACCAGTACGTCAGCAAAAGATAACCTTTTCCTCGTGCGCATTCCCTCCAACCCCACTCTTGCTCTTTTCCATCTCGCTCGCTCCTCCACGGCGCGACTGCGCGAGAGAGCACGAGTCGTTTCATGGCGTCGTCGTCGCGGTCGCAAGTCGTGTTATCAACCGCTCGACTCGACTGTCGAGTTACTACCCCGGCCTCCTAGAGCACGAGTTTGCCGACGTCGACGTTGAGGCCCGGCCAGAGCAAGCACGACCCCAGTGACCCAGTCCAGTCGAGAACGACAGAGGTAAGGACAGAGGAAAGGAAGCGCGGGTGCCGTAGGTATAGGTGTTGGTCTCGTCCCGGTGCTTCCGCGTGCATATGCCAACATAACCTCAAAAAGGACGAGTATGGCGCGAGCATCCGTTACGGGGGAGGGCGGTGTGCAATTACACTTTCCCTTTAAGGCAGAGTAAATATGCTCGATGATACTCGTATTTTTTAATTAGAAATTCGGTAGGTATGGTGCGAATTTTTTTCTTACAACTCTTAACGATTTTCTGCAGGAGTATTTTTATGAAAAACTGATATCAATGGAAGATAAATGCAGTTTTATTTAATTTAATAAAGCAAAACATTCGTGAAATATATTCAACGATTAAAAGTAGTAAATCCACTGTTATAATATATCGTTAAGTTTACGAGGATTCTCAAATTTGTTTTTGGATACTCGATAAACTTTTTCTTGTCACTCATGCTTATTTAACACGCATTCCATGTATGTCAAGCAAAGAAAAATTTCAGTACTTTCTGCTTTTTATCTTAAAATTTTATGATAAAAACTTTCCTGTACTTTCGAAATCCTTTATTTATGATCGTTTGACATAAATAAAAACGTTTAAGAAATAGTCTCACATTTGTTTTTACAATTAGAGAACAAAATTTATTTGAAATTAAGTTGTAAATGTTTAAAAAAACCTAAGTAATAAATATTTTTTTATTTATTAAAGAAAGAACACATGGTAAATTTTTTCGAAACGGTACTTAAACAATTTATTGAAATACGTTTCTTTATATTACATTAATAGAATATTTTCTGTGATAAATTTTTATATAAAATATTTATATTCTATGCACGCACGCGAGCACACCCACCCACCCCCGCATGTACATTATGTGTTAATTATAATGATAATTTTGCAATATATTATAATCTGTATCGCAAATTTAAGAATGAAATGCTGCATTCAATAACAGTTCTATTTATGAAGATAGTAAATTACATATTTTCATAATTATTTTTTATTTTTATTTCTTGAGGTTTAAAACATAAATAGTAACGATAAACACTTATAGGACAATAATTTTATTGATATTTCAAATTTATTAATTTAAACGACTTTTCTAAATTTTCGGATACATGATTAACATAGTATGTATAGACAACTTTTAAAACTATTTTTCTTTTAAAAAAAAAATGATAGCAATAATAATTATATATTAACATTATTTTTCAAGATTAATTAACTGAACTTATGCTATTTATAACATTTATAAAAATGTATAATATCTAGATATTAAGATATATTAATTTTATATATATTTAATATGGAAAATTGAACAGAGGCATGTAATCTTTATCAAAATTTATTATATTATTAAAACGATGTTTCATATCATGATCATTATTCGCAATAACGTTTTATAATATTTTTATATTGATTTGAGTCATGTATTCCAAACAATCAAATTTTTTAAATGCTCGTACAAATATAGAAAATTATATAGTCTTATCGTTTTTAAAAATAAACTAAAAAAAAGCTAGAAAACTCTTTCTTCTTACTAAAGATAATAGTATATCGATTTAACCTTTTTTTTGCATTTGTTCTGAATCAAGTAACAGCGTTTTAGTTTATGATTTACATTATCGTAAACCAAACTCGAGTGATTTAATTCTTCTTCCTCTCTAAATTATGTTATTCTATTTTATCGTATTTATGAATACGTAAAATTAACATTCTAAAATCATATTAGTTTATTTTTGCCGTAAATAATTTTGAATTTTATTATTTAGCTGGCTATATAATAATTATGTTTATTACTAAAAATGTTATTTCTAAAAATGTATAATTGTTATGTATCAACTCTAATAATAAAGTTTATTATTTAAATAAATAGAAATTCAAATTGTGTTGTTTGGACAAAAATTAAATAAGTATGTTGTTACTAAATGTTTTTAAAAACATTTTATTTTTATTTCATAATTCTTTTATAAAAAATATCAATCGATTTTAAAACACTTCAGGGACATTATAGTTTTTTTTTATAATACAAGTAGTCCTCGAAATTCCGTACTAATTATAAATTTATATATAGGTTATAATTATCTATTATGTATAGATATCGGATGTATTATTTTTTTATAAAATTATAATTTTTATTAAATAATGAATTTAATAATTTTTAATAAAGTACTAAGTATTAAAATTTGATTTTAATGTACAAATAAAACATGCAATTTAATTTTATCAAAAAAAAAGTGTAAAATTAAAAGTTAGATTCATTGTCAAAATTTGACAGCAATATTAAATTTGTTTGAGAAATTTATTTTTTAAGCATTCTTACCACTGCAAAGCATTAATTTTTTTCGTTCATTTATTATTACAATATTATTGCAATAAAAAATAAAGTTGTAAAAAGAAATATAAAAAATGTTTTCACATGAACATTACACAACGAATAAATTTTAATGAACTCTATTGGAGATTAATTTCTTTAAAAGCGTTTGTTATTTTTTGACAAATGTTTGTACATTTAAAACAGAAAGGATCAGTTTATTGAGAATATTAGTATGTAGGTTTTTTTTTGTGTATATAATTACATTTAATTTTAAATTAAATATATAATATATAAATATAATTTTCATTTTAAATTATCGAGTGAGATTACTCTGAAGTGGATTAAATTCTCCAGTCTCTTTACTTTTACTTGAAATTTGAGAGAGACGATATTGTAAATGGGGAAAAAGAAATAGTAACAATTATGCACGTGATTTAGTATTGGTAATTCAATTTTTTAACAAATCACAAACTTCAACGTTAATATTTGCGCTGTATGTTGGATGTTTTATGCATTAGATTTATCATATTTGCCTTTTGAGCATTCATTTATTTACATGAAAAGTTTATTGGATAAAATTCAGTTTTTCATAATGTGAAAGTGTAAAATGACCCTAATTTAACTATTTAAAAATACTTGAAAAATAAAAATAAGCATCATTGGAATTTTATTGGAGATATTGAGATTTTTTGTAGGCATAGTAATTAATAATTAAATAATTATTTTTTAAAAAAAGAAATAAAAACTGGGTAATATTATGTCATTTGCAGTTGGGGCATCGACCCTTACCTTTATTTCAGTCACGGATGTGTTTGACTCTAGGACACGTGGGGGAATTATTTTCATTAGCGTCGAACAGAACGATAATCAATTGGCCTACGCCGGGAGTAGCGGAGCGTCGCCCTCTTGGGAAGCTTTCACAGCTTTCCCGACACAAGTTCTGCCGCAGATGAAAGGTCCTCGGTTCCGCGCAGATTCCGAGGCAGCGGAAGGAAAAACGCGAGCGACGCGTCGGGCCGCAGAAGCTATTGGAACGCGATGTGCGAGAGACGAAATATCCGGCTAGCGAAATTAAAACGGAATTCGATATAAACGGGTGGAAAAATTGACGAACGCCCGGAGAATCGAAAGTAATCGTCTAAATGGCGAGTCCATTCGATTTAAGCGCCGACACACACTTGGATCAAGAGTAAGCACAAGGATATTTTATGTGCCTGCGGATGGATTATTGGATGGGTCCGATTGCTCTGGGATTAATTTGATCAATCGTCAAGATTAGGGGATCCAACCTCGCAAACATTCCTCTTTTCACACATTCCCTCCTCTGACTAACACCGGCGAGGTGTCTCGTCGTTTGCCGCAAACGTCGCAACAAACTCCTTTATCAACACTCGTCAACTCACTTATGTCATAGTTATTGCTTAATATTTATCGATTCACAACTTCAACAACGAAGAACTGCTCCATGGTTATTGGCACTGAAATTGAGCCAACGAGATTCACCCGGTAACGATCGAATTTAAAGAAAGTAAAGAAAGTAGATGAAGCATCTCGTCCCCTTCCTCCATACATCGCCGAGCCGCAAATCGTCCCTCGAAGCGCGACTCTTGGGGTGATTCGTAGGAATGGATGAACTGATTGCACGAGGAGCCAAAAGCCTACCTCTGGGAAAGGGACTTTGCGTTTCTGAGCTCGTGCTCGTGCTTATCTAAATTCGTAGTGTCTCAAGGGGGCGACGGCGGCGAAAAGAGGAGATTAGGTCATGCGCAACCAACTTCCGGTGTTCAAATATTTCCGCTGGTGAGTGAGCGACACGGGCTTTCTCGAGCGAGGCCGTAACTTTTACCCAAATATGAAACACACATTTACAGATATTTTACACGTTTGACTAATGGAAGGGGGACGCGAGAATTGACACCTCGCTCTTCTCTCCCTCTTCCCCTTCATGCTTTCTTTCATCTCAACATATGTCCATGTTCATTGTGAATTTCCGAACAAGCAAACGCATTTTTTCGACCGAGACTCCCCTCTGCGTGTTTCTGTCATCGTGCAGCAGCGCATTTGAGGCCTTTGTTACCGATTTTGCGAGGGACGCAATATTAATATTTTGGGTCGACAGGAACGCATTGAGTTACAGTGTTTTGCAAAGTACCCAACACAATATTGCTTTTTAACTATTCATATTTTTAAAGTTGAAATATTTATTTTAAAAAATCCTTGTAGTTAATTTTATTTTTTTTGCATTTGCATTTGCATTTGCATTTGAGCGAGCATTTGGAATGCACTTGAGAAGTGGAAATCAATTTTCATAAAATACTCCCGATTGTAATTATATGTATTGTATACTCTATGTACGTTACTCAACCCTTCTCCTTTTCTTAATTGCTTTATTTTATTCTATTGAACTCGAGCATTGTAAATTTTAAAGCGAGTATTGAGTTGCTATCAGAGTAAATGCAAACATCAAATTAGTAAGCAATACAAACTTGTACCTATTGATGCTACCCGCAAATAATACAAAATACTGATTTAAATGCATCAAGAACGTAACAATTATACTAATTAATTACCCTTCAACTTTAACTTGTATTATATGCCATAATATTGCGTACTTAAAAAATCCGGTGCACTTATTTTGTCATAAACTAATATTATTTTTTTTCATGATTCCTATTTGGGATAATATTCATCCGTTGTTATGTGCATCAGCATATTACTTTTTCTGATTCAATACTAATACTTATCATGCTGCTTCAACACACCAATATACCAATATTCTACATATATATTGTCAATTGTACAAGCATTAAAAAAAAAAAAAATTATTTATAATAATATAAATATTGGAGTTGATATTCAGGATTCGCCTCTATAAAACAAGATTTCAAAAAAGAAGTTTTGACAAATTTAAATACTTATAAAATTCAATGTACTTGTTGTTTAAATCATTCTACTAAGAAAAAATATTTGCTTACATAACTACAAAGTCAATAAAGTATTATTGTCAACTAATATCTTGCCAATTTGATGATATATTGAACTTTTCGTATAAGCAAAAATTAAAATTATACCTTTTTGTAAAATTATTCACTTTTACATAACATGTGAATAATCTTTACCTAATTGTTGCACAACTCAAACATTTTTGATACACAAATAAATATTATTTTAAATTCTTGATAATAGTATGAATGCAATTGATTATTATTAACGAATGATTTTAATAAATAATCGTACACTATAATGTATAATTATCCGTATGTATATTATTATTTTTATTTTTTCCAAAAAAGGAAAAATAATGTTAGAAATTTTCTTTGCGTACGTATATGTTAAACATCTATTACTAAATTTACAAAAGTCATTTAAATTGATAAATTTGAAATGTCGATAAAACCATTGTCTTATAGCTGTTTATCAATGCTATTTATGTTTTAAATCTTAAAGAAAGATAAAAAGTAATTATGAATATAAGTAATTTACTGTCTTCATAAAATGAACTGTATATGAATGCATCATTTAATTATTTAAATTGGTAATATCATTTTAAATTCAAAGTTGGAATAACTATTTTCAAAATATAATATAATATTTCTATATATTATAAATATTTTATACAAATCTATTAAATTAATAGTTGATTTAATTAAAAATATTATATATCGAAAATATATTAATTATGAACTGCTATTTATGAAAAGTAAATTGATGTTTGTTATATATTGTTACGTATGTAACGGAATTCATATACTTAATTAATAAAATAATAAATCATCGAGTAATCCTCTAAATCTAGCGAATATATATATATATATATATTATATATATATACACGTAACAATATACTAAAGCATTATAAACTTTAATTTTTTAGTAAATCGTGATATGTCTATAAAATCTCAGAATACACATTTTTTATAAACAGATAAATACGTTTTTATTTCGAAACATTTCAATATATCATTTGTGCAGATAATTACAAACTCTACTATGAAATTTGAAGGCATTTTTAGACATTCAATGTCATGAATAGCAAAATATAATAATAAAACGAACTAAACAACAACTCACGAAACCACCATATATATTTCATTTTATTCGTTAAATTTGAAAACGAAAAAAAAGAAGAAATTACAGAACTTAAATAAATTCTGTTTAATAAATATAACGTTGTTTCCAAAGTTTCTTTTCCTTACGAATCAAATATATAATTAGAGTATTTCAAGGATCAAAAATAAGATGTTACAGAACTAGAATTAAAATTTAGTATTTCTGTGGCTGTTTAAATAAAAGAAG
Source organism: Eupristina koningsbergeri (assembly GCA_018907245.1). Taxonomy (NCBI): domain Eukaryota; kingdom Metazoa; phylum Arthropoda; class Insecta; order Hymenoptera; family Agaonidae; genus Eupristina; species Eupristina koningsbergeri. The sequence continues at coordinate 799,816 of JACCHV010002776.1, forward strand.
CTGATATGGATAATTAAGAAAATTAAAAATAATGATAATAATGAGTAGTTGGCAGAACTTGCTTAAGAATCATGAATAAAATTAATAGTTACCTAATTAACTAATAGTTAGTAAAATATTTACCAAGGTAATAAAACTTACGAATTAAACGATATTTTTAATTTAAAATTGTTATGAATGAATAAAAGATATGAAAATTTAATAATCTTTTTTCAAAAATAAATTTATACGTCAACCATATCATATTCCATATTTTATTGAAAACTTAATAAATAAATAATTTCTTATAGTTATAAATTGAATATAAATTTATGTTAAAAACTTACTTATTTCAGTTTTTTTTGAATAATTTAGTTAACAATTATCAATTTCAATCGATTACAATATAAATTTAGGTAAATTTGATAAACAATGGAATTTTTTTCAATACATTATTTAAAAAGTATAGACAGATAGAAATTAAAATTATACATATTTCTTTATAAGTAAACATGAAAAAAAAATTTCATTGACTAACCATTCGATTTTAGTTATTTTTTACAAACAAATTCAAATAATAATATAAATAATAGGAATTTTCTGAAATATTTTATTAATCAAATAATTTATACGTAAATATGAAAGATACATTGCATAAAAATTTGTGAATTGTTTAAATAAATAGCGACAATATTTTCAGTTGAAATGAAAAAAAAATATTAAATTTATAATATGTATTTCTTATATATTATTAAATTATTATAATATTAATATTAGATGTCCTAAAAATAATTTTAAAATTCTAAAAAATATTTAATTAAGTATAAAATAAATGATGAAATTTCCAATAAATTAATAAAAAAAAATTTTTTCTCCAACATTTGAATAAAAAAAATTTATATGAAAATAAAGTAATTAAATAAAAAAATACTTGGATTTACTAATTAAATTAGTACTAATAATATATATTTTTAATATATTAAGTATATATTATATCAATAATTATATTTAACTTTTCTTATTAATAAAAATTAATTCCTAAGTAAATAAAAAAAAAAAATAGTTATGAATGAACATGACTCATTTATTACACATCATATAAACAATAAAGGTTTTGAATTTTAATAAAAAAATTTATTTTTATATGAAAATTAATAATCTTTAAGGAAATACAAGAATTAATCTTTCATAGTAATGTATTCATACAAACTTTTATTAAAGGTATATATTTAAATATCTTAGCCGTATATTTATATATCTTATGGTGTAAAAATCTATATCGAAGCACTATTATACATTTATAGGTCAATCGTTTTTCTTTTTTTTTTATATATTTTACACATTGCCACCAGACACCGGACTCGTACCCGTCGTTGAATCTAGCCTCATAGAATCTATTTTTGCAACAATTTTTAAAGCTGGTCCAAGTTTTATACTCATTGCTGACATAAGATGATCTTCTTTAAGAAGCATAAGAGCTTGTCCATCAATTTCTTGAATGGCGAAATCTTCGGCATAATCCGCACAACCGGGCAAGTTTCTTATAAAATCACATACTTCTCCAACCTGAAATATTTAAATGAATTTTATTAACGAATTTTAAAAGTGAAAAGTAAATTTAATAAATTTAATAGCAATCAAAAAAATCATCGAATGTATAAAAATCCTTATTATTGAATTACTTTTCATGACATAATTGTATACACATAAAAATAGAAGTTTGATTAAATTTTTTTGAAAATTTAATATTAAAACCAGTGAAAACAAAATCTTAAAAAAAATAAAAAATATGATTTTAATATTTTTATACATAATAAATTAATTATAAAATAAATCTAATTGGTCAAATTTTTAAAAATTGAATTCCAGTTCTTATAGATTTTCTTTTTATAATATAATATCAAGAAAATTTTAATATTAAATTTTGCAATTAATACAATACTTTAAAAACAAAAAAAATAATAATATGCGTACCGTCCACTTAACAGGATTTATTTTCGGTAAACTGTCATCTAATGCCACATTATTTGAAAGAATACCCAATGACTTATCTTCTCCATTTTTTTTAATTGAGTCATTATCATTTTTGGTATCAACTTCCATTTCCGTCCATTGTTTATCTCCGGTATCTCGAATATCTTTCTTTTTCCTGGTAATTAAATAATAATTTAGTACTCATAATTCCATATTATCAAAAACATTTTGAATCATATTAATATTATTGCTAAATATTTTTATAAAACAAAAATTATAAATTTTTTAAATAATAAAATTCGCTGCTTACGCTTTAGCACAAATAGTTGAACAAAATCTCTTGTCTTTTTTAATCTTCATATTTTGTTCATCCAGTATATTGCCGCATGCCTCGCATTTTCCTTGTAAACCTTGATCTCCATCCGTAGAGTAGTTGATAGAATTTTTCTTTCCTGAATGAAAACATTTTTTTTTTATTAAAATAGGAAATTAAGAAATGTATTTTTGAATTAAAAATCGAATTTATTACTTTTGATCAGTGGTTCTTCATGATTTTCTTTATCCGCGGAATTATTCCTACTAATGCTGTTTGTTTCTTGACTTATCGATCCATTGAGTGACGAACGATTCACAGCAAATGGTTCTGAAGCTACAACATTATCAATAAGTTTCCATTAATTTTTTTATATTTATGAAAAATAATTTTACTAATAATACATACTGAACACAAATAATTATAAAAAAGCAACTTTAACACGGAAGTTTTCTTTGCATAAAATTGTTAAAACTGCTTACACATTTCCTTTATTTTATCCAAATTATTAATAACATAAAACAAAAATGAAAATATAGATTAGATTTTACAGTGCTTAATCATTTAAACAAACAAAGAGCTCTTGTATCATCTGCAATAACTGATCAGCAGTAGCAAAACAAATAATAATAATAATAATAATAATAACAATTATTATTATTATTATTATTATTATTATTATCGGATTACCTTCTTGTATGACGAAGCCCTCAATAACGTGGGTGAGCACTTGCGGCTTGACCATAGCCTTAGGAGGCACCTGTTTGCTGCTGACTGTCATCGGAAGAGACTCCAGGACTGTCGTTTCTTCCCCGATGTTACCATTCGTTATCGAATTTACTGCATTCGCTAGATTTATAAGAGGATTACTCGATGATTTATCGTCGCCTTTACCCAACACTGACTCGTGCGAATCATCTTTCACGCCATTCCTTTGATCAACTTCTGAAATGAACATTTTTCATCAATTTTTATTGTAACAATTAATAATGATGACAACGAAAAATTGGTCATTGCACGATTAAACATTATGTACGTTAGAATATGTTACCGATGCCAAATACTTCGCTAAAATAAATGTCATGATATGAAAGATTCAAATCTGTGAATTTAAAAATTAAATACATGTTGTGCAATGCACCGTTCGAATGTATTTATTCAAATAAATAGTTCTCGTTATTCAAGAGAGTTAGGTAATGTATACAAGTCGAAAGTAAAAGTAAAATTCATTTAATGTGAATTATTTGATATTCTTAAAAAAACTGAATGTATTATGTGTTTAAAAAACGAATCAACCACCCGTGAATTCATGAAAGTCTCAGAGTTGCAAATCAAATCCAAAAACTGTTTATAATTTACAAATAGGATGCGTTGAGTAAACTCAAACACAAATGTACAAAAATATACCTGAGTGATTGGTGTCCATTGACACATCGTCTCCGCTGGCCATTTCCGTAGACTCTTTTTTTAAGGGTGTACTAATTTTGGAGTCCTCAGCGGTCATGGGCGTCGCCGCTGGTGGTGGTGGTTGTAATATTGTCTGCAGCTCAACCTGACCCGGTACGCCCCTGTCTGGAGAGGTTACGAGTATAGGCATGCTCTGACCAGGTTCCGTCGATGCCTGTTGTTGGTGCTGTTGTTGGGCCTGTTGCTGGGCTTGAGCTTGTTGGTGTTGCTGCTGAAGTTGCTGGGTTGCAGCTTGGTGCATCTGTTGCTGAGCAGCGGCTGCAGCCGCTGCTGCCTGGAGCTGATCCGCTGACTGACTGACGATCGGCAGTGCCTGAATTTGGTGGGCTCCACTTACTATTTGGTTGCCTATGAGGGCCGGATTTATTGACACGACCGGCATAATTGGCCGTTCACCCCCGAGGACGACGTTCTGTTGCTGCCCTGGCTGCTGTTGCACGGTCATACCTATAAAAATGAAGACATGATTTCCGGTTTTCTGTGGAAGAGCCACGTATGGATAGAACCAAGTGGTTTTTATTTTTCTTGGACGCTCACGATTTATATAATTGGGAGACGGGCAGTTTAACTACTTAACGACCTTGGACTAGTGACGCGGACCAAATACCTTTACCTTATTTATTAGCCTGTTTTAGTTAAAGGGGAACTAAACATCTGTGTATCCTTTCAAGGTTAACCGAACATATGTACTTTTGGTGTAATATCTAATTACATGCAGCTAATATCTAATTGTCATATCAAAAATATTGATATTACCTAGAAAGGTTCAGTTGTATTTAATGTGCTCAATATAAAAATTCAAATTCAGATTTTTAAAGAATTTGCTACACATTTCGTACAACTGATTTTATAAAAATTTCGAAAGGCTTGTTTTGTTATCATAAAAATAAATTATGATTGTTACATATATTTTTTCGCGTATTTATACGAATGTACAAAATAATAAATTTCTCAACATACGCTATCGATTCTAATATGAACATGCAATTTTATACCTTAAAATTTTATAATTTTTAAAAACAAATTGCAAAATGGCTTAAAATTAAGTTAGGCAGCAAAACATTGGTTGAGCATGTAAATTAGATGCTTATACTTGATACATCAAAATCTCATACCCGATAAGAAATAAAACAATCTTGAAAAATAATGGTATTCAAATTACAAATAAGAATAGTTTGCCATCAGAGTGATCAAACAATATAATCGCGTATTTAAATAACAAATTGTATCTTGCACAAGAGCTCAGTAAATTTAAAATAGTATTTTTTAATGTCTGATAGTTGTTTTACATAGTAGAGGTTGATTGTGATAAGATTTTTCCGAGTTTATTGATATATATATATAACGCCTTATAATAATAGATTTCAAGTAAATTATGTTAATTCCGATTAAATCCTATTTGGCATTCTCGTAATTTAAGTTTTATCGTAAGCCATTGGGTTGAAGTAATCTCTTTACTTTTGTTTCGCCTCCGCATGCATAATAGAATACAAATTGTAATCAGTTGCTCAAACATCCAAAAATTCTTTTGCTATTGACAGTTATCGTCGGTAATTAAGCGGCCTTGGCTTATTCGCTCAATGACCACTCATGAATTGCTTTTGCAACGTTGGCCCACGTACACCAGGATTAGACGCCTACCCTGGACACCTTACGAGTTTACCTGTAAGGGCGATCTCGAAGGTTTAGTTAATCAGCCGATATCGATCGCCATACCTGGAAAATGCCTTGACTTTTACAAGATCATCTTGTCTGACGGTGCACTTGCTTTCCAACGACGATTAAGAAATGAACTAATAAACAATGATCAGAAAATGTTTACTTTCCGATGAGCAATCGATCACAAAATAAAAATCATCCAACTGAATTTTTATGGTTTATTGCGAGCGTTTATTAATAATAATAGATTGATTATGTTTTGAGATAATTTATGAGTTATTGTTCAAGCTGGTAAAGGTATTGGTATTATCAAAAATTCTTCGGTACACTAAACTAACCTTAGACCTTAGATAGTAAAATAACTTTAGATCTGCCATGATAAAATAATTTTCCAAAGAAATAAATAAATGTATATATACCTTATCAATTAGTAAGAATATTAAGTGTTTGGTGTTTTTTTTTTTAATAGTTTTGAACGCTGGACCATAAAATGAACGTTTAAGTATTACTTGACATTCGGATTGCCATCAATGAATATAGACGTTCACTTATCTATAGATCGCGGGGGAATAATGAGTAACAAAAGTTAGCTTTCATTAGGCAAGGTCCCTTTTCATACTATTATTCACCAATTTGCAAAAAGGCATTACACGAGAGAAGTCGGGAAAGTAAAGGATGAGTATAGATGGGAATCGGTCTGTTAATTTACCCATGAGAGGCTTTGGCTGGATTTGCTGGGGCGCCTGCTGGGCCTGCTGGTACTGCTGCTGAAGCTGCTGCTGCTGCTGTATCTGCTGAATAAATATCTGCTGAATTTGTTGTTGCTGCTGCTGCGCTTGCAGCTGGGCCTGTTGCTGGGCCTGCTGTTGGGCCTGCTGTTGGGCCTGTTGTTGGGCCTGCTGCTGTTGGGCTTGTTGCTGGGCCTGCTGTTGGACCTGTTGCTGGGCCTGCTGAGCCTGCTGCTGGGCCTGCTGCTGGGCCTGCTGCTGAGGTGATTGCATAACGGTTTGTTTGTTTTGTTGCTGGCCGAAATTTTGCTTGTCCGCGGCGGTCATTGGCGAGCCGGGTGGTTGCGCAGAAGTTGCTGTGCTCGTCGCTATTAGCATTTTGTTATTCGTTCCGTTATTGTTGCCCGGGGCCTGGGTCCCGGGCTGCGGCTGCATTATCATTGCCGCGTGCTGGACATTGGCGTTTTTCGTTTGTGCGCCGGATGCGTTGCCGCCGCCGCCGCCGGCCTTCGTTACCGTGACATTGATGGCATTAGGACCGGGACTTGTGCGAACCACCGGCTTACCGCGGCCTTTGCCCGCGCCGCCGCCTCCTTTGCCGCTCTGAATCAACGGATAAAACAAAACAATCGACAAAATAATAAAGCTGCTCTCGCTATCGCCGCCGCCTGTCACGCCCGCCCGCCCTCCCCTATCACAGCCGAGCAGCGTTGCCACTCTTCCACCCCTTCCACTAACCCTTAAAACTGAGTTCTGCTTCTGTGGACACAACCGGCAGTGTCCCGAAGACGAACTCAAATCCACATCTTTGAGCTCTTTCTCAAAATTTTTGACATTTTTCATTGACTGGTAATTGATGTCTGAATGGTCTCGCGGACTGGCTAAATAAACCTTCCCTAACGCCCAACTACGCGCAGCTTCCTCAACTTCCTGCCCCTTACTTCATTACGTTACCCACCCATACACATTAGACACGTTGACGCGATCCGAGTCAACATCCCTTGATTCCTCAATTTCCCCCTGCCTCCACCTCATCACATTTCTACTTCGTTTCACAATCTTACGCATAAGGCCTCAAAATTATGTTACACAAGCTTGAGATTAGCATTTGACATTGAATAGAACATTCGATTCATCGATTCAAAATAAAAAAAACTATTCATCGAACGTGTGATATAAGATATTTTGTTAAACATCTAAATTTTATATTGGAAATAGCTTCACATAATGTCTCATGCATAGCATAATTATGTTCTTATGTTTTATATTTATATGTTCTTTATTGTTCAAATGTCCGATTAATTCAATTTTTAAATAAACATTATCTTCATAACCGTTAAGCATTTTAAAAATTTTCAAGCCCTCAGTATTTGTCGACGATAAAAATAAAAAACTATATTTTATTAAAAATTGTAAAAGATACGTTAAAAGATAATTTAAAATCTAAAACAATTGTCTTTTATTAATGAAACATTAAAAGCTGTTTCAAAGGAATAATTCGTACATTGCATTAACGGACGAGAAGATACTGTCATACGATTACTTTTTCTTCTTTCTTTTAACAATTATATTTAATAAAGCAATATTCTCAAATAATGGTTATCAACATGATTAATTTTTTTTACATTAAAATATTGTGTTCATAAAATGTACTTTTATCATTTTTTAATTAATTTATACCATTGTACAAATTAAACATTAAACTATTAAAATTTAATGTATAATAAACAACAACAAAACAAATGATTATGGTATGTTAACGTACATCATTGCTAAAAAAAACTCTGATTAGAAGTTATGAAGACGATTATGCATGTTAATTACAATATAACCCATATAATAAAATATCAAGTTTTTCTATACATGTTTATAATAATAAAAAAAGGATTCAAAATATTTTTAGCCATTTGTAAAATATTTTGAAATATTTTAAATATCAATTCATTTTATCTTAATGATTTTATGTACTCAATTTATAGAAAAAATTACTTTCTCCATAAAAAATACTTGCATTTCTGCACGTCTTATATGAATTTTTAATGATATTTTAGCAGTTCAAAGTTATTTTGGAATAAATATAAATTATAAAATTCGAAAATCTTGCAATCTTCGATCGAGTGAATTCTTCGTTATTGACCTCGGACCAAATGAAATCCCAACATTAAATATAATAATATCAGGACTTTAATCAAAATTAACCCACCCAAAGAGTGGATTTTAGTAAACAAGCGAAGCAAAATCACAAAATAATATCTTATCAGCAATGACAACAGCTGCGGCATGATACAGAAGGACGAAACGAAAAAAATATAAAAAAAAAAATAAAATAAGTGATGATTTGTGCGATGATGATATGGGGCACCTGATACGTACCTGAGCATGCACCGTTGCTTGGACTCCGTGGTTTGTTTGCGTGGACACGGAACTTGCAGGCCTGATGTTTGCCGCCTGAACACCTTGCAAGGATGACGGCAAAATACTCAGCGGACGCTGGCTCACAACGCCTTGTTTCGTTGTCTGCTGTTGCTGCTGGATATTCATCACTCGAGGCTTACCGCCCGTTGTTGCGATCTGTTGTACGCCCTGGATCTGTTGTTGTGCCGCCAAAGCTACAGGACATTACATTCTTTTATTTTCCCTTTTCTTCTCTTTATCTCATCATGTAAATACAAACGCTTAACAACGGATAATTATCTCAAAACACAGACCGTATTGTATTTTAAACAGCCTCGACTCTGCATCGAGGTTTTCGAATTTTCTTCGAATCGACACCCATGATTTTGCTTTTGATTAACCAATGAAACTAGCTACTTAAGTTGATAAAACAACGCAATAGTGGTCTATTTTTCACGTAGCTATTGCATTCTCATGTTTTTAAAAAATTACTCACCATTATGAGTCTGGATCGGCTGTGGACTTTGTATAAACATGTCAGGTTGCGTTGGGTCTCGTATAAATATTTGATTCGGCGCTGCCGTGAGCAACGTTTGTGGTTGAAGTCCGGTCCAGATACCCTGGGCGGCAAACTGCCAAGGTGCGAATTGCATACCGCGATTCTGACCAGACGGTGCTCCAGTTGTACAGGTTGTGTACTGTTGGACAATAATTTTATTGCATTAACTCAAAATAAAGTTACTTAACAGTAAAATATGTAAACATTCAGTTACTCTGAATATATTCGGTCTTCACCTTTTGTACTTGGTCATTTTTGTTGTTGCCCTGCTGCTGCTGTTGTTGCTGGAGGGATGTTTGGTGTTGCGGTAACACTTCCAGTTGACCAAACACAAGAGTCTGACCTCCACCTGGAGTCGCCGAGGTCGGAACGGGTATGTACCCCGCTGGAAATCCTTGAACCTTGGCACCACCCGCACCCGGATGTGTGCCACCCTGACCCGTTGATGCTGTCGTCAGCATGTGCGGGGCGAGCTGGGCACCGGTTTGGAAAGGCTTGCCGGCTATATTATTGAATTGTACCTGCGCATAGACGAGACATAAGAAGTATTGTATGATTTAATGCAAAAACGTTTGCATATAATACCCATGTAAATTGATCTAAATTTCAACGAAAGGCAACTTTCATGCAAACTTATTCGAGGTCATATTTTGTGTAATGATAACATCGAATTACAACTGTTTCGAACTCTCATCAGTTCGCAGTGCTTACCTGTATTGGAGAAGGGTTTATTCCGGCCGGATGCGCTAACAAATTCCCGGGCATAAGTAGCGGCGTACCCTGGGCATTGTACAACTGTTGCAGATGGTACTGGTTCTGCATCGGTTGCTGGATGACCTGGACCGCTTGGGGGTGTGCGGCCATGGTGGTGATGGTGGTGGCGCCTTGTTGTCCCGAGAGCGTCATCGATACGCCGCCGACGTTCTGCTGTTGGTGTTGCTGCATAGACACTGCCACGGCGTCCTGTAACTTTATCACCTTATCAATCCCAAGGTACCAGCAGTTCCGTGCACAAAATTACTCTAACCATTTCGCATGTTAGCGAATAAGTTAACCCTTACAAAGCTGAGTCACACGAGTCAATGGCGCGACTCTCAATTTTATCGATGTGAAGTCAGTCAATCAGTCATGTAATAATCGCTAAAGCATGCATTAACTAATGGAAGAGGAGAGATCGAACGTAGGTGAAGCTACAAATGACAATGCTATTTTAATGTTTGAATTTCTTGAGTATTCCTTATTCGTTATTTCTTATAAAATTAAAATGTCTCGTTGCAGTTTGAAATTTACGAATAGCACATATTTTCATTATTCAATAAATAAAAATTAATATTTACCGTTCCTTGTTTCGCATCTACTTTCTCCTGTCTTATTGAAATCTTAATGACCAAGCCGTATTTATTGATGAAATTATTTTGATCCCTTATTTCATTACATTAAATAATGTAAGTGAATTTCCTTTGTAAAAATTAAAAAGTGTATTCATTACATTTTCCTAGATATTTCCATTTAACTCATAGAAAACACTGAATATTCATTAAAGATAATGATAATAATTTTTTTTTTTTTTTAATTATCTTTAATATTTTAGTAAACTCTTTAACTCAGCTTTGTCGTAGAACTTTCGCTTTATTTATGTTATTTTATGAATATTTTGTATAAATGTTGGATTCTTCTTATTTCACATTACTATTTAATGTATTTATTACTTTAAATTTTACTATAAACTAAATTCAGAATTGATGTTTATCTAAATATGGATTGCCATTAAAATTTATAATGCGCTTAATAATAGACCGTTGCAAACTAGTTTTTTTTTCTTTTCCTTCGTTTTTTTTATTAACTTTTAGCTTTAAAAGTTTTATTTTAAGCATTAATAAACAAATAAATTATTTATTTAAAAAAAATAATAAAAAAATAATTTATAATTATGTATAGTATAGAAGTGTGTGTATTGCTTTTAAGAAAATTGTTTTTATCGACTACTCGATAATAATAATGAAGATTGACTTCATTTTCAAAAAAAGTTATTCTATGATTGATATTATTTATGTTATAAATATTCATTAATGGAAGATGTATTAATTTTTATGATAATGACTTAATTTGCATATTCCAAATCGCTTATAATATTTATAAACCAAGCGATTGTACGTTATATGTGTACACTGTGAGTTATAAATTATACAGTAGCTATGAGTTTCTGAAAAGGCATAAGCTATTCAAATCAGGTGCATCCGATTGTCAATTGATGAAAATGAGTGGCTGGAAAAACGCACGTTTTTTATTTAAATAAATTGTAAAAACGCTCGGCCAAGCACAGCTCTTAAGCAATAATCTACGAGACCTACGGAATAAAAAATGAAAACCGAGGAAGAACGGAATAACAAAAAAGTAAAATACATGCTGCTGCGGCATGATTGCTGCGACCTGCGGCTGGACTTGGACTTGAGTTTGCAACTTCTGCGGGCCGTTGGTCTGTTGTTGATTCTGCTGTTGGCCCTGGTTCTGCTGTTGTTGTTGGGCCTGTTGCTGGACATTTTGTTGTATGTCGTGGGTGGTTATGATCATCTGCTGGGGTTGCTGGTTTTGTGTCTGTTGCTGAGCCTGGGTTTGTGACTGATCCATCTCCATTTGTTTATCACCCATGGTTGTCACACTGGCTCGTGTTAACTACCCAGCATCCACAAGGTATTTTCTTTTCAGTGTTCAGTGTCACTTTTTATCTCCGTTTATACTACACTATAAAATTAACAATTCACGATTTTCACTCCGAGCTTCGCTACTATCATTTTTCAATTTTAATTCTAAAATAATTAATCACTAATTTTATTATCAAATATTTATGGACCTATTTTAATGGTGTTGGAATGTTTGTGTGTATTTCTGAAAAAAAAATTGAATAAAAAAAAAACTAAAAACTTAATTGAGCTAAATGATTATGTATACAATTATAAAATTCCTTTTAAAAACGTAATAAATAATCTTATAACAAAAGATTTTATCAAAGAAACTAACATTAAACTAAAAAAAGCATTCGAATAGATTACTATAAACAATTGTATAAATTGATGAATTGTTTTATATTAAAAAAAAATATTGAATAAAATTAAATAGTATCATTTTTTTAATTTAAGAAAAAATTTGTAAAGATTACACGAATTGTTTCATGCGAAAAAAATTATAATCCTAATTTTTAATTCAAGTTTGAATAATTTTGAAATAAATTGTTTTCACAAGTCGAAGCAATTTTCGTCATAATTATGAGAAAGGCAATGATGAGTAATAAAAAAGTAAATGTAGGACTTGATGGCGTGAAAGGAATCTCTTAGGTTACCCACGCTTAATCTGAATAAAAATATAAGATTGCGATAAATAATGTTTTACCAAGATGTTACTTTATTAAACACATCAGGCAAGCTTGGCAAAACTATTACATTTCGAAGATAAGTAGAATAATGATGATTATAACAACAACAACAACAACAACAACAACAACAGGCACACAAGTGAAATAAATCAAAAGATAGAAAATCTAACGCTCATTATTATAATTGTAAAGAGTTAGATTCATTCGCGTTGCTCGGATTCGTGTCTACGGAAATTTTTGAATTAAAGGATGGCAACGCGAAAGACTGAAAGGAGAGTGAAAATTGAAATTTTCCCGCGAATCGGAGGAAAAGCGAAGCACGTGGAGAATAAAGAAAGTGAAAGAGAGAAAAGCCATTCGGTCGGCGAAAATACATTGGGAATGAGTTCGAGAGCCGAAGGCACGCGCAAGCGAGTCATTTAATAATCACCAGTACGTCAGCAAAAGATAACCTTTTCCTCGTGCGCATTCCCTCCAACCCCACTCTTGCTCTTTTCCATCTCGCTCGCTCCTCCACGGCGCGACTGCGCGAGAGAGCACGAGTCGTTTCATGGCGTCGTCGTCGCGGTCGCAAGTCGTGTTATCAACCGCTCGACTCGACTGTCGAGTTACTACCCCGGCCTCCTAGAGCACGAGTTTGCCGACGTCGACGTTGAGGCCCGGCCAGAGCAAGCACGACCCCAGTGACCCAGTCCAGTCGAGAACGACAGAGGTAAGGACAGAGGAAAGGAAGCGCGGGTGCCGTAGGTATAGGTGTTGGTCTCGTCCCGGTGCTTCCGCGTGCATATGCCAACATAACCTCAAAAAGGACGAGTATGGCGCGAGCGTTGTGTTTGGTGTTTATGTTGGTTGTGTTGGTGTTTAGCTCTTCGAGCGCGTATCGTAGTTCCGAATTGAATCCCGCACTGAACATTTTATGTGTTTAGCCTCTTTTTTCGTCGTGTGATGTCATTTTTTATTAGACAAGTTCAAAACATTTTATAAATTTAACAGTTTAATAAAATAGTAAAAAATCTTAGTTCTGTATTTTTAAATTCATATCAATTTAGAATATTCAGTGTTTTAGTGGGTATACGAATTTTCTACAATTTTTTTAGTTAAAATATATTAAAATCTAAGAAAAATTTATTATGAAATACAATAGACTATATTTTATAGTTTATGTTCAAATTCTTTTTAAACTTACTATTGGACGTAGTCGTCATTCGAGTTTTGAGATATAACGATGCTTACCTTAAAATTACGCACGATAATTTAGACAACGTATTTGTAATAAATTTTGAATTCAGAAATGCATTATTTATGATATGCAAATGCAAGTTTGAACAGTTATGCAATAATTATTATTCTAAAAGCGACAGAGTTTAAATTCGATAAAATATAATTGTTCACTTGCATCATGTCACATCAATGTTGATCGAATTTTTGTATGAAAAAACAAACTTATGACTTTTTAAAATTATATTTATATCTATTCATTTAATAGCCTCACCACATTTAATTTTAATTTCTTTCGACGACTGAGTACGAGCACGAGTTTGAGTTTTATATTCGGTCGAGCTTGCCGAGCTTGAGTAAAATATGCCTCACGGTATTAATGTGCCCTGCGGTTAAAAGCATATTGTACATAACCTTAATTCGAGATATTTTAGAAAACTCGAAAAAATATTTTAGAAAGAAGAGGTGCAGAACATTCTACTGACAGAAGGGAAAGGGAAAGAAAATTGTTGGTGTGCACATCAATAGCAGCCCGCTATCTCGATTTCCTAGTCCTTCTGCACAAATTGGATTTTGCGACTCTGTATATAGAAAGTGTCTTGGCAAACAATTAGTAAGTCAGTAGCATGTAATATCTCGTTTGCTGGAAAGTCACTTTTCCCTTGTTCTCTACCGGCGCAACGGTGTGAATGTTCAGGCTCAAAGGAGGTTAAGTGGAGTAGGTCGATAGAAGGCAGCACCAAAAAACAGGAAACGAATCAGAGCAAAAAGCCCGGCAGTCGCTGCAGAATCTCGGAGTTCAACTTCGAAACTCAACCGAAATTCATCATTCCAACTGACGATTCGAAACAGCTGATTTGTCTCTGGGATCCAAAGGGTGCCAAAGCCGCCAATGGACAAAAAGTTGCACTGCAAAAGAGTAAAGGGGCCGCGAGGGGGTGGAAAACAAAAAGAGCAAGAGGAACGGCGTAACGTTAACCGTAGGGGAGAGCAACGAGGAGAGGGAGAGCGAGACGGCAATGACGAAAAACGTCTTAAAACGTTCCAAGTATGTGCTGGAACGGGTAGGGGCACAGGATGGAGGCAGGTATAACGTCATCGACAGGGAGAGAGACGGATAAAAGGAAACGGACAGAGCGGCAAAGGCCAGGGCAGCAGCCCCCGTCCCCTACTCTGTTGCCGACTCTTTTCACCCGAATCGTTAGCGAGGAGACGGATATAACGAGCGAGCAAGAAGGAGCGGGCCCACGAGGAAAAAAGGGGGGCAGACAGGCCATCGGTGTGTTGCGCGTCCGAGTTTTGGCGAGTCGTAAAGAAAGACAAACAGACAGGCAGGCAAACAGAGAGAGAGAGAGAGAGAAAGAGAGAGACAGAGACACCAAGCCGCGCGATCCATCTTGAAAGCCTCGCAAAACAAAATGTCGTCCTTCGACAAATGCCAGGCCTAGTGCGAGTTGGAGCTCGACCGTTGCTCGCCACCATAATTAGTGCGGAGCGGCACACACATACGGGAGGGACGGGGAAGGGGACGGAATCACCAGACCGGCATCAGCCCGAGCACCGCCACCGCCTCCACACATGCAGGGAACGTGGAAGCGAAGCCCCTCGTGGCCATGGCGCGCAGCGGGAGGGCGGGGGAGTCCCCCGAGAGACGAGGAGCGAAGGGACCGGTTCAAAGGAATCATGTGCGAGGGTGAGGGGCAAGGGGCGGAGGTATTACGGCTACACGGCCCCTCTGCCTCTGTGCTCGCGCGAACGAACTAGCGGTGAGAGGGTGCTGATGCTGGGGTCGAGATAGAGATGGAATTAGAGGGAGAGAGCCGGAAGATATAGGCGTCTCTCGAGCGAACGAGGAGAGTAGGACAAAAGGAAAAAAGTGAAACGGGCGTCCCGGAGGAGGTGAATTGGTTGGAGTGGAATAGATGGATGGGAAACGCAAAGCTTAATTAATGGCATTTCGAAAAATGTTCAAGTTCGAGTTCTTCCTCTATGGATTATGCGCGCTGGCAATCTTAGTCCTCTACTCCCCAGCCTTTCATGCTTTATTTATTTATTTATCTCCATTCGCCTACCCGTTCTCCCGTCAACAGTTTTGCGTATTTCTTCTTTTCATTTCTTTTTATATTTTACGTTGCTTCAGTTAAATTTTAACCCAATGACATAAATGAATTTTTTTTCTTGCAGTGGAAAACTTAACGATTTCTTTAAAACTTAACTTTTCTAAGGAATTTACTGAATTTCGTTTAATCATATTTTATGCACATGAAACGGCGATTGTAATGTTGACTTTGGTCAGAACTTCAAACCGTATATTTAAATATTAGTTTTTTAACCCTTACTATCGTCTCATTATCACACAACACACACTTCGAGTATCTTTTAATTTATATTCTTATATATGTATTATATAATTAATCACAGTTGCACTAATAGTATTTTTAACGATTTGGCTCTTTTAAGAAACATCATCTACTTATTAAACCCAACAACCCTATTGTGCCAAACAAGAATTATAATGCGTCTACATACTCTCAACCATTACAAATGAATATATTATTCCTGCATATTATAGATATATATAACATTATACAGATCATTAACAAACTTTCAACTATACATTTTTATGTTTTTTACTTTCATCATATGAAAATATTATTTTATACAAATTTAAGTTGTTTATTAAAATGTTTATAAATCATACATACTTAATATTGAATATTTTTATATTATTTCACTTAATATTATAAATAAATAAATAAATTTTTATAAAACAATTATAATTCTGACAACGTATCATAGTAATATTATTTCTCTTCAAACCAACTGAGTGTATCAATTTAACAAATAAATATTTATATGAATAAAGTTAACCACATAACCCGCATGGTAACTTAACAAATAATTAACATTAAGATAAATGCACAACAAACATGTGTTTTTTAAATATATTATTTCTTTTGAATTAATGTGTATTCGTGTACGAAATATCTTGCATAATAAAAATAATTTTAAAATAGTCAAAGTAAATTAGTTTACCATTATTAGTACAATTTCTAGTTATCGTAGTTATGTACTTAAATGTTTATTACACCAATATAATAATATATGATACAATTATCAAAAAAATTAAAAACTATATACGATTCTAATTACATTTATTACATTATTATGAATTATTATATTGTGTTTAAAGATATGCAGCAAAAGAAAAATAACTTCAAGAATTGTTGTAAAATAAACTAAGAATGTTTTATTATCAAATTAAAAATTACTGATCCAAATGTATATGTAAATGTGAACAATTAAAGTATTTTGTGTATATACATATGTACTTATTTATTGTGAAATGTCAATATAAATTTGTTTAATTCTATAAAAAAATATAACATTTATATTTCATAAATATTTATGGATGAATAATTTTAATGTTCAATGAATATACATACTCAGTATATCACATTTTTTACTTTAATTTGTAAATAATGTAATAATTATATTTTATAAGTAATTTATTTTTAATTTAAAGAGAGATACATTTTTAAAGTTATTTCTGAAATTTGAATGAGTACAATAAAAGTATTTCTTTTAGAAAATCCATGATAAAAAATTTATTTTTAAAAGAAAAAAAATACTAGATGTAATTCAACTCCAAATCAAATTAGTATAAATAGAGTTTTTAATAATATTACATAGGAATAAAAATCTGAATAATTTATAACTGAAGAAATTTTATTCAACAAATTAACCTCTGTATAAAAATATTTTGAACAGTGTGATCTAAATGTAAAACAATTTTTTAAAAATACAAGGCACTTTTAAAATTCGTGTGCGTGTGCGCGCGCGTGAGTGTGTATTGGTAGGCGTGTCGTTGACAAATAAAGATAATGGAGAGATACGTAAACGTGGAAAAATATATGCTGATAAAAAGAGATATACATACAGCCGTAACCCTGCTGAATACACTTTTTCAATGAGTGACAAAGATAAGCAGAGTCGTTATGTGGATGGAAAAGAGAGAAGCCTACGAAATAACACTCTCGTCCACATGTTTTGTATGGGAGCGCGTACACAGGCGTACTTCCACATTTGCAATCTCTTGTGCATACACAGCAAGAATGGGATCCGAGGATAGAAGACAACATGGCACGAAATGAGAAAGCAAAAAAAGCGAATGAACGAACGTGTCGGGTGGTGGGAGAAAGCGAAAGATGGATGGCTCGGCTGGTTCTCTCGCTCCCTCGAACTAACACACGAGCACGCGAAAACGCACTCGCAACAACGCCACACGGACGAGGAACGCACAAGAACACTCACTACGGCATGCGGTAAAAAGGGGGATAAAGGCGGCACACGCAAAATGTATGGGAGAGCGGAAGGAGGGGGGGGGAACGAAAGAATGAAGACAGCGGAGACGAATGAAAAATAAGGGGGGACGTTCCCGGAGAATGGCTCCATCTTTTTCCCTCCTTCTCTTTCTCTCTCGCTCTCTTATTCCCTCGGCTAACATGGATACGACGATCCCTTTCCCAACGCGCCATAGCGATCGTCGAGGGTCCCACACGATATTGCAGTCATGCCGTTCACATAATAACAATAATGCGCGCTGGCAGGCGAGGCTGAAGGAGTAAGAGAGACGGAGAGTGAGAAAACGGGGCTGAGCACACGCGGGCTGCTTTCGCCATCGCGTTCTACGTAGTAGACACACACAACAGACTTACGAGACTCACACGTACCTATATGCACATACGAGACCCGAGCGCTGTATACTCCACAATTATCCCCACTTTTCATTTTCATCATTCTTTTCAAAGCTTATCTGCCTCTCGCTCGCTCCTCTCTGTCTTTCTCAATTCTTTTTAACGTTTGACAGCATGCGCCCGTGCATTGTGCTGGCTTCGCGATTTTTGAGGTTAGAATCATCGCGCTTCTCATTCGCATAATTTAGACTTTTTCTGGTGCCGAGGCTTCAAAGTTAGGAACCCTATAATTAACGCATTGAATTCGACATGCTCAGAGGGTACATTAAAAAATCATGTCTGACGACTCAGACGACTATTTTCTCTCTACTTTCTCTTTTTTACCACGGTTCCTCTATGCCCTGTCCATTCTTCCATCGTGTCTGCTCTTTGGTGATTCCTAAAGAAAGAGGCAGTCTAGCTTCATTTGCCACAGTTGTCCGTACCTAACCTACAATTGGACAACTGCGAGACAGAAGACGCGACGTAAAGCAAGATTGCACATAAATTTATGAGCACAAGTCCTAATGAAGATACCATTTTTTGTAGCATATGATGAAAAAAGCGACGATCAAACAACTCGATAAATATGAGACAAAGGGAAAAAAACGCCGCAATAAGACTTGGAAAAATTAGAAACAGCTAGTGGATCAGACCAGTGCTTACCAGAGTGCGCGCGCGCAGTCACACCTTGACACGTTCTGAAATACAGGCAGGCTCTTACACACACATAGCCGCGGCATTGGGCACCAACAATCTTCCTTTTTCTGTCTTGTCTTCTTTTACAATTCTCTTAAAATTTCAATCCAGGTGTTCCCTGATCCTTTTCCCCTCCCATTACACATGCACTCAATCCAACTGACGACCAAAGTATATTTACATGTACAAATTCATACACCACTGGCACTAACCACATCACATCCTTCGACTCTCCGGGCTCGCTCTATCTCTATCTCTGTCTGCCTTTATAGGGACAAAAACAATTCGCCGAGGATGAGACAGAGCGTGCAGACCACTTGTAATCGCTGCTGATCGAAATCGTTACCACGGATTTCAACTAAAAATCTTAAGATATCACTAGTGCTCCAACAAACACTGGAGGGTCCCTTTTGTGTTTATCCCATCTTGCAGACTGCACGTATACACTGTTATAGAGAATACTCAGTAACGGAGGAAGTAGTCCAGCGCAACAACGTTCCTCTCTGTCGCTTTGTATACTTCGCTCTGTCCCGTTTCCACTGCTCCCTGAACAGGAGTTCGAGTTCGGACGTTTTCCCTTCCCAGGCACTCGGCGCTTCATTGGCTGAGCGGCGTCCTCTGGGCGGACAGCGTCGTCATCTGGGGGAGAGAAGAGACGGCCGATTGGCGTCGCGACGATTGGTCCAAGAGATCAGCGAATAAGGCGAACATCTGGCTGGGCGGCGCCGCTCGCGCTCCACTGCGCCGAAGCATCACTTCGACTCCATGAGAACATGGCGCCGGCGTCGAACCGCCCGGCTGGTGGGGATAAGGAACGACGCGCACGCGCACCGAGTTTGGTCCAAACCAACGCCGGCGAGACGACGCTGCGGAGAGGGGGGGGCACATGTAAGTGTTCTTAAGTGTAGGTGCGGGCTCCAGCGCCTGCGCGCAACGCTCGAGCGGGATGAGAAATGGATTCGCGTCGGCTTACGGCCGGGAATGGGGCAGGGACGTATCTACTAGGCGAGCGGTTTTGAGATTTTTGCAGGGGCAGTGTGTCTACACACACTCACTCACACACACAATGACATTTCACATGGAATATCATCTTTTTCATTTTTTACCGATTTCGCTGTCTCGCTTCATTTTCTCGGATCGCTGGTGTGAGTTTAGGAGGTGACGAACATAATTGGCCCACGAGCGAAGGGTTCTTATAAATATTGATGACATGGTCCTGTCATTTATGATCACAGGCGTTTTTTCCTTGCGGTTAGTTCTCTAATTTTTTTCTGAACTTATAAGTATTTTCCAAATCCAAAACGTTATTATAATTACACTATTCTTCATTTTTTCATCAATTAAACGATTTTTGTATTTTCTATTGTTTATCTTCAAATTTTAATTTTAATATAATATTTAATCACAGTAGGGGTACTTTTTCTAACTTTTTATGCGTAGTAACATTACATAGTCTTTTGTAAACATTTAATTAAGTAATATTTGATTAATAATAGTTACTTCTAGATAGAAAATCCAAAGGTGAAAAATAATATCGATAATCATTTTCTATGAATATGCGTTTTTACTGGCGATGAACTACAATTTATATTAAATGTTGTGTTTTATTTATTTATCTTAATATTATTTTACATGTATAATAATAAATAACGTAAAAGAAATTAAATTAATGACATAGTAGTATTCGAAAAAATCAATATTTAAATAATCATGTATTTTTTAACTTTTGATGATTGATTTTTTGTTAAAAACTATTTTTTTAATACTCGTAGAAAATTTTTTTTCGGAAAGATAACATTATTTTCTTGTAACAATTTTTTTGTACTTTTAATGAACAACAATAATCAAAATATTTTAAATTGAGATTTGTTATTTTACTTGTGCTATTTATTATTTATATAAATCTTTGCTTATATTAAATTTAATTTGAAGTATTTTTATCAAATTTAAAATATTTTGAATAATTAAAATGCATTTATTAATTTTTGCAATAAATTAAAAATATATTGTCCAGAAGTTACAATCGCTTTAGTTACCTGAAAAGTAAAAAAAATTACACTATATCTTCTGACATTCCATTATTTACAAGGAGTGAATACAAATGATATTTGATACTCGATTATTTACATTATATATTACATATCAACTTATATTCTCACTCGTTATGTTTTCATCCAATTATTAGTTTTATAATATTAATTATTATGTATTAATAATTTTGAAATTTTTCTGAATACGTTTCTACTTATATGATTCTAGAGTTGATATTCATATTAAAGACAAATGCATTCAAAATTAGTACCTTATTAATATCATTTGTGCTAATATAATAACAAATTGTTTTCCTAATTAAAATCGTACAATGCACAAGTAGTAATTACTAAATCGTGTATTTAAATGTATAATGAATTCTTCAATTGATTCAAATAACAATAAAATATTATGAAAAATTGTATTATAATTAGTAAAATGTGATCAGCCGAGATAATCCATATCATAATAATTAACAAAAGTAAAAAATTTGTTGCGATACAATAACATATAAATTCAGTTTATTTCAGTAAACGATTCAGTAAAAGCATTAAAAACAAATTTTAATTTAAACATTCTTTACACGAAAACGGCATTAGCAAATGTCTAGGTGACTAATTTTTATTTCAATCTTTAGTATGATAAAAAATGATTGGATAATACATTAATTTGAAAATATTTCAGATAACATTACTAGTAAAAATAGAATCAATAGTGTTTTTTTTTCAAGCAAAGGCTTTGACAATCAATAAATTTATGAAAAAAGTCTTCAACGAAGACGGCACTATAATATTTAAATGTTAACAGTTCTTTTCCCGACTGTTATTGCTGTGCAAATGAAAAGTAAAAACAAATGCAACAAGAGCGCTAAAACTGCATGAAAGGCAATATTACAAATGAAGAGGCAAAAAGAAATAAAACAATAAGGATGACAAAATCATGGTAGAATTACATGTGGACAGGGAGAAGGAGGGAGGCAGAAAAAGGAAAAGACTGAATAAAGAAGCAAAACATACAAGTAAAACATAATCCTGGGGGCTCTTGCGTTACGTCCCTGTCACAGCTGTCTCTAAGCGGTGTTTCTGCCCCACCCCTCTGGCCACGACTGAGACACAGAGCTCGTTCCTTCCTTCTCCTCGTCGGCGCTGGGCGCACACAGCCAAGAGCGCAGGGCACACGGACGCGCGCACACCCTCGCCCACACGGACGGCAGGACGGACGGACGAACGTGCGTTGGAGATGCTCCTCACCGATGAAACACGGATACGGCGGCAACCCACCGCCCAGCTCCGAGTATCGCAGCCAAACATCTTCCTCCAATGCGGAGCCTATCTCGCGACATTTTATATTTTTGAGAGAAGCCGCTTGCTCAAGGTGGGTACGCTGGTGTTGGTACGGCGCTTGGCTATGTGTCCGCACACACATACCCATGGGCCGGAGCGACGAGGATGGGAGGCAAACAGACGGGAAAGCGAGGCAGGCGTGCCGAGCCAGACTCGTGAGCATTGCCACCAAGAGAAACAGAAAAAGAGCGAGAGAGACTCGTAAGGTAGGAAGCGAGATGCATCCTGTGCTGCCGCGCGCGTGCAACTGAAAGGGAGATACACACGAAAGTCGGGGAGATGGGTGCCAAGTGATAGAGCGAGACGCTCCGGTATAATGAGGAAGACTGAGAGCCCGAGCGAGAGCGAGGAAGCAGAGAGAAATTTAATGAAAGATACGAACGAGAGCAAGACAATAACACATTAAACATTCCTTATTTATTTTCGATGCACGAAATTCACGACAGTTAACGGCAATACTTCCATTTAAATAATTAATGACAAATTGTTCAATGTGTGCTCAAGGTAAATGCTGAGAGATCTCATCAGACTATAGTGAATGTAAAACATCTCATCTTACCGAAATTCTATAATAAATAAATTTACCATAGGAATTTATTATTCCTATTTGCATAATATTCAACAAGAAGAAAATTTAATTATTCGTTGTTATAAATGTTAACAATTATTTCAAATACTAATTTAAACATTTTTTTAACTGAAAAAAGTTATTTGTTTTTCAGTTAAGCATATCCAACATAATAAATTAACATATTTTTTTAATAAAGTTATAAACAGTGATATTTCGTAATTTCAAGCACACAATTTTTTTCCAGTATAACAAATATTTGATTACAATACAGAGGAATAAAAACTCGTAGTTTGTGCAACAAATTTAATTATAAAACTAAAATTATACATATTTTTGTAATGATAAAAAGTAAAATGAAAGTTAAGCGTTGAAAATTACAAAAGTAAGTAAAGGTGTGAAAATCCTACAGGAAGACAGAGTGAGAGTGAAAGAGAGAGGGGGGGGGGAATAATGCATCCCTGTTCCGTAATTTAAGGAAACTCCACTTGCAAAAGTTTGCACTTTTTGCACCATACCGTCTTTATCCCCAGCTTATTCTCCCCATGATTTCCTCGAGCACCAGCCAACGTTGTTCTCGTCTTACACGATATTTAAAGAAAAAGAAAAAACAAGAGAAATAGAGAGAGAGAGAGAAAGCTTCCGTAGATCTGAGCTCATAGGCCTCGGGCATGACGAGTAGAAGGAAAAAATCCGGGATTCTATCGCTCGAGAAACGCGCGGAGGGTTCCGCCGAATACAAGCGTGTATACCTACACATGCGAGGGCCGACCGTGCGCTCGGTTTTTACGGGTACACACACGAGGGGATTTACGCATACGAGTGGCGTTGATGCCTTCGAGCGAGTGCGCCTGTCGGGCTTTGCATGGGATTTGGGACGTGTTGAGTTTCTAGGGGAGACTTCGCCCCGGGTCCCCTCTGCCAATGCGAGTGAGTCGGAGTTGGCTCGAATGATAACACTTTATTTATTGCTCCATTTTACTTTTCGCCTTCGCCTCTCTCCTCTCTTTATCCCTCTCCTGATTATTTTTCGTTCGGGGAAACGCTTGGATGTCGTGCGAAACGCCACTTTGCTGTCCGGGTGTGCGCGCGTGCAAGCGTGACTCGGGACACACATCACGCGTATTTTTGCGGCATCTTTCATCCGCGCGCGGTTCGACGATGCAACGGCACAAGAGCTGCCGATGCTTCCCAATGACCCTCGGTTACGTGGTTAAATCGAGAGTCAAGCCTCTCCTCAATAACGAAAGGACGTTGTTGCAGAACGAAACAACCTACCTACAACAACCGGCGGATCTAGAGCCAAGCAAGGATCCATCCATTCTATCCTTTCCTTTTTCTCCCTCCTCCCCTCGGCCTATCTCGCTTTATGCCTAAAATGCAGAGACTGTAGAGCTTCGTCACTGCCGCCACCGAGCGAAAAAGCTGTACAATGCGGCCGAATCAGCCGCCGGCTCGCTCTCTCTCTCACTCTCTCTCTCTCTATCGGCCTTTAGAGCTCGAGTGTGCGTGGGCACTTACACGTGCACGCGAGTCGGCGCCACTCTCCGGCCTCCTCTGTCTGTGTGCACTGCTCGATCCTTCTATCGAATGAGTGCTTCTTGGCTCCGCGGAACATCGCATGCACACCCACGGCCGCCCTGTGCAAATGTGCCCGCACACTCATTCCAGCTGGCAGTTATACAAGTGCGGACCCTGCCTTACCGACGGTCGGCTTTCACGCGACACCTCGGCGTCTTCCTGTCGCACGTAAATAAGCGCAATATATACGAGAACCTGCTGCGCGCGCGCACACAAGTGCATGTTACGTTTTTTACGGTTTGTATTCGATCTCGTCCCGCACCCACGCAGTCTCTCTCTCTTTCTCATGCATTGTGACCATGGTTTCGTGCTTTTGCATACGTTTTTTGCCGTGTGTGCAATTATCCGTGTACGCAAGCGTGTGTCGAAGAGTAGAATTAATCGAATACGTAGCCTAAGGAGAAATTCAAGTTTTATGCCCGCATTAATAGCAGATTTCAGAGTCGAGGACTTATCCTTGAAACGTGTAATTTATTTTAATGCACGATTCTGGCACCGGATAAAAATAATTCCCTACGCTTCCGAGTAGCGGGTTACTTTTTTTCAGTTCAGATAACGTAAATCGAATCCCTAGCGCATACGGAGCGTCAATTTTTACTTTATATCGTCGTAGATACTGCGACTTGGACGAGGCCCGTCGTCTCGGCACACGTGTGTACGTGCGTGCCGTGTCACATGCCATCGTCCCAGCTGTTAGTGAAACGGCTTTCCTCGGTCCTCACCGTGCACTTACACTAGAGTCATCCGTATACGTGTGACGCGAGCTGCGCGCATACACGTACACATAACGGATGAACCCTTTCAATGCGAGCTTGCGCGCGGTGCGGGGCGGGGAGGGGGCGCTGGAAGTCGCCAGTATTGGCGCTCGGCGTTAGCAAGGGTGGCGGGAAGGGGGTGTCCGACCAATGGCCTCGCGTCGTCAGGGTTGCCGAGGCGACCAATTAATGATTCGAGAACCGCGTCGCCGTCGCGTGGAATTGGCGGCTCACTTCTCGTCGCGCGCGTATCGCTTTCCCCTCCCCTCTCCCCTTAGCGACGCATGCGCTCTTTTCCACGGAGAGTCATCGTGCCTGTATAATAAGCAACGCCAGCAGGAAGGGAAGTACCCGAAGACTGGGCTCGAGGAGAAAATAAACAATACGAATTTTATGTTCTTGGGAAGATGAGAAAGAGAAAAATGAGAGAGCCAATTTAGTTATTTATTAATACTCGTTCCTTGGTATAGGACACGTTTGTCCGCGAGCAGGGGGGTGCCAGCGCCAACACCGCGTCTACGTGCTCGAGGAGCGAGAAAGAGGGAGAGAGTATGAGAGACAGCGGAAGGACGCGCATGTATCGAACGCGCGAGGTGGGTGCGTGGGTTGAGGTGCGCAAGCGCGATAGCCGCCGAGAGAGACAACGAGGGCCAGATAAAGAGGATGTATGTGGAGCGTGATCGCCTTTAAAGCCACCCGCGAGTGGCATTTAGGGATTCGCGAGAGAACATCGCGACGATTGGTTTTCCGCTCCCTACCTACCTACCTACCTTCCCTCTTACCCACCCCTCCTTCCTTGCGCCGCTCTCTCTATTATTCCCCACTCTCTGCCCCACTTGAAGTATCGCTACCCTTTAGCGCATGCATTACCGTTATATGTATGTGTACGATTGCGAGTTCTTCCTTTCACTTCACACTTGGTAGTCTCTCGTGTAATTATTTCCATTCTTTATGCTTTTTCACACTTCCTAATGCTTATCATTCATGCTCATTTGCCCCCGAATTTTATTCCTACGGCGAATCAGGGAAAATCCTCAAAAATTCTTACCTCATTACTTTTATTCGCTTTTACTTTCCCGATATCATAATAATGTTGATTCCTTATTTTTTTTTTTTTTTTTTTTTTTTTTTTTTATGCTGTGCCTAATCAAAGAAATTAATGCTATTTAAGAAGTTATAATAATGCGATGCCCTCCTCCTTTCGCCTCCATGCGTCTTTAAATTATTCTAGGTATTAACTCTGACAATTCTATTTAACTATTTACAATTTTATAACTAAAATCAATGGCTACTATCCTATTCATTAAATATTTTTTAACGATAAGAAATTATTACATCATATGTTATTATTTTTGTATTTTTTTCAAATACGTTCTCTACTCGATAAAGTTTATTTTTCAGATGCAAAATTAAAGCTAATGAAAAGCAACTGATTAATTTGAAATCATTTTTTGTAATTTATAATGATTAATTTAATTTCTTTTATTATATAAATATAAATATTATATAAAATATTAATCAAAGAAATATTAAGTAAGCACTTGTTAAATACCGTTAAGTATTAAAGATGGCAGTGTAATTCAAAAGTATAAATTTACAATAATATTATAAATATTATTAGATAAGATAATAAACAGGAATATTTAATTAAGGATTTATAAGTTGTATCGTGTTATTTGACCATACAGTAAGCTTAAATGAACATGACTTCAAATTTTACTACTGTATTTCGTATTATAAAATGTATTCTCAATGTATAAATCAACAAGTGCAAGTTTTTTTGTTCTTAAAAACTCATTTTATAATACTTACTGCATACTTTTCATCATTACGTACACGAATAAACATTTTTTTTAAATTATTTTTATATTAATACTTTTTAACCGTACTCAACTTTTATCAAATTTGGAATGTTACTACTACAAACATCCATTAAGAATTTAACGATTCATTACAAGTGTAAATGTCAGTATTATTCAGAAAATTGTACGTAATAAATGTGATATGACTTTGAATCTATGTGCATAAAATTATCGACCATTTTAAAAGATTTGACTATTTGATTATTATTACGAAATAATAATTATTTTTAAGATAGTTGCACCAAAAGAATTGCAATAGATAAAATTGTAATTAAATTTTTTAACATATTTTGTTAATCAAATGTTTTAAGGACTAGAATTTATATATTTATATAGAATTATAGAATAGAGTATAGAATTTATGAATGTATCTGTATAAGATGTCTACAGCTTTACTCTACTATAAATAATCCAGCTAAATATTGCACAAAATATTTTTACACTAATAATTGAAAAAGAATAGCTTTAATAAATTGTATTTTCCCATAATATTATTTTTATTATATAAAATTTAAAACAATCTCAAGTGAAATCGTCTTTGTATGTTATTGTAAATATGACGTAAACATCTACTGTTACAATGATAATGCCAATTAAAAAGTATAATTATTGTTCTGAGTCCAAATTATAAAGTATGTAAAAATCCCACGCTTGAATAGAGCTAAATTTGTTAAATTTATTTTCTATTTCAAAAACGAACAAAATTCATTTGTAGGTGATTGAGGAAATAGACGGATAAAAGAATGCCTCAGCCTTTGGGTTTTGTATTTCATTTCACTTTTCACGAAATATTAAGTTGTTGGAGTCAAATAATTGAAAAGAAACGTGAGAACGGTAGAAAAACTAAAATGCAAGAAATGTATGTACAGCAGCAGCAGTACCAGCACACCCCCATTTACATGTCGATCAATCAGTGACGTTGTTTATCGGTTGCATCAATCATAAGCAAACAACGACAACAAAAGTAAAAAGTGCTCGTTAGCATACGCTTTGGAGTGACAGAAATAACCTCCACGCTAGGATGTCTCCGTCTTTGTTTCTGTGATTGGCACTGTCGGCTCGCCAACTCGCCAGTCAAATGCTAAGATACGAGCGCGAGACTTGTATCTCCCCCTCCACTCATATTCCTGGTGTGCGTGCCAATTCGCACACATACCCACACATTCTCAGTTATATAGAGCCCGCGTTCCTCCTTCTCTCACTCGGCTCGAATGCACACACGCACCCACGCACGGTGGGAGCGAGGTTGACGGTATTCGTTCCATCACGTTTTACTGATTCGATGATTGAGCCCCTCCTCGTTGAGTCTTTATATATACATGAGCCCTGCACACCGCGGGGGACAGAAGAGAAACAAAGAAAGAGAGAGAGAGAGAGAGAGAGAGAGAGAAACTGGAGGGAGAAAGTAATGATCTGTTCGTCTCCCTCTTGCTCGGTCGCGCATTCATTACCCCGGGAGCAACCTGAGTAATTTGTGGCCACGTATAGTTGTGTATGTACCCATGCACGCACGCATGCACACATGAACACCCGGAGCTGCTTGAGTGCATATTGCGAATTATGTGCGTGTACCCAGACATGTCATGCTACGGCTGCACGAGTAGGTGTGTCTGTCCCTCGAGCGAGGAAAAAAGAAGGATACCCACTACTTTTTCATCTTTCTCCTTCCTCGCCCCCTCCCCCTCCAGTTCTATTGGCTTTTCACGACTCCTTGCGCTCGTGCGCTACCCCTCTCCCTTCTCATCTATTCACTCTCTCTCTCTCTCTCTCTCTCTCTCTCTCTCTCTCTCTCTCTCTCTCTCTCTCTCTCTGTTTCCTTAGGAATCCGAGTGCAGCCTTTACAGCGCACTTTTCTTTCTTTTTTCCTTTTTCTACTTTTTTCACCGAGCGTTGCGCTTTCGCGTCTCGCTTATGACCGCCATTTTCGAGATTTCTGTATTCTAAGACTACACTGTTGATGCTCCATGAGATTCGATTAAGTTAAGGTTCCCTCAATTTCAAACACTCAGGAAATGGAGAATAATAGTACAAATTACGTCAATCGCTCTTTTGTTATAACATTTTAGATATTTTACAAGATGTTTGAGTGGAGCATTCCAGAGCGGTCGATGATTTTTCGATTACTAATTATCATTTTCAGGTCGTTCAAGAGACAGATACCATTACCTGATTTGATTTGGTCCAAGATATGATCGCTTAATCCTTATTATCGGATACTCCACACCTACATCGTGGTGGTTTTAGTTAGCAAAGCTAAAAATTCCATCTCGAATATTTATTGAAATAAAATTCATTTGCTTGTTTAAATTATTTGTTTAAAAATATAAAAGGATCCATAATAATATAAAAAAATTATTCACATTATTTATCTAGCTACTAGTTACAAAGTTTACACATAAAACTTAGTTTACCATTTAAAAGTTAGAGTTTTTATATTATTGTTTTCTGAAATCACAAAAACGAATCTGAAATCTGATAATGTAAGAGCATAACATGAAATGTTAATTTTACGTTTATTTGGTCTGTATTAAAAGAGCACAATCAGATTGTACAGCTTTTTTTCAATCCATGTTAAAAAAAAATTGGTAAAATAATTAAAAAAGTAAACTTTCACCATTCATCGTATCAATCACCTTTTGTAATAATTTAGGGATGAGTGTAGTCTGTCATTTTTTTATTGGTAAAACGAAATTAAATTGTAGAATTTAAAGGTTCAACAAGTTTGTTGAAGTAAATTTCAAATGTTGAATGGAGCATAGAGAAATGATAAAAATATATCAAAGCTGTTGCAACTGTAGATACGTTTCCCGTAATTAATTAAAACAAAAAATTATGTTTGAAACTATCATCGCCATTGAGTCATTGTTGATTGTTCAACATGAAGTTTGGAGTGTTATACTGCAAAACATTGATACTCCGAAGGAGTTGAGGCTGTTGGTGCAATAAATTAAGTTTCAACTTGGCACAGTTAGGGTTCGATTGAGCGCGCATGTCATTCATCCTTATAAACACTTTACAGTCGTCGCAAATTGCCGATTTCCACGTTTGGGAGCGTGCCTCGGTCGCCGATAATCTTCCTCGAGATCGGAAGCGTCGCCCTGAGCTTTCGCCTAGGACACGTGCTGATCGACGGAAAATTATCGAGGCGGTAGGTCAGGTTGAGCCTGGCTCGGGATAAAGATAGATAAAGTCTGCTTTGCGGTCGATCACACACGCGATGCCAGAGAAACGAGCGCAGAGGTCGAGGGGACAAACACGTCGCTCTCCGGAATGGACCGCAGATTGCTGCTGCGCTGGCAACATGTCGAAAGCTCGATTAGATATGGACCACGAGTCTTGACTCTCAGCTCCGGCTCTCGGCTAAATCGCAATATATAAATTGTCGATTGCGCTGATCCATGAAAATCGCGGCTAATCGGCAATCATCGGGTCCAGGAGACGCGTCTGTCAACACAAGACCGAGAGCACTTTCGCAAACGACTTCGTCGAGAAACTGCACACGTATTGCGTTACAGTTCTACCCGGACGAATTAGGGAAATCGTTGCGGAAGTGGTTCGCACGAGCTTTTACGAGCTTTTAAGCTACTCTTGCTCGGGCTAATGACTGCTTATTCTCGTTTATTCAATTACTCCATTAAGGCTTGGTCAATTGCCTAGGCAAATCCTCTCCTGGTGCTGGAGTTGACATTTGTTAAAGTAAATTAGTTTGAATTGGCTTTGCACTTGACTTAAGCTTTCTGCACATAATTCTCAACACTCTAATCAATCTTTTTTCTTTGTTGTTTTTTTTTTCAATTTAAAGCTCGTGTCCTCTCTAGAAAACTTATCATTTGCTAAATCAGCCAATTCCTCCAAAGATTTCAAATATTTTTTTTATTTCTAAACAAAAGCAGTGTACGACTACGACGCCGTTCTATTTTATTTTATCGTACATAATTATCTGAAAAATTATTAACCCTGAAGGTTGATCGAAATTTTGTGAATTTGTTGATGTTATAATTACGATTAATAATAATACAAAATTGCTTTACTTGTTGCAATACTGCACTTACTTTCCATTATTTACACTTCTCAGGATAATATACTTATAAATTTTAAAACCATTCAAATGCAAAATTTTGATATATCGAGAAAACACTTCAAACAAATGTTTTTGTATCAACATTTTTTTGTATTACTAATTAATAATGACTTTAAAATATAAGTACAGTTAATATCAATTATCAGTTTAAAAAAATACCTTTAATATTTATGTAAATATCAACCACAATTATTTATAACGCATAATGTTTATTAAAAAAACTATTAAAAATATATTTCATTTTATTCGTTAAATATAATTTTTTTAATTTATTTCCGTAAATGATTTTAATTAAAATATTTTTATTTTCAGTATCAGCCGAATATGTTATATTTGAATGTTCAAATTGTTACAGAAAAAATTAAAATTAAGAAAAAATTAACCCTTACAGTCATAGATGCTCACGTATGCAGTTGTATCACTTGTTCAACAAAATTAATTCATATTTCATACAACATTTAACAATTAAATAATGATTCCATTAAATATTATACATTAAAATTAATAATTTTTTTTATGAAAAATATGTATACATTTTTTTAATTACTAAACGAATGTTAGAATGTGATCATATTTTATAGGAAAAAAATATTTCTTTTAAATTGAATAATTTACGATTAAATATTATTATTATATTTATTATTATTATTATTATTATTATTATTATTATTATTAATTATAGATATAATTTTTTTAATTTGATATATTTTTAAAAATAATATATTGATTTGGAAATTTTTATATAGCACCATTATGTAGATAAAACGGATAGAGTGAAATATTATGTCGTTCATGAATAATTGAATCATTAATCATTTAAAATTTAATCCATGATATCAATCTGATAAAATTTATCACATTAACGTAATTTTTATAATATTACAATATTAGTTTGTAACTTTAATTTTTTACTTTAAATTTGTCAGCTCTTTTGATAAATTTAATTTATCAAATAATTGATGTAAAATAATTGTTTCATTGTAAATAACTGTTGATTATAAGAGAATATGAGGATTTGATAATTTTATCGTGAAAGATCGTAATTGAAATTTCATTATTATTCTTTAAAATAAAAAAGGTATTGTGATTTACGATTGTCTATTAAATTAATATGTTTTTAAAGTATTTACTATCCATCTTTCAATAATTTTTTATACACATACATATTTATATTTATATTTTTGCATAATTCAACGATTAGTTAATTGTATTTTTTAATCAGATTATTAATACCGATTACTTTTTTAATTATTTGGCTTTAATTTATATTAATAGTCATATCAAATATTTTATAAATAAAACTAATGATTATAAAAAAAATTTCTGTATTGTCTTATAGTTTTTTTTTTTATTAATCTCCTATATTCTAAAAAGTATTTCAAGACTAATTTTTTATATTAATTTTTAATTATTTTCTTTTCTATATTTTTAAAATTAAGGTTTTTGATAAAACTTTTTCTCTTGGATAAATTAATTTTTTTATGTTCATTTTTGTTTCAAGTTTATAGCATTTTGATAAGTCTTATGATTTGTTAATCATGCGTTTGTATCTTTTAAAGATATTATTTTGAAATAACTTCTTAAAATTTAGGAATATTTTTGAAATAATTTAAAATGCATGTATATTATTATAATTGTAGTTCTAGTGAATAAATGATATTATTGTTATATCATAAAATTAATTATGTATTTTTAGTATTTTTTTATTATATTTTATTATATTTATTAAAGTTTTGATAAAAAATTTCAAATAGTTATACATAAATATATTGGACTTATATTTTGTGTTATACTTATATCAAACTATGTTATAATAAATTTATTGTGTGACTTACGTATACTTACCAATTAAGATGCATTTGTTATTTATTTTAATTTATATTTGACAATATAATTAAATATATTATATAAAAACAAAGATATTTCAATCATAAGCATATTGCTTATTCAATTTCGATTAATGTTCAATAAAAGTTTTTAAATTATTAATTTATTCTAAATTTGAATCTGTTATTGGTTAATATTTACGTAAATGTAAGAAGTTGTGGTATATTGACAAATGTCTGCACACGTTGTCATGTAAATAGTTAGAGGAAAATTTATTCAATTAAAAAACTTAAATACTTATAGTTGTTAAATATAGTTTAATCCTTCATTTTATGATATCTAACTGACACACATTTCAATCGCTTTTTTTTATATGTATATAATATTGTATTAATGAAATACTGTTAGCACTGAAAGAAAAGTTGATAATTTTTTGTTTGCATGCCTTGTTCTTATCTGGATAGCAACGGCATTTCGAAGTAAAATTGAAAATGATAAACAACCAGAATATCAAAAGTTCATTAAATGGCATGCAGATAGTATTTTGTATACAGTTAAATAGTATTTTTGTAAAAATTGTAATGTTTGCATAGATGGTTTCGGAATAAGGATTATAGTAAGTGCAGGGTAAATATAAATGTACTATTATATTGTAATATTTTCGTTGGATATATACATTATAGACTGCATTTAATTAATTTTTTTTTATTTTAACAAAATTGAATTATAAATACATTCTTATAGAAAATTTTAAAAACATTGGATTGTTTTATGTTTGTACATACAAATTTTAGCATTTATCTTGATTTTTCCATTCTTATTCTAAATAATAGTAATATAATAATTTCTTTAAAAAGAATAGATCGAATACTTATCAATATTCGATGAAGTTTTATTTCTAAATTATTAAAAATTTTATTTTCTGAAGTACATTTAAAATATAATCTTAAATTTTTTTCTCGTGAAAAAAATTAATTGCAATAATTAAGAATAACAAATAAAATACAATTTTGTTGTAATTTTTCATTTAATAATTTGAATCATTTAAAAATTGCTCTTGGAATTCCTATTAGTTAAAAAATTTTTAGTTTGTAAAAGTTTTGATATAATAATTGAATTAATAACCTTTTATTAATTCAATTTTACAATGGACAAAAAAGTACTTCAATCATTATTTTTATTCCCATTAACTTTAATAATAGCTGATTCATCTATTGAAATAGTCAATTTTTATAATGGTATAAGAAATGACGTGTAATATTATTGATTAGATTTATGTTGATAAGATGAATCAAACAGAATGTTGTAAAAAAAAGGTATTTTAAAAATACAATAAATGAATGAGTGATTTTTTGAATAATTATGCATGTAAACATTAGTCGATACTAATGAAATCACAAAAAATGTTTATAAGATTCAGTATTACATTTTGAAATTAATATTCGAACAATTATTTAAATAATTTAAATTAATTGATATGATAATATTATTTTTACTTTTAGTTAAAAGTAATATTAAAATAATTTTTGTAAATTATGTTAGTTGTAAGATAATGATTCAGCTCACTTTATCTACTGTTTGAAATTCAATCTTTTTCAATTCTATCCGTTTCAAATTATGTTTTCATTATAATGTTAACATTACATGGGTATGCTAACATTTTTTATTAAATATTGTTTGTAAATTATCAATTTATCATTAACATACAAAAAGTGATATTTAACGAATGAGTACACAATAAATTAAAATTTGCTTATTTATAACCATATTTTTATTAAAAATTTATAAAAATTGGTTCCACTAAATTAAAAAAGGATTGTACTTCTATATATATTCTTAATATATTTTTTGAGCTCGTTTAATTAATTTATATATAAAACTGCGGATTATATATAAAAAATTGTTTGCAAAAATATTGTAATCGAACATTTAAAATAGTTTTTCTGAATAATTAATGAGAAAGTTTTAGTATTTGGTAAATGAGAAAATAGTTTGTATATTGGAAAAAGTATCACATAAATATGCTACAAGAAATTTCACTTTAGTTGGTATAATGAATAACGACTTGATTAGTTGTTAAAAATATTTAATAAAATTTGAGTGTAATGACAGAATTACTTAATCTGCTCTCAAATATTGCGAAATCTCGTCTGGATTTTTTAATATCTCGAGTTTCGTAACGATCAAATAGTTTTTAAAATTTGGGACTTAGCAATGTTGAAATGTCGAGTTACTATATAAAATTATTTAGTTAAATGTTTAAGTAGGAACGAGGGGTCGGAGTAAAGGAATTTTCCTGAGCGTTGAAGGCTGAGTTAGATACTCCATTAGTGGTGTGTCAGGTATTGAACAGATCCCAATGGAAAGTCCGGGTGGTGGCTCGGCGAACATTCAGAAATAAGGAAAGAGACCTTGAACCAATCAAACGTATGCTCGGGAGACGAAGCATCCCCGTAAGATGATTGAACGGAGAAGTGGTGGCTGCAGCCTGGTCACACAATGGGGCCGAGGGCTGAGGGGCCCAAATCTTCCTTCGGTCCCCGGGACCTATATTGCATCGCCTCGCACTCGCACGCGCGTCCGCGGGGATGTCCTCGAAGTCGGAGCCAGAGCTGGGGTCGGGGTCGGGGTCGGGTCGGGTCGGGGTCGGGGTCGGGGACGGGGTCGGGGATGGGGATGGGGATGGGGGTCCGGGATTTCCACACGTCGGTTGTGTCGAAGCGGCTGTGCTGCACAACACACGCCAACGAGAGGGGCGTTTACGGCGCTTACTCGACCCACGCTCCGTCTTCCTCCCTCTCACGTGCGATCCAAAGGAGTGCCGGCTCTGCTCTCTTTCTCTCTCATTCTCTGCATGTGCCAGACATTTTGTCGCCCCGCTTATTTCGCAACACCGTTGGGCTTCGCACTCTATACACCTCCACCAATCGGCCCACTCGCCTTTTCCTGTCACACCATTTTCAACTCTTTCGCAAGCTGCTCAAGCGGAGTTTCCGCTTTGAATCTCCGAAGCTCCAAAGGTCCACAATATGAAACACAACTCTTGTCTTTTGCATTTGCGTGTTAGGCGGTGCTGATCCGATTTCCGGTCACCCGGTTCTCCGTGCAGTTCATCCCCGTGCACGTTGACATTGCTCTTGGCACTTGAGGCCACTACAAGTCTTAATAATAAATTCATTTTGTCTCCATGAACCCAACCGATTTACATTTTTAATGGGAATTAGCCTACAAATGGAAAGCCAGATCTGCGAGCTTCATTTCAATTTATTTCACAGCTAATAAATTGATTATTCAGACGTTACATTTTTCCCTGGTCATTTATTCGATAATGATAAATAACGATTCTGGAAAAACTTGGGAATACAATGGGATATTATTTACTTATCGCTTAAGAGTAGGTAGCATTTTTTACCGACAACATTTCAATACTCAGATTCAATTTTTAAAATATATTTTGCGTTTAAAAAAAATTTGTATTAAATTACTGAAAAAAAATATTAAATGAAACATGTTTAATAGGAGCAGTATATTAGAAATACTACCATATATGATATGTGCAAGAAATTATTCGTCAAATTAAATAAACAAAATCCTTTTTTTCAAATATTAACATTAAGTTTATTCAGAATAAGTATGCCTCACAGGTATTAAAGATAAAGAATGGATAGATAAATAAAAATTTTCAACAAATAAAATTTATGATATAGAAAATTAAATTTATACGTTAGTGCATTTACTAAGGAAACTCAATAAAAATTCATTTTGAACGATAAACTAATTTGTCTACTAAAGAAATTCTTTATATCCGTTGTAATGATTTTCTTCATATGTGCAATTTGAACTTAATAAGAGCTTTTTTTCAAATGCAACAGACTTTTTTGAAAAGCATTTTATACAAATTAAATACGGTATAAGTTCTGTGTGCTTAAAAAAAAATTTTTTTTAAAGTGCTCTACGTAAATCATCCAAGCAAAGAAAATTTATTTTTCTGTATTTTCATTTAGCACCAACAACTAAATGTATAGAGTAGTGGGATATCGTTACATCTCCAATCCTATCATCTCTTTTCAAGGATGAGTAAAAAATACCAAGAAACATTTTTCTTTTTTGGCGAGATCATCGCATCTGAAATACAGATTAATTTCCCGATATGTAAACACAGTACCCTAAAAATCTTTGTTGTTCATTGTTGGGTGACAGTAAAGTTTCGATTTTGAAAGTCCAAGGTGACAAATCTGCAACAGCGACCGTGTCGTGAAGTTGGGCATAGGGGCAGCGTTCACCTCGTGCAGGAAGTTCAATGCTTGCAAAGAGCCTCTGACAAGGTGCAGTGGCTCACCTCCGACCCTCACGGCCTTTTCGAGCTTTTCACGCACGCGTGATCGCGGCGCCTCCCGTCACCGTCTCCGTCCCCAATTCCACCCCCACCTCTACCTATACTTACACCCACCACCCCCGACATCTTTTGTGTTTGTCGCTCCCATTCTCACCGAAGGTGTGATCGGCGTTCACAGCTCTTTCGCAGTAGGATCACTCGCCTCCGAGGAGGTTTAACCAATGGGAACAGTCCGCTTATAATAAAAACTAACCCACACACCTTATCTTACACTTTAATAAAGATCAAGCCAAGAGGTTTCCCTGGGGAAGTCAGGGGACTTTACTGTTGGGTTTTAATGATGTTTTTAATGTGTAAAATTACGTATCGAATGGTGCATGAATTATTTTTCCTGTTGAAAGGATTTATAATGTTCCATAATCACAAGTTTCAACTATAAATATTTCAACATTTACAATAATGTTTTGTGAATTCATTGTTTAATTTAAGTTATTTTCGTTCACAAATGAATGCATCGTTAACGAAATAACAAAACAATATGTATATAACATTGTTTTGTTAAATATTGTACAATATATACATGTATGTACAGCAAGCTAATAGTAGTATCATTGTAAAAAAATGAATATCAGGAATCGCGTGATTTTTCTACATTATCATTACCTTAAAAATTAACCAAAAAAAAATTAATTATTTTTTAATAAATTATATATATATATATATAATGAAGTTATGTTAAAGGGAGTTTTTGCTATTTCATCATACAGAGTCCTTAAGATTCCTTGATAGAAAGTAAACAAATTTTTCAAAATATGATTACTGATATTGAAACTTAATTATTTATTTCTTGATGATGCTTCAAAAGGTGATTTTTGATGTATTAAAAACAATTTTAAATTTTAATTCGTAACGCAAATATGTATTCGATATCATTAATTACATTCATAATACAAATTAGTACACTTCATTCCTCTTTACATTAAATATATTTTTTCTATTCATGTTAAAATGAGATAATTTCAGAAAAATAATTTAATATAAAATTTATGCAAATAAATTGTACACGAGTAAATATAAATACTTCTATTTAGATCAATTGTAAAATTATTAAAACTTACATTTAGATTCATTTTTGGGCATCAATATTTTTAGCTTCGAAATAAATTCGAATTAAATTAAGTTTATCATCTCAAAAATAAATTGTTTTATTATTTTTTTTTTTTTTAATATTTTAAAAAGTTGTTGTTGTATATTATACACTGTATATTTAAAGCATAACAAATAAAGAAACTGATATGAAAAGAATCGTAAAGAAGAAAGCAAAAACATTTGAATACATATAGTATGGCATTAAAATTTTTTTTTTGTATTTCATTCCATAATTCAAGGATCTTGTTAAATATTGGATCGACCATACATGTAGTTTTAAAATTTTTTGTTATAACCGTATACCTAGTTGTATAATTAACCTAATAGTATAATTTTGCAGCACATTGTGTAGATCATAGTGTCAATAGCTTTTTGAATGGAAACTATTCAGTCAATCTAAAACTAACCATAATTTAGTCACAAATTTGCATTTACCTTCTACGTTGAATCCTAGAGCAACACAAATGATCCTATAATAACAAAACATTGTATCGTAATGTAACACATTGGCTTCTTATTGAACTTATTTAAGTAACATATTGTGTTGCAGACGACTTCCTTATCACTCACTTTTATGCTCATTTTCAGAATATTTTCTAAGTGATAGATTTTCCTCGGACAAGTTTTGAATTTGTACTTGTTTTACAGTTCCATTTACGATTTATGTACAGTGTAAATATATTGAAACATTAAATGGTATACAGTTTGAAAAATAATATTAGTTATAATTATTCAAAGATAATTATAAATTAACTTTGCCTCTATAAAAACGATTAATGATTAATATTTTGAGTGGTTGAACATATGATGCTCAAACATTTTTATATAGTAGTAGTAATAATTATGTATATATATATATATATATATATATATATAAAAAAAAAATACATAAAATTGAACAAGTTGAATATGGAGCTACAAAAAAATAGGAATAGTTAAGATTTAGTGGGAAATTATGGATGTCTTTCATATTCTTCTTTTTTTTTAACAAGTTTTTATGAACCACACAAATGATGAGAAGTCAATGTCAAATCAAAGTACAAAAAGTAAATGGAAAATAAATTTTAATTCGTTTGTCGATGTTTCTTTTTTACCCGTGACGAATGCATCGCGGGTGATATGACATCTCATCTTCTAGATAAGATTTTATTTTCTTATCGTTCGAGGTGATTGTTTTGATCATCGCTTTTCCATGATATACCCGCGGATAAAAAGCTTCCTTCATTACTTTTTTGACTTTTTTAAATTCAACTTTAGTAAAAAATGCAATTCTTGGTGACTTTTTTTACCTTGTGTTAAAGGGAGGGGAGGCGAAGATAATACTCGAATTTTCACTATCGATTTCATTCTGAAAATTATTGGTAATAACGCTTATTGAATTTCTCGATCAACTAAGTACTTGCAATGTTGAATTTTGTAACGACCATTGAAATGTCGATTTTGTACACACCTCGAATGTAATTTACAAGTACTGGAAGCTTTTTAAATACGTTCGGTAATGATTACTAAACTAAACGTTTCGAAAGTTGTTAATCAATTTATTCTAGTTGACAACTTATGTACATTAATTATTAAAATTTCTTATATTTGCTAATTAATGCGATTAGAGAAATGAGTTATGATTATGAATCAGCTTGACGCTGCTGTGTGTTTTATTTTCTGATAAAATCATTGATAAATCATCTGGACGCACTCATTCATATCGTGATATTTACAACTAAAATTTTTAAAAATGATTTTTTACCATGCATAAAATTAATTATTAATAGTATTCATTTATCTAAGCATTTATCTCGAGATAAAAATATGTAAGAATTATTTTTCTCGTACACGATAAGAAGAAATTGATAGTAGGAGAAAAACATTGGATATGAGAAACGCTGGTTAAGAAAGGTTATAGGCTTGATAATTCAAGTCGTAGAGTTAACTGGCTAAATGCAATACTTGAATAACGTTATCAAATGCACTACTGCCTGATAAATATCGTATTTCAGAAAAGTTCATGTGCTTTTTCACAGGACAAGCCATTTTATCGTTATGATCTCGCGCAGAGCTTGAAGAATGTACACATATTTATTTAATGTTAATCATTTGCTGGTACATTATTAGGTAACGAAAGTAATTTTTGAATTATGCACAAGAATTTCAATGAATAATCATCAGTAATTACAAGAAATTATGATTTCCTTGTGTATTAGCCATTCAATTAGAAGTGGTTGCAACTGCTGTAAATAACAAAAATCGTACATATAATATTTCATTATTTGAGTGATATATACATCTTGGAATCGTTTTTAGAATACTGTTACAAAGTAATGAAATAGCACTGCATTGAGCAACGGGCAAGCAATATCCGACACCAAGTGAGTCCTCAATAAACCCAAATAGCATTACACATTTTTAAGTTAACCCTGTCGTTGTTATTTTAATTTTTCTCGTGTATGATTAATTTTCACATGAGTCAAGCATGAGTTATGGGACTGACAGGAACCCTCGTAACACTCATGCATATGGATAACTGAAGTACTCGAGATGAAAGTAGCTTGACTGATACCTTATAATAATTGGCTCTTTGCATGGACCCAACGAAAATCCACGAAAGCTGAGATACAAATTTTCCGTTCGAGAGTAGCATCGGTTACAGTCGCATGCGTGCCTCATAAAATGACATGCACTCGGATTTCGTATTCGCATTCGCTGCTAAGGTTGCGCATTTACCATTCACACACACACATGCACACAGACGCACATCTCATGAGTCCGCGTGATTACACGATCAAGGAACATTCCTATTAATTCTCATTTCTCTGTCTCTATCTTTTTGTCTCTGTCCCTCACTCTTTTTCGCTTTCTCTATTGCGCGCCGACGCTTCCTCCGTTCCCCACCTCCAGCTCTTTTGGAACGCTACATCTTTGTCCCTCTAACGCCCAGGCTCCTCTCTCCAACTCCCTCTCTCTTTTCTTTCTCTCTCTCTCTCTCTCTTTCTCTCTCTCTCTCTCACACTCGTTCAAGTCCACGAAGTGTCTCTCCCCACCAACGATCTGATTGACGGTAGTTTTACGGTTGGTGGGCGTAGCAGCCACTTCTACGTCCGCGCAGCGCTCGGACTCTAACTAGTGTGCGTGTGCGTGCGCGAGTGCGTGTGTGTGTGAGAGAGAGATACTCGAATACATGGCGCACGTGCGTTCGTCTTTGTTCCGTAGGACTGGAGAAGGGCCAGAACCTTCACAGAAATGGAAGAGGATGCGAAAGAGATAAATAAATGTATTTCACATATTTTCCCAGCACTTTTTCCGGTTTTGTTGGAGATTTGATCCGGGTGTTCGGTTAATAAAGTACAAGATCGCGCCATCCTTGCTCGCCAGTCGACATCGACACTCTGGACCAAATCATTTCATTACCTCAGGTTCAATTATACAGTCAAGGTATTGCATGCAGTGGATCCGAACTTGTCGATTGCTCCGACGAGAGCTCGAATGCAAGTTTGCGAGTTCCTTAAGGTCGCGTCTTGTTGGACTTTAATTGGCTAATTCCAATCAAATCTTTATGGCTGTTTTGGTTTTTATTTCAGCCTCCTCTATGAATCAGTTTCAACATTTTATTATTCATCCTGTTTAAATCCTAACTCATTAATGCCACTAGTGTTACTGTACGTACGCACAATGATTTTTAAGATACATTGGCCTTTCTTTACATTTTCATTAAAAAATATAAATTTAAATATAAATATAAGGTTCTCATAAAAAAATTATATTGATCAGTACAATTTTGGGATAACAAATCGTTAATAATAATACAATTTTTATTAAAATTTATTAAAAACAGTTATAGTTTCATTATTATTTGAGAAGATTTATTTTTTTTAATGGAATCCGAGATTATAAGATTAAGTGTGGATATTTCTCAATTCCTCGACTTCAAAGAAAATATTAAAACGTGATGTTTAAAACATCAGTGAGAAATGTAAATTGTGATTGCAACGAAATAATATAAGAATAATTGTATTTATTGATTATAGTTTTTTATGCATAAAATCGAACTAATCCAGAATATCAATTTGTTAATTTACCTATTTATCTATTGGTAGATTAAAAATTTTATACATATGTATATGTGTCTTAATCAACATAAAATTTATACAATAAAACAGCATATTTTTAATATCTGTTTTATCTATAAACATTTGAGAAAATGAAAGGTTTTCACTTTTTAAATAAATTATTTTATGATTTATTTGGTAAATAATCAATAATAATTTTTAATCCTTCTATTAATAATGTGCAAATACATGTTTTTTTTCTTCGGTATAGGGTTTCCAATATGAGAGGTTTTTAAAAAAAACAGGCAAAAATTATGAAATTATTGGAAAAATATAAAATATGGAAATATAATTGTAAATAGTAATATATCTAATCTAAGGTTATGATTTAAAATTTTTTTTGAACAATTTAATAATAATAAACTATTACTTATAAAACTTAGCTTGGGAAAAAATCATTTCAGATTCAAAAGTAAATACTCGATAGTATTTAATATAACTAAGGTAAGATGTTGTTCTAATTTTTCTGTACACTCATGATTGATTAACAATTTTGTTTTAAATACTTTACATTTGTACAATGTTTGATGGATA
Organism: Eupristina koningsbergeri; assembly: GCA_018907245.1. Classification (NCBI taxonomy): domain Eukaryota; kingdom Metazoa; phylum Arthropoda; class Insecta; order Hymenoptera; family Agaonidae; genus Eupristina; species Eupristina koningsbergeri. The sequence goes on from JACCHV010002776.1 coordinate 843,079, forward strand.
AACTGTCATTGATAGATAAATGTAATTAAACAAAAAATAATCATTTCTGTGTTTGGAAGACTGTTTATAACATTATTATACTAAATAAGTGATTTATTTTCAACATAAAATTGAACAACACTTTTAAGTTATATTATCTTTAATTATTGGTTAACAAAGATATTTTAATTTGCGGATTAATTTTCGATATTTGAATATAAAATTTATTTTTGTCGTGATTTTTAAGGTAAATTTGGTACATTTATTGTGTATTTTTTATAATATTATACTACTTTTTAAATAATCTTGGCAAGTAATACTATAACAATTAAAATTTTCAAGATATCTACATGGAGGGTGTTACACAAAATTCTATAAAGTTTATTATGCTAAATCTTAATAAACGGATCAAAATTTGAATCTGACAATTCAAGTGTCAACGTCAAGTAACATATAATAAGTTTATCATTCAAAAAAATTGAATTTCATTAATTATGAAGCGTAACTTCTATTATTTAAGACTCTAATTGCAAATATTGCATACTATATTATTCATCAAAATATTTGAGTACTAACTCACATTAAAAATAAATTATCTCTAACAAAATATATTATGTATAATACTTTTAGCATAGGTAACCAAATATTAATTTCTAAATATGCAATGTTATTTCTGAAATTAAATATAAAATTATATCTTTATGAATAATTTATGTACGTATATAAGTTCTGTCTTATGGAATATTTTATTCTGCAATAAATCAAAATACAAATAGAATATAAAAAATCTAAAAGTATTTAAAAAAGATTATAAATAAATGAAGGTATTAAATAATTTTTGCATAATTATGAAATATTGTAAAAAATTATTTTATATATATATATAGTCATATATAATAATCGATAATTAAACACTAATAAATATAATACTTGTCAATTTCAGATAAATTTGAAAGTCATACCAGTTTATTTGAATGATGCGTTATTATTACGTTGTTACTTCTTAAAATGTTTATTACGATTATTATTACTTATTATATTTCTTTAGCGGGAAGGCAGAAAATTTTTAAAAGTAATTTTTGAAGTTATAATTCATCACAATTTATCTGTATTTTGATTACTTTAAAATCTTATGTGATATTCAATAGTATATAAAAAAAATATATAAACGTAAATATATTGAACTAGAATATGCCATAATATTACAAAGTAGTTCGAATTCTTCATATTTAAACGGTTTTTAATTTAAGCGATCAAAAATCAAATATTACAAATTCTTGCAGTAAAACTATTCACATATTTATAATGATGTTAACATTATCAACACAAATATATTTAATAACAAAATTCGCTTTTTACACAAATTAATAAAGTTAGCAACATTTATAAAACTTAAATATTTTTTTTAAAAATGATATAAAACGCATTTTATTGTTCCAAATACATTTTTCACATTTTAATTAAAAATTACAATTAAAAGAGTTTTCATTTCCCAATGAATTATAACATCAAATTTCAGAAGATAAGAAATATATATATATATATTTTACTCTTGTTATCAAAAAAAATTTGTAAATTTAATTCTTTGCGTTTGTTTATGTGTATGTAAATATAGGAGTGAATTTAAATAAGAAAACATATGATTCGAGGACAAGGGTTAAATATATTATTGATCAGGCATTTATAGCAGGTTTAAATAATTTAGAATTCCCTTTCACTAAAAGTTCCCTTTGTTATGAATACAGTTATTGATTCATATTTTTAATTTTAACAAATGAAGACTATATAAAGATTAAATAGTTTTAGGGTAAATTATAAAAATATTATTTTTAAATTACAATATTTTTAAGTACCACTTTAGAAATATATTTAAGTATTTGTACATGATTTTGTCAATCAATTATGAAAAAAGGTCAAGGATCGTAAATTTAAAAGTGTTTAAAAATGATGATAATTCTATGAATAGCTACTTTTATATTACACTAAGTGCACAGACTTATTATCGACTGATGAAAAGTTTTTTTTAAGAATTTATCTGAATCTTTATTTTATTAAATAAAAAAAATTAATTATCCAATATATATATATATATATACAATCACGTCAAATACTAGAAGAGTCGGTTATTTTTGATAATATTATAGAAGATATTTTTGTACACAAGATGATGAAACTCGTGTGTCACATTTCTAGTGATCTTTAAGTCTCTAAACAGCAATGAATTCATATTAAAGATAATTTGAATATATGAAATTAATGAACAATGCGAATATAGATATATAATTGTTGAAACTAGTAGTATAGTAAATATATTAAGTTAAAATACTTAAAAATTTCGTAAGTGTTAATGAAGAATGGAAAGAGAGCCAAGTACAATTAAATTCATTAATAATTATTTATCACAATATTGAGTTTTCCATCGACTTAATTTATTCATTTAAATTATCAAAAAATATTTTAGGAGATACGTAAGATTAATTATTTGACTTCGAAAGATAAAACCAAAGATTTTATTTAATAATTTTACAAAATAAATTTTTTTTAAAGTTTTAATTTGAAACTCAAAAATTTAATAATAAATAATATTATTTCAAAATTTGCACAGAAAATTTTATATCAAATACTAATATACTTTCGCAGAAAACTTTTCTTAGTTCAATAATACTAATATAATAACCCAATAATACTACAAATTATACAAAAAACCAATCATTTATTTTAATAATATAAACTTATTAAATTGTAGAAAAATATGTATATTTTTGTAATGTACACAAATAAGAATAATTTTAAATCAATATAATTTTGCTTGTAACTCTTTATTATATTTGAATAATAACGTAGAATAAATTTATAATTATTTTGTTTTAAAAAAAAAAAAAAAAAATATTGATGTGAAGGTATTGAATTAGGCAAATCGAGCATTTTATAATATTTATGAATTAATAAATATATATATATATATATTATATTTATATTTATAATTTATACATATATATTGAGCTATAAAGTTTAAACGTTTTTATTATTTAATTAAATTATTATTCATTACAGTATTGCTACATACTTAAATAATTATAAATTTTGTTAAGTTTAATAATTTGTTTTTTTTACATTTAGTAATAAAATAAAAAAAAATATTGTAGTTGATATTAAAATTACTTTGAAAAGTCAATTACCATTAATTCTTACTTTATTATTTTTAAAAAATAAATTTATATTTAAAAAATAAATTTATATTTAAAAAATTAAAAAATATATTTAAAAAATATTTATAAAAAATAATAAAGTAAAAATTAATGACATAAATTTATGACGTACATCATAATATTTAGAATTTTAGATTTTTTTATGTTAATATTCCTAATGATTTTAAAGGATGTATTCATTTTAAATATGAGTGCATATAAATTAAAATTAGTTAAAGTATTTGGTCAATTTTTGTTAATATTAATATTGAATAACTTGCATATAACAAAAGTAGTTTTAACAGAAAAATTGCAGATATAAAGTATTACCAATAACTCGCATTATTAATTCGATTAATAGTACACATACAAGAATATATTGATGATTATGATTTAATAATACTTTATATACAGTTATTTATAATTCGTACGTGTTGTAGGCTTATTAAAATATTTTAACAGGTGCGTATAGTAAAATATTAATTTGAAAAGTATAAAATATACTTTTATGCGTAACTTTAAGGTAATGTAAGGGTGTATTATTAAAAATGGTTTTGACTATCTATTATGTTTTATTATTATGTAAAATCATGAAAAAAAACTATTATTAATTTAATATATTCAATACAGTGTAGTTAAAACAAGTATTTGTTTAATGAATAAGTAAAATGTTTTTGTTGGATTTATTTTAAAATTGGATATTTTATAGATCTTTAGTTTATATAATAAATGTACTTTTTGTTCGAGTTCATTCTACTTCATAGTCCTTTTTTTATTTCGAACTAAGGATTCCCCCTCCCATTTTTCTGTCTCTCTCTCTCTCTCTCTCACGTAATTCTCACCTGAAATTATAAGCGCCAATTCATGGTTCTTCGCTTTATAGTAGTGGTAATGGTAGTGGTATAACGAAGCTAATCGAATATAAGGGGGCTGGGTTTTGTGAGGAATGCGGAATGAAGTTATCTGTGGCTCGTTAAAATGGATTTTTGCTCTCGATTTGTTCTCTTTTCCTCCCTTCACCTATTCAACGGCATACTCACCTTATTATTTTTATTTATCGGTCTTTAAAAGGATATATTTTTCGGTGATTATAACAATTTGATAAGATACACTATGTAAAAAATAGTTTGATCAATAACAGTTTATCGGATTGATACTTGTAACTTAAACGCAAACTGTATCCAAATATTTAATGGCATAAAAAATTAATTTTTATATAAAAATATTATCAACAAATTTCGTTTTTTAAGAATTTTTATTATAATATTGTAAATATGATTTAAGATAATCAATCGTTTATCAATAAATATTAAATTATTTAACTAATTATTTAGCTTATATTAAAGTTTGACTTATTTTTCATTTTTACTTTCAAAACATACTCAATTCAATGCATTATGGATTAAAAACAAATCAAATATAAATGATGTTTGAAATTTGTGCGTGAGATTATTCAATATTGGTAAATAATAGAAATTTAAAATTCCTCAGTTACACTTAATATTTTATTAAAAAAAGTATATTCTTTTATAATAATGCTGATTGGTAGTTTAAGATAATGTATACAATGGTTGAGTAAAATTTAAATAAAAAACAAATTGCTTTAATGTCCTTGTTGATAAATAGAAAGATAAGGATAAAACAATGAGACTTTTTTTCATGTAGAAATATTGAATGTGATTATTAATAAGACAATAAATTTAGCAATAATCATGACTTGTATATAATATAATACTTGATTGGTATGGTAATTAATCGCACCTATTTATTTTTCTTAAATATTTTTGATTTTTTTGATTCGTAAATGATTGGTTGATGTGCTTATACATTATAAGTATATTTGTTGTAATCAATATTGATTTACAGTTAATAAAAAATTAAAATGGCAGATTTTTTATTGATTTGTAAAAATTTCCAGTAATCTCTTCTACAGTAAAAATGAAGAATTTCTAATAAAAATTTGGCATTTCAATTTTCTAAGTATTTCTAATTTCTAAATACTTATAATTATAAATTTATATACATATTACAAATAAAATTTTATACACAAATTTAAAGTTTGTTACAGGTGTAATAAAAATAAATTTAATGATTTAATTGTAATTTTGGATGATTGTAATTTCAATTTCAAAATTTCAATTTGTAATTTCTCAGTACAAATTTTAATAAACAACTGACGTTTTTTGATATCATTTATATATATAAATTAATAAATTATTTTCATCGTAATAAGATTTATCATTTTCTTTTGTAATTTATCCTTTGACATTAATGGACAAGAAAACATTCAAACAAAGATAAACAGTACATTTAAAAAGTAAAATATTTATATTGAACCATAAAATAAATGTGATATGATTTATATATTTTTATGCTTGAAGATAAATACATATATTACATATAAAAGGTAATTGTGTAAATATAATATAATCTTAGGTCATATATATGTTTACTATAAGTAAGAACAAACTTTCCAATCAATAATATTAATGAATATAAAAATTAAGAAAATATCTCTTATAAGAAATACTTTTTCAATACTATATAATAGAAAACCGTGAAAATAAATTTTTTAAAATGTCTAAAATATTTATATAAAATGTTTTTTTGCGATAAAAAGTAAGTCTATGTCAATGAATTTTGTTCGATTTTTTTCATTAAATTTTAGTATTCTTATGATTGAAAAATTCAATTTTAACTTTTGACTAGAATGCTTTATGTAGACGTTAGTGTTAATGCATTAATATTGAAAAAAATTTAAAGTAATGTCATTCTCTAGGCTTTTTAAGAGGACCTTCTCAATGAAAATGAATAAAAGTTGCAAGCATTCGCTAGCTCGATTTTTGCGAGGAGTTAATTTATTATGCATCGAAGTAACAATACTATGATTGAATGAGCAGTAGCTTTCAGTGTTAGTGCGTAGTGAAAGTGCGTTTACGCTCACGAAATGTTGGAATAGAATTTTAACTGAAAAAAATGATAAACTCCCGATTAAAGCTTATTAAACTCCCGATAAAGCTCGGCAATTCGGTCTGCATTCGCATCTAACACACGCAATCGCATTTTTACGTCTGGATTGATTTGCACGGCAAATCCAGAGAGCCGGTAAAACGTGAAGCTCAACAATAAAAAAAAGTTATGAGTGAAAAGGTCCGAAACGAACTGAAACAACATGAACAAACAACACCGGGTAAATGAGATCTTGGGACGTTTGAACACAAGTATAATCCTAATTGTCTCCTAGGGCTCGTGAGTACACGAAAGGTGTCGTGCGTTAGCGTGAGTGTACTGAAATTCATCGACCCGAGTCCTGTTTAACTCAATGGTTAAATCCTCCTCACATATTTGTCCCGGTGCCAACTGCGAATTTACCTTAATGGTGAAATCATTTTTGGCATCTATGGAGGGTGAAAGTCGATCTCCTGTGTTTAATTTCACACCTTCAGTAATTTCAATCTCACGAATTTCTCAGATTTGTCCGAAACAAGGCTACAACATTACATCTTAACGATCGAAACGATTTTATCGAGGAGTTCAACTAGCTTTTTCACTTGTTTTCTTTAACCTCTTTTTTAACGAGCATACATCTCGTTCGAATGAATTCATTTGTGCACACATACTTTTAACGGCTTTTTAGTGGACAGATACTTAACAATCTAAAAGCTCATATAAACTTTATTTACATACGCTTCATATTATAAAAAACTGATTTTACAAGAATTATTGGAGAATGAATCATAATTGCAATTTTTTCATTCATTTATTTTATGGGATAGAAATATATAATATAGTCATAGCAATGAAAGATTGTTTCCTTTCCATCATTGTTGAACATTAATTCGTTCATTGTTATTTCTTAAATTCTAATCAAACTAATTTTTTTTAAAATTTTTTTTTTACAAATTTATTCTTAATTAAAAGATAAGTATTAAATAAAACATTTATTTAAGAATAAAAAAAATATTTAAAACCGAATTTCTTCTATAATCATGCGTGTCCATTTAAATGTATGAAGCATTAAAATAAATGCATAAAAAAAGATCCTTTAAATTTATATTTTATCTATACTAATAATCGAACAACTTAGCATATAAATTTTATATACAATGGACATTTTTTATTATAAAAATAAACCAATAATTCAATTGTTTATGTGGATGATTTATGAAAATTTCAAAAAGATGAAATTAATTTTAAATAAGTACGTCTATTATTATTAAACTTTAAATTTTCATTATTTTGTATATTAAACATAATTTTAATTTTATACAATATTTATGTTTTATATATTATATTTTGATTAATTTAACTAATGCATAATAAAACATAGTTGTCTAATATATGTAATATTTATTAAATTTTATTTTAATATAATTAACCGAAAATTGGGAAAGTAAAATAATGTCATGTTTTTAGTAAATTATTATTTATTTAAAAACTAAATACCTTTGGAAATTATTAACTTTTTCCTGTAAATTTAGGTTATTATATTTTCGGTATGGCTGGTCCAATATATGAGAACTTACATAAATTCTTAATACTTATACTATATAATAATGTATGACATTTTATAACAAAAGTATATGCGAATTAATAATTAAATTAAGGGAATTATAATAAAAATTTAAACTAACAAATTTAAGTATATTTTAGTTATTTAAATTTATCAATACAAAGCTTGAATACTTATGAATTATATTCATAATATATTCATAAACATATTTTTATAATAAACTTTAAAAATTGCATAAAATTTAGGTATTTATAGATCCTGTATTTTGTAATTTTTGTAATTAAAAATCATGCAATTTAGAAGTATGTAAAATAATAGTCACATTTACATATATTTTAATTGAAAATAAAGTTGATGCATTTGGAAAAATTCAGTTTTCTAAACAATGCAAAATAAATAAATAACAATAATTTTATAGATGTTTAGTAAAGGTATTCGTTTATTACCTATTGATACATAGAATAATTCTATTGCATATTTATTTACTAATTGACTTGGGCATTTTATTTTTGAAAAATGCACGAGGTGCAACATTTGAATAAGTGATTCAATTTTGCATATTCATTCGCATACTTGTTACATTTCTTACAATTCATCATTAATTTTGATTTAGAATTTTATATTCACTTTAATATATCGATTATAAAATATTTCTATCTTTCAATATATATATAAATCGATCTTTTTCTTGATGCTTTTACTAAATATCTTACTAAAGAAATTTTTTTATTCTTTTCAAAGACATTTGTTTGATTTAAAATATCTGTACAAATTTGTCTATAATGAATAATAATATGTATAATAATATGTATGAAAAAATGCATTTTTTTTTTTTTTAATTTTTTATCATTAACAATGTCTGATATATTTTTAGTTTATTTAATTTGCTTTAGCAAGCGTATATTGATAATTTAAATAAAATTTTCATTTTTCACAAAAACTACTCAAGAATTGCATAAAACTAACATATTCATCCTATAATGATTGAAATATATTTAAAAATTTAATATACTCATTTCAGATAAAATACACGTATAAGTGAATTAATTTTTATTTATTTTTACGTGAACTATATATGTGAAATGAATTTTATTTAAGAATTTTAAGTATTTCTAGTCAATTAAAAGTTTTTTATTATAACTGTGCGTTTATTTTCCTCTAATTAATTAATCTTAACAAAGCATTGATGTATTCCTTTGAATATTTTATTAGGAGGCATTATTATAAATGATCTTTTGTAAGATTAATGATTTAATTAACTATTCCATTATGTATTATAAGCAATTAGATTTATAATTAGTACATTGTTTTAGAAAGTAAAATGAGTGATCCGTATTTGAAGTAAATTTGTTTTTTAATAAGTAATGGTAGAATGTTAAATAATATTGGTTTTAAATTACAAAATATAAAATTATGATGAACCTCGATAATGTGAATAAATTTTAAGAAATAAAATTTCATTTTATAAATTTGTGGCGTAAACATTATATCGAACACATAAGCTCTTCTTTGTTCAGAGTGTCATTTACTATTCAAATAAAATTGCAAGATCCTTGTAAGGGATGATAAAATGTTTAGATACAATGTTTTGATATAATGAGAACTTTTGTCATTTTTCGAGTGGCATTCAATTTGTGCATGTGTATTACGTCCATCCAGTTGGGATCTTGTGACGCACAGAAGTTTTACAAAATCATGTCGAGTCTCGATGTTAGACTTGAAACTTCTGGAGTCGACGGTATTAACCCGAACTCGAGAGCACACTTATTCAGACAATCTCCAAATCCCCTTCCCTTGCCTTCCCTTCCCCTTTCGAAGCCAGTGCCAAAGGCTTTACATACTACTAGGGGTAAAGTTGTGGGCCGCGGCGAGAGAAAATGGAATGGCCGGGGTGAGCTGTAGCACAGCCAAGGAGTGCCCACCCAAACATGTTCTGCCGGCATTTTTGATTACTCCCTTCCATCCCGGTCTCCTTTCCATCAGCGACGAGGGCACGAAAGTGAGGGGATGAGGGCTCGAGGGGGCCTAAAAGCAAGAGAAGGGAAAGGGAAGGCGTCCTTAAGGGAAGGACCTCGCGGTGCGATTGATCCCTTCGAGGGCCGCTCCCAAAGGGACTCGCACATCTTCTTCCAACCCCCTCCTTCCCCCCCCCCTTTGCACGTCGATACCGGAACCTTTTACCCAATATTTCTGGACCATCCCGCTGTCACTGACTCGTGAAATGCACTCATCCACTGCTCGACCCGCCTGAACCCGCACTAATTATATGTGATCTCCACGGTCCATTTGACGCGTCGATTCTCTTGAGAGATTCTCCAGAGCTTTAGATTCGCTTTCAAATCCTCAGCTTGGATTTAATGTCATTCGAAGATGGGAGATGCCCCCACAGCCACTCCTCACACTTGTGACTTCTATAGAATTTTTTATTCGTTTGACCTAATCCAATACATCTTAAATATATTCACCTGTAAACATTAGGATTAAGTGCCTTGGCGCGAACTTATACCGCAACTTGTCTTGAACAGGTGTTATTTGAATTTTTTTTGTCGATAACAATTTTATTTTTATTATTGATATATTCACACTTAATGGTCATTTTTACATAAAATTTATCGACATCGTATATATTTTGATTTACTTTTGACAAATTTGTCACTCTAATTTTACTGCATTTTAGTAATTGCTCCATGGTCTGTATTCAACAGGTTTATAGACTAAAGGAAACTGATAGTTTTTATATGGATAGTTTTTAAATGATACATATTTTATAAGGTTAATAAAACAAATGAGATTACATTTATGCAATACCTAGTGTTGTTATTTATTGTTAAGTTATACATTGTAAATACATACTTTGTACATAATTGATGTTATGGAATATTAGTAGTCATCTGAGTTAATAATCATTTCAAATCTCAGGATTATCTTGTATTTATTAAGTTAGTGAAATGTAGGCGATCATTCAATACTTTTCTTTTAATACATCAATCCTGAAAAGTGTTCTCTGATTGCATGCAATCATCTAATCTTAGATAAATATTTACATATTAATTTTATTCATATTAATTATTCATATTAATTATTTCATTCATTAAAACGTAGCATTGTTAAGTAGCTATTGTTTTATGAATCATTAGTTCATTAGTTATAAAAAAAATATTGTTACGGTAATCTCGATAATTTTATGTAGGCGTGTGTATATTTTACACGATTAAAAAATATACATTCATAATAGAAAAAGCTTACAAATTGTGATGCTTTATAGGCATGTTTAAAAAAATGTTATGCTTTATCATTTTTATAAAAAAAGTTAATTGCAAAAAACGAAATCAGATCGAGTATTAGATTAAATTTAATCTTTAACTTGATATGTCCTTGATTTTGAGACTGTATTTGTAAAATTTTAACAAAATCTATAGTTTAAAAGAGTAAGGAAGCTTATTTTGAACAAAGTATATTCCGAATGTAGCACGAAGAGCCTTGTTTAATAAGTTTTCTTTATTCGAGGCAGTTACACCGAGGCCCCAATTTTCTGTAATTACACATGTAAAAAAGAAAAGAGTTTCAGGATTTTGAAAAGGAAGTTTTAAAAGGGATTCCGAAATGGGAATGGGATTCGAATGAGGGCGCCACAGAAGAAAGAAGATTTCGTATCGAATGGGGGTGTGCATACGAAACAGTCCGTGCGGTTGCAGCGCTAAATTACTGAGAGAATTGCAGGGGAAGGAAAAGGGTGACTGGAGGGGGTGAGGTGGCGTCGCAATTAAAGAAAATAATTAGAGGAGCGAAGGGTAATTTTCGGTTTTTTCAAAGAGACGCACATGGACGGGAGGGGGCGGGGGACGGGGTTGTTTGGCTCGCGTGTTTTGTCACTCTCGGTGCACGATGCTGAATGAGTGACCCGGTCCCACTCTTGTCATGCCAATTGAGTGTGGATACCCCTCGCTGTTCCCTTGTCCCCGGGTACTTGGGGTGGAGTCAGCAATGTTCGAGGGGAGGGGATTATCCGGTTGCACACGTGGAGCAATTTACGTAATCGTACACTCCTCCTTTTGTTTGTGTCTTATTCGCGCGACCCCGTGCGTTTTCCTCCCCTTTGACCGATACTATTATTATCTGACCGCCGCGGCTGTGGGTCGCGGGTGCGTGTGCGTGTCGGCCAACAGCGGGAGCTTGATGCGGAGGTATGGGAAGTATATACCGAGGTTTCTGAAATAGAGAGCGAGTGCCACGCGTGACACGTCAGAATAATGTAGGGGAGCCCGAGCCTCTGTCCTTCCCTCGGCTTTCTTTTTCTCTTTTTTTTTTTTTCGCTTTCTTTTCGTTTTTCCTTGTACCTCATAGTCTGGTTGCTGCCTCGCTTCTGCTTCCGCCGACAGCCTTTGGAATTCGTTTTTTCGGTATGAAACAATGCATTGTGCTTTTCGCTCCTCGACAGGGGCAGCTAGGGGGGGGGGGACAGCGTGGGTCTTTTGGGGGGCACTCGGACAACTTGCTATTCTTTTTTTTAAATTCCGGTGCGACAATGAGTACAATGGAGTTTACCTGATAAGGGAATTTTTATTTATTGTCATTAAATAAATTGTAATATAAAGTTTTAGTATTCATCCAAATTAGAATATCGGTATTACACCAATATTATTTGGTAAATTATATAGTATCTTCTCTCATGTACCAAGTACCAGATGTCTAGGTTTCGTTTTCGATAGCGCTTGCAAAGTCGTAATACTCAATGGCTTCACACAAAAGGTTTTATTATAATTCAAATTGAAGTAACCTTTGATGGCTACGTGTGAAGCCCTAAAGTTGTTTGGTTCATTACAGACTATTCCAAATTAATTAAGATGTTCACGAGTATGTTTACGTGGTCTTCTGAAATTTCGTTTCTCGGAAAATATTATTTATAGTAAAATTCATGTGTCAATTAAAATTGTTCACATATTTAATTTAGATAACATTATGAAGTTACAATTAATTATGCTGTAATTCATTTGTATAACAAACATAAATTTTATCAAAATTTTAAATGAAATCGTGCTTAATAATTACGAGTTTAATACAATTATATAAATTATTGAATACATTGATTTGTTATCAAAAATTAAACAAATGCAATTAACAAACACAAATACACAATTTATAAATGAATTAAATACAAAATATAATTTTTATACTCAACTTTTGCAAAGATACGAAAAGGTATAAAAATATATGTTGGTTATACAAAAAGGCACACGAGATAATCATCTAATAAAATAATAAAAAATAGTAGAGATTAGATAAATTAATTATTTAAGGTAAATATACGCATAAAGGATCAAGTTTTATAGAAACATTTTTTCAAATACACAAAAAATAGTATCACAAAACGTGAAAAATTTTCAAATGTTACTGCACATTTGTCTATATTTGCTGTAAATACATGGATCTGAAAGAGATAAAATACAGAAATATAAAAGATTTAAAAGGAAAATGTCAAATTTACTTTTGGATTAAACAGAAACACGCTGAATTACATTTAAAAGAAATCACGTTAGAAATGAACAGGTAGTTAGAAAATTAAAAAATTTCGATAGATAAATCAAGGATATTATGAATATTATACAAGTACGAGAAGATTCCATTTATAAAATGTAAAAGACTAAGAAAAAATAGAGCAAATAAAAAGATAGAAAAAAGCTAGAATTACAAAAAAATAAGACCAAGATTCCGGAAAAGTAGAGTATAGGTACAAGATATTGGAAACAAAAATATTAAGTCAAGATGTTTGAAAAGAAATTAAGACGATTAAAAAAAACCAAATACTGCAAAGATTTTATATCTCAATATGTACAAGGGAAATAAAAAAAAATTGATAATGAGAGGTAGTAAAAAAGAAAAATGTATTTACGAGTACTCCTAAGAAAAAGGGGTTGGAAATAGTGTTTAGATTTAAAGTGAATAAATTAAAAATCAAATAATATTACTTTAATGTGATAAAAAAGTAAGTAATAAATATATATTCTATAATTCGAAAATAAATTATATGATAGAAAGATTATATGATAGAAACGTAGAAATATGAAAGCTTTCATGAAAAAACGGGAGTTAATAAAATATGTATTAAAGATATTAAAGATTTATAATCAATGTGATAAAAAAATGGAAAAGAGAATAAATAAATGGTAATACGTAAGATAAAATCAGAAAATCTGAAGAGCGAAGGACTTTACTAACTATTTAATGTAATTTTATAATGATAATATTATAAAAAATTTGATAATAATTATATTATATTAAAAAAAATAATATAAATGTTCGTATAAATCAATATAATATATGAAAAGTAGAATGTATAGGTATTTTTGTATTGAGTGCAATATATAAAATGTACATGTGTAATGATTATGTCTGTCTATTGATTACAGTTTGAATCTTTTATTTTTCAATTTTAATTTTACTTTTTTTAAATTTACTAACAAAAATATTATAATCTGTTTTTATTAATTATAGAAAAATTATATTGATTCGAAGCGAATTTATTGAAAATATATTAGGATTTTAATAAATTAAATAATTTTCAAATATACATATAGAATGAATGGGATTTAAAGCATTGATTTTATTGAGATGTTCAAAGATTGTTATAATGTTAATGTAATAAACGTTACATAACATCATAAATATAAATAATGTATGCATATATGTACAATAGTCAAAATTTTCTAAGAAATTTTTTTGAGGATAAATAAACATAAAAAGTTTTGTAGTGATTGGCTTAGTTTTATAAATTTTTTAGATAAATCAGTCCAATATTATTTAAAAATTTGAATTTATCATATAATAAATAAAAGTTGAAAATAACTCTTTAATAATTTGTTAATAATATATCATACAAGTCATGTTCACATAAAGAACATATTTTTTTACTCGAATTTTTACCGATTAAAGACATATTGATTTAATATTGTTGTGCGTCACTGACGTGCAACAAACGGATTTCTAATTAATGAACGTGATATACGTTTTTTGTATGATTCCTTATAGTATTTGTATCAGTATATACTGTTGCAATCAAATCGATCGAATGAAGGCACTTTCTGTTTAACCTAGTAGTTTGTCGATTGAACAACGAATATTTTTTATAGTTGTAATTTATTATTAGTGTCCACTGTGGCACTTTTTGTCATTTGAAATTATATTACACTTTTACAATAATGTATTTCGCGATTTTACTTCCAATTTAGTATTTGACTCGGCCTAAATAGATTTGTGTTTTTATTAAAGTCAAATGCAATGAACGTAATGTACAATTAAAATTGATTTCTGCATTGGCAGTATAAAGATTATTTGTGCGCGCGTGTGCGTGTGCGTTTGTGTTCCAGAAATACCTCTCGAGAGTTCCCCGAATGTTGCTCAACTTTCGTTTCTCTTTAAACTTTGGTTGCAAAGGCCTCATCCTCGGGGCTCAAGGAATGTTACGAGTGTGAATTTAATGAGAAAACTGATTTGAGCAACCGTAAAAGAGTTTCGGCGGTGCTACTTGGCTCATCAGTACCTGACCGTTATTCCTTCTTCAAGGACGCGTGCCATCTGCTTTTGCGATCACTAAACATCTTGGGGCCCATCTTTTGGATTGGTTAGGCTCGTGTCACCGCTTCTTCGAGGACAACTGAGCATGATGCCCACGAGGTGGTTTCTGAGGTCAACCAAATGGCTCGTTGGGGGTGCCCGTTACACCTACAGTCGCCCGAGTCCCGAGCTCACTGCTCATAGGTACGGTGTCAAGCGTGGGCCTTACGCTACCATCCACGACAGTCACCTCGTTTTTTTCGAGAAGGTCCTGGGCCCAAAAGGTATTTTGACTGATCCCGATGAGTGCGAGCCCTACAACGTTGACTGGTTAAAAATGGTTAAAGGTTGGTTTTCCATTATTTGTTAATTTTAAACTTTGTTCTTTTTTTTTCAATCGCATGTGAAACTCATAAAAATTTGACAATAGCGATTTTTCTATGATTTATCGAACTTTTGTTTATTTTTACAAAAAATAGATTTTATTCCAGCCCTTTAAAAAGCTCTGTACAAGTACTTTCACTATTTCCATTCTTAAAATTTTGTCGCAGTTTTATTGTTCAGTTATGATTTTTAAAAAATACAAATAATATTGAAAGTATTTTAGTAAAACGTTAGAATAGTACACAATTTATTTGATTTTTAAATTGATTTCAGATAATAAATTATTGGCTTTAATGTAAAAATGTATTTATCTTGACATTCGATCGATAAAATGGACTTGAATATTTCTTACGGCCCTTTAACCACAAAGCCCTAAACTATTAATTTTATTTTGTCAATTAATTAAAAAAAAAGTTCATTACATTTATACTCTTCTAAAATGTACTCTGTATTTATTTATGATATTACCTCAGATGAGTTATTGGCATACATGTACATAGGTAAGTGATTTTGTGTCCGTTGTGTGCTTGTGCGTGTAAGCATTTACAATTTGTCACGGTTAGAGCTCGAGATGCTTTTTAAAGAAACCAGGATTTATTAAGAAGCAACCACGAACGTCCGTTTTATAGGTTCTTTGTTTGAGCACTAGGGGGAAGAATGAAGAGTGAGTTGGTATAGGGAGTAATCCGTATAAACATCAGACTGATTTAATGAAGACTGATGTATTCAGGGAATAACTGAAGACAAACTTGAAAATTTAATGAAACATTCATTTAAATATTTATTGAAATATTTTTCAAATACTTATTACAGTGTTCCATTCATTTTTATTTGCAGACATTTCATACATTCTTAAAATTTTTTTAATGGAATTTAATTCTTTAATTGTAGTAAGAACTATAAAACATTTTAATCGGTACACATTTTTATCATTTAGTTATTCTATAGATATTAGAATGATTTTTAATATAATTAATTATAATAAATATAATAATAATTTGCTATTTTTGTAGTTAAAAATTAAGCGCTTTTCCATCACGAGAAGAATCATTTTTCATTATGTGAAACTCATATAAAAAGAGGATGTAACATGTAATTAAGTGAAATAAATTATATATTTTACATGATTTAAATTGGAGTTTTTATAATTTGTGAAAGAAGTAGTTGAGATTATGTTAAGATGAAATGTAATAACCGTGAATTTGTACGAAACAATTATTAATTAATTATTCTACTTTTGTAATTTCCGCTAGTAGAGTGTGTAAATCGGTACATTTGACTTGGATTTTTTTATTTTAAGTACTTTTAATAATATTTCATCAAAGAATTGAAGTTTTTTGAAAATTTCACACTGAATTTTAAAAAGTATTTTGCCAGAATATTTCCACTGCAACATTATATAAAAACCTACGACATACTAAATACGCATTTGTAATAATTTTTTGTAAGATTTTAAATAAAGAGATTTTCAGTTTTCAGTGCATTTTTAAATATACTTTGAAGTAAAAATTCAGAATCTTATGTGTCAAGCGCTTATTATCATAAACGAGCAAATCCAGAATTTGGATCGGTTAAAAGTAACGTCGCCGTCTGAAAGGACTAGACTGGACCGAAGAGCCCTAGCTTATCAACTGAGACTCCCTAAAAATAAAGATAAATGAGCGAGCGAAAAAGGAACAAAGGACGAAACATTGCAAATTCCCTCGATAAATTCCGAAAAAAGACAAAAGACATCGGGCACCGGTTTTACATGGGCCGCGATTCGAAAAAAGCGTACACTTTGAAATTCACTAAGAGGGAATGATGGATGAGCGATGGTTTCATCGTTATACCTGCGTACTAGGAACGATTATGGTATAGATGAATTCCTGGGAAAGGGCCAATCGCAGAAACAGTCGACGTGTGCTCTGCGTGATCCGAACTGAAACCATAGCCATCTGAAATGAATTGAGATGTGCTCTCAGAGGCGCCACGTGTTGTTGCTCCTAGGAGGGACACTGATTTACGATTTATAATTCCTTCACCCACTCTCTCTCTCTCTCTCTCTCTCTCTCTCTCTCTGTCTCTCTCTCTTACTCTCTTACTCTCTTTTTGACGCTCTTGTTCGCAGGCTCAAGTCGGGTCGTACTGAGGCCTACGAGCACTAAGGAAGTCTCGGAGATTCTCAGATACTGCGATGCTCAGAAGCTTGCCGTCTGTCCTCAGAGTGGCAACACCAGCCTTTGCGGCGGGAGCGTACCCGTCTTCGACGAGGTCATCATCTCGATGCGACTCATGGACCGGATCATCCTCACGGACGAGTTGGCGGGTGAGCAGAATGGGGTAGTAATCTCGAGAACAAACACTCTCGTGCAATTTTAAACTCCTCTGCTGATAATTTCACCTTTGATAATCACTGACTCGCTGAGTCTCGTTTATTTCTCTCCCACAGCTGACATTATTGTTGAGGTTTGCATTAACCGACAATTTGACCGTAACATTCCGATTGCCATCCAATAGCTTATTTTCGCTTAATTCGAGAGTTCGTCTCGCCTTTTCTAAAGTTGATTTTTAAAACAATTGACGTTCTGACTGATGTCAACTTCAAACAACTCCAGATGCCCAGAGAAAACTAGTTAGCACTAATGTCCGATTCAGTGATTGAATCGTTGATTTGAAGATAAACGATTAATAGTGTGTAAAGACAATTGAGAGGAGAAAGATCCAACATCCCTTTGAGACAAGCTTTGAACGTTTTATTAAAAATATTTTAGGTGAGTTTTTACATAAAACTCTTTTTATTCTCTGAAAATTTTATTTTTTATATTCTTCATTACTGTGAATTAATGCATTCATAAATAAATTATTGTGATGGAAAATTTTTTTTTTTTATAACACTAAATGATACATCAATTATGATCAAACGTACATTCATTATTTCCAATTGTATTATCATGGCTATTAAATTTAATAATTGAATTAAGAATTTAAAGATCTTGAAAATATGAAAATGCAAAAGTATTTACAATAATTTAAAATTATTCAAAATATCAATAAAATTTCTCATTTTAGTAACAGCAACGTAGGTATGGACAGTGTGCATTGTTTTTTTATATTGGGTATAAATTACTTAATTATTACAATATTGATTTATGATACTTTATCGCTAAATAAAAATGTTTTTATAATCAGTAACATGTTAATTAGTTTTTTAATTAAAGATGATAATTGTATAAAATATTTAAAGGTACTAGGTATAAGATATTTTTACAATTTTTTTAATATTAAATGAAAATTATAATTATTCGGCTTTAATATGAAATGAGAGATTGAGAAAATGACTTTGAATAATACATTACTATTTTACTAAATATGAATTGTGTGATCCAATGGGGTGCCAGGTGAATAAAAACAAGTCTATTCAATGTATTGACAAATGTATTGACAAATACATTGAATAGACTTGTTTTTATTCACCTGGCACCTCATTGGATCACACAATTCATATTTAATAAACATGGAAGGTGCATCACATCAAACTTCAAATTACTATTTTACATTTTTTATTTTTTTTTTTTTTTATTTTTTTTTATTAATTCAAGGAAATTGGATTTTCTGTTTTCTAAAAGTTTTGCAATATTGTCAGCTGTATAAAAAAGCTTTAATTGTTTTAAAAAATTTGCAAGTAAAAGTATAAAAAAAAAAAAAAAAAATTGTATAAAATCGTCGATTAGAAAGTTTTTTTAAAATAATTGTATAAAAAATCTATTTATTTAATTCATATTTTTACAATGGTATTTTTTTTTAAATTTTGAAATTTAAAAGCAATTCATTAATTTAAAGAAACATAATTACATATATTGTGCACATGTATTACAAGAGTATCCAGTTTTTTCGATTATGCTTTATTAAATTATTCTATTCATGAAGAAAAAGGAACTTTTAAAATTTAATAATAGTGCATAAAACTTATGGGATAGTTCGCCCTCAAAGGCTTCGTATGAAAAAAGAGTCAAATGTCGGGTCAGTTCGGGTTGAGTTTGCTATTGATACCTGTTGGTTTACCAGTCTGTTTCGAAAAATAAAGTAAACACGCAAGCATTAGTAAAGCGGTCAATGTGATGCAGAAGAATCCTGCCATAAAAAGAAAAAAAGTATCAATTGAATTTGATCTTAATAGCGTGCGCCCGTCAAATCGAAAATGGTTTATATTATTTTTTACTGATAATCTTTGGTAATTTTTTTCACCGATTTTTTTTTCATTAAACTTTGCACGCACAAATGCACAACGCATATTCGCTTAGATTAATTTTTTATAATTACTTATCAACTATTTGAAAGTTGCGTTATTATAATTCTTTTTAAATTAAAATTTGTTGTTTTGGAATGCAATCTAAGGTTGACTTTTAATCGAAGTTTCACGAATTAAAATTTTACAACAAAAAATTTATCGAGTACGTAATTATTAATAATTAATCAATTTTT
The DNA here is from genome assembly GCA_018907245.1 of Eupristina koningsbergeri. NCBI lineage: Eukaryota > Metazoa > Arthropoda > Insecta > Hymenoptera > Agaonidae > Eupristina > Eupristina koningsbergeri. Next base: position 863,158 of record JACCHV010002776.1, read on the forward strand.
ATGTACTTTAGAAATATAAATTCAAAATTCACTGATGAAGGTGACGAAAAGTCGGAAGTGTAATGAGTTGTCGATCGGCGATATTCGTGAGTGACACTAGAATCAATTGTCTATTTTTAAGCCAAAGAAATTATAGGTTAAATAGGGGAATTAAATTAAAAGTGCGTGGTTTGCTTAAGGTGCCCGATGAAGTTCGAAATTATAGGAATTGTCAATTGCACGGTCACGATTTACAAAAGCTGCAGACTCAAAATTTTCAACAATAAAAATGCAAAGTCCAACGGTGCGAGTGAATCAAAAAGTGCGGCTACGCGCGTGAAAAATAGCGAGGTGTAAAATAATAAAATAATTAAAAAAATACCGCTGGATAATGCATTTATGTGTGGCGAGGAAGAGAGAGGATTGCCGGGTTAATTGTTTGAAAAAAACAAGGAGGATCGGAGTGGCGTGCGGTGGCGAATTACGGTGCCGAGTTAGCTGCACGCTAATTAAGAGGAAATCCGTTTCGCCGTCTGCTATAAAAAAAAAAAACCAGGTAGATCCTCTTGCTCACATCCGAATGCATCATCCTTTGCACCACATTTAATTGTGCTCTTAATAACGAAGCTAGATAAAGATCTAGATCCTCGGAACCGTACGAGCGCACCACACTGCTTTCTCCAAAGTACCGTAATCTTATGTTCCTCCTCCCCTCGGCTTATCCCCTTCACCCGACTCCCACCAACTCGTTCTGCACCGTTAGGGAATACAGCGCGATTCTCTTGCGAAAGGGTCGTATGCAGTGCACGAGTACGGGAGTCAAAGCGAAGAAAGTTGGATAGAAACGTTGATGGTGCGAAAGTTCAAAGACGATAAAGTCGGCCCAAGATACATAAGGTCGTTGCTTTGAAAACCCATTTCACCGTCAGAACCGAATGATAATGGCTTCTAGAAATTAGAGACTTCCAGTGTAGATTACAACCGCATGACCGATATCTACGCGTACTTTAAAATACTAAAAAATGTTTTAATTCTTAACTTTATCCTTTCAAATATCTCAAAATATATGTGGTATTGCGTGTGCCGTTGAAAACATTTCCAGGCACTTTTAATTTAAATACGTGTAATATTCTTTTTAAATGTTAATTCTTTACTTTTGACTGTACATCAAAATGATGTTCTGATAAATATTAACGTCTCTCGTTCATAAATTTATAAATTTATATATATAAATTTATAACTTCATAAGTTCATAAATTTCATTTTAATTGATACCTTAATTGTCATCATGAGATCATTCAAATGCATTGTCTAAAAGATTATTTTAGGGGAATTTCATAAAATAAGTTTTTGCCATGTTAAAGTAAACTGATGTCAATCACAGGATTATTTATTATAAATGTATATTTTTTTAATTATTGATAATAAATTATTAAAAGTTCATTCATAATTTTACTTTATAGTCCAAGAAATAGAGCACTTTTTAGGGCATGAAAGAAAGAAGCTAGTGTCAAAATTCGTAAAAAAATCAGTAGATTCTTATTTTTGCTAAAATGCCACTCTTGATATTCAGGGTTTTTTTATTAACAATTTTAAGGAAAAAATGTATTTCTTTTTAACAAAATAAATAAAGTTATAAAATGAAAAGTCTTAATTTTAACACTATAGTATCAATTGTCGATTTGTAGTTAATAAAATTTTGAATAAAATTCATTTATTTATAACCCGATCAAAATATTAGAAACGGAGAGATTTTTTAAAAAAACGGAATATTATTTAATTAATTAAAAAATTTATAACTTTTTTTTTTTAATATTCAGAACTCTAGTTTTGGAAAATTAAAGTAATTCATATACACATTATTTGTATGAAATTTTAACTTGATTGGATTCTTAATTTTCGCGTAATACTAATATTAACTAAATGATACGAAAATTGACGAAGTTATTTCCAGCTCAATGTAATTTACGATTTGAGTTTTTTTTAACGGTTGTAAAAAATATAATTATTGTACAATAAATCCTGTATCTTATATTTTGTAAAAGTCGTTTAGATTCTCTAAAAAATACGGACAAAGATGACCGAAGACGTCCGAGTGGGTGCAATTTGATGAGGAGTGGGGTGAAGAAGAGAGGAGGGGTTAGTTAGCACGGATTTCACTTATATTACTATATATCACAATTCTCCGATTCTTACTATCTCCACTCCTCGGCCGCTTCATATTCAAACTAAGATAGAATTTACATTCATACTTATTATTTTGGTTTGATATTTTTTTTATCTTCAAAACCAAAACGTTCCTATTATTGCAAAACAAGTTTTAAACAAAAAAAAGGTTTCTTTTCTTAATATTTAGTTTATTCCGAACGTATAATTTATTTTTTAAGTGGTTAATGATAGTTTCACAAAAAGTTTCTTTTGTGTAGATTAGTTTTCGTTTAAAAGAGTAAACAATTTTGAGACGCAAAACAATTATGAACTTAGAATATATTAATAAAAAGAAACTTGATATTTTTATTTTAAAATCTCATTTTACAAATTATTAAAATTTATTTTATGTATATAAATGGATAGAAAATAATACATGTATGGACAACTTTTTTTGAAATATTTTAATTTAATATTTTTTTATTAAAAATAAAAAATCGTAATTATAAGTTTTAATAATTACAATACTGGTTATTGTTGTTGTTGTTGTTCTTGTTGTTGTTGTTATTATTATGAAAGATTTATGTAAAAATAATAAGATTTTTTAAAATTTCAAAATTTTTTTTCAATTTCATTTTCCGAAAAATCGATAACTAAAATTTAGTAATCAGCATAAATTTATTTTTAATGTTCTAATCTTGTTATGAAAGTATAGTTTCAAGTTTTTTGATGATCTTAATTTTTCTAGTCAGATTATATTTAATGTAATTCTATATTGTTATTTTGGATTAAATATTATTTTTTTATGAACTAATAAAATTAATATTTACTATGAAGATGTAATTATAATTTATAAATTGTAGAGCAACTTTTATTAAGTTTAGGTAATGTATATAAATCATTTATTTATACTATGAAATTTTTTCTAAAATAAAAATAAAGTTTAAATTTTATTGTTAGCTGAAACGATAGTATAACAAATAAAATATTTATTATTGATTTCATAAAATTGAATCCAATACTGAATATTATTAAAATAAATTAAATAAAAAAATTGTAATAAGGAATATTTATTTTAAAAATTATTTAATTTAACATTTGGATTTTTATATGTATATTGTTTAATATGCATATTACTGTAGACAGAAATATTGAAAATAATTAATGAATTAAAAGAATAAAAAGATTAAAAAAATATCTTTAAGAATTGGATTTTAAAAAAGAAATTCATAACATTAGTATTCACTTCAAAAGATATGATGAATTTTGAATCTAATTATTTCATTTGCATAATTACAAATACAATTAGTGTATATTGAAATTGAAATTGTAGATCACGATGAGGTGCAGGGTGAATAAATAAGTTATTCTTAAATTATTTTGCCCACGTTTTGACAAGGTAAGAGAAACCTTGTCAAGACTATATTCATTAAAATTATAACAATTAGTATATACATATATTCAAACTTAAGATAATATTTATTTTACTTATAATTACATAATTTAAGACGTAGGAATACGTACATATTCTACGAAGTGTCGGTCTTGTCGTCACAATTTTGAGTGTAAACAATATTTACTTTACCTCAATTTATATTATTCGAATACGTCATACTCTACATCATGATATTGTTATTCGTCATTTTATTAAGAATCAATGATATTTAAAGTTTAAATTTTTGGTATTCTCTTGACGGTTAATCGAATTATTGTTGATTTTAATGTATATCATTTCCAAAACTAATCTTTTCTTACAATTAGTCTTCCTATCAAAAAAATCCACATTCTCACAATCTATACTGTGATTGGACTCATTGGAGTGTGCCGCTACCGTAGATGTATTATTATTATCTTTTATGTGTTTGTTAATTCTTGTTCTTAAGCTGCGTTTCGTTTCGCCGATCTAAATCTACGAACAGTCTTTGCATTTGATTCTATTGACAATATTAGTTTTGTTCCATTTTTCGGTTCTATTTTTTTTTTTTATAATAACTGAGTTGAATTTTATCTATTAAATATGTTATCTATTAAATTTCTTTCATATTTTTTAAAGTTTAATGCATATTTAAAAACGTTTAATAATTCACTAATTTAAAAATAAAAATAATTGTAATAAAAATATGGACAAATTTCATACTTCGATATCTTTGGCATATTCCGAAAATTTTTTTCAAAATATGCATCAAAATTTAATAAATACAGAATAAATTTAATACACAACACAATAAACAAATTAGATTCAGTTATTATAAAAAGAAAAGATAGAATCGAAAAATGGGACAACACTAATGTTGTGTATAAAATCAGTAGTGTAGTTAGTGAGTAGTAGTGTATTAGTGTATATGAAAAAATCTGAAATTAATGAACGTAAAGATTTTTTTTCTTGAACATGAAATTTTAAAAGATTATAATAAAAAAAAAATTAAAAAATTTGGTTAAAATATCATGTTACTTTTATTGATAAATTAAAATACGTAATTATTTTATTTACATTATTAATTAAATATTATTTGTGAAAAATACGAAAATATAGTTTTGAAAATACGTGAATAAAAATTTTAATTTGCTTACTTAAAAATAATTATTATTATAAAAGACTTGTATGAATTAAATATAAAAATATTTGTCACCTGAAGTATCTTTATTTATATTATTGAAGCTATGGCTAGGAATGGCGATTTTAATAAATTATGTTTTTTTGGTGAAGGACAAATTTGGTATTTGATAGAATAAATTGTTGAAATAAAACTATATTAACAAAGATTCAGTAAAATCAAAAAGATTAAAAAAATGGTATTACATTCAATTTTTAACAATAGTATTTGTTTTAAACTTATTCAAGATAGTTCGTACATCTGAGTTTACATTGCAAATTTTAATATAGAAAATAATCATGCGGTTGATTCTCGATAGAGAGGAGTCGGAACGAATAAACGTAATATAGAGCGTAAGAAGAAAAAAGTGAAAAGACATTATTAAATTTAGAACGACCTATGACTCCATTTCTGTTAAATCTTTAACCCAATTTTTGATACTCGAGTCTTTAAATAGTTTATACCAACATATCGTATTTAAAAGGAATCGAGAATTTATCTAAAAGACGAAGCAACCTTTGCCGAGGTCAAAGTTGGACGAGGCAGTTTTCGTTTATATGCAGATTTAATTTCAAACGAGGAGCATTTTGTTGTATTATTGAAAAAGTGGGATGGTTTCACGAGGCCGGTGTAATTTCACCTTTGGTAAAGGTATACCAAAAACCCTCAGGCATGTCTCGCTATTTATCATAAGAGCAAGGGAGTTTTTTCGTCCAGTCCAGTCCAGTTCAGTTCAGCATTTCATTCTTCTCCCCTCCACTTTTCCTAGCATCCCCAGCACTCAGAAAATTGAGTTTCTATACCCTAATTTGGGTAAGGCCCCCCCACTGGGCCCTCGTAAATAAAGTTGCGCTTGGAGTGAGGGGGTTTGGACCTCGGACCTCACCGTCCACGTGGTTTGCAGGTGTCATAGTCTGCGAGGCCGGCTGCGTGCTGCAGAGTCTTGATGAACATCTGAATGGACACGGGCTGATGATGCCGATTGACCTTGGGGCCAAGGGCAGCTGCCTGATCGGTGGCAACATCTCCACGAATGCAGGCGGTCTACGGCTGCTGCGCTACGGAAATCTGCATGGAAACGTCCTGGGATTAGAAGCTGTAAGCATATCGTTGATTGGTCACTATTGATTATTGATTGGCCGAGTGCATTGCCTGGATGATCGATTTTCCTGTTGATTTTTTGGTCTTTGTAAGCCTCGCGTCAACCTTGCATTCGCTCCGTGATTTTTCACTGGCTTTGCTCGGTTTTGTTCGACGCTCTTAATGGCTCATGATTTATTCTTTGTCTGACGCACGCAAGAACAAGGAAAAGAACCAGTCGATCGCTTTAGTAACCATTATCTTATCTTGTTATTTTTACATTACGATTTTTCCACTAGAGCCATTGTTTTTACTCGTTGTATCGGTCGAATTTGTAGTAAGTTACTACTGAAATTAATAAGTTTTAGGCAATCAAAATTGAACGAATGCGGCGAGGAAATGCAATTTGGTGCAGTTTTAATATAGATTAATTTGACTATCTCAGCAATAAGACTTTAAAATACTTTTAGATTATAAAGAGGTAAGAGTGCAATTATATCATATTGTATTCAATTAATTATTCTGTTTTATAAAAGTTTAACATTTAAAAAAATTTTTCTTTTCTTTTATGAAAGAAATATTGGTAATAGACGCGGATAAGTTTATTGAAAAAATTAAATAATATTGAAATAATTGAACAATACATAAATATTCATTTATTAATAAATATTTATCTAGTAAATCACTTTATTTTATTCAAAGAATATTTTGAATAAATCATTCGGGATTGAAGCATACAACTGTGGCTTCAAAATAAATTGTCATTAGTTAATCAAATTGTTTACATTTTTTTTTTTACATCATATCATACATGATCTTTAATTGGTAATAAAATATAAAAAAAAAATTCTTGCTAAAATTCATTGAAATGAATAAATTTAATTGTGATTAATAACCAAATTTATTAACTGAAAATGATATTGCTACGTACTAAAAATAGATCAAACCAGTTACATTAGTCAATATTATAACATGTATGTAAATGCAAAAAAATGCCATTCTTATTTAATTAAGTTCAATTAAGAAGCTGTGATTTATTATATATTAAGATACAGATAGGCAGGCACAAGCTAAACGTTAATTATTCAAATCGTACGTAGACTTTTAATAAAAATTTCACGTATAAAATGCAAGCGATTGATCTATGAAAGGGGACTTTAATCATTAACTTGCAAATGCGCAGTTATACATCAGAGTTGAATTAAGAATAAATCTGTGCTTTTTATATTCGGACTAATATTCAATGATTTTTCGACTTCCTAATTTGACTCGAATAAAAATTTAAAGGGATCACTCGCTATTGGTGTTTGAGAATGTAGTTGATAATGACATTTATCTAATGAAATTCTGCCTTTGCGTCGACAGAGATTTATCGAAAGAAGAATGTCCGTCTTATGTTAATTCATTTTATTTGAAGGACGAGCTCGACTTTTGAAAGCCCAGCGAAAGGCGCTCGGTCCTAACACCTAAACCCCTAGCGCGTATTTCACTGATGACTGAGTGTTGTTGTTATTGTTGGGCCCCAAGGCCTTGAGACTTGTCGATCGATCGATGATTAGACTGCATTAAAGGTCGGATCGAGCCTCGCTTATTTTGTCTTTGGATGCACAGGTGATGGCCAACGGTAACGTGATCGACTGTCTCAACACCCTGAAAAAGGACAACACCGGTTACCACCTGAAGCACTTGTTCATCGGATCCGAGGGCACGCTCGGAATCGTGACGAAGGTAGCGATCCAGTGTCCCACTCTGCCCAAAGCCATAAGCGTCTCTTTTTTCGGTAAGGACAGATTATAATTCAAAATGTGCATTGTGAGTCGCGGATCGAGCTATCCCCTGGAGCCCCTTTTCGCCCCTCGACGCCCCAACCTAAGACTTCCTCTCTGACCTAGAGCTTGAATGCGATACGCTCAGTCTAGCCGGTTTGAGAAATAGCGCTTGACTTGACTTTTGCGTTGCGTACACTCAAGGAAATGGCTTTCTTTGTACCGCGGAAATGAGAGGGGCAGAGGGGGGACTCGATTTATTCTTTTTTTTTGGGGGGGGGGATTAGCAGATGCGATTTGCTTTTCCGAGTGAATTATTTTTTGAACTTGGAGATACCAGAGTGTCGTACTCTAATATTCGCTATTCATTTTATTTTTATTTTTATTATAATCTAATAACGATAATAGACCACAGTAATATTATACATAGCGTAGTTTTTTTCTTCTGAAACTGTTAAAAATGTCAACAAAAAAACGTTAAAATGTAAAATTAGGCAGTGGTAATGAGGCTTTCAAAAATTTTAAACCTGAATTAACCTAATTATATTTTATTTAAAAACTTTTAAGGTAAAATACATTTACAGAAAAAAAAAATAAATTTAAAGTATTTAATATATTTTTGATAAAGATAAAATATACAAGATTTTTCATTTCTATTTTAAAGGCATTCCCAAGCTGTTCTAAAATACGGTTGTATATATTTTTAAACATCGCTCTTAATTTTTATTTTATTACAAGATTTAAATAAAATCAAAAGTTCACATTGACGTTTTTATCTGTTTTTACCAAATTGGCTACTTTAAATTTAAGAAGGAATCTGTAAACTACCAATCAGATTCACGTTTATTGATTAAAAAGTACGGCGAATTTACCTTCTTTTACCTATTAGAATATCATCAAATGCACAGCAAACTCACGGGGCGTATACTTTGTTTTTGAAAAGAGAAAAATACTCGTGGGCAATTCGGTTGGAATGAAAAGTATATTTCGCGTGTGCTCTTCTAGGTCACCCTCCACATCCTAAACTCACTTTCATACAGCCAAGAGTGTCTAGTAACGTTTCCTCTTGTTGTAAAGAACACAAAGTGCAGATGGTGATGCTTATCGGGCTATTCAAAACGAGAATCATGCGATAAGTACACGCGATCGCCACACGAAACGAAATCCGGCAATACGTTCATCCTCTGTATTATTATTTATTAGCGTTATCTCGGCTCGGACTTGCTCAACCTAATCACTCGGAGCTCAGTCCTCCCCCTCCTACTTCTCCTTCTCCTTCTCTCCCCCCGCCGCCCCTCCGCGGAGTCAACTCACTCCAGACCCACTTATCAGCTACCGTCAACATCTCCTTTTCCCTCTTCTTCGGGTCGAGGGATCGAAAATAATCTAAAAAGTAGACTGATGCCATGAAACCAAGTGCCAAAGAAATGCTTTTCTATTGCGCCACATACCGTATTCCACCAACAAAAGCACCAACACATGCATGAAAACATACAAATGAATGTGAAATAGGACTGGAGGACTTCAAAAATGTGCTCGAGGCCTTCCGGCTGGCCAAAAGAGAACTGGCCGAGATTATGTCTTCATGTGAGATGATGGACCGAACGACACTTTTGCTTGCGAAGGAAGCTCTTGGTCTAAAAAATCCGCTTACTAGTGAAAACAATTTCTATATGCTGATTGAGACGTCTGGGAGCCAATTGTCCCATGATGAGGAGAAAGTTAAGGCTTTCCTGGAAAAGCTCATGGAGCAGAACATCATCCAGGATGGTACTATGGCAACGGACCCCAGTAAAATTAAGGTTGGTCAACCTTCGTCATTACCGAGTGTTATATTTGATAATTGTCAACCGATAGCTTATTTGTCTCGCGTTGATAGTTTGTCTGTCTAATTATTGGACAGTGAAAACATTTTTTTTCACGTGTTGTAACTGATTCTCGCAACTACCCATATTTATCAGAATAATACTATGCACCATGAAAGGTTTTTTGATTTGTATTCCTTAAAATTTGTACAAAATTGTATGGTATTATTCCTGGATTTTTGAAATATTTTAATGTGTGCCATTGACGCGGCAAAAAATAAATTTTTTTTTTCACTTTACATACAAGAGAATAAGATTTTACAGTTTAAAAATATGCTTTTTAAATTTTAACGTGATAAAATATTGTTTTATATTTCTTATAATGTATATTAAATCAATTAAATAATATTGCAATTTATGCTAATTCATTCTGAACTTCAAAAATTTATCAACTAAAAATTAGACATCGTACAAAACATATTGTAATCATAGAATGCTTTATTTGATAGTAATATTTTAACTTTTATCTTTTACAATTACTTAATAATACAACGATTCGTCAAGTTACAAATTATTCTCAGATACACAAAAAAGCATTTTACACTATGGCTCGGGTGGCACTGTTCTTTTTACGTACATCGACTTTATATAATTATTAATAATTTAATGCAATAATTCTAATTTTAAATATAAATTATTCTTATTCTTCTTCTTCTTTTTCTTCTTCTTCTTTTTCTTTTTCTTCTTCTTCTTCTTCTTCTTCTTATTATTATTATTATTATTTAAAAATAGTATTTAATATTTCTTAAATATTATGTAATTCTTATAAATGTATTCATAAAAATTACAAAAAATTGAACAATAAATAGAAGAAAAGATACTTTATTTTATTAACTAATGTAAAAAATATATTAGCATGCTTTTCATTAAAAATTTAATGGAAGTTTTAGAATAAAATATAATGGATTATTATATATCATGGATCATTACTCATGAAACATTAGTTCAAACTATATTTCACACGTATAAAAATATTTTAATAATTAATAAAAAAACGACAAAACTCTTAAAGTATTACAAAGGACAGATTAAATTTCTATATAAAAAATTACTTTAATTAAGTAAAAATTGTATAAATAAAAAAAAATTACGAGGACAAACTATTTATATATTCGTATTATACTGACGACAAATGAAATCTAGTACATACTTTCATGTTTAATTAATGCTAATAAATGTCCGATTTTTGTAGTCATAAATAAATTGCAATTTAATTTGATTAAATTATAATAAAATTATAATGAATATGAACTATACACTAATTTCTTTTTTGCGAGAAACAATTCTCTTTAACGTATTATTATGTTTTAATATAAATGGGAATAATTTTTAAGACTATATTTTTTAAATATTAGAAATATAAGTAATAAATTTTTAAAACTGTTCTATATAAATATATTAAATATGTATATCGTGTGCATTATAAAGTGAAAAATATATTGAAAATTAGTAAAAATATTTTTGTGTAGAAAATATGGGAAATAAGAGAAAGATTAGCCGAAGCTATGTCAAAAGAACATTATTTGTTTAAATATGACATATCCTTACCATTGACTGAATTTTATTCCATGATTGCGATACTTCAAGATCATTTAAAAGATTTTAAAATTCCGTACATTAATGGTTTTGGACACTTGGGTAAGTTCCTGATAATTTTTTTATTTTGTTGATCAATGCGTCAAATATAAAAATTTATATTTACTGCATGTATTGAATTAGTTTTTTATTGATCAAAGATCTTTTTTATTCATTTCGATTGTGCATTTATTTGTATATATATTGAATTAATAAAGTTTTAAATGATAAAGTATAATATATTGAATGTACATTTTGATATTGATAAGTATTTGATAAGTAAAAAATTTATTTTGAAAATTTAAATTTTATTGAATAATTAATTTTTAGTAGAACTCAAAATACAAATATTAATAATTAAAACAATCAAATGTTTCAAATTTATAAAACTGTTATTTTAACAGGTTCATATTAGATATTTTATGAGCTATAAAGTATTTTTCTTAATATTCAATTCAACAACACAAATTTAGGTAATATCTTTATCAATGTTTTATTTTTATTTGTTTTTTTTGTACATTTAATTTAATTTTACTAATGTCTAATAACAACAAATTAATATAATCGAGAAAGCAATTTTCAAAATGTTATAAGTAAATGAATAAGTTGATAGTATATTATATAATCAATTTCAGTTGTAAAACGATTCTAATGATAAATTAAAAAATAAATATTTAAGTATAAATTTACAAAATTTCTTTGTATAAAGCAAATTTTATATAATATAATTTTAAAAATAAGTGCTTTCTTTTTTAAATTTTAAAAAAATATTTTTTTGTATTGTACGTGTATGGAAATGTTAAGGCTTGTTTTTTATTAACTAGCTAAGGCAATTAACTTCTTTCAAGTAAGCCTATGATATGTCGTTTCAATATCATAGACAGCTTTCATTTTTAAAATTTGATTATATTCAACGAGAATGGAATAAATAATTGACACAACACAATTACTTCAAGTTGTACTTCCTTTACTGCCTCGACTTGAATTTTGATTATACAGGTTAACTATCACATACCTTCTGTTCTCACTCAAGACTCATATCACACTCATCACTCATTCTTACTACAAAAAAGGACACAAGAGTGGGGGAGGAGGTGGGGATTGCCTATCCAACGCACTGCGTACTCTATTTACAGATACAACTTGAATTTATGCAGGTGCCTCTTTATTATTTGTACCGGTGGTTTCCCCCGTAATTTTACCTCAAAATTTTTGAATGATTCATACGTTAATTCTAACTCGATTCAACATGCATTAGACTCCTACATCTCCCCGGAACTCACTAACGCATCCATACATTCAAACAGTAAATGACTTTCTAATCAATGAATCTGTTTAATAATTCTTTATTATTCCGTATAAAATGCCGTTTTTATTAATGATATATCAATATTGGCGTTAAAATTTTTTTAAATACAGTTTTTATTTAGTTTTAAAATTGCAAATGTTTTGTATAAAATATTATTTGTAAACTTACTTATCAAATAATAAATAAAATAATATAATATAATACAATATAATAAATGCAGATTAGAAATAATTGAAGAAAATTTTGATAAGCAAAGATGACATTTATTTTATTGTTAAAGAACAATTTTCTTCTAGTGTTCTTAATATATATTCGGAATTATATACTATTTATTCTGTATGATAAAATACCTTTCAAATTCAAATCGAGTAGGTATTAAATATTCTAACTTTGCCAAGACTTTGAAATTTTTAAACTTTTTTATTTCATTTTACAATAAACCTAATAATTTAATAGTTTAATAATATTACTATGTTTTTACTTCCTCTAATTTTTATTTGACTTCCATGGTTTTCGATTTCTAAATATATATATTATATAAAAGAACATATGTGAAGAGTAGAATGGAAGATGAAAATAAAATAACGTAGTCTAACTACTAGTTCATAAGAAAATCCCTAAATTAAATTGAAATTCTTTGGGCTTCAGCTATAAAATCATCTTATAGTTCATATTTTAGTAATCTATTCTTTCACGATTTGATTTAGGTTCCATTCACTTTTTAAAATATTAAATACAGAATCCGTTTTTAAAAATTTATTTATGATCAAAATAGAATAAATTTGAGATAAAATAATAACAAAATAGTATTTTAAATAATAATATTTTTTAGTTATATTTCCTTTATATTGTTAGTATTTATAATTTTACAATCGATAAAATGTGAAATTTTAAATTCTATAGATTAATAGTTTCTTAAATTATTTTAAAGAAAAATTTATATTTGATCAGCAATTTAAAAATGCATTGATGAAATTTTTCTTAATTTTATGAAAATAAGGTAAATCAAACAGATTATTTTTTTACTATTAACTGAAATAGTAAATGAACAATCACATTTTTTACAATAATAATAATAATAATAATAATAATAATAATAATAATAATAATAATAATAATAATAAAAATAATAATAAAAATAATAATAAAAATAGGTTTGTTTGAAAATTTTTTACATGATTTTATTTTGTACAATTTTTTTATCAATATTATTTACAATTAAATTACTTTATTTAATATGAGAAAAAAAAATGTTGGTGTTTATAATTTGTGTTTCATGAAATTGTAAAATTATACGTACCATCACTTAGATTAATAATTAATAATAATAATAACATAACTTAGATTAAACCAAACATTAGAGTAGTTTTTAGGCCATGAAAAAAACAACTAGTGATGCATTTCGAAATCCGTAAAAGAATCAGTAGATTCTTATTTTTTAAAATGCCTCTTATGATATTTAGTTTTTTTTTAAAAAAAATTTTCAACAAAAAAATGCATTTTTTTGTTATAAATAAACTGATAAGTCTTAATGTTAACACTAGTGTCAATGGCCGAATGGTAACTAATAAAATTATGAAGAAAATTCATTTTGATCGATTTATATAAAAATTTATTTGTCGTAAATGCTAAATAAAAAAAATATGGTAATTGAGTACTTAAAGATTTTACAAAATTCCAGAAGTAAATATTTATACATTTTTCATGTAAATTATTTACGTAAAGTTTTTGTATTTATAGTTTAATAAATAATTGTATTTTTTATTTTTATACAAATGAAAATATTTTTCTCGCTCAAATCGAAATTATTTTAGAATAATAATTTTGCTGCAGTTTCGCGTGCATCTGTTTCGAGATAATATAAAAAATAAATATTGCCCATTTTTTTTTTGATTACGCGAAAATTGGATTATATATATGTATATGGTTTAACCCTTTATAGAGGAAAAGTAGTTTAAAATTGTGCGAGCTAATACATTTAAATTGAAGGGACAAAAAGGTTGGAACTTTCGTTTAATCTGGGCTCATTAAAAATAGAGTAATGTTTTATCCGCAAATGACAGGTTTTATTTTCTTTATTTTGCCGGAATCGAGGGGACGGGAACATTCACGTGCAGGTCTTGACGTCCGATTACGACTCCAAGGTAAACGCGAAGCTGGAGCCGTTCATCTTTGAGTGTACCTCGAGGATGCGGGGCAGCATCAGCGCTGAGCACGGGATCGGGTTTAAGAAGGCCAAGTTCCTGCACTACAGCAAGGACAAGTCTGCGATCGAGCTGATGCATCTCTTGAAGAGGTCCATGGATCCCAACGGCATACTTAATCCTTACAAAGTCTTGGCCTGAGGGGTGCCGGGACGCAGGCGAGTAGAGCGAGACAAGTGAATGATACGAGCGATGCCAGTGATGCGAATATTGCCTCACTCCAGCCTCTAGCTTCCCCACCTTTATTTCATTTTTATTTTCATTTTTAATTCTGCATTCCAATGCCCAAGCGGCTAATTGCATAGAAAGCGGCGGAAAATTCTTGAGGAAAAATACTTTTCGCTTTGTTTATTTTTTTTGCATGCCATCTTGTTGGAAATATGCTCGAAACTACATGAGAAGCCAATTTGAATTTTAAACGTAAAACATTTTATAGAGCTCTCGAAATATTCCTTGCAGATGTGTAAATCAGGGGAACCTTGATGTTAGCCATAAGTCTACTCAAGTTTATCAAAATATTTTAATATTTTATAAAGACACTTTCGTTAATGATGACGGTGCTCAGACTTGGCTATTTTTTTGAGTACAAGGTATGACGAGTCTTTATTAAATATTACAAGCTGATATATTTTTCTTGATCGAATTAAGTTTATTATATAGTCATGTTTAAACAACCAAATATTAACATAATATTTTTCTAAAAAGAATTTCATATTTTAATTATTTATTTATTATATTTCGTTTAAAGTTTACACATGTAAATAAGTTTTATGAGCGATTTGTTAAAATTGAAATTGTTAATTCTGAAGAAGTGCGTAGAATTCTGATGGTAAATACTTAAATTTGTAAAACAGATAGTCACGGTAAATTTTATTTTACTTATTTATTTTTTTTTTTTTTTTTTTTATGAGAACTCGTTGAAATACTAGTTTTTACTAATTTTACAATAAACAAAATTCTTTTTTTATCATAAAATCACAGAGGTGTGGCTGCTTAATAATTAATTTTATTTTAAATTGAGATTAACTATGGTATATTCGTATATTCTTCTTGCTGTTTTTCATTCATGATTTTTATTTACTTTATATTCTTTTTTTTATAATAATTCTATTATGATTTTTTAAAATTCATAAATTTAAACGTCAATTTATAACAAAATCTAGTATTAAAAAAATTATATTAATTATTATTTTATTATAAAATTAAATCAATTGATTTAATTAAACATTTATTTTATCTTCTAATTATATTGAAATTAATCGTTCACGTGAATATCCTCGGGCACTGTTTCAATTGAATTTAAAAAAAATTTTAATTCATTAAAGTTGGGATACTGTATTAATTAGATTCAAAGGAATTCTAATTGAATGAAAGGAATTCCTTTAGTTAAAGTGCATCATCAAGTTGCTCAAAATTTTTGAATGGAATCCGCTTTTCATTGTAAATCTAACAAATACTTACATTTAAACATGTTTTGAGTAAAGATTTTTTTAATTAATATTCAATTTTAGAGAAGTACAATGAAAATTGAATTTTACATACAAATATTTTATAAATAAATTTTCGCACAGGAATCTGTTTTTCCCCTCGAAATTATATAATATTTAAATATTAATATATTTAATTTTGATAAACAACGGTTGGTAGCTCGAGTCTATTTTGTTCTTAGAGATACATCGAGTTAACAAAATTATGAAAAAAAAAAGAAAACTTGTGAAAATAACGATCAAGAACGAAGAGTCAATTCTTAATAATACGCATTCGGAAAAGTCAGCTTTAATCCGAAATTTTCATGAAACAGAATCGTTCCTTTGTGTTTGGAGCAAATCTAGTTTATCTAAATTTACTTTCAGCTCCTTTGAGGGGGAGTTTGCGCATCCATCTCATTTTTCCCATTTCAATTTTACTCCCTTCACTTGCTCTGCCTACTTGGGCACCAAGCATCTCCTTGCACTTTGGTAATTAGTGATCAGGCTAACCACAGAGGTAGATGAGTTCAAATTGTTATCCCAACTCGCCTTCTTCTCAAAAATTTGTATAATTACAGTTACAGGGTCGAGTGAGAAGCAGTTATGCCATTGAATAAAAGATCACTGACGGACGCTTATTTCACTATTGTTTCATGGCATTCTCATTGAATTTTGTACTCCATTTTATGGGACTGTCAATTATTTCACTATAGTCAATAATGTTTTTATTGTATAAGGATTGCATTTAATTACATATATTGAGGTTTATTTCATTAAATAGAGTAGCATTACATAGTCTACAGCACATCCAATAATTACATTGATAATAATATAGGATGTAAATTAAACAATATTTATGTGTAACAAACATTTTTTCGGTGCATAATAAACATGATAATTAATATTTATACTAATATTTGTAACTGAGACTTTTAGCGTAAGGATCAGGTAAGAGAATTTAAAATTATTAATATACACTAAATGTTATTGAGTTACAATAATTATATTATTAATTAATAATTAATAAGTACCACCAGGTGTATTAGCCAATTTACAAAGTTCCAAAGTTATTAACTACTCATTAATACCTTTTAAAATATTTTATTTTTATGATCAAATTTACGTACGTATCTGCCTCGTACGAAAAAATTTGTTCCGCAAATTCTAAACGAATATTTGATACACAAAATTCTATAGAAATCATAAGTATACTTTTTCATTTATGAATAAGTAATATATTTATACTTGAGAAAAAAGTCAATATACAGATGATTTATTTTTATATTTTATATTAATTTACAGATAGATAAAAATGTGAATTTTTTAATATATAAGTATTATTGTACCAAATATATTTGTAGTATATAATATTCTTTAATTTTTACAATATATATATAGTTATTATATTTATATATTGTATTTAAAAAACTGTGTAATTGTTAAATAAATAAAATATTAAAATTTGAAAAAAGAGATATTTATTAAAAAGTTTTCTTTTTTTAATCATTATGTTTAATTTTATTAAAAAAAAATAAATTTCGTAAAATACATTTATACAATTAAGTTTTGATATTTAATTTTTATTATAAAAAGTAAATAATTTCTTTAGAATATAATTAGACGGGAAAAAAGGATTGGATTTCTAAAAATTATTATCAACAAAAATGCATGTTATTGTTTACTTTGTGTGAAAAATTGCTAACATAATTATCAACTGCTAATGAAAATGTGATTACAATGTAATTCATTATCATTAATTGGTTTATAATCGCGAATGATCAAATTTCTAAGAAAGGTTTAGTTTTTATTTATTCCTATATTTTTATAAGGTTAGAAAATTTTTTACTGTAAATTAAAGTATTTTAGATATTTATGTATTATTTATTCAAGGTATATTAATAAATTAGAAATTATGAGGATGTTCCTTGTAATAAAATAAAAATAATAAAAAACTTTAACATAATAATAAACTTTAAATAATAAAAAACTTTCTTAATCGTTCATGTAATATGATTTACCATGATTATTATTCACATATTAATTATGAGTAACTAGTTCAATATTTCTATTAATAATTAATTTGAAAATAATAAAATAATATTGTAAGTTATTAAGTAATATATTATAAAATTATCAAGTTATTAAGACACGATTTTTTATTAAATTTTTTTTTTTAATCTAAATTATCATAAAATACAATTGACGTTTAATTATATAATTTTCAATTTTTGGTTTTTTTTAAAAATATATTTCTCAATGTTATAAATATGATAGCTCGAAAGTGAGATATTAAGCAATAGTATGTTAAAATTGCAGTTTTATATGTATTATTTTACAGATTAAATATTAAAAATGTATTTTTAAATATCATAATTTACATGTAGTTAAAAAACAGTTTTGTTTCATATAGTAAATATATCACGATAATATGTTTAAAATTGAGATATTATTAATGCAATAAAATATAAATTTTTCAATTTATACAACAATATATCTGAGCTTTAGAAAAGAGTTTTGTATTTATATAGTAAAGTAATGAAATGGAAATATTCAATTTTTTTTAATGGGATATTGAAATATTCTAAATACATCAGTATTGCCACGGTATTTGAATGAATCTTAATCAAAATAAGAAAATGATGATTAGATCTGTGACAGTAGTGCTATTGTTATTAATGGATAGTTTGTTGTATTATTTTATTATTTTGTTTGTAAAATTACATCGATAAAATATTTCGTTGGATATTTTTTCGTTTGAGATTAAAATTAAAATCAACGGATTCTTAAAATGTATATATGTATATTTAAGGAATATTGCTTGTATACAAAAAAAATTTATCTTGTACAAATAATTTGTATATGTTTTTACAGTGCAATTTAATTTGTGCTATTACTTATTAGTACGCGTGTAGAATGTGTGAAGTGAAAAATAATTGAATAACCTGCATCGAGGATAATGGATTATTTTATATGGAATTAGAAATTTATTTTTGAAAAATATTATTAAAATAATTTGCCGATGTTGTATAGGTGGAGTGGATAGGTAGAAAATGAATCGCCGTGAAATTTAAAACCAGTTTCTTTAAAACGATTTAGTGTCGATACCGAAATGTAAATTATTGCTACAGAGTAGTCAACGTCGTGTTCGAGAGCGATTTCCACACAATGAAATGGAGAAAAAGTAGATGAAAGCCGAGCAATGAATTGAACCGAACCAAGCACCGAAGAAGTTGAAGTTTCAGCGGAAAGGCAAGAATAATATTTGAACGTCATCCCGGTTTAAAGGAAAGCTTTTCTTTTGCTGTTTATTCTCGTTCGAGTCTCCGAGACCCGACGTGCATATACAAATACTCATGCACTACGCAATCGCACAAAAGGTCGGCGCTCGAGCACGAGGGCAAGGGAAGGTGTGCTTCTGGCTAAAGTGTTGTTGATTAATCCGCAAACCCTAATTGTAGCTTTTAGTTCCTCACAGAATCGCTCTCCGTCGTTTTGCGACTTTTCAGAATTATTCACGCCCCGCACCTTGCCCCGTGGATCGATACACGTCGACGCCAACGCCGACGCCGACGCCGACGCCGACGCCGGCGTCGGAACCCCATCCACGAGGTGGGAGGCTTGCTTAAAGCGAAAAAACCCGGGCGGGCACCGGTACACTTTGCAATTCGCCCGAACGACGAGTCTCGCTTTTCGAGATCGGAAAAATCGTTATGTTCCTGAGCGTGTGTCGGTTGTTCCGGTTTGACTAATTAACGAGGTGTCCGCTGTTTGAAGTGCAGCCTGCGCACTTCGAGTCTCCTCATTAGAAATGCATTAGGCGCCAGTGGAGTGAGTTCACCCGGGCGGAGCGCACCCACGCCTGGCGCCATCCAACTTGCCCTTGGCGAATTCACTCGCGCGCCACCGGTCGGTAAGGCAGCATTCGGCTCTGCTCCTTTTGCGACACCGACACTCAATTTTATTGTCTCGTGATTTATTAAGACTAAAGACAAATTGATTTAAAATGCATTTTATTAGCGGAATTTGCCCTTGTAAAATAATCGCCCTTTGCACTCATGTACTCGCCAATGATTTTACCGATAAACATTTACGTCCTCCTACACAATTCTTCACGCGTGGATTAGTGCAATAAATTGTTATTCTAGGATGAATTAACGGTGATACATTTATAAGCTTGGGATTTAATTTTTATATTTACTAACCCTTTCACTCACAATTACTATTACTCTGAACCAGCTCAAAATTGTTCCTCTCATTTAAACTATTGAACTCCAGTCATTCTTATATGACAATGGAAAATTACTCTGTAGTTCATTTTTCACATTTTTTTATACCACAGGCAATTATTTTTCTCCTCTTTATCCTGTTGTTTAAAATATTTAATTAAATTAAATATGCGTTTGTTGTCATTATTAACATTGTATTACAATCTGACAACGAAATAAAGTAAATTTAAAAACCGAATTACATTATTAAAGATTGTACAATTATTGAATTTGAAATTTTTTCTAGTTATTACCAAGCGTGCAAGTAAAATTTCTTGGAAAAATATTAATTTACAATTATATTTTGCGATGAAATGAAATTTTATAATTAAATGAAGCGCAAGGTTAGAAATGTTGATTAAAGTTTTATTTTATCCTGCCTATAGAGTCTAATAAAAAGGTTGACTTGGTTTCTTATAAAATATATTATTTTCGGAGGTTGCTGTAGTGAGTATAGAGGAGGAAAAAAACATTGGTTCCGCAGATCAATCTCGGGTTTAATATCTAGTAGGTAATAGGCGAAAAACTCCGAAATTAATGGGAATTTTGAGAGCTTTAGGCAAAATTTTCCAGACCAAGTGTCGTGTGTCCGACACTCAACTTTTGCGTAAACCATTACAAAGGAAGGAAAGATCGTTAAAGATGCAAAACATGCATGAATAAGTTTAGTTCAGGATTTTATTAGAAAATAGAGAACGATACAGGAGTGAATTTGCACCCTTTTATCTTAAATGCCGAGGCCATCCCCTTCCAATTCGAAACCAGCACCCCTTAGGATGTATTTGACAAGTGCTTACCCTCTACCGAATTAAGTATCGTCGAAAATGTGAAACATGGAAGCGCATTTTGGTGGGGACACTCGTCGCTAGAATGCACCACTAGTCGGATGCCGTACTCCAGTCCTCGTCGTGGGATGCAATCGCATCTATTGTTTTATCTTCAATCCTGATCTCAACTTTATGCATCTTGTTAATTTTGGCTACCCTTTATCAGGGATAAAATTTAATTTCTGTGTATGGTTTTATTGTTATTATCGATAGGTCTATATTTTATTATCAAAATTTCCGGTTTCCTTGAATCTGTTTTCCTCTTTGTTGTTTATCAGATATGTTACAACAAACATATTAATACATCCAATTGACCAATGAGATAAAATTCGTGTTTATAGATCTATAGGCTATGCCTAAAAGAAAGCCGATTAATACCTTTAAGAATCCACAATTAATTTTAGTTTAATTTTGAAAAGGTGTAATACCCGTTAAATTAATGATGTACTACTGGTGAGAGTATTTATTAAAATAATGACTGAAAAAGATTAAAGCAATAGTTTATTGAAAATATTGTCTAATGGTACTTTATTAAATATTTAATAACATCTTTTCTGTATTATATCGCAGAAAAGTTTTTTAATACTACAATAAACAGTATTCAGCGTTATTCTAGCTTATGTATTTTTTATCTAAATCCACTTTTACTCGTCTCATAGATACACATTTCATTCCTTCTTCGACATATATTTTCTTTTGTCTCTTTATACTCACACACTTTCTTTCCTTTTTTTTCTTCACAAATTCTTTTCCTCCTCTAATCTATAGAATATTTCATTAACGAATCAATAAATTTTTCATTAACGTTAAGAAATTCGAGAAATTTCTATGGAATTATATGTATATAATAAACTTGTCAAAAGTAACTCATGCCAAAAATCGAATTATAATTTTCGTTGTATTATTATTTATGCAAATAATAATATTGAATTTTAAATAATTTTAATGAAGATAGATAAAAATATATAAATTATTATGTGTATTATTATGTATACAAATGGTCCATTTTAATATTTAATAAAATTCTTTTCATTCTTAATACTATCTATCTCTATATTATCGTGCATTAAAAATTTGTACAATCGGATTTATAAACATAAAGCTATTCAATACATTTTTCAACTATTAACAGTCGTTCACATACATTATTTCGTTCTTGAAAGTACAATAATTATTTTTATTAATTATCACTTATAAAAATTATTTTTCTATACTTTCAGAATCATTCATTAAAGATCTTAAGATTGTGTCTGTTAAATAATACATAGTAATTGTGTAAATGATTGTTGGCAAAAATATACTATCGATTATCTAGTATTACAATTCAATCGTAATAGTTATTTTTGCTTTTTTTAATTATTATTTTAATTATTATTTTATTTAAACAATTGAAAAGAATTTATTTTTCAAAATTATCTGTTTCACTATTTAAAGTTCAACATTATAAAATCTGTTTCTGATTAGATTGCTATTTAATCTGGATAAAAAATGAAAGTATATATTCTTCAATGATGAAATATGAAAAAATATTTCAAATAAACGATGTGTTATATTTTACTTAAAAAATTTGAAACATATTATTAATATTATATTTTAATTTAATATTAATCAATTTATTTTGTAATAATTAAATTTATTATAAATTTTATTCAAAGATTAATGTAGTTTTTGTTTTAAATAACTAAATTTGTAATGCTAACAGACAATAAATAAATGATTTTTAATGTGATTGTTTGTATAGAAGTGAAAATTCATTTTCAATTAGAATTTATGAAAGTATCAATTATAAATAATATTTTTTAATACTCGATTTTATGAAAAATATTCAAGAAGCATAGTATAGTATAAATTGATTTATAGTACATACAAATGATACTATAAAACTTGTATTAAAAGTATGTACTTGATCAATCATTTCATTTTAATTTTCGACTTGTTAGTTTATGTTTTGCATTCGTAATTCTAATACTAAATAGAAAATAAATTTGCAGTATAATATATATATATATATATATTTCTCCAATATAAAAATAATATATTTTTAATTTTAAACGAAGAAAATATTTATAAAGTGGAAGTCTTTTCGTTATGTGCTATTTAATACCACATTATTTTATTAAAGTATTGAAATAATAAAAATGTAATAAATTTAAATAAATAAAAACATAGTATTATTATTTTACTATTATATTATTGAAAATTAATTATTATTAATAATTATTGATATTATTGTAGTATTATTATTATTTTTGAAGATTTTTATTAATTAAGATTAAGCATACCATAAAGTAGTATACTCAATAAAAAAATGAATGTTTAAATATACTTATTTATTTATAAAATAGATTTAAAAATTTTTATTTGGATATTTATATTTATTTCAGATTTTGTTACATTATATTTTAGCTTATATTTAATTAATATATGTGAAATATTAATAAAGATCAATATTTTTTTTATTAGTCTTTATTTTTCCGAAATCAAATGAAAAAATTTTTTGATAAAAGTTTTATTTACCACGACATTAAAAGTAATATTGATGTTTTGATACAAATAATATTTCAAAAGCGGAAAGAAAATTTTACAAATAAAATTTGATTTATTTAATATAATTACATAAGTAAAAAAACTTCTTTATATATATATAATTTACATATTTTTATTTAATAATAAAAATTATTATTGAATTAAGAAAATTTTAGAAGGTATACATTTTCTAAAAAAATTTGGAAGGATGGAATGAAGTGGATTCTTGTCTCTGATTTTCTCGTTTTAAAGATACGTCTTTTCGGTATCTGGTTTAGAAGGCAAATAAGTGGTTGATTTATTAGTATATGTCCATTCACTAACGCTTTTTTCAATTCTCAACTGTAAAATAGAATCAAAGTTTCTCGTTGATTACCTAAGACAATTTTTGAATATAATTTTGTGGTTAATATATCCTAAAGAATATATTTATTAGTTAATGGCTTATCAAATTATTATGAAAAGCAAATTTCCTTACGTGTCTATTTAAAATAAATTTTAAATAGATGGATATATAATATTCAATTAGTAATTATGTAATTTTTAATTATTAATGATTAATATATACAAAACGAGATTGTTCAAAGTATTTAAATTGTTATTTCATTATATTATGATACTTGGATGCAAGAATTCATCATTAAAGTGATATTTAAAATATCAAAATACAATTATAAACATTATATATTCTATAGAAAATTACACTTTATTCAGAAGATAATTTAATATTCTTAACAATAAAAATTAAAAATTAATTTAAATGATTAAAATTTGTAAAAACTGTTAAATCAATTAAATAATATTATTGAAAAATATTTTTGTTCGAATTTTTGTAAATTTTATTTTATTTTTGAGTAACAATAATAACTAGATAACATAATGACTTTGTTTTTAGTTGTATATTTATCGGAACATATTTACAGTGCTTGGTATTTTATATTCGTAAGTAACTAAAAACATAATGAGTACTTATTTATTTGATGTAAATAATTATATAATAAGGATTTTAATATCAATTACAGTGTTTAAAAAAATTAATTTATTTATTTTTTTTAAAAAAAACCTGTTATGATTCACTGAATTATTTCGAAAAGAATTTCCAGGGTAAAAATATCTGAGTATTTTTATGATGTATTTTAACGTAATATAATATTTTAATTTGTATTTTCTATTATTAAACTTTTCCTTTATTATATATTTTATATTATTTATAAAACATTTTTAATTTTGGTAAATTTTCATAATCATGTTTATTTAAAAAATGAAGATTGATATATATTAGTATTTGTAAATAATTGTGGAAAAATGTTTCGATGGATATTTTTTGAAAATATTGAAGTAGTAATTTTTAACACTTAAACTCATTTATACTATATTATAAAACTTATTATTTTGGTAATTTTATATTTGTGATATTAAAATAATAAAAAAATTGATGTTTATTCTATAAATTAGCAATTATTTATAGGGGAGGAAAAAAATTTGTAGATTTGATTAAATAATAAAAAATTTGCAGAATTAAATTATTATTCAAGAATTATCATTTTTTACATTTTTAGAAATTTATTGTTATAAGAAAAAAAAAAAAAAAAAAAAAAAAAAAAAAAGTAAACTGCTTTTCTCATTAGATAGTCCGCTAGATTTGATTATCGGATAATAATATTTATTATAATTTTTTTGATATTCATTTGATTTGTTCCTTTTAACCGGAGTTTATATGTTTGGAAAATATTAAGTACGATTTTATGATTGTGCATATAATATAGATGTCAAATCGTTGATAATATTTAGCTTTGTAATGAAAAACAATATAAAAAAGATGCATGTGGTGATAGAAATGGAAAATATTTTATATTATTGACCGTTTACTTGGTATGTGGGGTATTAATGTGAGATTTTCTTTCTTTATGATCCACTGCATCAGGTAACGGAATTCGAAATTTATTTGGACACTGAACCTGACTAGAAATGAGATGTTGAAGCAATAGGAATTTATGTGGACATCTATCGAGAGAGATACTTTAATTTATAATATAATACTTTAATTTGCATTGGTGCAGTAACCGCTATTCTTCATACGACATTTTCATCCTTGTTCCAGAAAGGGATAAAATGATAATCAGTCAGAGCTCCCGTGGTTTAAATGCATGTAAAATTACGAGCAAAATGCTCATTAGAATGTAAAAAGTCGAAAGCCTCTGAGAGGTTCGCAATGTGCCGTGCGAGAAAGTTGGCGATAATGAAGATTACGTTGTGAACAACTCTATCGTGAGTTACTTTATGTCACCATAAACGAGCTTATTGAGTTTGAAACTGTGGCAGCGGCAGCGTCGGCGGCAAATATTACAGAGTTGTCCCGCATCAAAATACAGGATTCACCCTTGAATCGTGAGTTCGTGGAGCGAGACGAATTGGGTTGATTCAATTTCGGACAATAAATAAAAAAAAGAAAACAGAAAAGCACCAGAAAAAAGGAAAGCAGAGAAGATCGAGTAGGTAAAGGTAAGTGGTCCGTAAAAAAGTCAATTCGCCTTCTCATCTCGGTCTGTTCTGGTTACCCTCGCATCTCCGCGTTCCACACGCAAACCACCGGGAGGGAGAGAGAGACATACAGAGAGACGGAAGGTGATTGCAGGTGTGCGCCTCCGAGGGACGGGATATCGCACTACTGTGTGGTCGTGGCGGCACTGCGCGCACACGCGAGCGTCGACCGTGGGAGAGGGAGAGCAAGAGGAGAGAGAGGGACGTCGGCCTCGACGCCGCCGTCGTGTTGTCCCAGTCGTGGCTCGGCTGTGCGTGGTGTCGGTGTTGGAGTCGGTGTCGGTGTCGACTCGCGTTTAGCACCTCGTGCGGTGTGCGTATCCTCGCCACGAGAGCACGAGGCCGGGTGGTTCCGGATGTCGGGGCGACGACGACAGCGTTGGCTCCCGCTCTCTTAACATCATCCCGACAATAGTCGGCGCGGGTGTCGTCTGCTCTGGAGCAGAAGACTCGAGTAATTCAACGGGAGTGGGGCTACATTCTCAGGATCAGCAGGGGGGGGGAGCCGTGAACGATCTCGGGATTTGATTATCAGCAGGTGTAGTACGCTCCATTCGCCGCTACCGGGGTGACATCTCGGAGTTCAATATCGGCATTCTAAACCTGGAAGGATCTTTCTGGAATTCTGGATCCACAAAAAATGTTTTCACGCAAGTAGTCCAAGGTTGAATGCTTCATCAATTTTCAGTAGTCCAAATATTTTCTTGAGCGCCGGAAAGGAAACGAAGACGTTCCCGGAGCAGAAGTACGGAGGGTGCAGAGACAAAAAGCTATCGAGAGAGAAAAGGAGCGAGGAATTAAAGTGGGGGTGCGCGTGCTCGGAAAGAGGGGATAGACAGTAAGGGTAGTCAAGAGCGCGACACTCGGCATAGATGCGGCTCTGAAAAAGAGAAAGACTAAGGGTTGTTACAAGAATTCTGAAGATCTGTTCTTAACTCCACGAATACGCGCGCGCACACGTATACATATGTGTATACACGCGGAAAGCAGGCGTGCATGAGTTGTTTTATGCGCGTGTAGCTGATCGATATACGGTGTCGAAGCGAACAAGAGAGAGATAGAGCCAGACGGTGAGCGAGTTCGAGAGAGGGCGATAACATCCCCTAAAATGAGAGGCTGAGAGAGAGGGGAATATTAGAAGTGGCGTTCGCTTATCCAAGGATAAGAGAGAGGGATACTCGGATATTCAGGGTGAACAGAGGAGAAAAACGTCTGGCTACGAGAGAACGAACTAATGTATTAACCGGTGAGGAAGCGGATGGCAGCGAGAGCTTTACGCCAACTCCGAATGAAGTGGAAAGCTGGCGATAAAAATGAAAACAGAGCTGTGCCATATCAGGAGTAAGGAGGAAAATCGACTCGTCCTCGAGTCTAGGACTACCCTCAGACCACGCTCGCTTTAATCTCCTGGCGCCCCCTCTCTCCCAGCCGTCACTCCAACCTCAATTTTATCCGTTTTCAAAAGTACCTCGAGAGCTTTGACACGCTTGTGATTCCTCTTTTTTACTCTCTTGAGCTTTCCTGCTCGTCTCGCTGAAAGGGTACGACAAAGGGTAGCAATAGAAATAAAGTCGAAGAAGCACTGAGAAAGAGAGGAAAGAAAACATTATTTCCTACGATCTGATGGCATTGCACTAAGTGGATAGATATCTGAAGCATCACACCCACTCATTTGAAAGTTATTCCATTTCCCAAAAGGAAAGAGGGGACAAACGAGCAAGGGAAAAGCTCACATGCGTGCATTATGGAAAAAATCAGATAAAAATTTCGAGACCGATGCAAAGGTGCAGGAGTGTTGAGGCAAGATATCTTTGAGGATCCCTGGGAAATGTTGTCGGACAGAAATACACTCTAACTTTTGGAAGTGCGGCTCAAAGTGATATAATGTTGCCAGGGAAAGTCGTGTAAAGGAGATGTAGAATCAATAGAATCAATAAGTCTAGAACAAACTTGGAAGCGAAAATGAAGGTGCACAAAGACGCGAAGGATCAGGTCGGACAGACGATGGACGTGGGTCATCCTGTTCGCATCCTCAAA
This sequence comes from Eupristina koningsbergeri, assembly GCA_018907245.1. Lineage (NCBI taxonomy): Eukaryota > Metazoa > Arthropoda > Insecta > Hymenoptera > Agaonidae > Eupristina > Eupristina koningsbergeri. The sequence continues at coordinate 891,343 of JACCHV010002776.1, forward strand.
AGTCTGCTTAAGAAGCCCGGTCAGACCAAAGCCAAGGGCCAGAAGAATCGTGTAGTGATCAACGAGAAGATGAACGAGTTCTTCGCCGCCGATTATATAATTCTCATTAAGGAGGAGTGTTGCGCGGATTACGAGGAGGAATGCGACTGTTGCTGCCAGGAACACGAGATGATACGTCTAGGTAATTGCAAGGAATGTCGCGCTGAACTGAACCTTCGATTCGAGGATGGTAACGGAAGCATGATAGATGGCTGTAACCGCGGTCGTGACGACGAGTGCGATGAGGACGAGGACGACGTGGACGACGAGGACGAGGACGAGGAGGACAACGATGTCCCTCCCTGTCCCAAGGAGGTGATTGTCGAGATGAAAGACAGGGACAAGGGGGAGAGGCGAGGCCTCATGAACCCCTCGAGGAGGGTCCAGCAGCGCGAGACCCTAAGCCCTCCCGAGGGCTACAAGGACCTCTGCGTCGCGGCCCAGGCTCAGCAAGAGCTGGAGGACGGGTTGCTGGCTGCGGAGGAGGACGAGGGGGCCGTGTGCGCCGAGTGCGACTACTACCAGCGACAGACTGCGACTGCCACCGCAGGTGAGTAACGTTTCACGTTTAATGAACGCTCAGGTTCCGCGACCCGCGAAACGCGAAACAGGTTACGCGGAACAGGTGACAGTAATGAGGGGTGACTGGTACGGGACCCACCCGGGAGAGGCTCCACACGTGGCTTCTCCCCCCGTTCGCACTGGACTTCGCCTGGTCGGGATGTGTACCCTGGTTTCGCAATGGACAACGACCCACAGGATGTTGATCTTTACACTTTGTTTTCGTTTTTTTACTCTTGCTTTTGACGCGTTTCGTCAGTTGCTTTTTCAGCTGTTGTTTACGACCTTCGCTTATTTGTATTTGATACTTGGCTAATGGCGTTGTATTTCTCATACATTGCGTGTAAGGAAAATTGCACAGGTTTTTCAGTCGTATTCCCTAAATCTATTGCTTGAGGCTGTAAAATCTTTGCCATTTCAAAGTGAAAATTGATGTACGACTAACGATGAAAGACTACTTTTCGATTGACCGATCGATATAGGGAGAGATAATGAGATTTTGAGGCGTCATTTAGTGAATGTCAATAGAGTCGTATTTCTTTTTTTATTGATCAGTTGTTTTATAAAACTTTAATCGTATTACTTATTATACTTATTTGTAATTAAATATAGAATACATATACAAGTTGCAAATCTCTTCAAGCATATTATATTTTTGTTTTTGTTTTTACTAAAAATTTCAAGAACAAGACTTTTTTATTTAATTTTAAAAAGACGAAGTATGGGCTACAAATATTCTATGTTTTTTTCAATATTTTCTAGATTTTATTTACAATTTTACTTTCATTGTTATTTTAAAGTAATAAAATTAATTATTTTAGTATTTAATATCATAAGAATATTAAAAATGACTTCTTTTGATAAAATTTTAAAAGGATCGTATTGTATATCTTTGATTACATTTTTAAATGTTAATTTTTTAAATGAACGAACAATTATTATATTCCTGAAAAAGCAAGAATATATTTTATATGAAATTGAATAAAATATGTAAAGAACAAGATTAAAAATGTAAGACGGCCTAATTAGTATTATATTTTTTATATAAGGTAAAACTAGTTTTTTTATGACTTATGTATCAACATAATATTTCTTTTTGAGATATCATGTATATCCATATATAAAATTTAAATGTAAGATACAAGCAAAAACAAATACATTTTACTTCTTGAACATAGGTGATTTAGGTGATTTTATGTCTTTTATTATTATATTCATTATTTAAATTTAATATAAACTTTAACCAATAAAAAAGTGTACAAAATTAATTAATAAAAAGCTTTTACATAATAATCATTAGGTGGAATACTTTGATCCATTTTATACATACAAGTACGTAGAAAAGCTTATCAAAGACATAAATAATAAAAATTCATATTATTTATTATTAAGAAAATTATATTTTTTAAAGTAAACATAGAAATAAATATTCTTTTTAAGATTGCATAAATTTTTTATATATTAAAAAATAAGTGAAGGAAAAATATAAGAAAAATTTATTTCCCGCACATTTTATATTTTAAATTGAAGATTTCTGAGTTGAACTAACAGTTTCTTATTATTTATAAATTGCAATACCTAAAAAAAATTTAATTTTGTAGAATAAACATTTTTGAAGAATAAAATTCTGACATACTGATATCAGCAAGTAGTAGGGAATTAATATTATTGAAATAGAAGTACAATAGAATTTATGAGTAAATCCCAATTAAAATAATTATTATTGTTGTTTTCACTTTATTTTAGAAAGTTTAAAAAGACTATCATGAAAAAAGAAGTTGACGCACCTGTAATTAACGACACTGTCGTTTTTAGAAAGTAATTTATCAATAAAAATATAATTTCGTAGTAATTATGCAATTAATTAGCGTGGCATTTATTGATCAAAACACTTAACGTAGTTTGGATCTGTGAATAATTAAATTATTGAACTAAATTTAGATTGAATTGAGTTTGCAGTAAATTGTAGTGTCGCTATAGATGAATCTGTCTGTGCATCAGTCAAAAATGAAATAAAGAATTTTATTTTGTAGTTTAATCGAAAAAAAAAGGAAATTGATCGAAAAATTTTGAATTCATAATTTAATGTATAGGAATATTGTTCGCGTAAATCCACGGATAATTACTCGGGAATGTTAAAAATGAAAGGCAGTTGAATGGAGCGACCATATATGGTAAAAAATAATTTGTCCGTTGTTTTGATAGTAATTAAATATCACGAGCTCTTAACGTCATCAGGGACGATTACAGCGATTCGGGCTGGTCAATCATACGAGCGAAGAAAGAAATGATTCGCAGTTTAAAGTAAAGCAGAACTGAGCCGAGTTATATCAAGAGCCGAGGAACGCTCCAACATCCGGAAGACGAAGATAAAAGAATCGTGTTCTCGTTGGAAGATCCGAGTGCAACAAGAGAAGAGAGTCCCGTTTTCATCCCCTTTCCATCCTTTCTCTTTCAAGCACACGCCCAGGTGCACCACCAAGGAAGTGGTCGCGGTTTCGGGGATCCGCTTGCATTTTGAGCGAGTTTTCGCTGTTCCGAGAGTAGAATTGACTCTGTGAATGGACTCGAGTTTTGCAGTTTTGCATTTGTGTGGGGAGCGGAAGTCGTCCAGCTTTCTCCCGAACGGAAATGCGCAAGTGGTGGCTCCACTCGCATTCGATCCTTCACATTGCGTTGCATTTGAATAATTGATGTCTACTTGTGTCGTTTTACACAGCTACAGGTGAAATCGAATAGTGTCGGTCACGAGATTTCATTGCAAAATAAATGACTTGATTTAGATTTATTACCGGGGAATGAATTTTCTATGGTTTCAAACGATTTTTTAGTACATTCAATTAATCGATGATTAACGTATATATTTATGGGCACTAAATATTGGATTTTTTATTTCATATAAATTTTTTCTATGCATTTTATTATATCTAGTTGGATTTTTTTTGGGAAATTCCCCCCCCTCTTGTCAGGGGTGGTTTTTAAGGGTAAAATCGGTTTTTTTTTTCTTCAAATTGTTTGATTATTTTATTGATGTGTACTGTACATTGTGCTATTTTTGTCGAAAAATTTTTATTTTGAAAAAAGTTGAATTTTTTATGACACTTGTAACGTTATAAACTTTAGACTCATCTTTTTTAAAATACTAGCTTGCACGACAAATAAATATTTTTTAATATTTTAGATTTACAGTTGGTGTGCTCATACCAATTGAACCCAGAAACTATTATTTTATTTTATTTTATAAATGTTAAAATGCAGAATTTAAGGATTAGATACAAGTTTTAATTTTACACCTACTTTTATTCCTAGTTTTTTCTATTAATGAGTTTAAATTTAATAATAAGTTAAAAAATATTTGAAAATAATACGAAATTAATTCTTTATAATTAAAATTAATTCTATTAATATGTGTTCCAATATAATGTAATTTATCATTTTAGTTTTTCAAAGAAATCAGTAAATAAAAAAAAATCCACTAAGCTTCAATGCACTAAGTAATATTAATTTACAATGATGAATTACTACCATCATTTGCTCTTTTCCATATTTTCTTATTATATTATTAGATATTTCTTTTTATAATTTTCAGGACAAGTGGTTATCATATGCTATAATTTTACAGTACCGATTGAAGGTTTGTGAATGTAAAGCTCATGTTTTAAAAAATAAAGAAAAAGGATTTTGTTTATAACAATACCTCAAGTTAAACTATTGCATAAGACATTGTTTCTATTATTTTTTTTTTTTTTTTTGATAATAGATGTATTTAATTTTAATTATTTATTTTATAGTAATAAATAAAATTATAATTTTTTTTTTGTAAATGAAAAATAAAAGTAATATATATTCTATTTATAAAATTTTCCTAATCAAAAAATGTCAATAGAAGGTAAAATTTGATAGTATTTACATTATACCTTAAATAAAATAATTTTAATACAAAGAGATATGTTGGACGATAGATTTTAATAACTATCATTCTATCACGAGATAGATTTCCTTTTTTATATTTCTAATTATTGTTATAAATATATATTGTCATTGATAGTTTAAAAAATTTCAAGTATATATAATCTTAAAATTATTACTATTAAAAAACTTTCATTCACACTATTCTATTTACTATTGATATTAATATTAAAACAATAATTACCAAAAATATACACAAAACTTATCAAATTGCTTTTTTTGAAAAGATCAGAATATTACAATATTTCTACTTTCAAATTCCTTTATCGAATGCATAAAAAATCTGAGAAAAATAGTTTTCATTTGAAGAAACAAATTTTTGATTAACTTCTCAAGTATTTTAACCTAAACGAAAATATTACCTAAAATCATATTTAATTTAATTACAAAATATAGTTCAATAAATATCTAGTAAGTTACAAGAATTAATCTTAAATTTATGTATTAAATAATAAATTAATTGTATAAATTATCGTAAATACTGAATGTGCCTATAAATATTCTAAAAATTTACCGTAGTCAATTTTTTATTGATTGTTTTTTAAATTGAAGATTTTTTGATTTACAAGATAATTTAATGTTTGATAGATTTACAGGGATCTATTGCATTTAATTTAAAAGAATTTCAGAAATGTTGTAGTGGAAGCATGAAAAAATGATTTGTAAATCAATTATTGATAGCTTTTTGTAAGCTACATATATATATATATATATATAAAATATTAATTCAATAATTATCCTGTAAAATCGGACAATACGAATTTATTATATATCGGTTTAAATTGGTAATGCAATACTTATACTTAAGAACATAACAGTGTATGTTAAAAATACAAAGAATGGATTATCATTTAATTATTTTGTAAAATGAAAATTGATGCGACATAAACAATCATGAACAAATTAAATTAAATGAAAATCATGAACAACATTAAATAATTGATAAAAACTATTAGCTTTCCAACGACGTGATTGCGCCACCTACAAATTAATTTAATTAGTGAAGAAAAAATGAAAAGTTTTCGAAATTAGTTTCTTTATTAAAGAGTAAAATTTTATAATTGGAAATTGTTAATTAGCGTTATTCATATTGATAAGTAAGAGATAGTGAAGAGTGGAATGGGGGAAAACCGATGAGAAGTTCTCAAATCGATGTTAAAATAAGCATTACCTAGCGTAAAATGTTTCGGAGAACCTTCCCTTCGGTGGGAGAAATGTTCTAGACGTTGCTGGGGTTCCCAGACTTGGCTTGGACGTGGTTCGCGTGCTCAAGGATTGACCTTAGAATTAAATAGATGCGCGGGGGCGGGTTATTCGAATCCTAAGACGACGACTAGGTTGGAGTTAGCCTGTATTGTAGATTCTGTTTTATTTCACGTTTGAAAGTTATGGTTGCTACTAAAATTAGCCGAAATGCGAATAACTGGGAATATGAAATGCGTGGGAGAAATTTTGGAGTTTGGTGACGAAAAAGGGAGAGAGAAAGATGAGAGAGAGAGACAGAGAGAGACAGAGATGGAGAGAGAGAGAGAGAGAGAGAGAGACAGAGATGGAGGGAAATTGTGACAAATATTGTAATTTACCAAGTTTTTTAACACAATATGCTCGTCTATAATTATTCTCCTCGTGAATATTATCTGGAAAATTCATCTTAAATATTATTCTTAAAAATGTCTGTAATTAAATTTTGATTACTTTAGAATTTAATGTTTTACTTTGAAAGAAAGAAAAGCATTTTATATTAGAAGCAGGTTCAACATCAATCATAATCTTTTATCTTTCAAGTCATTTAATTACATTGGAATAATAAAGAACAAAACAATATTTCGTGATTTTATCAATAGCTGTATCTATGTCTTATTTATATTTTTATTTATCATATTTATATATTTCCAATAATCACATTATTGTAATCTTATAAAAAACTTATGTATACTCGATGTATAATATTTATATAATCGGCGAATACTTTTAATTATTTGGTCATTTATTAGTTTTTAATTCTTAATATTATAACAATATAGTTATATTAAATTTTCTGTTTTTAAAATTACATTTTTTTTGAAGAAATCACTACGGGTTATTTGGATAAAATAAAATATGTGTATTTAAATTTACTAGTATTATAATTGAAGTTAGGAAATAAATTGACTTATGTCAGATTAAATATGTTGCATTTTTAAATGTGTAATTACGTTATCCGTAATGTATTCTTTAAATTTACTTTTGAAAATGAGAATTTCTTTATAATTATGTCAAATAATTATATTTGTATATTGCAACGCGATATGCAACCGATATAATTAATGTACATTCTTTCTGTTTAAGGCATGTTCTTGTGCCTGTATGTAAATTTTTTAATTAAATATTGAGTTTAATAATGTACATGGTCTAGTTCCGAAGTAGCGAGTTTTTTTTTCATTTAGTGAATATTGGTCGCAGCGATTTGGGAGGGATTTTAAAATGTAGAAAAAATCTTTTTCCATTTATCCCTTTTATGTTGTTGTTTCAATAATTAGATGTGGCACAATTTTACTTCGTGCGAAGGATGTTTTTCGATTTTTTGACGTGTAGTGCTGAAGCGATTAGTGGAAAAATGCTACGCTAGAATGTTTCATTCAAATACTCAAAAAAAAAACATGAAAATAAAAATTGAAAAAAAATTTTAAACTCTTCAAAATAATTTCCTCCTGTATCAACGCATTTACGAAGACTAGTTTTCCAGGTATCAAAAGTAATCTGAAATTCTTCAACTCGATACTTCGGCGACAGACTATATATATATATATTATTTACATAGAATATTATTTTTTTAATTCATAATAATAGATATAAACAAATTATTATACTTTCATACTTTTTTCTTATATATCAATTTATTTCTAAAAGAAGAATGCATTTTTTTGAAAAGATGAAATTAAATTTTAGATATAATTATTGGTAGATATATGATTGTAATGATAATTAATCTCATTTTAAATCATGCATTCTTATCAACAACATATACTCGATTTGAAATTATGGATATTGGTAAATGGAATATAATAAAATTTAAATATAATTATAGAAGGAGTTTATTATTAATGACAAATGCTAAACATTTATTTGAACATTAAATTATTTACAAAAAGTATCGATTTGATCTCTTTAAAAATAAATTAAAAAATGTTTATAATTCATTATTAATTTTTTTTTTTGATTTTACAAAAATATCTTAAGTTTATGTCTTTTATTAAAATAATAATTAAAAATGAATAAAACATTTTAGGGTTTTGGAATAATAAAGTTCTAAGAGCTGCGTTCATATACATGTTGATTGTATGTATCATAAATATCAAGTATATCATTCATCATGATATATATTATTTTGAAATCTATTTATTAAATTGCATATTAACATTTTTAATGCAAAATTTTTATTTGTAATAAAAAAAAATTTATTTTATTATAATGTATCGTTTAAATAATTTTGCTATAAATCCAATTTTTTTCTGTTTAGAAAAATAATTTCATTTTTAATTTAAATTTTCATGATTTATTGCACAGTTATTATACAGTTATACATGTTATTTAGTTTCATTTAACTTCATTATAAAAAATCTTACATTCCATAATTGTTCATAAAATGTATTGTTATTTATTATGAATTATTATATATTAAGAAAATAGAGCTGTTATGCATATCTATATCTACAAAATTCATTTAGTAATTATATATAAAAAGAAACGAATGACGAGCTTTTATATAGAAATTATTGAGTAGATTCTTTTTTACCTGTATATTTTGCAGTTAATTTTTTGGGTGGTAACGAATCTTCCTGGATTACTCGTAGTTCTTGGGGTAAATGGGAAGTTATTTAAGTAAATTCGAGGAATTTAGAGAAACAAAATAATAAAGAATGCATGGAAAGGAAAAAATTTATTACTTAAAACATTATTGTAATCCATTTAATTTATTTTAAATTTTCGAAAATATAAATTGCTGTTCCTGTTTATTACGAGTATGTTTGCTCTGCATGTATAAACATGCAATTTTGTGAAGTAATATGAAGTAATTTAACCAAACGAAAATATTTTTACATTTTGTTGTATTACTAAAGAAAAATAAAGTTGTACACAATAATACTTTATTATATATTCAAAACATTATATTAAGGCGGTTCGGTCGTCGCACAAAACAGTTCAAACAGATGCATCGCTTTGTCATAAGCTTTCATGAAAACCTAAGGCTTTGAAGGAACACTGATAAAAACAAAATGTATAAATAACTTTTTATTTTAATGATAAAAAAACGTTTACTCATTTTTAGAAAGGGCTTTGAATGCATAACTTATGTTTTTTGGAATCAAGATATCAATACATTCAATTGATGCAAGGTATAGATGGTTAAATTTTGCAGACGATCACGATTGTACATACAAAAAGGGAAAAATATATGCTTTTGTATTTATAAATTGAAGATGCTTATAATTATATAATTCAGATAAACAATATAATACTTAATAGGATATTAAATAATATTGTTATAGGTTGTATGATTATTTAAAAAATAAGTTTTAATGTACTTATCGCTACGAATTGTATTTTATTATTAATATTCTTAATATTGAATGTTATAAATGAAACTTTTGAAACACATTAGTTTTATGTAGTTGAGAATTATATTACATCATTTAATACTAAAAGTGGTATGTAAAGTACATACATTTATTTAAAACGTAGTGTTTCAGTTGATAAAAAAAGTTTTTAATGATATTAATTTTATGATTTTTGTTGGTAAGCTTAAATATTTTAAAAATATATTTACGAATATGAATAAAAATGCTTTGCAGTAAATGCTTGTAATATGGATTTTATGCATAGATGTCGTGTTTGAAATATACTTTAAGTTAAAATACATATAGTATTGTCAAGTATTTGTAAGCATGGTTCTTATGATTTCTATTTCAAATGATCATGTTGGTAAGAAATTTCGCGCATTATTGTACCAATATTATGTGCTTTCAATGTTCATGTCGTTTCGGGAAGATTTTGTAAAAATTGAAAAGACAGAAAAAATAAGAAAACATTATCGTGTGCATGAAATTGACATTCCACTTTAAAATGTAATTTCATGTTTTGAGCACTGATTTGCCGTTGTGATAAGGTATCCATAATCTTGTATTATCAAATACTTTCCTTAAAATTTTTCGAACCATTTTTATAAGCGTTTAACCAGTACCAATAGTTTAAGTGAAAATTGATTTTTCAAATTTTCAGGGTACTGTATCTTCAATAAAATATGAGCCTTAACTTAAACTGTTAAAGTAAAGTAGATCTATAAAATTTAGAGACCAATTAAAGCTTTTATATAGCGTTCTATTACAGATGCTTGGTTACCGAGGCATAAAATAAGGAAAGTATTTTAATTCAATGATTAATTAAAAACTGCTACGGCCGGGTATAAATTCTTTTTCAATACCTTCCCATCTCGAGCAGCTGAGGCAGCGCACCCTAATTTTCCGCGTAGACTCGGCGCGAATCTCCATTGTAAAGGAGGCACGAGGGAAAAAGTCTCGAACGAGTCCGATATCATTTCCTCGAGGCTCGGAGGAAAAGTGGAAACCTTTAATTTTCGCGGCCCGTAATCCGCAAACTTCAGATGCAATGAGATTGATAAAGTTGCTGTGCCAGCGTTGCTTTTCTCTTTTCTTCGGCCCCTCCTCGCTATGTAGAAAAGCCTGAAAGAAACTGCACACATCCTCGATATCGTCTGCAGTAGTGCGAGCGCGGAAGTGGAACAGTCGTCCACATTCCTCCCGCTCCTCGAGCGATTCGTCATCGTCGCTCGTTTATCGAGGGCCAATAAGTAGGATAATGGCGAGTGCTAGACAAGGATGAGCACCGGTTCCGATAAATAGGCTGCACGTGCTAATTGCGGACTGGCGGAGGTCCGGTCGCCCATTATCGACTCGCCAGGAACACCCGCGAGCTGAGCGTCTTCACACATGCAAACTGCGGTTGGGACGCTCCTGCGTCCTCGAGCTGGTGATTCGCGAGATTTCATAAATTATCGAATCATCTTGGTCGGAGCGTGATTCGCAAAAAGCGAGGATTGAGACAGCATACCTCGCTCCTAAAAAACAACTCGAAAAACACCTGACATTGTCCTAATGCTCACCTGTAAATGAAATATGTGCGCGTAAATTGCTGTTTAAAATTCAATTGAAAAGGCGTTGAACGCGCGTCGCGAGCACTTGCGTGCGCTGATAAATTTTATTGCATTGTTAATAGAAATAGTATCTCGCAATTGGAAAAGATCAATAAGTGGATAATTCTCTAAAACACCTTGCAATGATTATCCCACATCGTGTCGATTAACCGAGACTTTCAGCGCTGGCACCATTTCATTATCTCTGGTCTCGAGCACAATTTCCGATGTTATAACCCGAACCAATGATCGCACTCCAATGATCGATTTTTATCAGGAGCCTATTCAATTCAATCATAATGGCTTTTAATTTGTTTGCTCACGTTCGTTCACAACTGCGCATGCGAGCGCGATAAGAAATAGAGTACAAATATTACATTAAAAAATCCCCTGATCTTCTCGGCCTCGAATTACTGCCAGTCAATAACAAACAGCCAATAGCAAAACAGTCGTACGACTAGTTTGGTTGCTCTTATTATGCACATTAATGCTGCACTATACACCCAACACCCGATGTTTTGCCATTTTCGAGGGTCACTCCCATCGTATGTCTTTGCGCGAATCGATCAGAGTAAAATAATAATACATTAGGGTCTTTACATGGGCGTGTTGTTCAAAAAAATAAATAGGTCGATAGCGGAGAGATATTCTTTACACAGAAACTCGTTCCTTCTCCTTCTTTGCTTGCACTATACGGAATGAACGAGGGCCAGATTACCATGTTCTTACGGATCGGAGCGATCCATCATTAAAAAATGAGCCGAGCGCCGATTGATTTCATAAGGAGCGACAAGATGCAACCGTGGACTCCTGGAGGACTCGTGAGCGGGAATTTCCTGTCAAAATCACCGAGAGTACTTATTAAAATGCACTGGAACAATGCATTTAATTATTTATTTATTTTATTTCGTCGGGTTGAGAGCCCCTCGCCCTCTCCCAGTCCTCGGATTTCAACATGTAACTACCTGGATAGGTGGCAGTAACGGGGACATCGGACTCTCGGAGCGGTTTTCCTTCGGATCCTTTCCCTCCGCCGTTTTTCCGAGGCTCATGGACTTTCTCTCCAGCAGCGGAAGACTTGTCCACGTTTCTCGCTTTGGGCTTAAGTGCGTCCGTCGAGCTCCCGTGTCTGTCTGTCTGTATGTATGTGTGTGCGTGCGTGGCACAGGCTTTATCTCGGTTCATTTGAAGAGGCGATGGAAACAGGTGGCGTAGATTTGACTCGAACGGCCTACTGCCCACCTTATTACCGTCTTATTTTCCAACCTGAACACACTCCTCCAATGTATTACATCCCCCCCTCTCTCACTCTCTCTCCCTCTCTCTCTCTTTCTATTTATCTATCTGTCTATCTATCTGTCTTTCTCTGTGTTTTTCTCGAGTTCTTTTGCCTTTTAAAGTGGCACGAGATTCAGATCGGAAGAAATCTTTATGCTGATTATATTTCTCGATTGAGGGTTACTATTCTTACTGTAGTTTCACGGCTTTTTCCTTTAGGTTTCTATAAAGCATACTTGAAAGTAAGTGCTCGATACTTTCGTTTGTCCATTTTTACAACTCTGCCGTGCCAATAATAACCTACCTATCAGATATGCGATTTATTGTGCAATTCATATTATATAATATCGAAATATTCTCAATTCCCTAACACCCCACAATCCACATAAGGAGAAAACTATTTTATTCTTATTCGATGCTTTTTATATATTATATAAATGATTCATTCTCCTTTCCTGAAATAAAAAAAATTTTTTCTATGCAACGCTCTATTTATTTTGAATTTATTCCTGTTATCTTGAATGTGTTTCAAACAACTCATCATATCAATATATATACATATATATAATATCTGGATATGAGTATATTGTTATTATATAATAAAAAAACCCAATTTATAATTTATTTTTACCGATACAAACAACAAAAACTTATCAATACTTTTCGTTTCTTTCAAACAAGAGTATAATTTCAATTTTTAAATTTTATTTAAAGATCACATGTAGGATTTATGCAATACGATTTAAAAGTACATTTATATATATATGTATGTATGTTTGTATGTATGTATGTATGTATGTATGTATGTATGCATATATGCATGTATGTATGTTTGTTAATACCAACTAAATAGGTCAGAAAGCGTAACACACTAATTACTAAATTTTTGAAAGCCACTTAATATAAAAAATAATCAGACATTCAAATGGAATATTTAATGCAAATGAAAAATGAAATAAAACAATTAGTTATTTTAATTTTATCCTAAATTTTTAATTATTTAATAAGGTATAGATAAGACTGTTTACCAAATTTTGGAATAAGAATATTTGAATATTCTTTTAGGATAATGTATGTACGTTAGAAAAACAGAGAGAGGTGGGGAGAACATTAGCAAGGTCAAATTTTTCGTTTTGCTTTTTTAGGCTGAGATAACGATAAAATAAAGTAAAGAGTTTTGTTTAATATGATCCCTTATATTTAAAATTAAAAAATAGCATTACAATATGCTTTTTATATAAAATTCATTTTTAATTATTAATTGATAATTTGTTTAAACAAACAAAATAAATGATTTAATGTAATAACTTTAAGGATATGTAGTATTAATTTATGATTACAGAAAATTCAGGTTTTAAATTTCAAATTTAAGATTTTAATAAAATTCTTTTGATTAATTTAGAAATATAATTTATGATACTAGTAAGATTTTATTTTTATGGTGTTCCAAATATAAATAATTTTTGTCATTTATTTATAGTATTGTTTGAAAGTTTATAAATATATATTAAATCAATAAAAAACTTTTATATAAAGAATATTTTGAATTTTAATTGTATTTTTGTAAATTTTTGGCTGTTGTTGAAAGAAGTCTTTTCAGCATTTTCTTAATTTTCACAGACTAGATTTATACATATATTTTGTAGTTACTTAAATGAAATTAGATTATGAACTCCAAAAAGAAAAAATTTAGTCAACAAAGTTATTCATTATATTTTATGTAACAATTAAATTTTTATGTGCGTATAATACAACAGTGGTCTCTAAATTTTGAGCAATGTTTTTAGAATAAATTATGTAGACGAAAGAAGCAAATGTGCAATTTCAAAAGTCAAGGCTAGTGTATTATTTTATTTGCGTAAAATTGAAAGTGTCATTTACTTGAAAATTTAAATAACAAATAAATTGCAATTTCATGCGTGTCGTTAACGAGTCGTAAAGTTAATTTGCAAACGGACGAGCACCATCTCCGTTCGATTGCAGCTTCACGGCATTAAAAAGTAAATCGCAGAGGAAATCGTTTTTTATCAATCAGAGCTTGGAGCAAGAAAATTTCCTTCTGCTAATGAGCAAAAAGAGAAATGAAAAAGTAGAAAAAAATAACTTTCGGAGATTGGGAAGTTACGTGTTTGGAATATATTTACTGAATAAAAAATATGGAACAGTGGGATCTGTACGTGGAAAAAGTCAACGTCTCTCGGAAAATCTATCGAGTACGCGTGCGCGTTTGCGTACGCAGTTTTTCATTTGAGCTCATCTTTTCTCAGCGCATGCGCATGTCATCGTAATACACCGATTATTTACTCTCTAGGTTTTGCAATGAAAAAAATCTCTTTGTCGATCGGGACTACAGCTTATTTACTATTAGTGCGCTTTTCGTTGAGCAAATAAGTTTTACAGAATAGAAGTGAAATAGTGAATAATAAAAATAAACTTCTATTTTCAAAGTTTGTATCCGGACTGAATATTTCTTTATAAGTATCCAATGAGAACTTCAGATCAGAAATGATACATAAAAATTCATTCTTTATTAATAATAATTAATAATTTTTTGTTTTTTAAATTTTCATTTGGAAAAAATTGTTCCCATTTTTAACAAAAAATATGAAACGTAGATAAATAATATTATATATTATACTTTATATTATGACTACTACTTCAATCAATTTCTTATTATAAACATTATCATATTAATACAATCTAGTTTTTTTTTTACTTATTTTTAACAGGATATGGAGTTGAAATGGAATTTGGATAATTAGCGATCATTGACAAATACGTTAATATTTATTTGTCAATTTAATATTAGGATATTGAAAAGTACATTTTTTTAATAAATATAAAAATAATAAAAACCTATCAATCAATGAAATTTTAATTAAAGTTTTTAATTCGCATTTAAGTCTGTAAGAAATCTGAAGCAGAACAAGAACTGTTTTCAAATAATATATTGTATATAGAAATTTTTTAATAAGATGGATAAAAGTACAAGTTAGGTGTATATTTTTTACTTTTGTTATATTAACACTTTAAATATTTTCTATTCATTAAAACTATTTTGGAGCTAGTTCGGAAAGACCCGGCTCTTTTTAGAAAATTTTTATGCACTAAAATTCCATGTTTTAGTTATTTCTCTGCGAAAGTACTTGAGTTCATTTTATGAACACTTACATTTGAATTTACAATAAATTCTATTTATTCATAAAAACTAAGAATACAGAAAAAATTTCTTAGAATACAGTCAAAACTAATGCCAACCTATATTCGATTTTCAAGTATTTAGGTAGATATTGAATGAAGGTAATAACTTTCAATTTTTTATTCAATAATAGAATTTCATTCAATATTGGAATTATTCAAGATTAGAATATTCCTTTTAAATGGATATTTTAAAAACATAGTTTGTAATATATTTCTTAAATATTGTTAATTTTATTTCGTAAAATTTTCAATTATTAATGAAATTTAATAATAAAAAATTAAAACTGTATAAATGTACATGGCTTTTCAAATGTGAATTTCATTTCATTTTGTTTGAACATATGATGTTTAATACAAGGACAATGTAGAACAGTATTTTTTCTTTTCTTTTTTATTGTTCATTATTTAATTGATTGTTGACATACAATGGAGGAGCAATGAGTATTGTACATTTTTCAATACAAACAAAAAGCAACTTGTAGACTTGAATATATTTAATTTTATTTTAAATATTTCTAATGCAATAATTGTGAAAAGTATTTATACGTTGTGTACCTTTTTATTATAAAAAAGATTAACAGTATTTACAGACAATTTTTATTTAAATTTAATTACTTAAACAATGATAGTAACATATGCTAGCAGTTTAAAAAATTTTTCATCCAAAAGGTTTTCATTTATTTTTTAAAAAATATCTATTAATTATTTAATAAATTAAAAATATTTAGTAATATTGTTACATTAAGAAACATGCACTTATTTAATTTATCAATTGTTTTTTAAATCTTTTTAATGAATTAGTTTCTTTGATTTTTAAGAAATATTTTTTCTGACGTTTTTTGCCTAATGTTTTCAAGTAGTTATTAATCAATCAATAATTACAAAATGATATCTTTTTTGACATTGGTAGAGAGTATATTAATTTTATTTTTTAATTTTTTTGATAAATTTATTTTATTTATTAGTTTATTTTTTTTCATGAAAATTATAGGATTTTAATTAAATCTGAAATTTCTTTTCACGTATTCTTTAGAAGAATAAATTAGTTTAATAGTGGTATATCTTTTATCTAAAAAATATTCCAACTAAAATTCAGAAATGAATGGTCTTTGAATATAAAAAATGAAAATTTCGTTCTATTATGTGTTTTTCTTCCCAATTTTTTTCAAGTGGAAAATCTAATGATTCTATAGTACATATTATATAAAAAAGTCTTTAAAATTAAAGTTAATTGTTGAGTTATTATTTACGCCAGATATTTTAATATTCATTTAATCAATTCCTCAAGCATTACACAACGAAAAATAATTTGATCATTTGCTTTGAAACGACGACTAAAAGTTTGGTCACAGACTTGTACAATTTAAAAGAATAACTGCTTAGTAATTTAGGATAGATGAAGATATATTAGAAAAAGTTCGTGGCTATTAAGGATAGTAATAATACTACGTTACAATCGCTACCTGAAATTAAACAAATTATCAACGAGGGGTATTTTATCATGTTAGTAACGACTTCGACCTCGGGTTGACGATTATGCAGTTAAGTCATTAAAGTTATGGTATTAAGCATTTTTATTCTTCAAAAGTACATAGTATATTCTGAAATAAATTACTTTGCGAATATCTGAGGAATGACTTGGTAAAAAGCCATATACGACCGGATGTGGATTAATCTCGAAAAATAAGTTTAAAAAATGAAGCCATTTTTTGTCGCATTATGCAACATGATTTCTATCGTAATTTTTATTCCATTTGCATCATAAAACTGTTTTGTATTATTATTAAATCTCGTTTCCTGTATAACAGCATTAAAACATTTTTTCAGTATTTTTGAATAGAAACCATTGCACAAATTATAAATATAAAACACACGTACGAAGATATTTACGATTATGCAGTTGAGAAAGCTGCTCTTACCCTCGTTGGCACCTGAAATCAAAATTTTATCTGTTTCCGTGTGTTTTTGAACGATTTTGCCTCTTCAGCACTTATTCGGATGGTTTCACTTTATTAGCAACTAACAGTTTGATTTGGTGATACTACCGGTACTAAGTTTATTAAACAGACTACATAACATATCCGGCGAATAATAACCGAGATACGAACATTGTTTGCAAAGTAAAATCCACTGTAGAGTCCAGAAAAACAAAAAGAAAAAGAAAACTAAAATAAAGCGCTGATGCGCTCGCCAAGTAGAAGTAGCCGAGCACGTTCGACGTTAAGCGAAGTTCGCTTCAAATTTCCCCGGAGGGTTTGATGCCATGACGGGGTCGACTTTTATGCTCTACCCCAGAGTTTACGCCCCTTGTCATCCTCATATTCCTCATACCGAGCTGATAGAGTGCGAACAGGGTCCACGCGATTTGCATCAGCACCCGCATCATCCGGATTTTCCCTCGAAAAACTCGGCGCGTGTACATGCCCTCCTTCCTCTCCCGCATCTCTCCGCCTACGGGTTCCCCCAGAGGAAAGCAGCCCTCTCCGAGGCTCGTCGGCCAGTGCACGCACGAACCCACCTACCCACCCACTTACTCACGATTAGCGGCGCGTGCGCAGCAATATTGAATCCAGAGCCGCGCGTCGCCACCACCGCAGGTACTTCGAAACCGGAGATTCATCTCCGATCCTCTTCCTCCATCGCTCATTCTCATCCCTCCCTCGGAATAGGAGGCCCTGAACCTCCGTGTTACAGTTCGTGCCTCGATGGACCACTTACGAATTGTTCGAGTCACTTGAAATCGCACCCCTTTATCGCTGTTTTTTTACAGTTTTTCGGTCAAGAAGATGCTTTGGAAACGGTCTCGGTTGTCTACAAGAATTAAAAATTGGAAGATCCACTAGCGGGCTGGTTTCCATAAAACAATTTAACATTTGAAATACCTAACAACTCGGAAAATCTGCGCAGGTTGCGATTAAATTTATTGAAATTTTATTCTGGTTCATCACTCTTCGGCATAATTTAATTCCTCGTCGTAATCGTGACGTCCTAATGGATTTTCTTACTCGGTTTACCTTTATCCTGCTCATACCTTCTTGCTAGGGTTGACAGATACCGCAGATGGCTTCTGGAAAATATTTTTAACGAGATAAACGTGTAAATAGACAGACAGGGAGTAAAAACTGCAGGTGTACAAGAGGCTAGTTTCGCTGAGCGTAAAAAACAATAAGCGCCTTTAATGGAGGTAAAGCAAACATTACAGATGCTCCATTTATTTATTCAGTTATTTTGCACTATTTTTTTTTTTTTTTTAAACTTTTTAGCTCAACTTTGAACTGGTACTGGGAATTAAATTGAATTAAATTGAAAAATGTAAAGCGAGCTTCTGTAATATCAAAAATTCTTTTAAAATTATATTAAAATAGAGTACATTAAAAATAAAATATTATTGAAAAATAATAATTTCAGAGTAATTTTTCTTTATAAAGAGATAGTTTTTCCTGAAATATATTACGTAATATTTCAATAATGTCGACTAAAACAAATACAAATTATATAATTAAAAAAAAAAAAAAAAAAACAAATATTTTTTTCTAGTCTTTTCTTCTAAGTTTTTACTTGCATTCGATTAGTTAATTAAAACTTCAGTATACGTTTAAATCATGAAATATACATTGAATAAAATATCTTTTAATTTTTTCATTGGCCAATATTAAGTTAAAAAACTGAAAAAACTGGTAAAAATATCGAACAAAATAAATGTAAATAAAGCATTAGCCATTTTATTGGTTTATAAAACATAGTGGAGGGGGATAAAGAGAAGATATATTTGTTGAACAGATTGTTATATATGTTTTCAGAGCAACGACAGGTCACGAAGTTTGTGTAAATTCACTGATGGGTATAAATTTATTCAATTTTCGAAAATTCAATTATTCTAGATGACTACTTAGTATTTGTTTATTTTCTTTGGAATGAGTATCGAGGATGTTTTATTTTGGAAGAGTTACGGTTAATTTCGAGAAGATACATGAAGGCTTCGAGACATTTGTTTCGTTTCCCGTGATAGAAAAACTCTATTCTTAAAATTGAATTTGTAATTAAAGTGTTGGTATGGGCTACAGTTAAAAGTATAAATTGTGATTGTTAACAATGATGTATAATAAATAAATATTTAAATTCACGTATTAGAAGAAAAGTTTTATTAATATTATGAATTAAATAGAGATGATAGATAAATGTGAAAAGAATGGAACTTGTTTTGGTTCCTTATTTTTTTATTATTTTGTAGAATTGATTACATTAAAAATGAATATTTGAACTAGCTTTTTTCTTAACTAAAATAAACACATCTGTATCCCCAATTATGATAAAATGAAAGTAATACGTATTAAATAATAAATAATTCCCTCTATCATGTCCTTTTGATTAAAATAAGTAGTCATAAAAATTATAATTAAAAGGTGTGAAGTAATTTTTTATATTTATAATTAGTAATAGATTGTACAGAATGCCATTTTTTAATATAGATGTAAAAAAATAATTCAATTCATTCGTGCAATGTAATACATCAAGATAATGGTAGTTTAGCCATTTATGGCTGTGAAATGTTTATTCGTCGTATTGACCAAAGGGTTCGATAATCTCGCTCTTTGTATCTATAAATTAAAGTATTATAGCGTCATTAGGATATTTACAGATACCATGTTTATTGTTTGTTATAACGGCTAAAATATACATATTTATAATGGTTAAAAGAAATATTATTTACATGGAATTTATATAAAAGAAAATGTATTTGAAATGCTTCTAATTATTATGATATATTTTTTCTTGCGTAAATATTCGTGTATTATTCAGTCGACACTTTATTTATTACAAAATTAATTTATAATACTTGAATATTCAATGTTATTTTTTATTACAAAATAAGTGAAGTTTTAATCCAACATTTATTAATATATGTAATCAAAATATTTCTTAGTTTAAATTATTTTGACCATTACTTGACTTCACCATTCATATTTTTCTTCCAATTGCACAGTATATAAATATTTTCATTATTCTTTGGATGAATTTAGTAATAATTTACATTCTTCTAAATTACGGTACTTGTAACATTCTTTGATAACCTTATTCAGATAAAATTATTATTGCTCTAAAGTTTTGAAAAATTTAAAGATGTAGCTTTTATGATTACTAAAAAATTTGGATGAAAATTGATTTTCATGTTAGTTGTTAAAGTGCTAAAGTGTATAAATTTATAAAACTTTACTGCTGATGATAAAATATCGTTTCTATTTATTATTATAAGGTATAAATAATGTTATAAATAGTGAGTTGCTGTATTTAATAAACGTAACTTTATAATGTTAACCAAGCATTATTAGTTAATTTATTAGAAGCTTGAAATTTATTTGTTATATTAAGTATAATAAATTTATAAATTAATAATGATTTAATTTATTTCTATTTTAAAAAAATTATTTGTTGTTGTCACGTGTTTGATATACTATTATTTAATATTATAACAAATTAAATAATGTCACCAAAAAAAATTTTTTTTTAACTTTAAAGACAGTTATTAATAAATCTGTAATAAATTTATATTATTGACTTATCTATAAATTACATATCTTTTCATAATCATTAGAAAATTAATTAAAAATATAGAAAGTTATTAAATTTATGTGTGAAACGTGATAAACATTTTATTGATTGATAAGAATTTTCAATATAGTAATTATAAGCATTTTAAAAGTGATTATAAAATCTCTTAATAATTTGAAAAATTGTATTTAAATAATTGATAAAATTTAAAGATAGAATTTATAACAGTAAATTAGATTTATTTAGTACAGCCATTTATACGACTGAAATGTATTTTAGTACAAAAATTACGTTACTGTACAATAGAAAAATCGTTGTTTTGTTAAAGAAGTTATTTTCTTTTTTGTACACTGATGTTCTAGTTTATTCGTTTATTGTGTAAGGTAACTTCTCTAAAACGTTACGCGAATAAATAATAATAAAATTGAAGGATATCGGAAAATCTGTAATAATAAAGTTAATAATTAAAATGGTGTTTTAGTTTTTTTCATTTTTTTTTTTTTTTTTTTGCACACGAAAAATAGACAAAGGCTTGTTTAATTAATGAAAATATTCGAAAAAAATGAAAAACTAATTGTTTTTTATGTTGAATATCATTAAAATATTATTTTAAAAAAGTGAAAAAATGCAAATATACTTTTCAGAATTGCGAAATACTTGAGTTGGTTGAATAACTGCAGGGATCGCAATGAGTTTTCGAGCATCCGGCAAATGATATTAAAACTTGTCTTTGATAATATCGTTACATCTTCTATTTATCAATGCGTGATATCTGACTCTAGGCGATGTACAGATGTCGGTCTCAACACCTACACCCATATCCGGGTGCAGATGTCGAGAGAAGGAATCATAATTCAACCTATAAGTGTTCCTCGCGCACCAGCACAGCTTCACGTTGGACCAAAAGTGTCGAGTGACTGGTGATTTCGCGGCCGAAAGAGAGTGCACCTGGACAAATCGGGATATCCCGACATAATAGCTTTTAGAGAAGATCTGCGTAGCACCGAAGGAGGAGGCTGATGAGAATCGATCGACTGCTGTGCCAAGGCGGTAGTATCTCGTGCCGAGGGGGAGGGCAAACAATAGTTGCTAATAAAAGTCTATTTTTGGCAAAAAACAAACGCGATGGTTCATTGGTGGAGGTAGGTTAGTTAGGTAGTTTTTCTCTCTTTATTTTCTTCCATTTATTATGCCAGTCTAGAAAAAAAGAGAAGAGGCTTTTTTTCTGCTTGTTTTTCTAACCCGGAATACGCTCAGACCGATCACGGTAATACTCGAATGCTAGCGAACAATGGAGGTTAGTGCGCGTACGGGTGTATGTTTGCGTGTGATCGTATGCAGGTGTGGCTGTATTTATGGAGGCTTTTCTTTTTAATAAAAAATAGCAATGATATCCCTGGTCTATGGTTTTATCTTTATCATGTATGCACAATGAAGTGCGTATTGCAGTGAGTTGAACATTGAAATAAATATTAATTTAATTTATATTTAACAATGAGCGCGAATTTCCAATGAATTATCCATTTCATACGCAAATAAGTTTTGTCTTGTACGAAAATTCGAAAAGAAAATTCACGAAAATCGTTTTTAAATGTTTTTAATTTTTAATTTTATTTTTATATTTTAAAAGGTATTACACGTATAAATGGCAACTAAATTTTCAAAAACCTTCGAAAAAAGATATTTCTCTTTTAAATTTGTTTATATAACAATTTAATTACGAATGAAATTTTAAGAAAGCTGGGGATGGTAGATAATTTAATTTTCTAGAGCACATGTGGTATTTATTTAATGAAAAAGCCTTTCGAATTGTATATTCAAATAATGAAAAATATTGGTACATTGAGTTAAAGAAGGGTAATGTTCATCAATCTTTGAGTGACACATTAGCTAAATTACAAAATAAAGTTTAATATATTTTCGAAATTTTAATTTTTCAATCGAATGAAATAAGTTATTTATAATATTTACGATGCAAAAATAAAAGTCACTCGAGTGCAAAGAACTACATTTATATAGTTTAAGGGCAGTGTTGTTTATCGCAAAAAGGTTTCGACCTGACGGCGCCCCTTTTTATTTTCAAAAAGCTTTTGATAAAGCGCATCGGAGCTTTTCTCGAGATTTTCACATGCCAGAAGAAATTCAGCCAATGGGTGAAAGAAGCAGAGAAAAGTGCACCACTTCCGCAGGACGCGAGATGAGGTCGTCCTTCCTGGAATTTCTCAAAATCTTGGCAGATGCGAGTTGTCTTCAGAACTGGAAGCAAAAAAAGCAAAAAATGAAAGAAGAAAGGAAGAAAACGAGGCACTGACCCGCGATGCACCTGCTTGCCACTAAATACCGCAGCCCCTCAGCCTCGCGAAGCCCTTTTAGGGGTAGAAACCACTAATGAACTCACCCCCGTTGAAATGGGGTGCGTGAGTAAGCGAATGGGGGGGGGAGGTCGACTTCAAGAAAATACACGACCTCGAGTGTGAACAGTCACTAGAAAAGAAGAAAAACGAAAAATCACACGTTGATATTTCAGCGCGATTTTTCTTGGTCTCCGTGTGCATTATGCGGCCAGTAACTTTACGAGGGTCGCGGACTTCGAGCGGAAAATTTACTTTTTTAATACTTGAATTTATGGAAAAATGATGCACCTTCACATGGTTTTTTAGACAAATTATCATAGTTATGTTAAATTAATTTCAAAGTATGCCTAGATTGTGTTGAATGTAAATCTTTTGTTAGATCTCATTTTAGTAATGTAATAATTTTCCAGCTGAATAATTAGAAACAAAAATTGTACCGATGCTATTTAATTATTAATTTTGCAAATTATATCATGATAAATTTATAGTTCGAATTGTTATATTTTTGCACGATTAAATCTGTTTGTACAAATTGCTTTATTCGAGGGGTACAATGTTGGCTTAAGATAAAACAATTAATAAATGTAGTAATTACCAGATCGGCTCGATAAAAGACTTCTACATTCTCATTCAATGCGATTGAAATTTTAGTATTTATAATATATTTTGATAAATAGTGATAATAATTTTTAAATTTTCTAAATATTTTATAATAATAAATAATGCTCAATTAAAGTTATCGTTAAATTATAATTTTATAATTTAATTTTATTTTAAGGTTTATTTTTTTGTTAAGATGAATGAAGTTGTGATAATGAAAACTAGCAATATATAAATTTAGAAATATTAGTGACTCAAAATAAACAAATTTTTATAATTAAAATTTATGAAATACTTTATTTAAGTCATGAAATCTTATTAATATAATTTATGTAATTGATAGTCAAATGAATATAAATCTTTAACAGTTCCATATGTTATTATTCGAAATTTTTCGTTTAATTATACATTATAAATTATGAAGTTAATTATATGACCACATATCCAATAGTTTTGTGGGCGTAAAAAAAACTTTTTTCAAATTTTTAAATATATATAAAAAAAATACTCAGCTTTAATTATATATTTAAATTTCCAATTCTGATTACACAGAGAAATTTTTTTTTTTTTTTCAATTAAGTTGAACAATTTAAATTTGAATATAATCTTTTGTAAATATGTCTGTAAGAGGGTATGGACATATTATTTAGTATTTAGATTCAGAAAAAAAAATATTTTTATACTTATAAGTATCAATTCAGCAGTTTTAAATTACGTAAACTACTTTAAATTAAAAAAAAACTTAATAAAGCTTATTAAGTATGCTATCAATAGGACTATTCTAATTTATATGTTAATTTAGTCAGAAATGGAATATATTACGGTACAATATGAATATAAATAATTAAATTTTTAAATAAAATTACTTTTTGCTTAATCAATTGTGTAGGATCAACTACTGTAAAACTATTTTCTTGATACACTTCAAAAATTTTATTTTAATATAATGTGACATAGTAAGTAGTGGAAAATCCAGTTTACGAGTACCTTCCCCAACAATCCTATATCCTACAATAGTTAACGTACACAATGGTAAGTCACTCTAATTGAAGCGAGGGAAGCAACTTTAGTAAAATGTGAACTGTCGAGTCTCTTCGAATAGTATCGCAGTCTAAAAACTTTAGAGGTTTCCAAACTTTAGTTATATGTACTGATTAAATTATGGTTAATTAGTATTTGCTTAAATAAAATTTGAGAAATTCAACCAAAAAAATTCTTGTCATCAATGCATTATAAAAATTTAGTATAAAGTGCAAAACGTGATCTTCATGTAAGTATTTTTGTTAAAATCAAATAAAAATTTTATTTTAATTTTTTTTAAATATTTATTCCGATGGTAAAGTTTTTCGTATTTATATTCATCAATATATCTACACAGAGCTCAAATATTTTCAGATATTTTTTTGTATAAATTTTGTAGAAAATTATTTAATGTACGTAAATGTTATAACTACGAATGACGAAATCATATCTACTTCCAAAGTGTTTTTAATTAATTTTTTAATTTAATATAAAAATTAATAATGTATGTAAATTTGTTAAAGCTAGGTAATTGAATAATATTTTTTAGTTTACATAAATTTTCATATTTGCATGAAAAAATGAATTTTATATTAAGTTAATTGTATTAAAAGAAATTATAATATTTGAAAATTTTATAATAGAAGTAAGGTTTTAATGTTACTATATTCAATGTGATTGATTTCTATATTAGTTTTAAAAACCGTATAATTTTTTATTCATTTTATAAATTTTTTAATTAATTATATATTTTTAAAAATGAAAAGATTAATTAAAATTTGAAAAACTTTTATGTATTAAAAAATTTTTTACAATTGTACTCATTTATCTTTTTCAATATGATTAATGTTTTTAATTTATTACATTAAACGAATGAATTAAAATTGCGAATTGAAAAAAAATTTTTATCTAATAAAAAAACCTTATAATTGTTGAAAATATCATAACAATTTATAATAATTAAATATGTAGGAAGAAGTCAATTTTTTATTGTATACAGGTTATTTGATTAATAATTAAAGTAAAACATTTAATTTATCTTTTGATATAATTTATTAAAAATTATCAATGTTAATAAAAAACATTATATATGTCTGAAATATATTTTTCAAAATTTATTTTTGATTGTTATTTTTGTTATATTGATTATGATTTTATTAAAATTAAGTAAATAAATATTAATATATTCGAAGAGTAATACAGTAGTAATAGAATTTTTTTATTAGAGACTGAATTATTTGGTATTTTATATTTTTTCTATGATGGCATAGTATTAGTGCCAGGACAATATATTAATGTTACATTTCCTTCAATTACATTAACAAAATTCAGTGAATTCCGATTATTTTGAATATTGTATTTTCAATTAAGAAATGCAATCATTAAATGATTATTCGATGTGAATGTTAAGTAATTTTTTAGAGAAAAGGCATTGATAATTAAAAAATTATTATATAATTGATATTGAATGATGAATTAATATTATATTATTACATAGCTTGTGAATATTATTTTGAAAAACAATAAAAAGCGTTAGAAATTGTGTATGTACATTATATAGCTGAAATATGAAAAAGAAAGAGAATGAAAATGGGGGATAGAGAGTGAGAGTAAGAGAGAAAGAGAGATTACGAGATGTAGAATGAAATCGTGTACAGTGTTTTTAAAGATATTCACCTTTTAAGATGATATAAATAAACGGAACTTTCGTTCATTGAATGTATGTCAAGTTGAATAAACATGGTTTTACATGCATTACATGTTTGTGTACTTCATTGGATATACTTTGTACATTAGGTCTTCAAAATATATTTATCATATAAACGAATTCACATTTAATATAAAATATTCATAAAGTTTAAATTGTATTTTTATTGAAATTAATCTGATAAAAGCTTTGATGTATCTTTATGTATTAATTAAATGATTTAATTATCTTTTATTTTTGTTTATTAACCTATTACACGATTTACATGCTTATGATTTGTTAATGGAGAAAAAGTATTTTCATTTTCCATAAAATTATAAGAATATTATTATAACTGTATTTACCTTAAATTATTTTTTACTTAAATTTACAATAAGAATTAATTATTTTTTTTAACAATTGAACATTTAAAAAAAATGTTTAGATTTTTATTTAATCATAATAAATCATTTCCAATTTAATATTTAAAAATAAAATAGAAAATAATGATGTACACGTTATTAATAACGGATTTTTTTTATTAAATGTTATTTTCAAATGGATGAATTTATAATATGATAAAATGTAATCCATCATTTATATATATAATTAATTACAATGAAATATCAATTATATATTTGATATCACATTATTAATTAACAGTATTGTGAGAACGATACTTAATAAACCTTTATCGTTCTATATCAATTTATGTCCAAATATTCTAGGAAAAAATCATCAAAATGTATATGTTATAGATAATTCGTTTATAATTTATTTAAAAAAACAAATTATTTTTATTTTTTATGTAATTCAGTTACATTGTTTCAGCTTTATTTTTTTTTTTATTATGTTCTTTTTGTGTCTAAATTTATAATTATAATTAATGATTTTTATAATAGTATTGGTATAAAATATTATAATTCTGCTACATATAACAATGAAAAATAATATCTCTTTCTCCCTCTCTTATTCTTCATCTAAAAACGCTCGATTTAACGAAGCTTAAGTAATTAATCCAACAAGATTAAGTTTTTAAATTAAATTATTCCTCAAGTTCATTGCTGCAGGTGGACAATAAGATGATTAAATTACACTAGTGAAACCCTTATATGAATGCGTGAGTATGCTTCGATGTATAAATGTGCCAAACTGTGTAACATTAGGAGGAAATATTGGTACAAGTTAAATCCATTGATATATATAAATTTTGTTGATCAAATCAACGCTTTTAGAATGGAAAGAATCAAGAAGAAATAAGTAAGAATTCTGGGATAAAATTTTAATAGGCTTATGTGCACGAAAAATTTGTTTTATGAAAGTGTACCTAATATGATTATGTGCAAAATTCGTACAACTTAAAAACAGAATGTGACTTATTCAATCGGATTATAGCGTTCAACTTTTATTATACTCGCTATAATTCTTTTATCAGGTATTATCATTTCCAATGACCGAGTAGTTGTATGATTTAAAAAAACACTGTTATAATAAAGAAGAATCCTAGAAGAGGACATTCGAAAATTAACAGTTCCATTAATAAATTAATTATATGGAGTAATGGTGTACAAGAATGCATTTGCAATTGAGATCCACCGAGTTAGTAATAAATTTGATGGTTCATTTTGTAGATATAATTATGATTAGAGGATTTGAGTTTTAGCTTATTCATTAGATATGGCAGCTTTCAAGATATTTGTGTAGAGGATAATCTTTAAAATTTTTGGAGAAAAATTAACTGTAATGAAATCGCCTTCGATTTCGTAATATTGAAATGTGTTTTAGATTAATAGTTTATAATACGTTATGGATTGTCCATTGGAAGAAATTTAGAATTGATTGTTAAAATTAGATCAACTTTTCAAAATAGTAAAATATTTAATAGTAAAATCTGATGTTTATCTTCAAACGCGCAGTATTAATTATTGTGATTCGTTAAATTTGGTACAGGAATATTGAAAATGGTCTTTAGAAAGAAGATAATTCAACAAACAATATATTTTTGTTTATGCATTTTATGGTCTGCAATATAATTTTAAGTATATTTATTTTATTTTTTTAGGTTTTTAAAGATTGGAAATTTGTTCTAAAATTTCACTCCCTGATAGGGGTGGGTTTTAAGGGTGAAATATGTGTGTGTTTTTTTAATTTATTTGATTTTATCTATATGTGATTTGTAGTACGCGGTTTTTTGTCGAAAAATTTTTATTTTTAAAAAAGTTGAATTTTTGACGACACTTGTAACGTTACAAACTGCAGACTCATTAAGAGATGAGTATTTTTCGTAACTATCATATTTTAGAGAAATTCATAATGTACATATGGGCTTGAATTTTTTAAACTTTTTTGAGAAATACCTCTCGTTTTTAATAAACGAACGGGAATGCCACATAATTCAAGAAGTGAAAATTGGTGATAGATATTTAGTTAGATATATATTATTTAAGTCATGCCTTTGAAAAATAGGAAATAAAAAAAAAAATAAAAAGTGGATGCAGTTGCTAGAGCGAGAAATTGAAAAAAACTATTTGATATTCATTTTTGCGAAGGTAAACAATTTTCTACAATACATTTTATTAAATTTTTTAACTAAACATTAGAAAAATTCAACAAATTTTAATAAAATTATTTTTAAATTTTCATATTGTATTATGGATTGAATCATAGTTGAATCTTGTTTAACATAAAATGAAATATAATAAAATAAAATACATGTATAAATTATTCAATTGCGTTAAAATAAATTTTGCTCTGTTTAATTTTAAAAAGTATTTATGTAATGGATTACGAGTAAATTAAAAAATTTCAAAGATATAAATTGACTCATATATTATATTTAAAATAATATTTTCATTGTTAAAAACATTTATTTTTTGAATCAATTCAATTTATGTAACTTTCATTTTAATTATTGGAAAGTTCAGCTTGTAATGTTAATTTTATTCAAAGTTTATTAAGTTTTGTAGGTAATAGTTTGACAAATGTGGAGGCTACAAATATTCAATTTTGTAAGAATAAATATTAAATTATAATTAAAATTTTTGTTAAAATTAAATGTTTTTTTTTTAAATAAAACTAAAAAAAGTTGTTGTATTGATTTATTAAAAACTGTATGATAGTGTGAAAGATATTAACGCCATCGCTTGCGAGTGCATCCCAGGGGTGCTACACGTGCAATGCACCTGGGATAATATACCAAGTCTGGAGAAAATCTCAGAAAACTTTTGTTCACCGCGGCGGGGTAAAACGTTACCGCTCGGACTACTTGGGGATGTATTGATACTTACTTGCGTTTGAAGACTCTGCGAAGACACCTCGGTGTGCAAAAATCATTGTATTCTACGTTGCGTTTTATTCAATTGAGAATTATCTCTCTAATTAGTGTGCGTGTGTGGTGTGATACGCGCGCTATGTGATGATATATTGTGATCGTCATACGTGATCAAGGGATCACAGGCATTCGCGTGACAAAGCTAAACACAGAGCATTATCAATATCGGCAATAATAAATCTTCAAAGAAGTAATAATAATAACAATCATGTTTGCGTAGTTAAGAGCATACCAAGGAGCGGTTGCTAGCCCGCGTCCAAAACGCAATTGCCATGAAGATATTGCAAGATAAATTACATTCATTGCAGATTATGTGAGTGGCTTTGACAAACCGTGACAGCGACCTACGGGCTGTGAACCTAGTGAGACTGAGCCGTATATAATAAATCGAGTTCACGAAAAGACACAAGAGACGTAGGAGGATGGACACAAATTTTTGTTTGAATTAATCCGTGAATTAATTAAAGCTATATTACCTAGCGTCGGTATCTTAAAGGTACCGCCGCTCATATGGTCGCAAATATAGAAATCAACGACGAATTATATGAGCCTACGTGGGCCTCGCTAGAAAAGCGATATAGTAACCATAGAATGATGCTCGCGAAAATATTTCATATACTTGATAAAAAAATAACCCGTGAAAGAAATTACCGTGGAAAAGCATTACCGATTTGGCCAATGAGTGTGGAAAAATAAGGTCCGCTCTCGAATGCTTAGGATATGATATCGAGTAAATAGGTCCGTATATTATTCACAGAATAAGTGCGGTGCTTGATCTAAATACATGGCGAGAGTGGGATAACGAACTTATGAGGTAAGTATTCGCGGGGTACACAGCGTAAAAAAGCAGGTAGAACCACGCGATCGCATCCCCTTTCTAAACAAATTTGTGGAGTTCCTTGAGGGACAGACAAAAAAAAAACTTTAAGTTGATCTGAAACAAGTGAGCCCACAAAAAATTCTACGACAAACATCTATCGGAATGGAAATTGGGCTGCAAAGTTAAACCAAGGAACTCCTCGGGTCTTGAATTCGATTAAGACCGATGTATGTCCTTTACGTTTTGAGACGCATGCACTGGGCGCTTACCCGACGTTTAAATTGAAAGAGCCAAAAGAAAAAAAACAGCATTGGAGATTTACAATTATGTTGCAATTGCTTCAGTAGGCACGCGTAGCTCGCGTAATACATGTAAAATCTCTAATCGAAAACATCACACGTTGCTTCATGATAGAAACGGTCAGAACAGTGGAAATAAGGAGCAACTCCCACTCGTAAAACTGCAAAATATCTTCAAAATAGTACCAACAGTAATGGCTCACACCGCGCAAGTATAAGCATCTTGATCTGGTGTGATGCTCGTAACGGCGTTGGTCGATGTTATTTCTCCCAATGGCAAACACTCATGTATAGACGCTTTATTTGATCAAAGCTTAGAAGTTTCTTTCATCTCGGAGTCACTGGTGCAGTTGATGTTGTTAACAAAATGGTGTATTAACATCGTTCCGTGCGCGAGTGTTAAGTCCCGAGGACGTGTCATGTAGAGAACTGTTTTGTACATCGCACCAATTAGATGCGTCTGGACACTTTTCAGTTTGCCGAATAATGATTCTGTTCTTTTCGTAATGGAGGAAATAAGAAAAATGGCGCGAGCATCACTCAAATACTTACACGCACGGTTTCATCGGGATGCCAGATTAGCCGAAGCATATTGGAAATTTGTGTTCGAATACGAAACATTAGGTAATATAAAGCGAATTCCGGTCTTAGAGCAACATAATCCTTAGATCTGGTATTTCCTGCATCATCCTATATTCTTCTAGATAGCGGCTTTTCCTAAATTATGTGTTATATTTGATGCATCGAGAAAAACAAAGGATGGATTTTCCTTAAATGATGTGCTAAAGCAGGGTCTCGATTTGTAGAGCGATCTCCCTATAATACTATTGAATTGGCATAGATATAAATATGATTTTATCGCAGACTTGATTAAAATGTTTCGGAGTAAATTGCAAGAACCAAGATAAATAGAGAATAGTATGGACACCGACTTTAGTTGTCGAGCTGCTTGGCTTTCGTTTGCTGACGGTAATATAAGGGACGACATGCGCACTGATTCTCGATATCCGTACTCTAAACCAGTTAGCTCATCAAGAAAGTTCACGGTTTCCCTCAGGCGCAAATACCCTGTTAACTCAACGTATGTAGACGACATAATCGAAGGGCCCATGACTTAATAATGGCGATTGCAAAACGCAAGCAGGTGATAAGTTTGTGGAGTAGTCCCGGACTCAGCCTCGATAAGTGGGCTGTGAATGCTATTGAGCTTCTGCCTGGTTCCCCACAACACGACACGAATCAGGATTAAAAATTTTGTTACTAAGAAAGAGGTGTTCATTAGGCGTTCAATGAAATTCGCACCGTGATGCATTTATTTTTAATGGCACACGCGTGAGTAAAATGAGTCATGCACAAAAAAAACGCACAATTTTATTGGTGGTATCGCGTTTATTTAATCTCCTCGGCTGGATTGCTCCGATTGTCATCGTCACGCAAATTATAATGCAAAATATCCGTATTTTTTCGGGAAGCTGAGACGCATCGTGCTGATATGTTTGATGTTGCGGTACCGCATTGGTTGGAAACTGACAAAGTAAAGCTTCTTTAAATCCATGAATTTATTGACCTCCTTGCGCGCTTATGTTACATGTATATACACGATGGATCCACGAAGTATCGAGTTTTTTTTTTCATTTTTCGCCTATTCGTCGTAGAAATTCGGGAGAGGTCTTAAAATATCGACAAACTTTTTCCGCATTTGTCCTTTTTTTTGGTTTTGTTTTTCGATAATTAGGCGTGGCAGGATTTAACTTCACGCGAAGGGTGTTTTTCAGTTTTTTGACACGGCGCGATGGAGCGATTACTCTAATAGCGTTACGCGATAAAATTTATCTGCAATTAAAAAAACAGTGTAGAAACGTATAAAATGTTGCAAGAAGCATATGGACATAATTGTATGTCATAATCGCAATGTGGAAAATGGCACAGAGTTTTTAAAAAAGGTCAAGAAAGAATCATTGACAAGCCTCGATCTGGGCGCCCAAAAACCTTTCGAATGGTTAGGAACACCCGGCGCGTGTTAAAAATTTTTAAATTCAGACCGTCGATTAATGATTAGAATAATCGTGGAAAAACTGAACTTAACGTGATCTACAGTGTACAATATAGTGCAAAAAAACTTATAAATATGAAAATTTTTGAAAAACATCAAAGCTGAAGAGTTTGAAGATGCCTTTAAAATTTCAAAAATACGCCTTCAAAAATGTGTTGATACAAGAGGAAATTATTTTGAAGAATTTAAAATTTTTATTTTACCCTGTTTATAAGTCCACCAATAAATCATTTTTCAAAAATGAAAGGTAAGAATTTTTTTTTTTATAAACTTTGAACAAAATATTCTCGCGTAGTGATTTTCCGCTAATCGCTTCAGCGCGCCGTGTCAAAAATTTGAAAAACACCCTTCGTTAAATCCTGCCGCGCCTAATTATCGAAAAACAAAACCCAAAAAAAGGACAAATGCGGAAAGAGTTTATCGACATTTTAAGACCTATTCCGAATTTCTACGATGAATAGGCACAAAATGAAAAAAAAAACTTGATACTTCGTGGATGCACCATGTATGTGCACATCTGTGGATCATCGTGAGCAATTTCTACTGAATTACTGGCAGCGAAAATGAAAGTTACCCCTCTAAAATCTCGGAGCAATTATAATTTAGAACTCTGCATCACAATACTCTTGGTATATCTAATACAATATCTAATGGATCAAATTGGGTGAATGAACTGTGTGTCTTCTTGTGGTCGGATAGTCAAATTTAGCATGGTTAGGAAAATATCCGTGTCACTGGAAGACATTTGTTGCAAATCGAGTTTCCTACATAGAAACGGAGTTATCGAGCGCGGTGTGGAATCATGTGGTCACAAAATTGAATCTGGTGGATTTGGCGACCACGAAGCACGGAATTAAGCGTTTTAGCCCAATTTTTGATGTCGGAGGAATTGAAAAATGTGAAATTACAAGCAATTAAGTTGTCGTAAACTTACGTGTATGGGGCCGAGATAGAATCGTTAAAATCGGATCAAGAGCTTACTCATAAACATGCGCTGACCAAGTTATTAATGTTTATAGATGTAAAATATAAAATATTGCGAGTGTGAGAATGATTAGCCAATACAGACTAAGTTATGAGGTAAAGCATCCGCCAATTCTGCATGCAAGATCCCTCTCGAATCAGTTAATTGTACAACACACACATACAGAACCTTGCTGCATAGTGGTCTTACGCTGACTTCTAATCATACTTTATATCATGCATGAATTGTAGGAGCTCGTCGACTGGTAAAACAGGTAATAAAAACCTGTGTAGTGTGTCAGCGGAATAGGCCTCAATTAGCAAAACAACTGATGGGAAAACTTCCGTCCGCTACATTAGTACCAGCGCGCCCGTTTACAACGAGCAATGTGGATTATGCGAGAAGTATCTGGGTGTACACCATCAAAGGACAAGGCCACAAAAGATGTAAAGTATACATCGTCGTATTCATTTGTTTTGCTACACAAGCGATACATCTGAAGCCCACAAGGGATGTTACGACTCAAGCCTACGTTGCAGCTTTTCGTTGATTCAGCTGCATTCCTGGCATCTGTCAGTGCTTGTTTAGTGATAATGCTACTAATTTTAAAGGTGCTCATAAAGAGCTGTCGGTATTGTTCAAGGAGACATTCATGTTTTATAGGGAAATAAGTGCTCTGCTAGCTAATCAAGGATCAACGTGGAGCTTCATTCCATCAAGTATCCCTCATTATGGTGACTTATGGAAAGCGGGGGTAAAGTCGGTAAAGCACCATTTACGAAGAATCATCGGGGAGCACACCTTAGCGTTTGAAAAATTATTGACAGTGCTCGTTAAAATTGAGTCTGACGTTAAATAATAAGAATTTCATATTAATATGTGTGTGTGACGAAAAAATTAGTTTTCCTAGACTATTGCAAGAAAGAAAGAAATGTTTGTTTATTCTTCAATAAATAGAAGAAACTACGAAAACGATTTTATTTTTTAGCCGGCGCAGCTTTATTATAATTCGCATTAAGTTTGTAATTTGAATTAGTTTTTATTATTTTTTTAATTAAGTTTCTATTGTTTTGCATCAACTTTAATTTTGAACTTTGGAATAGAATGAATGCGCTTTGTAATGTAATAATTTTTCGCTCTTAAAATTCTATCCAAATCAAAATCACTTCTAAAAGCCTTGCTAAATAGTTGTAAAAATGATTGATCGTACATGCACAATGGAGATGTAATGTAACCGTTGAGCAAAGTGTGAATTTCGTGCAGGAATACCGGCTAGATACCGAGGGAAGGGATTTATGGGTGTGGGTGTATTCGAGAAAATGCATTTGCGGGCCAGCAGGAGGAAGGTAAAGCGAGCCGCGTTTCTCTTTCTCTCTCTCTCTCTCTCTCTCTCTCTTTTCGCGCAATAGATCGAGGAGCCACGACAGCGCATCCCCTTCTAACTCTCTCCGAATGAAGATCGTATTTCGTGCCACACCTCGGCCATTCTATTCATCGCGGGTAAAAGGGCCCGCATACATGTGCGAGTATGAATATTACCTCTTGTTCATTCCCTGCTCCTCCTTGTCACTTGCGGTCCCATTCTTACATTTCTTTTTCTTTCTTTCTACATTTTCTTATAAATATCCTCTTCGTCTCCCCGTGTGCCTTTCTTCTCTGACTGCTGCACTCTTTTATCTCGTGAACACCCTCGCGATATCCACCTTTTTTTCCTCACACCCGCTCTTCTGCACTCATTAGTGATTTTTACCTTGTTTACTCGTATTCAGGGTTGATGTTCAATTTTGCTTTTGTAGTTATTAGTAACATGTATTTTGAACAAGCGCATTTTTTGTATTTTTCCTTTCCATCGATGCACTTGTACTTTAGAATTGAAAAATGGTTGAATCAATTTTTAAGATAAAAAAATGTACGTGCTTGAAAGTTCTTGTACAAGAGGAAATTCAAACATTACGAGTGATATTTTCTCAAAAGAAATTAGAGGAGATGATTGCACACAACATGATTTAAATTAAAATCATTATTAAGGTCTGAAAATTATCAATCTAATTATTTTTATTAACGCAAATAGCCTCGTCGAAGAAGTCTTTATGACTTTTAAATAAAGTCAATAATGAAGTTTTATCTTGAGCTTGATAATGAAATACTAGATAAAGAAC
Source organism: Eupristina koningsbergeri (assembly GCA_018907245.1). Lineage (NCBI taxonomy): Eukaryota > Metazoa > Arthropoda > Insecta > Hymenoptera > Agaonidae > Eupristina > Eupristina koningsbergeri. The sequence continues at coordinate 927,418 of JACCHV010002776.1, forward strand.
ATCCTACAAAATTTACAGAGCTTTTCTCAATAAAATCTTTTTAGACGCTACAAAGGTTTAATTATGTTTAATCAAAGGTTTAATTACATTAACAGTTAACAAATTAAAATTCTCGTTTGATAGATTTTGCACTATTTTTTTTATTTTTTTTTATGGAAAACTTGTAATATCATTTTAATAAAATTAACAAAACGATTTTAATATTATAAAAAATTGGCTGTTTCTATTTTGAATCTTGAACGAAAATTTATAATTTTAATTCATCGTATATTTATAAATAAAATTATCACTCCAAACATATTAATACAAAAAATATTTAACGTATTACTTAAAATGACAAAAAATATGTTTAATAAAATTAGATTATAAGGCTTTCGTCCTCTTTTTTATTCCACACGATAAAGAAAGTATTATTTTATATACATTATTTAAACTATTTATTTCAATTATGTACAATTAATACATCTAAAATTCCTTCCTCAAACATGACGCTAACAATCATCATTACTATTATTAGATTAAAGTGTTGTAATAAGTAATAAAAGAAAGAATATATATTCATTTACATTCATTAGTCGAGAAATTGTAAAAAAATTTCTTTTTTACAAAATAAGCATAGTATTAAAGTATTTAAAGTAAAATATAATGATATAAAATATAAATTCTTTCATATTGAAATATACACGTACATCGACCGGTTATTAATAGTATTAATAATTTCGAAAACTAATATTGGGATTACTTGCAAGTTATTCAAAGATTTTTAATAACTTTCAAGAAAATTCATGAAATAATTAAATATTAAATAAGTATTATCAAAAATTATTGAATAAAGTCATGTCACTAATATTTGGAATTTTTGTTTAATTTAACGAATAAACCAGGAGATTAAAATTTAAGTTCATTTAAAAATGAAAAGGCACTAATTTGCAAAAATGTAATTCATACATTTGTTCGGGAAGAAATACGTTTTAATAAAGCAATATTTCAAATTTATGTAGATTTAGCAATGAATTTTTTTGTAAATATTTTTCATTTTTTAATCATTTAAATTAAAATTATTCTGGTAGGATTGTACAAATATTTATTTGCTGTAAATTAAATTATTCATTTATTATTCTGTAATTCCTAATTTTTGGGTCATCGTTTCTTTAATATTATAAAACAAGTGTTCAATGTCTACGAAAAGCCCTGCGAAAACGAGAAAAGTAGTCAAATAAATTGTCGTGAAAAATTGTTCTTAAGTTGCAATTTTTAAACTTCCGCATTATAACAAGCTAACGTGCTTGTTATAATGCGCTCCATATTTCCGTATTTCCTCTACAATTTTCTGAAATAATAATTTTCAAGTGATGCAACGTTGCTTTCTCTTTCTTTTTCCACGTTTTTTCTCACGAGTTCCTTCTCATGCGCACCAGAGAGGACTTTTTTTGCTGTGACCTCGGATTCGCGGATTTACCCTCCTTTCGATTTCGAGTTTTCCTCTCATGAAACGTGCACGTAAGCATAAGCTCCGGATAGATTTTTCTATTATAAATGACTCGTAGAGGGGTATAGGTGTCCCCGCACCTGAGGCAGGATGTCCGAAAGTAAGCAAGAGGACGAGGGCAGGGGATAAACGAGCGAATTGTGCTTTCTTCTGGAAAGCAATAGATTTTCATACACACGTATGGGCGACTAGGGGGCATGTGTGCGTGTAGATAGAGCTTACAGCTCACTCCTTTAATGTCTACACGAATATAAAAAGAACCCCACATTTGTTATTATTTCCAAGGAGTGGGTGGGCCTTCGAAGCGTGAAATATTGCGGGAAATATTTGGGCATGTAAACAAGGAGAACCTCTCGTCTTCTCTGTTAATACTCAGTATATTCTCCACGAATGGTATACGCGCGACTGCGAAAATACGGATGATAAAACTCATATTAATAAATTAATAATAATAAAAAATTAATTATAGTAATGAAATAAAAATCTTAAAAGATGCTCCTATGCTTTATCTCATGAGATTATGTTTTTTACGCAAAACTAATGGGTGCATGGTAAATTAAGTAGAAAAAACGTTATTTATACGATGGACCGAATGAGAATATCCTACGACCTTAAATTTGATGATTACATTACATGATTATAATAGCTCTTGTAAAAATTTTAATTTTTATCTCTATATTCCTAAAATACTCTTATCAGATTAATTATTGCAAAAGCTTTCTTATTTTCATAACGAGATTAAATTTATTATTTTCGTCAAATTATGTGCTTGGAGTTTATTAAATGTACTGTATAGTGCTCATACTTATGAAATTATACTTATTGAAATAAACTACAAAGGTAAAATTATAAAATTCTAAAAGAAAAATAATATTTATTGATTATAATCAATAATTCACTCGAGTGCTCTGAAATATCCAGTTACAATCAAAGAAAAATCATTTTCTTAACTATTAAGATATCGTCAATATTTACAAAATTTATCGTTTTTTAAATGTACTGAAGCTGGTAGAAATGCTGTTTAATGTTTTATTTTTTCAAGTTATACAATTATAAAGTAATATAATAAAATAAGTATATTCTTTATCTACTTTAAAACTATTATTCAAAAGCTTCTAATAATTTTTCACTTTAAAAGTATTCATAAAATATGGTCTTATCCTCGTGAATTTATTTTTTAATAATCTTTTTATCTAAAACTTTTATAATTGGAGTAAATTAGTTTTTTTTTTTAAAGAATAATTTATAAGAATAAAAATAGCGAAGGTAATAATAAATTTAATTTCGGAGCTATAAAAGCAACCTGTTTGTACATAATATTAATTTTATATCAAATAATTAATCTTCTTTATTTACTTAGATTCTTACGGTAATAACATTTTTTACAAAAATGAATATAACACGAATGGCTCAAATAGATATATATTTTATACATCTTGATAATATTTCAAGTAAAATTGAAAAGTTAGAGTTATTTAGCTCCTAGGAAAAATAAAATTCCGAACGATTATCATCAATTTGTTACTACCAATATAAGCGTAAAAAGTTATTTAATCAATCAATATTGAGTAATAAAAAAAACATTGAAAAGAGCAAAATTAAGGGTTGTAGGTACAAAGATAAAGGATGTGGTATTCATCTCTAGGAAATTCACTCGGCCCCATTCCATGGAGAATAATATACCACATCATCACTGATACGTGTGACATAACCATATGTTGTTCAGATAGAGAATAACGAGTGGCCTGCTTCTTTAACACCAGTGCTTCCAACTAAAGCCATTTTCTTCCTGTTACACTAGTTCTCGAATTAAAGCAAAAATTTTCTCATCCCCGGGTACATGAAATCTCGGGGAGCATCTACTCTACTATCTACTATCACGCGATGCAAAACACTTCGGACCGTGTGACGCAATTTTTATTTACAAATTTCGCCTTCATCCATTACTAGTCAATGGTTTCGGTGATTCATGAATTGCTCTCATGAACTGCATGAACCGTGAAAGCTTCGTCCAAATAAGAAAAAGCCTCAGACATTAATCATTGCGTACTCGACATTCTAATCCCGACGATTAAGTCCATTAATCCACTTGGAAGGCTCCTCGCACAATCCGCGGCCAATTCCTCTCTTACGCCAAAAGAAGTTGCATCAGGCGCTAACTGCGTCAATAAAGTAAAAGGATAAAAAAGTCGGGAAGTGTCTCTCTACACGAGAAAAAGCCTTGCTCTCTGCTGATTCTTCTCGCTTTTCCTCTCCTACTCTGGTGAGCACATTCGCGTCCCTATAAATTAGGTGCCAGGCGCTAATTGACGCTCCCTCAATTGCCTTGGAAGAGATGCTGCAGAACCGCGGTGATCTCGTCTCCTCTACTCCTGTACCCAGAATACACCCCCCCCCCGAGTCCCGCATGCGCGACTTCCTGTAGCCGCGGTTTTTGTTTCCATTTTATCGGGTGCACCCAACTACGCCGGGCATTATTGATTGTGGTGGAGCGTGGATGTTGACCCGTTCCGAATGTGCGACCGAATGTAACCGGGAAATTGCATTTCGCGAGTTGCTAGAATTTTCTGGATGGAACCTCCTGTCCCTTGAGGCTTAGATTGACATTTCGAGCCAATGTGATTTTGGCCTTGTGACCATTGATTAATCTCTTCCTCCTGTGAAGATGCTGACTAATAATCTCATTATTGGTATTTTTTTTATGGGAAAGTAACAGGAAATATTGATAGTAGATAGTAGATTATTCAATTGCAATTATTTTGATTTGCATTAATTTCAAATATATACAAATGTTTTTTTAAACACTTGGAAAATATTATGAAAGTAAAAATTTTCTTTTACATATTTTTGAGATTTTTTTGGAATAAAAATTTGTTATTTTAGTTTAATAATTGTTGATGATTCTTGACAGTATAGAACAATTAAATTACGACCTAAAACACAAGTATTTTTATTATTACAATTTGCAATTTGTTAACTTATTATGTTTATACATATATATTTTTTTTTATATTGTCAATAGAAATTTTTCATAAATTTCTGATAATATGTTTGTTTTTTATCCTTCATTATGTAACTTCTATTATTGTTATTTTTTTATATTAATTAATAATTAAAATTCTCAAAAAATAAATGAAATAAAAATTTTTTTTTCAATGGCTAAAAAATTTTTTTCTGAGATTATTTTTTCCTATTTTATACATGGTTTGGTCATTATTGGAGAATATCAGAAGATTTTATTTTTAAAAATAAAAAATAATTTTTTCAATAAGTTACATTTTTTCAAATTTCTAGATTAATATTACGATACGAGAGGAAATCGAACAACTGATCAAAAATTCGTCTAAATTTTAATAGTACCCACTGTGTCCCAAATTGTTTTATATTAGTCTTTTTTCAGAATCTTGATTGAATTTTTCTATTAGTTACTTACAAATTTATTTATTATCTGCATTATCAATTAAATACTTATAATTTCTTCGTTATTTTGTACCTACCTTCACGTAATGTATTAGTTATAATTTACGAATTTATTTTGCGAATTGTTTCTGAATTCTCCAATTTCTGGCATAAAAAACTTTCGGTCTGCTCGCGAAACAAAAGCTATTACAGTTTAAACTTAATTATAATTTTTACGTGTGTATGTCAAATTCAGTTACATCAATATGAGGCATTTTTAAACGAAAAAAAAGGTAATAATGAGTGTGTGTGTGTGTATGAGTGAGTGAGAGAGAGAGAGAGAGACATATTGAGAATAGCCCATTTATACCCAATCATATTGTATCAAAAATGATGAATGAATAGGGAAAATGATTTACGTAGTTGAAATTATTAACTTGTAATTTAATTTTTAAATATAAAGTATATTTAATGCGGCGCTTGATGCTCTAAGCAATAAAAAAAGAGAATGCCGTTTAGCCAAAAATTAAAAAATTAAATACTTTGTTATTATTAGTTTATACTTATTTTTTAAAGTTATATTTTATTTATAATTTATAAAACTCTGCAACGTTAGTAGCTATAAACATGCTTTATAAAAACTTTTACGTTCTTAGACATTTTAACATTAAAATCAAAATATTTTTACATTAAATTTCATAATTATGTAACTTGGAACTTTGATATAAATGCACACTTTGTATACTTAAAAAATGTAAACAATGTGGCATTGATTAGATTAATAAATATCATTATAATCATTTTTATAAATTGTTACAGACATTGAATCGATCTTATACCGTAATATTGTACACTTTCAGAATTGCGCACAATGATATAGCATGTCTTAATTTCTAATAAAAAAAAAAGATGGAGAAAATACGCTTTGCACAGGTTCAGAAAATTTTCTTACTCAATGAATTCCTCAACAACAAATTACAAAAAGGAATAAAAGGAATATGGAATGCGGAAAAATGCACGAGTCTCCGGTTTCTTTAATAAAATTCTAAAAGAATTCCTATTCTCTTGTCTTGAACGAAAAAACGAATTGTGGATGTTTTATGTAGTTTCTTTAGTTTGAGATCAAAAGAGACAGTAAGAATGGAGTAAAATAATTTTACAATTCAAAGAGAAAAGAAAGGAGTCCCCCAAAGAATTGGGGCGCCAAATGTAGAAGTGACGAATTAAATAAAAGTATTTTAGCAAATTTTGCGCAATCGTGAATATTATATACCTTTCGGTAATCTACTTTTTTTTCTTTTTCTTTTAATAAGAATACACGTGCTTCTAGAGCTGTGTTTGACCAAAGACAAAGAGCTTCTTTTGATGTAATTGACATTCCGCCAAGCATTTTATGCATTAACACTTGGCTTACAATGGTGGCATGGGATTCTGGACAGGAATTACATTAAATTGCATGCAATGCCACAATTACCGCAGTAGAAGAAGCCATTATCAAAATTATGCGGCTAAAAGAAACTCAGACTCGTGTCTCTCCTTGGATCATTTATGTTATTTATAATTGACTACGAGCTAAGGTAGTGCATGATTCATTAATGCACTAATGCATTTATGCATCAATTGCCACAATTATCGCTTTGCACCATAAAATTTTTTGCCCTCTGTACATCGCGATTCATGGTAACAACAACGGGTCACATGAATAATGCATGAGACAGACACAAAGGTTTATGTAAATGCAAGAGCAGAAATGTATCGAGGTGCAAACGATGAAAAAATCCTCTCAGATATTGTAGAAATTACACTTTGCTCGAATTTCAGAAACCGTTGCCGTGCAGCCCAAGATTATTTAGTCTGGGTTTGTTCACGCGAAACAAATTAGTGTCTCAATCTCGAGATTATACAGACAAATCGTATTTTAAACTAGGTACTAACTAGGACTGATGATATCGAGATTCGATTTCTTTGTTATTTGGTTCCTCGGGGATGGTGAATTCCCAAAAAGAAGAAGATGAGGTCGCACTATGATATTCCTCTCGAAGGTGTAGTGCACTTCGTCCTCGGTTTGTGAACAGCCATTGGGTTGTATCAATACCCGACATTCTCGTCGTTTGTTAAAATATCAAGATAGTCCTGATGAACTTTTGATGAGGATTTATCAGCTGAGCTGAAAAAAGTCAATAATTTAATGCCGGTAAATATATAATTCGGCTTGAGGAATGCGACTCAACTATCAAACTGCTACTAGATTTTTTTTGAATAACACGTGTAATTGGAAATACAAATTCCAGTAAAATACAGTACTTCTTTTGAAACGTCTTCGCTTTAAAATTTTTAAAGGAATTTTTAATATAGTGAATTTTCAAAAATCAGTTATTATCAATATTTTCCGAGGATTAGATTTATGAAGGTTATGCTCAGATTATATTGTGGTAACATTTAGATTCAAATACCTATTATTGTTAAGTCATATTACTATAAAACATTCTTAACAAATGAATAAACAGAAAGAAATCTACTAGAAGTGATTTTGTCAAACTTTTTACCAGAGAATATTATATAAATTTTATAATATCCCTGCATATATATAAATATTTTTTTCAATAATACTGTATCTTTATTTAATTAAAATATGAGTAACGAAATTCAGATGGTTTTTTTGTATTTGAATTATATGAATAATGGCACATTATAATCTTTAATGTATAAAGGTAATTTATAATGAAAATATAATTAAAATTTTATTAATGTACTATAACAAACAAGGTATTAAATTACTAAAAATGATATTTCAGTTCTTTTTTATAGTTTATTAAAGAATAAAAAAATATTTTGTTAATGTTAAATTAATATTAAAATTTTCACAATGATCTTAATATTAATAAAATTTTACCTAATTACCATGTACGAGGATTTAATTTTAATAAATAATATTATAATATAATTGTTTTTATAATACTAATAATTATTGAATTTGTAAATTATTAACAGCCTAAATATTTTCATTTAATTATATTAATTTATATTTAAATAAAATAATATTAAATAAAGTATAAAAATATTGAATAGTTCAAATACAATTTGAATTTTATTCTCATTAAAATTTTTTAACTCCGATAATATAAATCACATTTTTAATACACATATTTATTAAACATACTATAATTAATATTAATTATTTTTTATTAGTAATTATTCAAATAAATACATTTTTTGTCTGTTTTTTGTCCGAAAAAGTTGATCTTAAATATTTTATAATTGGACTAAAATAATTAATACTTGGAGTTTGTTTCGTGAGCTTGAAGAGTGAGGACGTGTTTGTGTACCGCTCTTAGTTCAAAACAAAATAAATACTATAGAAACACCTGGTAATAAAGGGCGTAAGCCCATAAACTTATTACCTTTATCGCGAATGCATACATTCCTCGCGATCCAAAATGTCCTCCCAAGGACGAGAAATCAGTGAAAGTGCAGTGAATCAATTCAACAATAATACACAAAAGATATTTAGTTATGCAGCCATTACACAGAAAGACATGTTCCCAAAACAAGAACAAGGACTCCTTCTAGATTGCGTCGATGACCTGAGCCTCACAGACTACACAGTTGCTGTAGGAGAAATAGTGAAACCAAAGAATATAATTGCAGCGTCAAGAATATCGAACAAAAGAATTCGCATCTTTCTTTCTACTAAAGAACTTGTAATGGAAATTACAGATAAGCACGAATATATTATTATAGAATCAAAAAAAGTTAACATACGACCCCTCATAGTTAAACAACAACGAGTAATCCTATCTAATGTATCTCCCACCATTCCCCATTATGTACTAGAAAATATAATAGATAGTTTAGAAATTAAACGAAGTTCACCAATTTCTTTCTTAAAAGCATCAATAAACAAAGAAGGATATAACCACGTTCTTAGTGACAGAAGACAGCTATATATAGATCCAAATGACGAATGTAAACTTCCACAAATAATAAAAGTGAAATACGATGATACCATCTACTACACATATCCAAGTACTGCCGCCTATAAATGTTAAATATGTAAAAATGAAGGTCACATAGCAAAACAATGCCAACAAACCAAAGATAACTCTTTTGAATTTCCAGCCTTAATAAATCCGACGAGAAATTCCTCTCTAGAGGATCCACGAGACACGCATACAATAAACAAAACTAACACAACGCATTCACAAATAAATAACAATAATATACTTCAAAATCCTTGTCACTCGAGTTCTCTAGAATCTTTAAACGCAATGGAAATAAAAACTAACACAATTAATGACACACAAACAAACTCACTAACTAACAAAGAAGCATTAGATATAACCTGTTTTAAACGCCCACACCCCCTCTCATCAGAAAATAGTCCTAAAAATTCGTTCTCAAAATCGCTCTCAGAATCCGATTCAGACACAACTCCACAAAAAAATCAAACCATAGAAAAACCCAATAAGAATAGTAAAACAACAACAAAAAAAGCTAAAATATCCTCCAATGACACAAATCTAAAAGAATGGCTTGAACCCATTAAAAAAGTAATAGATAATCCCGAATTTGATTTCCCACTTAACTATATAAATTTTAAGAGCTTCCTTGATAAATCCTTCAGCAACACCTTAATTGTAGAAATTACTAAAGAATAAACAGACGAACCTATGAAAATCGCTAAAATGATGCGCACCATCTACCTCAAGTTAACCTCTCGCAAAGCGAAATCTAGATTCACCAAAATAATAAACAAAATTGAAACAGATCTTACACAAAAATTAGAAACCAACTGTGAAGAGCAAATCAATAATACAAATGACACAAACAACGATGGAACCCATTATAATCCAATGGAATCTTAATGGTTTCTATAAATGAATTGAAAACATACAAAGAATAATCTACGAAAGAAACCCAAATATTTTATGCCTACAAGAAACACACTTCAAACTCAATTTATGTGGACATATAAAAGGCTACAATTGTTTTTATAAAAATCGCGAGTCCCCCCATGCCAGTGGTGGCGTAGCTATATATGTCAAAAATGCTATTTATTGCAAACAAATCTCAATTAATTCCTTCATTGAAGCCGTAGCAATCGAATGTTATATACCAAACAAAATAACAATTTGTAACCTCTACATACCCAATAGCACAAATTTTAGTGTAAATGACCTTAATAATATAAAAACTCAACTACCCAAACCGTTTATATTACTTGGCGATTTCAACTCTCATAACATACTTTGGGGATCATACAAAACCGATTACTGTAGTATACAAATAGAACAATTCTTAGAAGACCCAGAACTTAACCTACTAAATGAAAATAGGCCAACACATTTTAATAATTTTAATGGTAAAGAAAGCTCAATTGATATCTCCATATCATCTGCATCGATCTCAGATAATATAAATTGGGAAACCTCTAACTCCCGATATGACAGTGATCACTACCCTATTATCATACATAAACTAGATAATTCCCATGTAAAACCAGATTCCCTGAAAAACTCCAGAAAAATATTTAATTTCAAAAAAGCCAATTGGCAAGTCTTTCAAACATTAATTAATAAAAGTATTCCATCACTAAAAACCCCACTTATTAAATTCAAACACGAAATTGACTAACCAGTCGATAACTTCAATAATATAATACTATCAGCTGCAGAAGCATCAATCCTCTGATTAAAGTAAAAAATAATAAACTTCAAGTCCCTTGGTGGAATGACGAATGCAAAACTGTAACAAAAAAGCTAAACGTGCATTAAATAAATACAAAAAACATAAATCTATAGAAAACAAAATAGAACATAATAAGAAGAAAGTAATGTGTATATTTACTTACAAAAAATCAAAAAGGAAATTCTGGCTAGATTTCGTCAGTAGTCTTAACGAAAATACCCCTTCGCCTCTCATATGGCAAAAAATTCAAAGAATTCAAGGAAAACCAAAACATACTACAATAAAAACTCTAATAAATAACAATAATAAAATACTATCTAATCTCTTAGATATCACTAATGAATTAATAAATATCTTTTCAAAAAATTCAAGCGACAATAATTATTCCGACAAATTTTTAAAATTTAAAAAAAAGTCGTCTCCTTTTTCAGAAAAAACATAACTTTCAGGATAATTCTATTGAAAATCACTATCTATATGAAAACTAAATGAAAAGATTAAAATTGAGGAAATAAGGCTTACACTCAAAAACTGTAAAAATAGCAGCCCCGGACCTGACCAAATCCCTAATGCACTACTGAAATCATTACCACAAACGGAATAGATTATATAGAAAAACTTTATAACGTTATTTGGACAGGACATACCTTTCCAAAAAATTGGAGATTAGCTACCGTTATCCCCATATGTAAATCTGGAAAAGACTCGACAATAGCAAGAAACTACCGACCCATTTCCCTGACTAACAACTTGTGCAAATTATTAGAAAAAAATTTAAATAAAAGACTTAAGACCTTCCTTGAATTCAAAAATTTATTTACTCCATACCAAAGTGGATTTAGAGAACAACGATCTATATACGACCATCTTATCAAATTAGAAGCCGCTATCTGCGATGCGTTTGTAAAAAAATTACACTTAGCAGGTGTAGCATTTGACTTGGAAAAAGCCTTTGAAATGATTTGGAGAGAAAGAGTACTAAAAATATTGCAAAATATACCAGTAAATAGCAATATGCTTGCCTTCATAAAAAACTTCCTGAAACAAAGATTTATACAAGTCAAATGTAACAATGTTACCTCCACAAAAAGTACACAAAAAAATGGTGTCCCACAAGGATCTGTACTTAGTGTTACACTCTTCTTGATAGCAATTAATGACATAGCATCAAATATTCAGTCTCCAATAAACTGCTGTCTTTTTGCAGACGATTTGACTATATATACAACAGGGAAAACAGCCAGTATAACACAAGAAGTCCTCCAAAATGCCATCAATAAATTGCTGAAATGGTGCGACTCGACAGGATTCAAGTTCTCAGTAGACAAAACCAACCTGACTGTATTTACAAAATCGAAACATCCACAAAATATTAATCTTAACATAAATAATCAAAAAATTAAAAAATCAGACGAAATGAAACTTTTGGGCTTACTGTTTGACCACAGATTAAGTTGAAAAAATCACATAAATCAATTAAAAAGGAACAACCTCACAAAAATTAAATATAATAAAAACATTAGCGGCAAAAAACTGGGGAGCTGACTATCAAACTCTGCTAAACACATACAAAGCAATTATTCTACCCAAACTGGACTATGCAAGTATCATCTATGGAGGATGCAATTTCGCAGAAGCGTTAAACACAACTCATAACAAAGAAATAAAAATATCTATTGGTGCATACCATACTAGCCCCACATATAGTATACTAGTTGAGGAACAAATGATGCCACTTGCTGATCGTCGCATATATTTAATATATAAATATGCATGCAAAATTTCGTCTACACCAAACACCCCGATCTTTAAGTTTATTTTTGAAAACGATGAAATTACATATCAGACTAGCAACAGAATTCCAAAATCTTTCACTACAAGACTACACAACATTCTGTTAGAATATAACATATCAATTCCTGAAATAATTACTCTAGACTCTTCCCCCCCTCCACCCGTTGCCGTCATCAATTTAACACAAACTATAACTTTACCTCCTACATCTTTAGATTATTTAGACTACACAACACTTAATACTATATATATATTAAAACACAACAGAACACATATTCAATAAATCCAATCTCTACACACATAAAAACAGTATCGATGCCTTGCTCACGTCCTTCCCTAAATACACACCTATTAAACCTAAAAGAAGTACTGAAATCAATTGAAAGAAATTCCACGATACCAAGATAACCTTAAATTCTTCCAAAAAACTAGATGAAGTTATAAAATATTTGAATACAATAAAAATAAGAAAATTATTATAAACACATAATAGTATATAAGATCAACAAATGTTTTTGTATATAAGTTCTTTAATATTATAACTTATACAGATGTACATTACTTATGTCGCTAATAACCACGTAGTTGATGCGACAATAAATAAAAAAAAAAAAAAAAAAAAAAAAAAAAAAAATTAACACTTGAATGAAGGATATTATTTGAAACACAAAATACTTGATTTAGATTACAATTCAATCCTATACTATAAATATATTATTTATTAATTTTCTTATATAACACAATAATTTTTTAAAAATTTATATATTTAGTTATTTTCGAGAAAATATAAATATAAAATCATATAAAAATCATTAGTGTGCTGTAAAAAATAAATATATGATAGTTCATAACAAACATTGTTTTTAATATTTAAAATTAAAGATAAACTTTAAATTTTAATGTTATAAATTACCGATAAAAATTAATTAAAATAAAATATTACATATTAAAAGTTACACATATTATGTATTTCAATAAAAAATATTATAGTTAAGTACATACAAAAATAAATGTGTAACTAAAAAGGTATGTAAAGTTTAAGGGTATTAATTTAATTATTAAGTTATAAATATATCTTTTAATAGTATATTTTAGAGATTAATAAGTTTTAGATAAAAAAGTTTGTATTTGTTATTTCAAAATAACCAAATTGTGTGAATATTTTTGTTTTTATGAAATTTTATAAAGTATAATTATAGATAATTTAATATAACTGAATACAATTATGAAAAATTTAAAAATGTCAGTAAAAATTATAAAACTAGTAATTAAATAAAGAAAAATTTTTATAGAAAATTTTATGCATATTTCTATTTTAATTTAAAATTTGTTCCAAATGATATTTAATTTTATGATATTAAATATTTACTATTTAATAATTGAAAATATGTTAAAAAATATCTGGATTTATAATCAATTATTTTTTTTTTTTTAATTATAAATACTTTTCATTGTAATTTTCCACTCTACAGTTATTTATTGATTTATTTTAATTTCGTGCCGTATTTAAATTTTCATTTAAATGATAATTATTTTTCTTGGGAGATAAAACCTTAGAAATGCACAACTTTATTTAATATAATATAATGCTGTTGTATTTATAATACTTTCTACGCTCAGTTAAAGTTAATAATATAAATTTTATTTTTCAATTTCTTTTTCAAATTATATATTTAACTATACATTATGTAAGAAATACGATATAAAACACACGTGACAGCGTATTCCCGAGGACTAATAAGAAAGAGTTAACTCAAATAACACAGCAAATCATAGAAAGGTGCAAATAATATCGTTTAATCTAGATCCCTCAAATTTACAAGTTTCGTAGCCGACGGCAAGAGGATCGCCGTCCACACCCTTCCCCCGCGCCGCCATGCACCTTACCCGGGCCGTCGGGGTTTACCGGCGGTCACATGGCTCCCAGCCGCCGCACTTACACTTTCGGGGCTGCTTTATAGATCTATGAGAGTTCGAGATGATCTCGGAAAAGTCGTCGCTTACAATTAATTATAATTTTATTATTATAATTTAATTATACAAGCATTAATTATTATTTTTTAAATGAATATATATATATTTAAATTTATATCCACTCAAGAAATGAAAAGTTTCTAATTTTATAATTAAAAATAGTAAATATGTGATTTTAAAAAGTTTATAAATATAATTAATGAAACAAGTAATTAAAAGAAAGTATTAATAAAATTTTCATGGACTAAATAATTATATTCTACATATCATTTTTTCTTATAAAAGTTAAATTTAAAATTTGGTAAGAAAATGTAATTTATAGTAAATAAAGTTTTATTAAATTTTGGATGGTTATTTTAAAAGTTATAAATGAATATATAAATGGCTGTTTGTATGAATTACATATTAATGAATAATAAGAATTTAGTAAATTATTATAAATGATTTTATTTAAAAATAAATTAATTTTAATGTATATATTCTTTTTAAAAGTACTCTAACTACAAGAATAAGCTTGTAACAATATAAATGTACATCCTTAACTATATATACATCAACTAATTTGAATATTATAATTTTTTAATTTAATCTGTTGCAGGTGAGATTTTATGAATCAATATTTTATATATTTTTATAATGCTGTTCAATTTAGGGTAGGTAGAATAAGTACTGTTTAATTACAATCCATATTATTTACAAAAGTGCATACACTTTATGATTATTATTTTTGATTAATAAATGCGTAATAAAGTTTACAGGCGTTTACTGGTAATTTTTTCATTGAAATCAATGGATTTTCGTTATGCTAATTATTTTGAATTTGTAAAATAAAATTTAATGATTCCATGAGTTTTGTTATGCAATCGTGTATAATCAATTATTAGTTTAAAATTAATTAACATATCTGATAATAAGTCAATAAATGCAAATTGTTATAAAAAACTTTTATTAATTAAAGTGTCAAGCAGACTACGAAATTGTAATGAAGTATTATTTTTACATTAATGGAATGGGTCTTTTAAAATGATAAAATGTTAATATTAAACATTTTTTACACAAAAAGTAAATGGAAAGTATTTTTATAAATCTATAGATCTTGAAAGAATTGTCATTAATATGTTAAAATTTGTAATTTTAATTTAAAATGTCCATCAGAAGATCCTTGAGATTCATAAATGTAAAGAGAAGGATTCAATCGTTTGGTTACATTTCAATTCCTAAGTAGTAAATGCGAAATTCATCTCCCCCTCGTCACTTACAGCCAAGTAAAAAATCGATTATTTCGGTCCTCAGTTTTGTTCAACCAATTCAATTCGTAAAAAGCAAAAGTCTGAGGTTCTCACAAAAAGGAAATAGTCGCGGGTGTTGATTGCCTCTTCCTTATGATGAGCTTCCCCAGCCCCGAAAATAGAAAGCGACGCAATAATTTGGACGTTAGATATCCCTTCTCCTCCAGAGAAAGAGGGGAACTTCTTTTCCGCGCGGCCTTCGGATTCTTGGAGGCCATAAGGCGGTGGCATCCCCGAGACGAGATTCACGTTCTCGTGCGCATCGTGAGAATTTTCGAGGTCACGGTCGCATGCACGTCTACCTTGGCGCTCCTTACCTCCAATTTCGTCCATGTCTCGGAAGGGCTCCAGGTGTGGACGTAAGGTGAAAGGTGGAGGGCCGGACACGTGGTCGCCAAGGGAGTGGACGGCAACTGATGACACCACTGGCCTAGGTGGGTAACACGTGAAATGTGAAATACCAGGTTTCCGGGTCGCTCATGGGGCT
Source organism: Eupristina koningsbergeri (assembly GCA_018907245.1). Taxonomy (NCBI): domain Eukaryota; kingdom Metazoa; phylum Arthropoda; class Insecta; order Hymenoptera; family Agaonidae; genus Eupristina; species Eupristina koningsbergeri. The sequence goes on from JACCHV010002776.1 coordinate 943,538, forward strand.
CATAATTAGAGGGGAGGATAACTGAGGTGGCCGTGCTCGAGTGCACAACTGCCCAAGTACCCAAGTATTTGTTCGCCTAATATACACGCACTCGCAATTGTCTTGATTATTCCATCGGGGATTTGTGTGATCTTTTGCTCTAATGGCTTTCGTGGCAATTGCTTTTTCCGTGAAACTGTCGTGTGCAACTAATGTCTCCATAAACTTGATTTTTTATGTCGAGCATCGCTATTCGTGTTCCGTGAGTGTAAATCCATTTTCATATGAAACTAGATGTTCCTAGACAATAAAACACCTTTCATAGGTTAAATATTAATTTCGAGGTTTTATGCAGTAGTTTGGGTCTATTGGTATCGAAATTACGAGTGGTGTCGATATTTTAACTAAATTTATAATCCCGTGATTCACATTTTTGCCACTTCAACATAATTTATATTTTATTCGAACATAAATTTCAAACAATAAATTATGCAGTAAATCTTGCGTGAATAATTTTTGAATGATGTATAAGCATTTCATGAGCGTCCATTAATTTTATATCGATATCGTAATATTTCGTAAAAAATTCGAAATTTTTATCGAAGTGACGACTAGGCGTTAATCGATTATTAAATGTACACATTATTTTCTCACTTTCAACTTTAATATTAAACAAATTATTAATTTTCCAATATTATTATTTTTCAATACAGTTGATTTCAATTTATAAAATTGTTGTGTTTTGTGTTGTTCTTTTTTATCCCACGAAATTTTAATGTTCTTTAATTAAATAAATGTATGCTTTGTTATTGACAATATTATTAATATTATTAATATAGTTCATATTATTAGTTTAATTAATAATATTAATAGTATTAACAATTACGAAGTATAAATTTATTTATTGTGCAAAAATCATTAAAATTTCCCAGGGGAAAAAAAGAAAAATACAAAGAACAACAGTTTTATAAATTAAAATCAAATGTATTGAAAAATAACTTTGTGGTTGGCCAGGAGGATGCTAAGTATCTCGTGTTTTAGAGTCTTCGCAAACTACAAGGATGTTTGGCTTCAAATTCTTAATTATTTATTTAAAACATTAAAGTCTTGATATAATTTACAAAAATATTTTTTTATTAAATTAAAATATAAAATTAACAAGGTAATATTTTGAGAAAAATTGAATTAATTGTAATAAATTATATAAAGTATAGCATCTGTATTAATTATATTTAATTACAAAAAAACATTTTATATTATAATATATGTCCAAATTTTTTATTTAACGAAAAATAATTATTAATAAAATTTATTCAACATTTACTTTAAAATTGATGTCGATACCACTTTCTGTCTGTATTTAATTAATAAATTTTTAACTAATAATATTTTTATTAATTTTTTTTTAATTTTAATTCAATGTTGTTACGTCATTGTAAAAAATTTAATTTCGAAAATTCTAGAAAATTCTGAAACATACAATATTTTAATATTACAGTTATTATAATGTGCTTCATTATAAAATTATATTAGGTTAAAAATACTTAATTATTACATTTTTCAAATAGAAAGTATTTGTTGTTGAAGCATAATCACTGCTTGTCATTATAATTGCCCATTATAATAAGAACTTGCATTATGTCGACATTGTAAAAACGATAAAACGAAAAAGCAACTAGTCAGTCTTTAGTGTATTTTCTTTTTTTCTTTTTGTTGATACCGGAGTACAATTGATTTATTAAAAGGAGATATGCCCGACTGTTACGGATTATCATTGTGTCGTACCGTAAAATAAATCGACAAGCATTTAAATATAAAATTTTCTTAAACAAAAGAAATCGATTTTAAAGTAAGAATTTTATTTGCGTATGTAAAAATATCACATAGTTTAAAAACACTAAATGTATTTTTGAAAGGGTTATTCCAATTAATGGTGTAATAAATCAAATTTCTCGATGTTTTCATTTGTTTTTGCCCGTTAAATTTTCATATAAATGAACTTTTTTTATTAAATAAAATTAAACGAACGCTATTATAGTATTTATTACGATGTTTGCGTTTATCTATCTACATAAGCCTCTTGAGCGTGTAAACTCACAAATGCGGATTCAATTTCATTTCATAGTTTTGGATTCGGATATTCGGCTTAATCATGATAAGAATGAAAATGGGGAAAAATCAATTAATTATTTTTTTGAGGTTCGTAGGTTACCAGATATCTCGTCAATGCTAACCTATCGGAGAAGTAAAAGAAAAAAAGGGAAGTAGTGAAGATAAAATAAAGTGGGTAAAAAGATTTCTCATAAAGAAGCTAAGTGTGGTTGGCATTAGTCTTGTTACGTGAGTGCGCGTATGTGGGCCGTACCTCGGGACACACACATGTACACCTTCGTAACGGGTTGAAGGTGTCGGGTGAGACATCATGTACACGGAGCCGAATGAGAGAGCGAGAGAGATGGAGGATAAGATTGACAAGGACCGGAGTCACGCTAGGCTGTGCATCCGGTGAGCGAGTGTGTGCACGTGCGCGCATGTGGGAGTGTGTAATGGTCCGATAATATGAACACAGGACAAACACGTCGACCGTATAAACAAAGGCGATATAGAGTATCGTAGGTGGATGGGAAGGGAAGAAATTGGAAATCCAAAGGAGCCTTCCCACTCGCTCGTTTCGGTTATTTTTTACTGTAATTTCTCCTTTTTCCTTTCGTTCACTCACCTTTTTTTTGTTTTTTTTTTTTAATTGAAATGCGCGCTGACTTTTTAATGAAATTAGGATTGCATAGCTTTGTAGTCTCCTAGAAATCGAAGAATGCACAATAACTGCTAGTCTGAGTTGCTCACGCAGATTTAGTCCACACCTGTATGGAATTGAAATTTTAGATTACCTTCTTTATCATGTGATCCTTTGATTTTTTTAATATACATTTTAATACTCAGTAAATACAATTCATCTTGCGTCAGTCTGATGTCATTATATTTCTAGAATTTAATAAGTCTAACGAATTTTAAGTAAATAAGTAACAATTTTGCAAATAAAATTTTACAGCGTAATTGCGTCAATTATACTTTCACTTTTTTATTTACTTGTACTTAATATAATTATTGATTAATCATTTGAACTTTACGTACAAGATATCCATAGATTATTTATTTTTCAATATTCATATAAAATATTATTTACCTGTTTATAATTAACAATAATACATTATTAATGATAATACTCGTAATTTATATTATCTCGTTGATTTGTTTTCATAAATTATTTTTTATTTTATGCTGTTAAACTCTATTAATAATTAAACTCTATTCTAATTTGATTTTTCAATTAACTTATAGCTGACATTAACTAATTATTGTTTATGTGCATAATTAATTCGATTTTTCCAGTTAGTATTTGATCCCGTGTTTTATCCTTGCTTTTGTATAAATAATTTTTGCAAAAACAATTTTTGTATTTTATTATAATAGTTACGTTAAATAATTAAATTTACAATGATAAAAATACAAGCGTATATATTTATTTTTCTTGGCTAGCATAATTTTTAATAATTACTATTGAATTTTTATTTATTTGTGTTATTGAATTTATATACGTTGACAAGTAAAATAATGAATACCATTTTACTATCATTTATAATATTAAAATGTTTATGAAATACAATTAAGTTTTATTTATTTTTAAATTATTATATTTTTTAATTTTTCATGCAATAAATTATACCGTTTTAGTTAAAATGGATTTATAATTATTCATGTTATTAAATCATCAGCATCTGAAATGTAAGAAATATATTTATAATAATTATCATATATTTAATGATATGAATAAATAATTAATGTGAAAATAATGAAAATGAATACTATATCAATTAAAACATTTATATTATTTATAATAAGTTTATTTGATTCTTTTTCAATGTTGTCACTTGTAGCTTATTCATTGTATAAAATTTGTATAAAAATTAATTCCTAATTATAGCTAAAATTATAGTTTAAGCCGTTTCATTTTAAATATTAGTGGTGCTACCTTAGTGGAGTAGTTGAACCGTTTAATTAGGGCAATTAACATTGTTGCGTGTAATAACCTTATAATTAATTTAAAAAATTTTACTTTATTGTATAATGTTTTTCTTATGAAAAATTAAAATATTGTACATATAATTTTTTTCTATTATTCTAGATTTTTTCGAACAAATTAAGTTTGAAATATGAGTTGAACCATTAATTCCAAAAGCTTCTTATTTATTGTTGGCTTTTTTGTTGATAGCCGTCAAGTTGTATCACATCATTGATATACGAAGTTATTTTTTGAAAGCTAAAATGTTATGATTTTTATGGTTTTATGATGACCTAATAAACGCAAATTAAAAAAAAAAAATATCTCTGTTTTGTAATGATGTGAAACTTAACAGGATATGTACTGGACCAGCTATTTGACCTACGCTAATAGCATAGTATTTTTTACACGATATACAATAATTTTAGTTGTAAATAGTTTTATTTTTTTTTATTTTACAATTATTTTGCCAAAATATTATTTGTGCAAGCGACGGAAATTTGGGATGCTCAGGAAGTACCGATGGTCCCCATGTATTGAGTTTTTGGGATACCTGGGCGAAGGAGTTGCGGCATCTGCGTAGCAGATGACCGCTGGTCAACGTTCAGGGGTAAGGTTGAACCTCGTCGGCACGAGGAAGTCCGGTTGGAAATACGCCGTGGATAGTTGCAAATACGTCGTCGTTGACTGTGTATTCATATTTGTTTGGTGGATTCGAATAAAGTGTGGCAATGTTGGATTAATTAAATAATTGTGTGCGTATGTTTATTTTAATCCCCCGTCCCCCTCTGTGTTTTGTGTGTTGAAAATAGACGTTTCTTACATTTGCTAATTATTTTTTTTAAATCAGTTATAAATTTACATGTAGATCATAATTTTCTTAAGAATGGCGTATAAATAAAATAAGTGTGAAGACTTTAGAATTATCGAAAATAAACATTGAAATGTGCATTGATTCTTTAAATAAATTAAAAATTTTGTCTATTTCAATAAATCTTGAATTGTAGTTGCTATCGATTGATTAAATGAAAAAGTATTAACTACCATCGATATCTCATTCATCATTTTCTCGAACATTCGGCGAATACTGTATATTTAAAATAAAACAAAATTTCGAAATGAAACTACGCACATAAATTTTATTGTCATATGGATTTCACATAGTTTTATAATTATCATAAGTTCTGCAATTAGTTCCATTCAGACTAGTTATAAAATGCAAAATCGATAAATGTTTCTGTAGTAATTCCAACATAGCTTAATGATAATCATCCGAGCATTCCGTTCACAGTGGCTCGTTAAAGATCAAAGACTCCTCTGACCTTATCATCGATTATCCTTTCCTGCCATCAATATACAACTTTAAAATAGTTCACACTCTAAACGTCTTGTGCGCCATATGAATAATTAAGCTAATTGCAGTTGCCTTGGTGTAAAATGATGAAATATGAGCTTTGAGTTACTTTTACACAAGATCTTGTTACACATAATATTTTGACTGAGTTAAACATTATATTTTTTATTTCATGAGAAGTAGCTTTAAACAGTTCAACATTTTACAATATGGAGATTCTTTTTGTTTTAGAATTTATGTGTACGAAGGTAAATCTTATCGTAATTGACGGGTATTTGATTCTCCCATATTTAAAAATACTTTTAATAATAACAAATCACATGTAATGCATATTTTACGGAAAATATAACAAGAAATAGGCGTGTACTTATTCATAAAAATTTAAGTAAATCAAAATGAAATTCATAAATATTAGATATAATGAATGTTGATTACTAAATATTTATAGAACAGCTAAGAAATTTGATTCCCTTGTTAATTCTTACAGCGTTAATTGTAATAAATCGATGGTCCTAATGTACTGAGAAACCAATATTTTGAAATGAAGATATAATGCCAAATTAATATGAGAATCATTTTAATTTCCGGATATATATACCGATGATAAAATAAAATTAAAACGACTGTTATAGTTTGTATATATTGTATGTATATTCTACTACGAATGAGTATTTATTTATACTTTTAATACAATACGTAAGTATTGTCTATTAATATTATTAATTATGTTCATAGCTTTAAGCACCGGTTGATTTCTTTATACGAAGACAAATTTTGTATAATAAAATTCAAACATTCGTAAGAAATGAACAGGAACAAAGTTATTAAATGAATGATAAATCAGCATATTGAAACGTAGTAAGGCTCAATTGATTGTTTGGTAATTTTGAGTCAGGTACTTCTAATTTGATTCTTGAAAAATCGAATTTCATATTTCGAAATACAATTTCACTGACTAAACAAATGAAGTTATTAGTATCGGTTGATTAAAATGTAATTATATTTTTGTTAATTACCCGATGTTTATTCGCGGTTTAATATAGCCAAAAACTCCACAGACATTCGATCAAAATGGTCATGAAAGGGAGATCCCATAGAGTAGAGCGGAATATTATCGCCGATAATGGAAACCAAAGTCTTAAACCTCGCCTTAAACTCAAATATCCACAGAAACATGAATATCGATGAGAGACAATAGATCGGTTTATCATTGCCCGTATCTATTCGATAATATTCAGGGGCGTATCACAACACGTCCGACCACCGCCCACAACAGCAGCTGCATACTTGATCGGATGTGCTTTGGAAGTCTGTCCGAGTGTACCTCCATTTCCAATGCATCCTTCATTCGCATCTATGCATGAGTGAAATAAGAAATTGAGCCTCGACTTGAACCGAGCGCAGATGCGTTGCATAAATTCGTCTACCTGTACCTAAATTTCCATATTTGAATGTCCACATATGAAAAATAGCGCTAAATACGAATGTGGGACAACTTGACTCGAAGTTGTTTTGGTCACTCAACCAACATTTTATAGGCGCTGGTTGCTTCGTTTTGTTTTTCGGATGAATAAGTAGTGCCTGGAGTTGTTGGGGACGAGCTGAAACTACATTTGTAGTACAACAATTAGCGGTTCAATGAGCAGTGAGTAATTATAATTGCACTACAGTACAGAGATTCGTCCTTGAGCAAAGTAGTTATTACATTCGAAAGATGCTTGTGGCTCTACTTTTCGAAATATCAATATACAATGTTAATTGTACTAATTTTATTGATCAACGAGAAAAAACTAAACTTTCGTTTCTATTTTAAAAATGTATAAATTCAATATTGAAAATTCAGTTTTAACGCATTTTGTAAAAATTTCTACTTTTATATTGTACTTCCATATAGATATACAAAAGTACAAAATTTTGAACTAATAAAATTTTATTTAATTTTTTTATATTCAGAAAATAACTGAATTTTAAATTCATCGTTTAAAAAAAAAATAAATAAATATACAGTAACGTATTTATTATACATCGTAATACATATTTATGATTTATTTTTAATATATTTTAACAATAATATGCCGTTTTATTAAAAAATATTAATATTTTTAAATTGAAAAATTAAATCAAAATAATGTTATCGATCGATCATTTAAAATAAATGTATTGTGACAATTGGCTTTATTTATCTAATACTTAATAAAATTTATTGTCATCTGTTATTTTTAAAGATACTAATCTTAATATAACTATTAAACTGTTTTCCAAGAAATTTTTAAAATAAAACCTTATTTCATGAGCTTTTTAAGTATACTATAAATGGGGTATCATTTTTTAGATAAGGCAAATATATACAATATTATTAATAACGTTGTTATATATAGAAATGAGAAAAATGTAACTCGAATATTTATTATATAAAAATAAATATGTACGCGAGGAAGAAAAAAATCGTACAAGTATTATAAAAATAATTTTTATTCTTTAGCACAATCTTGTTAAGAAAGAAACGGTGTAGATATATTTGAAATATTAGATTATTTGATCATCATCAATTTTTTAGTGTTTGAATGCCAACAAAAATTTGTTTATAATATATAATAAATTGTAAATATAATATATTTAGCGTAGTAATATAAGGAAAATCACGTACAAAAAAACAAGAATTTCGGTAAAATTTGAGTTAGGCCCGTTAAAAGTGTTAAGAGACAAAACACCTAGAAAAACCATCGAAACGATGAATTTTGAAAAATTTCAATATTAATTCGAACAGAGTTTGAATAGATCCATTTGAAAATTGCTCTTCCGAGTATTTGATTACTTTGAAATAAATAAATATGAAAAAAAATAATTGTAAAGAATGCATAAAGTGTCTAGATATACTTTAATTATAGTGTGATTATATTTATAATTTTTTCTTAATTTTTAATTTCTCGATATGTGTGATTTTATTACATTCTTTTAGTGAGGAAGTAAAAACTAACGAGCTCGAAAATTGGATCGTTTTCAATCATAAAAACATTGTAAAACTAATTTGAAAATATCTTTAATCTTAAATGTTACTTATATTGACATTATTTACAGACGCAAATATTATTTATTTTTAGAGAAATGTTAAAAATATGTAAATATTGGAGTACACATGTATTTTTTATGATGTATGAATAATAAAATAAGAAATAAAATGGTCAGTAAACATTTAAAACTTATTGTTTAGATCCGAATATTAAATAAAAAATAAAAAATCCATATAATGGTTTTGAGAGTATTTCTCAGTACTAGAATTCTTTCAGCATGATAAGGTAGCGACATTTTCATAAGTAAAATCTAGTATATCGTATGCATAAATATTTATGCAGTAACTATATGCATCAAATTTAAAAAAATTTTTTAATTAAATTAATTATTAGTTTAGAAAAGCAAATATCATATAAACTTTAGAAGTTCATTTGATGACACTTTACACGGTTTATTAATATTATTGTTAAAGGAAATTGCAACGATAGTAGCTTTATGCTAGAGAAGCAAGTAAGAACAAGTTCTCGAAATTCAGTGGTTCAGAGCAATAATAATTTCGACTAGTTTTCATCACCCACAGTATTATTCTTGACAAAGTAAATATGCCGGTGACAGTGTCTAACTCTAATTTACCCTGTTAACTGAGTTACAAGGTAAGTGATAAAGCTTAGTGTGCCGTTTAGGAAGGCAAATAAAACAAAAATGAGATGTAATAAAAGAAGAAGAAAAAAAGAACAAAATATTAGAAACATAGCGTAATCACAATGTGTGTAAATATTTTTCATATTCAATATAAAGCATAATTGCGAGAGACCGAGAGAGTTATTAAAATGCGTGAGAAAGCAAAGCACGGGAGCTGATAAGTATAACTACAAGTACGAGTACAACTATAACTATAAGTACAGGTGCAAGGGTCTGCATAAAGGGCGCGGGTTGGGTCATTAAATCAAATCGCAGGGCTATTGACGGATGTAGAAAGGGTCGTCTCTAGCGCGGGGAGGGGGAGTTTCTTTCCCTCTTTCCTTATCAAACCTTACTCCGACGATTATAAAAAATAATTTGCACGCGAGAGGCGGAATTCGCTTTGCTTCAACATTGTGCTCTAGAATGCGAATGTGGCGTCAACGATTTTTCTTTGCCCAAGTGTGGAATATTCCTTTACAAAAAGCCATTTGCTTTGAAGGGGGAAGTTCCCTTTTGTGCAATTCTAAAATTCCGCTCTTGCTCTCGCTTTGTCCCCGGCTATAATCAGCGTTATATAATTGCTCTTTTTGTATAATTTAATTAGCGTTTGTTGTCCCACAGATGAGCTCGCTGTGAAAGTGTATGCGCGTAAATTGAAACTTTTAATTTCATACGCCGCTTCGTACAATTTATTTGTACACCCAGTATATTATGAAAGCGAAGTATTCGATTGCCTCAAATTTTCATGTGAATCTGCTTTAATCTAATGGGTAAATATGTTATTGTCTTAATTATATACTGCGTATATAATTATATATATATATACAATTCCTTCTAATGGTCATAATCTATTAATTCATACATTACCTCAAAGTTTTAAATTGATAATTTAAATTTACGTAATCACATCTCTTTATTGTAACTTGAATACAATTTAATTTGAATAATTTTAATTTGGCTTTTTTCAATTCCATTAAACTTGAATCATCATTAAAAAACTGAGGGTGAAGGGATATCTTTAAAGAAATTAAAAAGTTTTTGATTTTCTCATTTAGATCCAATATTATTATTGTTAGTATTATTATTATTATTGTTGTTATTATTATTATTATTATTATTATTATTATTATTATTATTATTATTATTATTAGTATAAATAATTAATTAATTAATAGTGAAAATATTAATAATAATAGGAACACTTAAAATTGATAAAATAATTGGTACGAATTTACAACTATCATAAGTAGTAGACTAAAAAATAATATAAAATAAACATATCATACAAAGTAATAATAGTTTTGAATTTTATAAATTTTACTTGTAAATTATTGAAAATAATTTATTCGTATGATAATTTATTTCTTATTTAAATCCATCCTATACAATATATCTTTTTAATTTGTAAAAAATTTTGAATTTTTGTAAAATTCTTTTTTAATAAAGGTTTGACATAAGGAATCAACTCTGATGATACGATTCATACAATATATTTGTGTGTATTTTTCTAAAAAGAACCTGTAGGATTATTTTTATTGAAACTTGTAATTTATTTATTGATTCTTTTAACGAAAATGTACTCCTATCTATAAGCAAACATTGTGTAATTAAAAATCTGTATTTAGAATTTCCATTAAACAGAGTATATTAACAAATGCAAAAAGTAGTGTTTTTAAATTAAGATTAAATTTATATCTTTTGTGAACCGCAACATTGAGGAGCTTAGTGAACTATTCGCGAATTGAATATAGCTTAAATTATTCTTAAAAAATTTAATTGCATAATAATTAATTTAAAAGTGTTCGTAGCCCTGAATTAGACAATTAAAATGATCCTCGCATAGATATTCCCTTCGCCTCCTCCTACTACAGGTATCGGATCCACGGTTGAAATGAAAATTGAAAAAGACGTTTTTAAAAATTGGAGAAGTATGTGGAAAAACGTGTGATAAAAGGGTCGGGACATATATTGGGATTCGTTCTCATCAACACGATAAAAAAGAATTAAACTGTCGAAGCGTTGCGAGTCCAAGATTCAAGATAAAAATCTCGGCGGGTACGTTTAAATTGACAAAAAGAAAGAGGAGGGGTAAGGTAAAAAGGGGGAGGGGTGTAGAAGGAGAAGAAGGAGGAGGGGGAGGAGGAGGTGGGAATGTGGAGGAAGCCCATCAGGAAAAATGTACCATGCGGTAATTGAGTGCAGGAAAAAAGAGGATAAGCAAAAGGAAAAGAGAAATAAAAATGAAATGTGAAAGATAAGGAATAATTTGTGCCTCTGGCCTACATACTTCCATACCTCTACATCCACATCCACCACCACACTGGGACCCGGACCCGCGAGCTTATCGTCCTCTTCTGGTCGCTTCCCACGCGAGTCATCAACGCGCTCCGTTTAAGTTTATGAAAACGTTAAATATGCGGCCACCAAATCACTAAACCATGTCCGATCCTTACCGAGACGAGCACAACTCTTCCGAGCATCCATCTACGTGACGAAACTTTACGACCCGTGAGATTAACACGCCCACACATTTTGGCTCCCAAGGCTTTACTCGCGGATTAATTTATTGTGCGTTTCAAATGGCGGATGCGGGTAACCTGCTGCCTCTGACACAATTCCAATTCTCATTTCAATAATTCCGAGATTATTGGATTCACGCATTATGAGGTTCTCTTTGTTATTAGTCTCTCGTTTGACTCCATTTTTCATGGATTTTTCTGTAATACTTTCTTTCCTCGCTTTCCTATCTCTTTATCTCAAGATCACTCGGGAGGACTTTATTCTCAATCCTGCGGAACAATTCTGAAATTTCCTTTGACAAACTTTATCTTTTTTAAAAAATTAATTTACCTTTTTTCACATTATAATCTATATTCAATTAAACAAAAAAGGGCAATTCGGAATTCGAGTCTACTAAATGAGCTTTAACTCAATTGGCTTATTTGTTTTCTATTTATACTCTTAAACTGGATTAAAAACTATTAAAAATTATTAAAGAAAACTACAATAATGTTTGAGCTACCAATTTTAAGTATATTTTATTTTTTTTTTTCTTAGTTTGCTTATCTGCAAAGTAAATACATTAAAAAGACTAAAATTATTATTTTATAATAACGCAATTTATTTTTAAATAAAAAAACAACATTTTTCTAATTTTATATACAATCTTGTTAGCCATTTCATAAGTTTCTGAAATTGTACAGCTGTTCAAAATAATTCATTTTTTGATGTTGCATTAAATGATTCGACGTTTTAATTTATCACATTTAATTGGTAGTGAAAATTTGAGATGGTATTTTTTGATGTACTGTCGTTGGTAATATAATTTATATAATCATAATTAAAATATTATTGATATTATTTATTATTTCAATTATTTTTTTCTACTCTACTGTTCGTATATAATGAAAGAAAAATAGTGAAAATATTGAAAACACTGCGTCAAGAGTCAAACAAAATTCAGTCCCGATACTGTCAGAAAATGTCATGTATTATTGTAAAATTGAAATTTCTCTGAATCAAATTATTAATTTTGAAAAAAAAATAAAAAAATTTCAAATTTAATCCTTTGTATACAACATTGAAGATATAATGTATTAATATATTTAATTATTATCTAAACAAAAGTTTTAAGAAGTAATAATTACTCTGAATATATAATAATATATGTATATGTATATATAAGCCATTAAAAAAATTAAATATAAATTTTAAATTGAAGAAGTTGTATTATATTCAAAGATATAAAAAGAAAAAAATTTATACATTTCAATTATTTTAAAACTTTGTACGATATATTCCATAAAAATTAATTATGAGTTATTGCACTATTCTATTAAACTGAAAATTTCATTGCTTGTTTGACAAAATATTTATTTTCTTATTCTTTTTTTTTTAAAAAACCACTTGTTCTTATAAGAAATCATAAATTAACGATAAAACTGTTTTATTTAATTTTTAGTTGTATCATAATTTATAATACTATAAAAATTCATGCAATTAATAAATACATGTATATGTAAAATATTTTATGTAATAAATTTTACAAGAATATCCATGTCAATGAAAGCATAATAATAATAATAATAGTAACAACAACAAACACAACAACAACTACAACAACTACAACAACAAAGATAATAATAATAATAATAATAATAATAATAATAATAATAGTAATAATCAGAAAAAAATAATTGACGAGGATTCAAAAAAATTCAAATTTTTAAACATGTAAACGTTTTGTGATCTGTGGATGAAGTATATTTTAAAACTAAATATGTTATAATGTTAACTTTAATATTTATCATTAAATACAAGCTATTGCTGATTTATTAGATATTATTTTTTTTGAAATTTATTCCAATAAAATACCAGTTATTTTTATTTTACATAATTATTACACTATATAATTAAAAGAAAAAAAATTTTTAATTATATGAAAATTTATAAAATACTTTCAAGTATCATTTTGTAGCTGTATTGTGCCATTAATGATTATCTGTATAAAAAATTCTGTTTACGTTTCTTTTCATTTACATTAAAAATATAAAAATTATATTTCATCATTTACTGAATTATAATCCGAAACTCACCCATTACTTTTGAGTTGAAGCATAAAATACTTGTATGATTTCCATAATTGTGCTGTCGCATTCAAAATTTATCTAGAAGACAAACAGCTAAAACTTTATTTCCAACAGATGAGAGGCAAAGTAACAATATTTCAGGTGGAAATCGGTAAATATTCGATATTCACTTCCATCAAAAAATATTTATGTATTCTCTTGCAATGCAATGGCCAACCCCTGCATTGGTGTCCTTTCATGCACAGGCACATATTCTATGATATAATATCAGCATATGTAGGAGCAAAACATGTGATAATATTGATTATATATGTGCATCACTTACTAGGAGTTGGATGTTGAACTTCATCGAGAATTAGTCTGTAAATGAAACGACCATTTACGTATTTATTAATTTTATTTTTATTTTTGTGATTACAGGGACTAAGTTTTCTTATACTTTTTTAATATTATTCTAGGAGATTCATCTTCTTCATGCTTTTATCTTAGTTTAATTTAATTTAATTTAATGAATGCAATCTGAAGCCTCAGCCAAAATCTAAATGTCTTTTCAATCAAAATTACACTGTTTTGTGTCAATTTTTTTATGCTAATGATTTCTACATAATCTTAGATGATATGGCTTTCATTATACCAATACATGTGTATATAGTTTTTAAAATTGTTTTTTAGGCAAACTTGAAAATTTCAACTTAAGAAGTCTAAAAAAAAAAAAAAAAAGTATTTAGTTTTAATGGAATAATTTACATGCTTTTTTAGTTTGAAAGCATTGAAATGATTTAATGGAGTAATAGTACGATATAAAAATTTCTTTGCATCAAATAAAATGAATCAATTATTTTCACTTATTATTATCTATTTCAATATAAATTTGATTAATTTTTTAATACCAAAATTTATTTTATTACATATAAAAGAGACATTTTTATAAGACGCATTATTGAAATTATATAGATATTATAATTATATTATAATTTTTTTTTTTTAATTTTCCATTTACTGCGATTTTCTTGATCTAAAATCTTCATTAATCATTTTTTTCTTACTACAACTTCTTTTTCAATATACAGAAAATAAAATTTTTTTGTAATAATCTTAATTAATAGTAATTACAGTTGTATAATGAGGACAAATCATTTTATTCTTCAATTTTTTTTAAAATAACTTTTATTAAAAAAATAAATAATTTTATTTTATAACATTAAAGAGATAAAAATTGATAATTTTAAATTAATATTTTAATTAAAGTTAAAACATACTATGAATTTTACTAATGAAAAAATTCACACATTAACACACACATTTAAAGCTCAGTAGTTGTTATAAAAGAATCATTAGAATTAAGAATTTATGATTTTGAATTCCAATTTGTTACTAAGTACCAGGTTATTTTTAAGTAAATGTACAATGTGTACCTGATAAAAAAAAATTATTTATACTGCAATGATGAAACTAAACTATTTTTAACTGAAACACAATGTAATAATTAAAGGACAAAATAAAATCATAATACATAATTAAACTTAGTTACAAATGATATATTCATGAATTATTAAGCAAGAAATTAAAAAAAAATTCGATATTCTTTCGTAAAAAACGTGACCTCAGATATTCTTTGAGTTTTTCATATATTTTGAAAAATATGCAGATATGTACAAAGTTTAGAAGAGAAATGAAAAAAAATATGTTAGTGCATTTGACACGTAGTATAGCTGTAAAAAATAAGATGATATAAACATTATCTAAATAATGTAAAAGGTAAAAAATAAAAAAAAAATTGGAAAATTGTGTAACATGAAACTGCACGTATATAAATAGAAATCCAATGGTATAGTTAAGACGTTGGGCGTTTTTGCTTTTCGTATTGGAGATTTGATTGATTTTGTGGTCAAGTGAGTCACATTCTTATTATTCATTTTATTTTCAATTCAATGTATAAAATTGTTCTGAATATTTGTCTTCAAGATATTTGAATCTATTGGATAAAAAAGTTTCAGCTCTAGTAAAGGATTAAGGGGGATAATGATTATTTATGTCGTGACTGCTAAACCAATAGTATTATGATATATTTTGTAGAAAATGTGAGCTTTGAAGATTTCTTATTTATATAAATTAAAAGTATCATGAGGTTCGTGTCAGGAATATTATTTATAACGATGTATTTATTGAACGCATAATTTTTTGAATGATTTTTCATTAATTGTATCAAGTTTCTTTTGTTATTATAGTAAATTACTTAGATTTATATCTTTTTTAAATTATTGAAGTCATAGTTACGAAAGTTTGAAAAATTGTTTGATAGTAATTGCATTTTTTCCTAGAAGAAATATATTTTTAACACATTATTTTCTGATATTCATTAAAAAAATAAGAATATTTAATATGAATATTTTTCATGGAATTTTATTACTTAACTTTCAAAGAATAATTGAATTTTTTTAATTAATCAATTATAAAATATTATTACAATTGTTAAACGTTCAATTTTTCTAATTCGACTATGTTAAAATTAAATACTTTTTTTTTTATATCTAGTAGATCAATCTATAATATTCACTGCAACAATAGTATCTCTTTCTTTTCATTAAATAAACTAATCTGATTCATCTAACTTTTTTGAAAAAATCTTGAATTCTCATCTTGATTTATATAATCCACCTATATTAATAAAATTATAACAAAATATCATTTATAAAAGTAAGTTACGATCATTTAATAAAGAATAATTATATTATTTAAAACAAATAACCGTGAAATTCGGTTCGGTACCTCATTGGGCACAGACGTGTTTACAAGTGACTCTTCGAATTTCACTGTGTAGAATTGTTTCGAGTGTAGTTTCAATAATTAACTGTGGAATTATAGCTGCACTACGGTGCAGAGGCATATCAGTACGAGATGAATTCAGAAAGTGGAAGTGATACCTTGAGATGTAGTAGCGTACAACAAGCATATAACCCTAACAACCAAAGCGCAGAAAAAATAAAAAAACTGTTATATTCAAAAGTCACTGCACAAAGAATAATACTCCTCAAAGAGAAAATGCTATTATTAAAGACTCAATAGAAGGGCTCACTATAGATGATTATTTAGATGGAATCGAAGAAATTACATATATATATATATGTATAATGTAAGATACATATAAAAAAAAATCTCCCGAAAGAGTTTGTGTTTATTTAAAAGATCAGAACCAAGTACAATTACTTAAGAATAACATTATAGTTGTTAAAAATTATTCGCTATGCATTAGGACTCTCATCAACATTAATAAAAAAAGTCGTGATTTTGAATGTGCAGCCTTTATCCCTAATGAATTGATAACTGAAGCTCTCGCATTAAAAAGAATAACTGTTGTATCTAATATTATGTAAATACGTGCAAGCACGGCTAAACTAGACCGGTCACACATACTATCATTTAGACGCCAATTTTACATCAAAAAGGAAGATGAAGCCAAACTACCTGAAAGATTACAGTTCAATGTTAATGATTACAAATTACTGGGAATTCATAACCACGGATTTAGCCTTATACTATATATGTAAAAAAATAAAACATATAGCAAAGGTATACTCACAAGAAAATGAAAGTTCAACGTCCCTTGACTAGCTAGTTATAAACACTGATAATGTCAACAAATACTCGAATAAATCTCACAATGAATTGCAGTCAATAAGCTCAAATAATTTACAATAGCTGAAAAGAACACATTCAATAACTGATACACAAATAATCAACAAATCTATTCCTCGTATGCAACAAGAGATAAATGAGCACGAAACCACTGAAAATCAAATAATAAAAACACAGGATATAAATATAAATACCATTGGAGTTAAAAGGAAAAAAAACTAAAAACCAGGAATGAAAAAACTAAAATCCAGAGTTAATAAACATTCAAAAATTATTAATACAGTAGCTGAAGTGTTTGAAATATCTACAGAAGATGAATCTGTAATACAAAAACAATTCCTTGAATTTTTTAATAATAGTTTCACTCATATAAAAGGTTATAAAGAAGCTCAAAAAATCTATTCAATTAAAAAAAACATTATTAAAATTATTGAACAAATTTATCCTTTAATTGATAAATCTACGATAAAAACAAAACTTACCAGATTAAAAAATAACTTATAAAAAAATGATGAAACAGAAAACACTATAAATACAACGGAACATATTACAGAAACGAATGGTGAAACAGAAATGGAAGTTGAATTGTTAAATATTAAAAATTTAAATAAAAATTAAAAAAAATAATTATCGAAAATAATACAAAATTAAATATTTTATACTGGAACGCTAAAAGTATACAACGACGGAAAAATGAATTACACAATAGTTTAAAGGGAGTGGACATTTTTTTTTTATTGAGTCATGGGTTACTCCCTTTATTTCTAATTTTTGCGATCCAGGATTTGTTAATTACCGGTAATATAGAATGAATTCACCAGGAGGCGATATACTCATACTTATAAATAAAAATATCGCATTTAAAACTAATGTAAGATCACCAGATGTCTCACTCGAACTATACGGTATTGAAATCACCAATACAAATCTCACCTTTAATTTGTATGTATGTTACAGAAGCCCGAAAAGGATTATCCACGTTGACCAAACCTCTCGCTCAAACATTGATCTGATCATATCCAACAAAAATATCACTAACAAAATTGAGACATATACTCTTTGTTTAGAGTTCAGATGATTAGGCTGTCATCAGTGCTGTCCATTTAGGTTGTTTGATGACGCGTTGTGCACGCGAACTTAATCGGATGCACCACTAGATTTTAAAGAAAACTGCTGTAGAATTTGAAGGCTGAGAATCAGTAGAAACACATTTTATATGTTAGATATAAGCTTCATTTATTACGATAGATTCTTTTTACAGAGTTGTTACACTTTTAAAGACACAAAAATTATTCTGACGTTTCGAATTTACATTACATAACTCGTTACCTCCGCTTACCCCTTCTTCCGTCATTAAACTCAACTTCGTCGACCAATCGTTGGCCTTTTCGTAGATTAGTACGGGGTTTTCCCTGATTTTCAATTTCTCTAATGCGACCCTTGAACCTTCGCGGAACAATTAAAAATCAGGATTTTCCGGTTTTCTAATAAATCAGCAATGTCGGTATTTCCCTGACTAACACACACGCACATATATATATATATTTATAGCACTCTAAATCCATCACAATAAGTTCGGTGAATTGTGTGCAGCAATAAAATATGGATATTTCCTAATTTATTTATACATTCTAACACTCTCGATCAAATTTACGGATCAGACCATTATCCAATTAATATAAATATTTGTACAGAAAAATCAATTTATGTGAAAAAATTGCTTAAATTAAGATTAACACAAACGAATTGGGAGTAAGTACGCGATTATCCAGAACAGGAATACTCAAATTTTTTTCCAAATAAATTTATAAATATGACTGCTGATGAAAAATATAATTTTTTTGTAAATAATCTAAGTACAGGTATTAAAAAATATATTCTGAAAAAAAACTTTTAGTAAAGAAATACATAGAAATCCTGTACCATGGTGGGATGAGAAATGTTAGTGAATGAAAGGAGTAAGAAATTCTACATTTAAAAAATGAGCGAGATCAAATCAGAATTTCACGGATTACATAAAATATAAATGAATTAAAGGAAAAATACGAAAATTAGTTAATTTTTAAAAAAATGAAAATTATAAAAAATTTTCCGAATCTATAAATTCCCAAGAACACGTAAAATACATATGAAATACTGCAAAAAAAATTTTAAATAAATGGATTACAATATCGCAATCTCATTAATCAGAAAATTTACAAAATAATAGAAAATAATTGGTTCTTAATGAAATTTGTCCTCCCTGGGTTAGTTGTGATAGTAGATAAATCTTGATGTAAGCGCACCTTCGTACATTTAAATTGTGACTACATAAAAACATGGGTTGTATGAGATAAACATTTATTAAATTTCGACCAAGGTGTTATATTTCTCTGCTGTTTTAATATTAATAATTAAATAATTAGATAGATTGGCTGAACATTTAATAAATATTATTAAAAAAAAATATTATTCTGACACAGAAATATTACATCATTTTTAGAATTTAAAAGTTCAAAGACATTACATTAACAATGCCGTATTTAGTTTTTTTTTCTGAATACTAATGCGACCTGTTCATTTACTTAAATCCAAAAAAGTTTTTTATCATTTCACTAGTATCACTGTTGATATTACATGGATTTATTGATGATACTATGTTTGTTGCTGATTATCTGATAAATATATAACAAGTAAAATTACTATTAGATGAATATTATCAAACAATTATTAAGTGAACTATAATAACGATAATATGCTGGAAAAAAGAAGTATAAGTTATGTGAAAGAAAAGAATAAACTTTTTATGTAAGAAGATTATTATAGATCATAAAAGACGTAGAAATATATTTTACATTTTTCAAAACTGCACTCACAAATCTTTATAATTTATTTATAAAGGCTTATTTACAATTGTAAGCAGACTTTATTAAGTTATGCTTTTACAACTCTTTTTTTTTATAATTTAAAATTTTTATAACTCATTCATTTTATGGTGGAAAAAAGTAAAAATCGAGTAAAATTTGCATAAACTAATTTCCATGTCGATCAATAGCAATGTATGGTTTTAGATAAAATTTCTTTATTTTATGAAGTTAATTTCGAATAATCTGAATTTGAATCTTAAGATGGTGGAGCCGCACTGAGGAAGCGTATTGATCGTTGGAAAATGTTGCCCAACTCAGTAATTTAACGCACAACAATGATGCTCGTTAAAGAAAGTGACTGAATTCCCTTTTTCTCAACAAAACGGAAAGTTCATTTGCACGCACCCGAATATATTTTAACATTTGGCTCATGATTGTACATCTTCCGATTCCACAAGGCTTCTCGGCTTTGTCTCGGCCAGGACTGCCAGCACTTTTGTTTTTTTCGTGGCACTCCTTGCATTACTCACTTCTTTCTATGACAATACATCTCCATCAAGTTCCCTCCTGAAATAAAAAAAAGTCTACGTCTATTTTTTCTATATGTTTACTTGACGTGCGTATGCTTTACTCGTGGTCCTTATTTTCCGAATGTTCATTTTTTCACTGTTACACAATGGCTTACAATGTGTAATTGAGAACAACTTCATACGTATTGATTTTCTTATTTTCGAAATTTGTAACTTTGCGAGTACAGCTCGAAAATTTACAAAGCGATAACGATAAAAAGTTTTAAAAAATGCCTATTATTATTATTATCTATTATTCGATGATAACTTTTCAAATTTACTTTTCTGTTCATTGTGTATGTAGAATATTTCTTTTAAACAAAAAATTAGATAAGTATGCCAAAGTAAATATAGCATTGGTCTATTGGAAAATATTCGTTTCCAAGTTTTTCACTATTTCAAAATTTTTTTTTAATGATATCCCTTAAAACTCTATTAATTTCATAACTTAAGTTCGATCATGATCTTTGAAAATTTTTTTTTAAATTTTAGTAAGAAAATGTTTTATTTTTATTAAATTCAAATGCATTGTTTTAAGTTTCCTCAACAGATTTATATTTTTAAGTTCTATTGTTTATAACGTCTTTATTTTTCATTAACCCAAATTGATTTTTAAATTTCTTATTTTATATTATCCATAGTAACAAAAATAACTTCAAATAAGTGAAAGTGTTTATTAAGCGATTCTTTAAACAAAAATTACGTTTATGATATACAATCTGTAGCAAGTAGAAAGTAAAGACAATGTCGGAAGCATTTGACGAGGCAAATAAATGTACAGTGTAAGGAGTTAGGAATTAAGTGAAGAGTGATAAATCACCAAAAAATTTACACTTCTTTCAAAAAGTTTAATAAACTTGGGCACATGTAGTGAATGGCGCAGCTGGTTCAACTAATTTTTAAACCAGCTGCGCGGGGAAAATAAAAAATGACATTGTTTGTCCAATCAACTGAACAAATTAGACACAACAAAATGCCTTTTGCTGGGAGTTTAGTGAGTTTGCATTCATTACAGATGTGCCGGTATTTAGCTCTAACTTTGAAAAATACTAGAGAAAAGACTCCAGATCTGCCATCAGAATGAACTGTAATTGACATGTCCTTTTATTCTTGGAGCTTGTGTAATGAAAAGTGGATAGCAGGTTGTTCGTTGTAAACCAAGGCCGAGTCTGTCCAAGTGACAAAGGAACCCGCGAATTCGACTGAAATCCTTCCAAAATAAAAAGCTCAGGGTGAGCTTTTCTTTAGTATGCTTTCATGTCTGGACAATAGACTGACCCTCTAGCGTCGAAGCTTTTGTGTCCGACTATCGACGCGAGTGCAACGAAGAACCGCGTCTATCCCCTCGTTTTACATCTTTTTAGAACTTTTCCCAAGGGTTTGAAGCTTTTCTCCCTGAATTAGACGTTATTTTCTATGATAATGACGTTACCAACAGTGATGTTGGTACAAATAACTGATACGTGTTTTTGTTTTGTTTGAGAAATTCGTGGTGAAGATGGTGGGTCGATTCAAACTTAGAAGGACTTGTGATGCCAACTTTTTCTCTTTTATTGCAATTTATTATTTGAAAAGGTTCAATTTTTATCCAATCTGCAATATCAGCAAGTATTTTCCAAAAAAAATATTATTATATTTCAAGCTTTTATTATCAAAATTTAAACAACATATTTTATGTTACCTATAATGCTAAATAATAAGATTGTAAATATATTTATGAATGTCACAATTTGATTCCGTAAAGTGTCGGTAAATATTTAATATTATCACCTTGATAAAATATCGAAAAAAATATTGTGAACCTAAATAAAATGACTTATTACTTGCAAGTGTTTAAATTTCTTTATATAACTTTTTATCTTTGTTATTTTAATTACAATTTCATCAAACTATCGATGTCATAAAATGTGACAAGTATCAATGGTATACATTTTTTAATACTAATAAAATACTCTTAAGACCAAAGTTATAGTTATAATAAAAACATCAATAGGAGAAAGTTGACTAAGTACTTTACATATTCATCATATGTATTAAATAATTACAATAACCTGTTCAATTGACTCTACCATTTTTACGTACATAAAAAACTCTTATAAATAACTTCTTTTTTATTTAGATCTTTTTCTTTTTTTTGTTTAAAGAATAAAATATTACTTAAAATCTTTTTCCAAAAAATATTGAACTTTATGTTATTTTTACTCGATGAAGTAATGTTCTAAAGTATAGAACTTATAGTATCACCAAAGAATTAAATTTCAGAAATTAATCAAGATTAAATTGTTGTTTAAACTAAAGAGATGTAATTGAATGTATATATAAAAATTGTAAAAATGATTTAAAATTAAATGTTCTACTTTTAAAGTTAAAAATTGAATTTAAGAAAGAAATTAATCGACCAGGTAAGTATTTTGAAAAATGAAATTAAAACTTATAAAATTGAATGATTCAAATAATTACAAAAACTAGGCTTGTGGTGAAAAATATTTCTACATAACATTATATTCGGGGCAGTTTTCGTTTTTCGTCGGAAAGTGAAAGCGGGTAAAATTCTGGCATCAATCGTCGCTCGGTGTACGGGGTAGGGGAGGACCCGGAAAAGAAACTGACCTTCGCGGGGTCCCAAGTTGTGGGTGGGGGAGGGGGAAGGGAGGAGGGGAGACAGGTCATGTTTGCGCCTAGCATCGTTTGCGACATCTGCGATTAACTCTCTCTGTATTTTTCGCCTCCGCTTAGTGCGTAGCAGCATTCTTGCGTATTGCGTGCGTGTGTGTTTTGTGAGTCATTCTCTGGTGGATTCAGAGCAGCGGGACCTATCGCTCCCTCTCACCTGCTAGGCTGAGGACTGACTCCTGGGTGACTGTTGACGGACACCAGGATTGTCGCTACTTCATCGACGCGTTCTCCGACGACTACGCTGTGGCTCTGCGAGGTGCAATCCGCCGTCATCGCAAGTGCGCTTGCGAATGACGCTGATCGAGCGTATGTTTTGTACATCAAATTGTAAGTGTTTTGTATATAATTCTCGGCGCACCGAGGGCTTTTCCCCTGAAACACAGGGAGATTTTATGCCGCGCCAAATAAATTTCTATTGTTCATTATTCTCGCGAATCGTATTCTTTTAATTGTGTTTAACCAGAGCAACAGAATTTTCTCTCCCTCACTTCTTTGATTTTAAATTTTATGCAAGTTATTAAAGGGTTTAACTCATTAATTAGTAGACACATTTACCAATGGGTTCAATTTATATTTTAGTTTACATGTAATTTAATTTATAATAATATTAATAAAAAAAATTAGGTCATGTTATATTGTATATTTTTTGCAGTCTACTACAATATTTTTTTAAATGCATGTAATATAGTATAGCTCTTCTAATTCTCTAAGAGAAAAGTAAATGAAACAAATATATTTTGGTCTATACACTTACGAGTATATACATAGTCTGTCCTCGAAGTATCGAGTTTTTTTTTTCATTTTGTCAATATTGGTCGCAGTGAGTTTAGAGGAGTATTAAAATGTAGAAAAAATCTTTTTCCATTTATCCGCTCTTTTTTTTGTTTTTTCGATAATTAAATGTGGCAGGATTTTACTTCGTGCGAAGGATAATTTTTTTATTTTTGGACACGGTGCGTTGAAGCGATTACTGGAAAAACGCTACGCGAGAATGTTTCGTTTAAAGATTCTAAAAAAAAAAGAAAACACATACATTTTTTAATAAAATATGATTTATTAGTGGACTTATAAACAGTTTGAAAGAAAAATTAAAAATTCTTCAAAATAATTTCCTCTTACATCAACGCAATTACGAAGACGAGTTTTCCAGGTCTCAAAAACTGTCTGAGATTCTTTAGCTTTGATGTTTACGTAAACTTTTTGCATTTCTAAATTTTTATTCACTATATTGTGCACCGTAGATCGCATTAAATTCAGTTTTTCCACGATTGTTCTAACTGTTAATCGCCGGTCCGAATTAAAAAATTTTTAGCATCCGGTGGGTATTTGTAGCGATTAGAGAGGTTTTTGAGTGCTCAGATCAAGATTCATCGATGATCTTTTCCCGATTTTTTGTAAAAGCTCTGTCCCATTTTCCACATTGTGATTTTGACATACTATTATCTTGATAAGCCTCATTTAACATTTTAAATGCACTGTTTTTTTAAGTTGAAAACAAAATTTTATTGCGTAATTCTGTTCCACTAATCGCTTTAGCGGGCGGTGTCAAAAAATCGAAAAACACCCTTCACATGATGTAAAATGGTGCTGCATCTAATTATCGAAAAAACAAAATAAAAAAAGGGATAAATGGAAAAAGATTTTTTCTACATTTCAAGACCCTTCCGAAAGTGCTTCGACCAATATTTACCAAATGAAAAAAAAACTCGATACTTCAGAGGTAGACCATGTAAGTAAATATATCAATTATCTAAATTTGCATCTGATTCGAGATGAAATGTATAATCTCACAATTGTACAAGTTGAAAATGTATGTATAAAAGAAAATTTTTACTGAAATTCAAAATTAAACGTTTGAAGTACTTATTTTTCAATTAATTATTTCATATGTAAACTTTAGAGGAATACTTTACTAATTGATAATAATGATGATTAATCATTATAATATCGACGCAATATATTTATGCATTTTTAATATTTTATAATTCATGGAATTGAATTTAACATTTATAATTCATAAGTTTTAAATGAAAAGTTTTTTAACTTTAGTTTTTTAAAATGTATTCAATTTTTTTGTAAATATTTTACATTGATAAATGTACACATAAAAGCAGTTTCTATATTATTATATATTGTCATTTAATGATATTAGTGACGAGTTTTTATAGATCAATGTAATTAGTTTATTAAAAAAGTTATTTTATTATTAGTTTAAAATTATGTTTGTAATAAAATACGTTTAATCTTTTAATCAGATCATCAGGTATTTTTGAGTTGTGCTTTCAGTGGAATATCAATAAATTTACATTTTTTATAGCGTGCGAAACTTAATTTTATCTGACAGGTAAAATGTCTATTCACGTCTGTAAAGCTGATCGTATGAATCTCAAAAATAGAATAAAATTGCCTTATCTTACAGGAAGTTTAAAGAAAGTTCTTTCAAAGTTGGTAATTTACCACGGAAAAACGGCGTTTATATGTAAGTAAGTGTGTCTAACTAGATATTGAATTTAATTTGTATGCCATGACACATTTATGCAAATATAGTTTTCTAAACTAGATGAAACAGTTATATACTCTTTAAATTTTCTCAAAGATAAATGAGTTTCATGATTAAAAAATTTTTTTGCTCACTCAGCACGTTATGGGATTAAATTAATAAAAAGTTTGCTTTATTTGTTACACGTACTAAAAAATGTTTATCACCAAACTGTGCAAGTTTTTGCGTAAATATATAGATGATTACTTGCGATGTTCTTGGAGATGCATTAGATTTTTGGAGTTGAAGTTTTAGGGGTACAAAGCTAAAAACTTTTTAAAAGTAATTAAAGCTAAAATCTTATTAAAGAAAATGTATTTTAAAAATAATTTTAAAATATTTTAAAAATAACGCATTATCAAAAGTTCTTTCACGTTGAATTATTATTAGTAGATAATAAAAAGATATTTATTTAATGATTATTAAAAGATTAATCTAAAGAAAAAGAGAGTTTCCCTCGTAGTTATTATCTACCGATTAATGTTCAGTTTTAATCAGTTTCACCTATAAAATTGGTATGTCCTTACTATTGTCTTAATTGGAGGAAAATACACGGCTCATCCGTTTGAGATTCTTTCTTTTATTTTTAAATATAAGCACTTTTTATCGGAAGAGTGAACTCGCGAACACTTGAAGAGTTTATTAATATTAAATGCCGGAAAAATGAATGTTGTCTGATGGAATATTCTATACGCAGTGTCGTCGAGGTGAAAGTTTCGCGAGGCTTGATTGATTGCCAGGATGTTAAAGTCGTATCCTCACCCATCAAGGCAAAGCTTTAAAAGCTTGAAGCCCAAGTATTAAGGCGTGCACAGTTGTGAGTATAGTACTAGTACTTTTGATATTGTATCGCAGATTTGTATTTCCATTCTTCCGGGTTCTTCGCGATATAATATAATTATAATAAATATAATCTCCCTTGGCAGTGGTCCCTCTGAGAACATATGACCAAGCCTAAAACAACTGGGAGTATTAAAGATTTTTTCATTAAAACTCCGTCCCTCGAGCGAATGCGAAAAAGAAAAGCATAGAGTTCAGGTGGAATACAATTTTCCGTTTCCTCCCGGTGTTAGTTAGTTAGTGTAGTTAGTTGTCGGTTTTATTGAGCAGCGTCATCAAGCGTAACAATGACAATCGCCGTCCATCTTGTGATTCACACACGAAACATGAAAATAAGCATTGCACCTGGCAGAAAAACGGCGGTGAAAGACTTAAAAATCATCGGAAGCTATGCCGCGGGTTCCATTGTCTCTCTCGTTCTCAAGTGAAAAGTTCCCGAGTGAGCCTTCCGCCCGCATCCACGTACACACGCGTGCGAGGCCTGCCGTGGGTGTGAGAGCCGGCGATAAAGTGAGACGCAATAAGCGCGTAACACGAGCGAGCACAGGTGGCTCGTCCTTTCGATAAAAGCCCGGGCTTCCACAATTCAGACTCAGTCGAGCCCGATGAAATCGGAAGCGAGCATCAAGTACAAGGCCAAGCGCGAGTTGAGTATTCATGCCTTCGGTGAGTGCCGAGCAACCCGGACTGCTGCCGATGCCAGTGTTGTTCCCCGTTGTTCCCAGTTGTTCCCCGTTGGTCCCTGCTGCGCACCTGAAACTCATTACATTTGACCCGCTTTGACGTCCGATTACTGTGCGGCTCCCGATTTACCAGTGTTGAATTATTTGAATTGAATCTCTCGTTCAAAACAAGTGCTTTTTTTGGGATCTGTATGCGATATTTTTTTATTATTTCTCCTCGATTCTGTTTCATTTTATTTGCCTCTTGCTTATCTTTATTGCGTATCTTTTATATGTATAATTGTTATTCTGTAACAATAAGCAAATATTTTTTAAAGGCGATTTTGGAAGTATTACTCATTCAATCGAATCGTAGGGCATACTTTTGTTTATTTATGTTTTCTAAATTTAATCATAAAAATAAAAATAATTTTTTTGGACAAATTTATTTGTCGCGATTGGTAAATTTTATATTATTATTACAATTTATTTTAAATTAAATTAAATAGTTTTATAAAATTTATAAAACATTTGCTATAAAAACATTATAAATATATTACACAAATACACACACACACACATATAATAAATAATATAATAATAATAATAATAATATAATAAAGTAAATAATAATTGTTATAAATAAATAGGAATTATTTTAACATTTTTTATTATATTTTTATAAAATATTTTTGGACAATCAAGTTCATCACATACTCTAAATTTAAGTAAAGATTAATGCGATTAATAGAAGTGAAATAAAAGACGTAGATGTTATTAAGAATAATCGTCTCAGTAATTATAAACTATGATTAAATTTGTTTAGAACATATAAGAACCTCGACATTTTCCATGATTTATTTTCCCGTTTTCTAATAAAGCAATTAACTTATCGCAAATATCGTATACGTGTATTTCATACATGTATTCTCAAGAGTTATAATTTTATACTTTTTTTATTTTATACTTTGGTGGAGACAAATGATTCTGGAAAATGAAAACATTTATTAAATTCCTGAACCTCATAAATATGTCAAGAGATTTAGTTATGTTTGGAAACCAATAAAATATTTCTATGTAAAGAGAAATATTCTTTATATTTGAAGAATTCTGAATTTAATAAAAACGATGTACTGTAAACGTCTAACTGAATCCATTTAAGTTAAAATGAACACAGTGGCCTAAATTTTATTGAATGAAATTTTTAAAGTAACTATACGTAGTAAGTAAGATAATAAAAAAATAAAATACAAAATCCTTTTCTTAATAAAACATATTATGGGAACTGAGCTCCATTATTCTAAATTGATGTTTTTTATTTTATAATAAAAATTATATACTATTTTAAAAGTATGCAATAAATAAAATTTTATGAATTTATTTTTTTTATTTTAAATATAATTAATTGTATATTTTGGCATATTTAGATATAGAGAGCTTATTCGACCTGAATATATTTATACAATAAAATGCAAAATTATTCATTTGGATTGAAAATCCATTATGATTTAATTCGTATCCGCTTAAATTATTAAAAGACTTTATTTATTAAATATGTATATTTTTGAAAGCTTATAGTAATCAACATTATGTTAAATCAATTATAATTTATTTGATATTTTGCATTTGTATTTAAAAAAAAATTCCGTATTACTCTTTAAACAATGAAATTATAAAGAGCTTACATCAATTGTAAAAATATATATTTAAAAATTGTTATGGAAATTGAAGTTGCATAATAATTAACTTGAATATCGAAAATTGCTGTTCAAATTTGTTTTTAATAAATTCATAAAGAATAAATAAATTTATGTCTATGAGTAAAAATGATGTATAGAACAGAAATGTATAAATTCATTAATGGTAACATTATAAAATTTATATATAAAATAGAATGCATATAATACGATAAGAGAAATGAGTAAAAATTCGTCGAACGATAAGTTTGAATGAAATATTTTTAGAGTTTTCCGCGTATTCCTATTATTTGTATACGTCGATTTATCAGTTTATAAATACTTTTATTAGCCTTTAAAATGTAATGGATTATTTTTTATATGTTAATTAGACAAAAGGGTTATTTAGGCTTACGATTGTTGGGAGTATGAACTGATTGTACTACAGTACAAAGGGGTCATTAGTCTCGAACACCCGCGAGGTATAATGGCCCGGAGATTTTTGGTGCAATTTAGAGGGTAGGGTATAGGGGGAGGATGGCCTATATGGTAACAACAGATGAATCCTAATAATGATTTCTTGATTCTGCAATTGCAGATGGAGCGAGCAAGGCGTCGTCGAGTTCCGGAGATGGGATCGACGAGTCGAAAAATATCCAGGAGGGCTGGCGGAATGCTTCAAAGCAGTCGGAGGATGGCTTGCAGCCAACGATCGATCAGGCGCAGCAGACGACACCAGGTACACCGAATTCAAATCAAAATCAAAACTCGAACCGACCCCGAACAAACTTTTCCATGCTACGCGATCTAAGTGTAGGTGTCCTCCTCGATCTCCAACCCCCGTTTCACTCGGTGTGTAATCGCCGCTCCTATTCCATTACCAATCTCGGCTTTCAGTCCAACTCTCTACCAGTCTCGATTTTCCTTTGCGTCGTTCCACGGGATGGGAATTTATTTTTAATGCCTCCATGAAATCTTACTCTTTACCAGCTCACAAATTTATAGCTTTCCTAAAAAAACTCCTCTTTTCATACTCGATTGGTGTTTCTATCGCGATGATTGCGGGCTATACCAAGCTCCACCTGAAAATTCACTTTTGAATTTCTTGCTCTTCCTTTTCACGTCGCATTGCTTTGTGCTCTTTTGCTTTTCCACTTTCGAGGTAAACATGCGAACTGGAATGCACTTCATTCCTGCCTGAAAATGAAAAAATTGGTTTCTATCTCAAAAAAAAGAGACGTCGGTTAGGGTTAATTAAAATATGAACTTTTACAAAAATTTAATTTGCTAATAATAATACAACTGTTTTTTCTATAAATACCAATTTCTGAAAGGATATATTTTTTGAAATGTGAACGAAACATCAATTAATCCCGTATCCGCCATTTTTATACAGATTATACGGGTTTGAAATTCTACTGATACGTAATCGGGATAACGAATTAAGATTTTGATCCGATTTATATTTATATAACAAGAATTACATTTTTGTATTCCTATTTTTTAAAATAATTTTTTGATTATTTAAAATAAATTAATAATAAATTTAGTTCATAAATACATTAAATATAAATAATACTTAAACTGATAGTTCTAAGATATTATAAGATCATTCAAATTTTAATTTTTTTTTTACCAAAACACTCTACAAATTTTGTAATTCTTAAATTTGCTTGAAATTCTATGAAAAAATATTGATTTGCAAAATTTAGGCTTCTACTATGATAAATTAATAGAATGATGTATCTTAAAACAAAATCAAGGAGATAAGTATTTAAATTTCTCGTTTCATATATATCTTTATGTGGTAATAATATATATAATGAAGCAATAATACAATTAATCTTTGAAATAATATTATGTATAATTGATGTTAGTATTAAAAAATAATTCAAATGTATTATTTACATTTATTCATTTCATAAATCACAAATTTTTTATATTTAATAATTTATATTGTAAATATTATTAATAATATAATTATTATATAATAATAAATTTGGAAAAATTTTTAATTTATTCAATAACCAATAAATTACTTCGTAATAACAAAAATTCTAAATATTTAATTTAGATTTTTTTTTAAATAAAGCTGAAATAGTTATCTAAAAAATTCACAATAAAAATTGTAAAAATTAATTCTGAGATATTTCATTTATCAAAAATAAATAAATAATTTTATAATATTTTGTATCAAATATAAATAAATAAAATCTAATTTATTTTATAAGAGTTTAGGCTCTTACTAAAAATTTTTGTGTAAAATTAGTAAAATTTATTAGCCAGAAACCATATAATTTATATGGTTATAGAGCCTATAACTTCAAAGTTTTCTTTCAAATTTTTTTCACTCTCTAAGAGCAGGTGCTGCTTTAAAAAGCTATAATTATTTTGAAAAAAAAATCAATATTTTTACCCGTATTCCTTTTTTCATTTAACTAACAATATCCAATACGAGGAAAAGTAATGTTGTGAATGTGTATACAATCTGTACACTGACACGTGTATCTATATGTAAACATAGATAGATACTTATTTATAATATTAAAAAAAAAAAGAAAAAACTACATGTATTAATGAGAATAAATTTAATAATCTGTAGTTTGTTGGGGTTGCTTATCGGGAGCCTCCCCTAAGTTGGAAGTGCAAGGGGCGCAAGGGTGCATAAAGTGCCTAGCACAGATTGAGGTCAACGGGCCATCTCGTCAGCAGTGTTCAGTCACGATCAAATAGCTTGTCCAAATAGCGATTGAACTCTTAAGACTGCTATACTCCAAGGTTGCTAGGGTTTTGTGTGAAGGGGTTTTGTATGACTTTAATTTTAAGTCACCCACCCACATGAGCAGATAGTGAAATTCATGCGACGAAATTTTTAATTAGCAAGATCGCGCGAATCTTTATTTGTTTTGTTGAATTCAAGGTTAAGAGAAGAACACGAAATAACAAATTACTTTACCACTGACTGAAGAGAGAGCTTTTATCACTGGTGTTAAAGAGATTTTTTCTTAGAGTTCAAGGGTTTTTAAAACTTTTGAATCATGCGATAATATTAAGAAACATTCTGATTCAACACGTTGAATTGTTTGCTTCAAAAAGCTTATACACATGCCTGATTTGAAATTAAACTTATTCTAAGACAAAGTTGTCCATCTGTAAGTATACATAAGTACGTATAAGTATTAATGGTCAAAATAGCAATCTTATAATAACAACGTACTAATCTGAAGCTATCATTGAATTTTACAAATACTAGAGATATTTTTATAAATTGAAAAAAAAATTAAATTCGGTGTTAGTACAAAAGATAATCGCAGGGATTATTGTCACTCTTAACAACTCTAGTTACACAAATTAAGCTATATATTCCATTTTCATGATAAGGAGAATCAATTTAAGAATAATTATTCATCTGTGACACACAGGCAATTAAAAAAAACCTACCAGAGACAAATCGAAGACAGGAGGATAGTGACGTGCTGCTATATCCATTCGACCTTTGCTGCAAATAAATGAGATGTAGAAGTAGATTCATGTCATGATCCGATTTTACTTGAATTTATGCACCGAAATTATAAATAATTTAATGGTAAAATTCATTACAAAAGCCGAGTTCTTGAGTTATCTTGGAAACAATGAATACCATCATCTAAGAAAGTATTGTGCATTATTTAGACGTAAGTAATGGCAGCAAAAATAATATTATTCGTTTTAGGTAATATTAAATTTTCTATTGATTGAATAAACTTCAGAATAAAAATCAATAATGTCATTTTTTATCCATATTTATTTATCATAAGGATTCAAAAATAGTTTATTTACGATTACAATAATAGAATAAAATGCATTTTAATTCAATATTGAATTTGTAACAAGTAAAGCAAACATTTCATCTGAAATTTATAAAACTTTTTACAATATTTTGAATGCTTCTATATGATTTTGATGCACAAAAATTTTGTCACTACTATCTGAACAGAATATTTATAGAGTATTGTGAGATACTATGGTTGCGCACACCGAAATTTCTTTTTTTTCAATTATTTTTCATGAAATATTTACCAACAACAAGAGATAACTACTGATGTTACAAGTGATAATAATTAAAATTAAATTAAGAAAAAGCGAAAAAAATGACTAGATATGAGTACGACATCCTTTATTTCCACTGATTGAATTCACTCATATGTTAAACAAGAAATTTTTCTTTTCGATCAACAATTCAATAAATTCAATGGAGAGTAAAAGGTAATAAATTATGGTTATTTAAAACTTAGAATTTTATTAAATTCCATCGCGTGTGGATTCGAATGAAAAGGAAAAAGTTCATAACTCCCAACAGACATCGGAAATGATTATACACCTTGTGAATTCTCCTACGATGTTTCAGCGAGCCATAAAAGAATCTACAAGGAATACCGATCAATCTTTAGGAGTGGATGACATCTTACTAGCAGTATATAAAGTTATAAATATAGATTTCAGGTACCTAAAATGACATTAAGAACTTTGAAAGTAAATACTTAAACACTCAATTAGGTACAAAAATAATTCATTCGCAATGAAATAACACAATAGCAGTGTGAATTATGCGTGTGTAATTAAAATATATCATTTACATTAAAAGTATAAAAACAGGACTCGCTTCTGATTATTTTTCAAATATGCTGAATTTCTTCAGCTAGGTTTGATTAGGCATAGGTTAAGATATGTGTTTTGAAACGTTGTTGTCATTATGTAATCAATATTAAGTTAGCCAATAATATGTATATTTTTTCACTATTTTTTAATTAAAAAGAATTAACGATTTTAAAAAAAAAAGACCATTTAAAAATGCTTGACTGTAAAATGAACAAAAAAAATATTTGCGATGAAAATTTATCAAGCTTTTATGGATTATGTTTCTTATTCAGGAAAATCTAATATATCTATTTCAATATTGGAATTTATAGAATTTTTATAATCTGATGTACGTAAAAATCTAAAGTGTATGAACACGTACGTATTAGAAAATAGGAAATTTTATCGATTTTTAAAGAACCGCGCAAGTGGACTGAAGCAACAATATTTCAAGAAATAATATATCTGGGGAATTAATAGAATACTGAATCTATATTCAAATTTTTTTACTTTACTTATTTTCCTCCAAATATAATTTACAGATAAATTGTGATATTATATTGAGCCGTATGAGTAGTATTCATATTTACAAATATATACAAATATAAACATGTATAGCATGGAAAAGTATTTTTAGCTTTATAAAATTTGAACGAAAACTGACACATATATGCAAAAATAAATGTCAAGGGGGACTGAATGTGTTCAAGGTAAATATCCTGTATTATTTCAGAAATCTAATATCATCTTAGATATGTATATAATAATATATCATCTTAGATATATATAATATTATATCATCTTAGATATATATATAATATTATATATAAGAGTTTATTAATTTATTAAACTAGAGTGAGAATATTTTTTTCATAAATTGAAATTATTCTTAAGTAAAAGAAGTGTTTCGCCATTTATAAGCCTACAAGAAAGAATTTTAATACAAGATTTCAATAATTTTAATACAAGACTATTCAAGATTTTTATTCGAGTCAAGTAATTTATTTTATTATTAATAATTCTCTTTATCTTTTGAAATCAGAAAACATAGTGGTTTCAATAAATTGAAACCATTAAAATATGTTTATTTATTATTAAGTGCATTGAATATACAATAAAAGTTAAACATAAATTTTTAAGCAAAAATGTATTTTAAATACCATAATTTATATGTATTTATATTTTTTGTTAGTTTGATGTAGATGATTATTGTAAATTTAATTCAACAAAGTAATTTATTAACATTGGGAAAAAATTATTATTGAATAATA
The DNA here is from genome assembly GCA_018907245.1 of Eupristina koningsbergeri. NCBI lineage: Eukaryota > Metazoa > Arthropoda > Insecta > Hymenoptera > Agaonidae > Eupristina > Eupristina koningsbergeri. The sequence continues at coordinate 978,548 of JACCHV010002776.1, forward strand.
ATTATACTAAGCGTATACAAATGTATATTTAGTTTTATGATTTTACCGTTTTAGGAATATAAAAATTTACATTCTATTTTATAAAATATAGACAGTTAAAATATATATTTAAAATTATATTGTTTTTACAATATTCATGTTTAGTAAAAAGTTTCATATTTTATAAATTTTTGATGCACTAAAATATATAATTCGATTTTTAATTTAAATTTTTAATTAAATTAATGAAATTATATTTAATAAATTAAAATTATAGCTTAATTAAATTGATATTGTATTTACAGAAGTGCAACAACGTTATCTTGTGGAAACAATTACTATGACGACGGTTACAGAGCGACGTATTGTGCGTGAGATCAGTGAAGAGGAAGCACGAACGAGTAATGATGAAGTCGAGAATGCCACTCCCGAACGCCAATCTTCTATAGATCAGCACAAGTCCGTCGAATCTTCAGAAAACATCAACAAAAATGGCTCATCTAATGACGAGACGAGCCTTGTAAAATTAGACGATGTCACTGAAAAAGATAGAGCTCCAGAGTTTCCTTTAGCTTTCAAGTCGAACAACGTGTCATCTTTGATGACGAATAGTCTCAAACCGAATTCCGCGGTTAGGCAGCTATTCCCAGATCCACGATTTATTTCACCGCCACCGGCACCGGTAAAAAGTGTGTCCTCGGACTTAGAAGACTCTATTTTGGACGAGTCAGGAGAGAACCAAAAGTTCCTCATCACGACCGAAAGTTTACGGCTGTTCGACGCTGTGAAACGTTCGAAAATTGCTGCAGGCAATCGTTCGGACTCGTCCGAAAGCGACTCCTCCATAAAACGTACAATCGAGCGAAATGCCCTCAGACGCAGCCTCATTTGCAAATACGAAACTAGTGGCTCTTTGAAAAAGAAAAATCTTCGCAGCAAAGATTTGACCCTGGAAGAGAGAATTAGGCAGCTGACCTGTGTAGACGAGGATGAGGACACGGCTGATAGCAGTGCTTCGGAAAACAATAACACTGGTAGAATTACTACTCAGAATAACAACAACAATAACAATAACAATAACAGCTTTAACGTTAACGGTGATGTAGGTCGCATAGTAGATGAGGGAAATTGCTCAGACGATCAGAATAAAATGCTTACCATTCATCAACTTCCGGCTCGAACCTCACCTTCTGGAGAGGAAAGGCCCAAGAGTCACATAGTGCAATCTCATGGTACCCATCACCATCATCATCATCAGCATTACGCTAATTCCGCCTACAGAAAAATCACAGATCTATTTGGTCAGAAAAAAAATAATTCCGTTCCTTCGCCTATTGAATTAAATCTCCCTGATATTGGATTAGGTTCAAAGCATGCTATGGCAATAAAAACCGCTGCTGGAACAAAACTTAATACCGAGGCAAGAAAACAGTTTCTATCTAGTCTGGCCCCCCTTTCTTGTGTAGCATCAAGTGGTATAGATGGCAGAGATGATTATTATCGAATGCCCTCAAAGATGAACCTCGGAGATAGAAATTCCATTTGTTATAATTCTGATTCATCGTATAGCTTAGAGGATATTGAAGATGCTTTGAACGAAGGAATTCCAGCTCCTCCGGATGTTACCAGAGGCACTCCTACATCAATTGGTCCCTCTGCAGATGGATTTGGCAATGATGTAACCGATGAGTTACAAGCTTTTGTTGAACAAGATAAATCCAGGATTGAGAGACTGAAGAAAAGATACAACGATTTTGAAGATCAGCATCGAATCGATAACACAAATAACGAAGCCGCAAAGAATTCGGTCAACAGTGGCTCTCATAATAATACCGAAAATGACGACGAGGATGACGAGCTCAATGATTATGGTTTCAATCGAAGGCCCTCCGTGCGGGGCATTAAAGCGCAATTTGAGACCACCAATGAAATTGTCAGACAAATGAGAACCAGAAGCGCGGCAGCAAATTCTTTACCAGAGGCCTGTCGCCTAGGATTTCCAGGGATCAGCCACGAAGAAGAAGTGTCGTCAAATTCGGTGTGTTCCGGGTCGTCGTCTTCTGACGTTTACCGCGTCACGTATACCAACGAGATACAGGCGGACCCAAACACTATCAACCGCATAAACAGCATGCAAAGACAGATAAATGATATTTATCAGAGTATAGCCGATAACAGCGTCACAGCTCCTCTTCTGGAGCAGCAGAGACCATCTACCACAGTACCCCTGTCATATTTTGAAAGTACATTACCCAGAGCCGTGGTGCAAGCGACAGATTTAGCTCAAGCCACCATGTGCCATCGGTTCTCAGATCCAAAGAACGGACTCCACACCGGAACTCTGCTAAACCCCACGAGAATGCTAAGAATAGCAGGAGGTGGGGACGGAGTACTAGCGAGTACAGCGAATTCTGCCGGGATATACAGCACCTTACCAAAGAATCATAGGCACGGTCCAATGGCTGCGGCTTACTCAGCAGCGTATTCCGGTGGAATGTTGCCAGCCAATGCTATTGCGGCTAATTCTTCGGGTGCCAAATGTTACAGAACAATGTACTTCGTACCTTACAACGGACTATCCGATCCAACTTATCAGAATATTCAGAGGATATTACCAGCTCATTCATCCCCGACAAATTATGCGGAGCATATCGAGAGGTATCCTTATCCGAGAAACGGTAGGATTGATCAGCAGCCCAAAACGAGATATTACGTTAGGCCTGCATCCATACCCGTAAGCAAACACCTTCAATATTAAAGTGTTGTTATCTAATTTAAATACTGGCATGCATGGATACGTGAAAGTACACGATAAATCATTTATAAGTATCAAATACTCTGCAAAATTTATGCATCAATACTGAATAATATTTATTATGTAGTAACATCAAAATATTTCGATGCTTCACGTGCATTATATTATTGAAATGATTCTGATTTTAATAAAATACTTTAAGGTTTTTTTTTCTTCACAATTTTATGTATAAAATTGATTGAATCGATTTTTTTTTTAAATTCCTAATAATATTTATATTATACGAATAATTTTACATATAAAAATATGCATTATGATAAAGTTGAATAGTTTTATATATTTATATTGTTTAGAATGAATATGCTCAAATGTAGGTGATTCATACGTTTAAAAAGGTGATTTTTTTGTATATTTATGTACGTAAACTGAATTTCTTAATAATTAATAATTAATAAAAAAAAGTGAGTATTTCTACATTTTATAAATATGTCATAAAAATATTAATATATAAACTGAATATTACTGAAAATTTCATAAATTAGAAATTTTTTTTAAAGTATTTTGATGTAAACTGATATAAATTGGAATTACGGGATCATAAGATAATGTGCAGTTCGATCTAATCTTGCCGTATTTTGGGATTATTAATTATCTTTTTTACTTGGCACTGGCCACTTTAGAATACTCAGCCCTCCTCAGCTGCTCTTCACCTCCACCTTCACCAAACTAAAGAATTCCAAGTATCAGCTCAGGCTGCAACCACAACTGCACTACGATCTCAAACTCTTCCACACGGCTCGGTCGTCCATCCAATTCACACCCAACTGCAACAACAAGTACACCATCAACAACAACAACAACAAAAACAACAACAACAACAACAACAACAACAACAACAACAACAACAACAACAGCAGCAGCAGCAGCAGCAGCAGCAGCAGAAGCAACAACAACAACTACAGCAGCAGCAAACTATTTCCGCTTATAACGTTCAGACCTTATCGGGGATCACCTATTCCATCTGTCCACCGCCCCCACCCTCACAGATCTCTGCGAGTTATACTTATCAGATGCAGATTCAAAGTAAGAGCGCGAATTTTATTAGATATTATTCTTTTATAATGCTCGATAACGCAATGAATTTGTTGATTTAAAATTCTAGATACTTTGAATATCATAAATTTGTAATTTACTATTAAGCAATGTTTAGTTTTACTCTTCGTTAGTTTAACATTTAAAATTTTACTTGTATTACACGAATAATTTTAATAGAATCGATGCTTTTATTTAACTTACAAATTATGATTATTTACTAATGATGAAACGAATAAAAAATAGTTTAATAAAGAAAAAAGATTTTAAATTATTCAGTACTTACAACTTTAAAAATTGTAAAAAAAATTATAAGTTTTAATACAATTGAAATTAAGGATATAAGCGTATAATTATGTCCGTAATTAGTGTAATGCAGCAATGATTACTTATTATTTAATTATACTTCAATTACTTTTTAAATGAGCATGTGCAAATTTCTATTTCTTGACTTACTTGTTTAAATGAAAAATCAGATTCTTATAAAAGCCTTTGATATACTTTTGGTTGAGTATTCGATGATTCATACATTACATAGCACAAACACAAAACCCGTTTCTTTTTTCCACGCATTAACCCAAAGTCGATGTAGTTAAATATAGTAAAACACTCCTCAACATTTCCTCATCTGAAGCCATAATCGCTTATCCATTGAATTGCAAATTGATTAATCTTATTACATCTTTTTATCCTATTACGTGTTTTCTTGTTTCTTTTGTTTGTTGTTGTTGACTTTAATACGAGTTCAATATATACAAATTAATAATAACTTGACAACTTATCTTTACATGAAATATATTTTTAATTACTTTGGAAGTTTTTGATTAAATTGAATTTTTCTTAATCCAATTTTCTGAGTTTACTAAAATTTATAATTTATAGATTTCGTAATCAAGAAAGATTCTTTTTTAATTCTTTACATTTATAACTTTTTAAAAAATATTATTAAAACATGTAGATAATTTTAATCTTAATTTAATAAAAAATATTCATAAACGATACCAATCAATATTTTTCTAATAAATACTTTATTATTCTCAATTTTTCGCGGATAACTGGATCGGTACTTGAAATAATTACGAATATTTGTACATAATATGTTACATTTAATATAAAAACAAATTATTTTTCCTCCTAGATAATAACAAACATTATAGTTTTGTTTTGAAATTTATATAATATGAGAGCATATGTTACAAAAAATATTTTAATAAATATTTTTATTTTGAAATTTTTGAGTTTGTTAATTTTGAATATTAATTTGAAATAGTCTTAAATGATAAATTAAAGCTGTATTGTAGCAAGATGAGACATGCAATAATTAAATATTAATAATCAAATTTCAAATGAAAATACTGTTTTGACTATAAAATGCAACAATAAATATTAATATGTTTAGGATATCATGTGAATATAAATGTGTAATCGAATGAAAATATCTGGAGTACTTTTAAGTTCTTCAAAGAGTTTTCAATGAAATGATACGCAAATTCGAAGGAAAATTTTATAAACATTCACAAAAATCTTAATAAATTTTTTAGAAAATAAATAAAAATAATTATTCTCTTGGTATAGTTTTTATTTTATTTTTGATATGAAATACAAAAGTGGAACGATACTTACCTATTGTTTTAATTTGAATTTGAATGTACAAGTATTTGTAAATACCATTTAAATGTAAATGTAGTTGCATTACTTAGTTAATACCTGTATAACTTTGTATGTGACTCGAGGACTGCGTCATCTATATTCATTTCTAATCAAAATTAAAAATAAAACAATGATGATTTCATGTTGTTAGATTCTTCTCCGTTTTGGATGCGAATATGTAATGTAAGCCCGTGATTTCCAAGGAAAAATATCCCCTATATATAGATAATAGTTGACTAACGATTCCGTAGGTCGGTTGGCAGCTTCGGAAGGGCCAACCCAGACCATTTGCAGTCCGGCCTCGCAATTGACGACAAGTGGCCTCTTGGGCGGAGGTGGAGGTCTCGTCACCAACCAGACGATGAGCAGCATCCTGAGCTCCAGTAACTCCTCCCTCCTCTCATCCCCGACGAAACTATCCCAGCAGCAGCATCCGCAGCATCACCACCGAGGCTCAAATTGCAGTGTCGCCGAGCGGGGGGTGCCCGAGGGGGCTGCAAGCGCATCCTCCCACGACTACGTGATAAGTCAACTACCAGTGGTGTCAGTAGCAGCGGGTATGGTGTCGACGACGACGACGACGTCGGCGCAAAACGCTGTCGCCGAGTTCCTGTCCGGTGAATCAGGGGCTGAAGCCGTAGTCGACACTCAGAATTCTGTTTACTATGCGATGAATGTCTGAGAGGAATTTTACTCTCTCCATGGCGAAAAGGAAATTGTTAGATGCGACCTCATGTAATATAGGCTACGGTAATATGTAGGTTAGGAATTTTTCGAGCCTGATCAGTTCCCTTTAGTTCTACTGACGCGCTTATCCCCTATAATTCTTGCTTTCTTCGGAATTTGTAGAAATTTGGGAAATTATTGATCATCAAGTTATGTTTATCCTCTATCCGTACCAACAGTACCAATAGAATATAAAAATTAAAAACAAAATATTTATATTTTGTGTTTTAAGTAAAAATAATTTTATTTTTAAATTTTTTAAATTTTATTAGTTTCAATTAAAATAAAACATACATATTAAAGAGGAGAATTCACGGTAATTGGCCAAACGCAAATTTCTAAAATGACGATTTAAACTGTTTATATTTAATTTATTTGAAATGTTCCATTTTTTATTATTTTTCAATAAAGTATAAGAATATATATGAATCTTTAAAAAACATTTTTATATTCAAAGCAATTTGCATTAATTAGATTATACATACAGAAATACGTGTTTTTGACGATTAAAATCATTTTTTAAATAATAAATTGTATCCATATAATTAAAAATGATACCTAGCTTATTTCAATTTAAAAGTACGATAGTACTATTATTCAAAAACATGCAAAGAAATTAACTATTTCGATCGGTTTAATAATTTCAGGATACGTTTTATCATTTATTTATTACACTTAATCTAAAAAATATAAAATAAAATTTCTGGAAATTTAAAACCCGAATAATGACCAATATCAAACTACAGTATAAAATTTGTATTTATTATATATTAAATGTTGCATAATATTATTTTAAAAATATTTTATATTTTTGATATTTGATTGTGTTAATATGAAATATAATGAAAGCTTTATCACGGGTATAACATCTTAAATCACGATTGTAAATAGATGCTTCTTAATTTTGATATTTTGATAACTAATTTTTATATCGATAAAATTTTATAAATTTATATATATTTATGTAAAATTTATGAATTTTATTTAATTTTAATACTAATTTATATTTAAGTATATTTAGAATTTTATTTAGTTTTTGGTATTTAAAAATAGAATAAATATTTTTATAATTTATTTAATTTATTATAACAAGTATTTTAAATGAAATATACAAATAATATAAATATTTTCATATTTTTAAATATTTTATTATGTATAGATTATAATTTCTTTAAAATTAATAAAATACACGAAGAAAGCAGGATAAAGCTTAATTTTAACAATGATGATTTAATCAAAATAGTAACTAACGAAGAATAATATGTAAATAAATTACTTATAATTTGAAAATTGTTAAATAATGGATTTTTTAAATCTTAAATTAAATTACTGTAGTTGAAAGGCCAGAAACGATCCATTAAATATCACAATCTTCAATTTTTTTGTCTCACTATTGTGTATTTTTTAAAATTCAAAAAAAATCAAGAATCTCACAGTATTAAAACGTAGTATTTTGTAAAAATTAAGAGAATTAAAAAAAAATTGCTTTAAACGCATTAATAAGTAACTTGTAAATGAAGAGTTAATTAATATTCACGAAAATAAAAAGCAGTGACGAATAATAAAGCCAAAGAAACACCGGAGAGTAAATCAACATATGTTGTATTGAAGAAAAATAATAAATGTATAAAAAAAGTATAATTCACCGTAAGTGAAAATTGGTTCGTGTAGAATATATAAAATTATAGATTTCAGTCGCATATTATCGCCAAAAATAATAAATAATAATCATCCTTAAATACAAAATGGATGGAATTATAAACACAAACGAAGAAAACTCGATTTTCTAATATTTTGTTTTAGTTCTTTGTTGAAGGAAAACAGAAAAGAATTTAACAATAAACAAGAAATATTGTGCCCAGTCACAGTAGTAATGGAATTTTATTCATTATTTAACGCACCGTATAGCATTCTCTCTTTAATAAATTTAGAATATTATATTTATTGAGTAGAGGATTTAAACGTATATATATAATGAGATATATTTGAAGTCTACGATGTGTTTTCTGTTGTACTTTCTAGCATATGCAAACGTCCATCCATGGACGTATGTACATTTGTTGTTGCAATACAAGTGTGAGCCATTTCTGTGAAATATACAAACTTGTTTACTTTAATGATGAAAAAGATTCACAAGTAATATAATGGGCAAGTGTTAAATGATGTTTTTCAGATTATGAACAAATTTTCACATTGATAGATTAATTTTTTTTTTAATGCTTATTGTTAATTAATGTATCTATATATATCAATAAATGATTTTAAACAGGAAATGTATTATAATAGTTTGAGCATCGTTCATTATTACGACAATACGTTTTTTTTATTTGAAATATTATCGGTTTTCTGCAATATACTTAAATATTTTAATAATTTAGAAAGCTATAAGTTTGAGAAATAATAAAAAATATAATAATAAGCTTCATGAAGTATTAATAATTTTTCTATCAATGTATAAAAATAATATGCTTAAGAGTTGGTTTGAATTTTTTAAATTTTTTGAGATGTAACAATATTTTTTTATGAATGATTATATTTTGAAGATATCAACCAAAGCTGCAAATTAGCATAAACTGATGTGATATTATTTCAAATTGTATAATATAAAATTTTATATTTATTTTTTATCAACTCCCTTATTTCATTAACACACAACATTTACATGTTCAAAATAGATAATTACATTTTAAAATGTACTTTATTTGCATTTGGAGTACAGTTATTCAGTTTTATGATAATAATATAAACCATCCATAAGATTATTGTTGTTTAACTTATATCAATTATAATAGTTAATCTATAATTTATCAAATTAGATATAATTATATACGTAGTTAACTAGATAATTTTTTTTATCAATGATTATGATGTAATTGTATAATAGCTGTACTCTTGTAACTTGTATTTTGCCAAAAATGAAGCGCATTGAAGAGGAAGCTGTACTATAAAAATATAATTTATAATTTATTCTTAAAAGAATTTTTATTTAAAATTAATTATTTAAAATATATATATTTAGAAAATAATAATTAAAAAATTTTCTTTGGTGTTATTAAATTGAAAAAATTATGTTAATTTATTAGTTATTAGAAGCTTTATTTTATGATTTTTGTTAAAATGTTATTTTGTAGAAAAAAAGTTTTTGTATATAAATTAATATAGTCTCTTCTAATAAATAAACATATTAATGAATGATTACATCAATGCAATTTTAATTATTTACGTAGTATTTGTATGTACATGGATACAAGTCTTGCGTATATAAATAACAAATAAAATACATCAAATAATAATATAAAAAAAAAATAACAAGTGCTATTAACAAAGTGGACATGAAAATTATGTAAAAAATAATTTATAGAAATGACAAAAGTCTATTGAAAAAAATTTTTTGTTCATACGAAGCTTACCAACTGAAGAAAAAATTGAAATAATAGCACAGAAACGTTACAGCCAAAAATATATAACTTGGGGGAAAATAAAAAGAAACGGCAATCGAGAATGTTACTTGAAAACTTTTTAAATATTGAAGACTGCAATAAATAATTAAACTCTGGCCTATTTAAATAAAACTAAAAATTAAATATTGTAGTTATAATATTGAACGAAAAAAGTTTGAAGTATTATTAAATAAACATAATATATATAATTTTTAACCATGTATATATATACATGGTTAGATAAATAATGAAAATTATACAAATAAGAAAAAATTATATAGTATTTGTTTACATTATAGAATAAAAAGGATTTTGAAAAAGATATAATGTTTTGTTGCGTAAGAAATGTGCGATATTTGATTAATTTATACACATAAAAAGCGAAGAATATTATATTATAGTACATATTATAATATTGACGTAAAAATTGTGAGCGTGAATTTTTGTGCATTATTTGTATATATTTAGGCATATAAATATTCATATAAATATTAAAGAAATTGTATAAGTAAAGTTCATATATTTATTTGCACTTTTGTTATATTTCATTTACATTATTTGATTAGTAAAATGACATTCCAAAGATTTTTCAAGTACTTTTTGTATTTACTTTTTTTTAGAATATAATTTTATTGTAATTGGCCATGGATTAAATTAATTAAATCATTAAATTTATTTTTATATAAAATTTTATATATTTCATGTTATTTTGTATTAATATTAGATTAATATTTTACATTTTAAATAATACATTTATGAAGTTAAAATAATATATTATAAACTATTTACAGGCTCGAATTGAATATCTCAATATAAATTGTTGCAAAAGATTAATTTTTTCAAGGCTGTACAAGATATGTTTAATATTTGTATTACAATTATAGAAAATTAATAAAAAAAAATGAAGACCATTGAGGATTTTAATTAAGACAGTTTTGAAGAATGAAATACCCATGAACTACAGTATTTATGATATTATATGTAATTAATAATTGACAATGTCAAAAACATAAACCATTTGAAAAATTACAAAATTAATAATCCGTTACGATTATAAATTATAATTATAGGTGAAAAATAAAAAAAAAAATAAATAAAAGTTAGTCATAAAATACAGTATTTGGAACCCTTTATAAATCTTTTTTAACTGCGAATAGAATGAAAAAAAGTGGTTCTTTCAAATTATTAAATACAATATTTGCGAAGCAGCTGAAAGTAATAAAATTAAAAATATTGGCGTTCATCTATTCCATTCGCTTTTTCTAACTCTATTTCTTTTAATTTATAAACATACAAATAATTAATGATTAAAGAAAATTTATCTTATAAATTTTTATGCATTAATTTCAAAAACTTAGAAAGCTTAGAAAGTTTTCTTAAAGTTTATTGGTTACATTATTAGTTTTTCAATGTGAACATTATAAATTATTAGAAAAAAAATAATAATTTGTACTAAATAAATAGTACCGAAAAGTATAAGAGTGATTGATAATAAAATACAACAAAAAAGTATTATTATCGTACGTGTTACTTTAGCAATTAAGTGTGATATATTAATATAGTAAAAAATTATATAACTCTATGAAATTTTAAACATTTAATAAAGAAAACTAATTTACTCATTTAAAAAAAAAATATTTATCATAATACCATTTCAATAGGCGCTTAGTATTTTATAATAAAAGAAAAAAAAATTGATAAAAAAATATAAATGACAATGTCGACCGAATAAAACAAAAAGAGCCTCTAATATTTGTAAATTTATAATGTTATTTAATTGATTCAAATTTACAAGTGATATTATGAACATTTAATTTTTATTAATTCTTAATTACGATTTATAAAGAATCACTGTGAGAAAAAAACATAAAAAATTAAATAATTTATATTGAATACAGCAATGATATTGTTAAGTAAACTTTTTTACAATTATAATTATTCGATTAATATTTTTAAATAGAAGTAGAATTAATTTAAAAATTATTTTTAATGCTTAAGAGTAAGAATATGTACATAACATAATTGGTTAAAAGAAAATAAGGAGTTTGACTATGCATTTATTACATAGATTTGCATAATGAATATTAAAAGCAGAAATAAGATTTTTGGGCAACCCAAGTATTGTAAAAGTCTAGTAAAATCTGTAAAAAATTATTGAAAATAATAATATGCAGACAAAAGTAAAATATAACCAAAAAGAAATTACAAGTAAAAATTAAATAAAACTTGAACAATTTTTGATGTTACAATAGGCATGATTATTACTGCCAATAAATCGAGTAGAGTATTTTTTCCTAAATAAAAATTTAATAGGCAAGAAAGGAAATCACATTTCCATATATATTTAAATTAAAAACTTAACTTTATTGTTATGATATGATTATGTCATATGATAACAAAAAAAGTTTATTATCTGTTCGAATTGAGGAAAAAAAAAATGAAAATTTATGCGAAACATATTTTATTTAAAAAAATTGTTAGATGAATATATTTAGAAAAATTTTGAATATATTAGTTTATTTTGTTATGAAAAGTAAAACTTAAAGAAAGAAAATAAGTATGTTGATTTTTAATCGAAAAAGTTAAAATAGATATTTATGCCTGTAGGCAGTATGATAATATTAATGCATCTCTTATTTATAAAATGAACTAATTTATACAATATAATTGGTTATCCTTAATTTGTTCACATATAAAATATATGTTTATTATTACTAAAATTAAAAAAAAAAAATTTTAAGCAATAAAATTATAAATATTAATTTTTAATTTTACTGTAGTTTCTATTTTTTTGATAACATAACATTTAATGATTAATTTATTAATAAAAAATATTTTAAAGTTTTTTCTTATAAAAAAGGGCTAGAAATTATACATTAAAATAACGCTAATTTAATATTATTTATAAAATATTTTGGTTGAATAATAATTGCAGTTGGTTACAAATAGATAACATACTTTAAATTAATAAAGATTGGAAAAATTATATGAAATACTAATAAAATAATTAAAACAAACAAAAGTTCTATACTTAAGTATTTTAAGGTGAGTCAGATTTGAATAAACGATATTTTGCAATAAACATGTCAATGGAAAATCTTTACATTTAAATAATATACCATTTTTAAATACATAATAGAAATAAAGAATAAATGGATTTAATTATGTATGTAATACCATTAAAATATCTATTATTTAGATATTTTTGCTTACTTACTTGTAATTACGCCTCCAACAATGAAATAGGAAATAATGTTATATCCTTATATTCGTAAATATACATTTTTTGAATAAATTTTTTATAAGGTAGAAATTATTACAAATATATTTACTTTAAATTTTAATTTATAACTAATTCATGAAGATATATAATTCCTTATAACTACTATCTGCTGTACTTTCATGAGATTATGGAATGCCAAAAAATATTAAGTGAAATAGACTGTATGTATATATATCTCCGTTTGATTGTTAAAATGAAATAGTGAATTATTATGTAAATAAAAAGCTCAAACAATGCCTTGAATATTCATAAATACTTATCCTAAATCATATGCTTAATTATGAATTATAATAAGATAATTAAATAATTTAGATTTGTTTTTACAATAATGTTTACATTTCTTTTTTATATTAATTTTATTTTGTTAAATAATAATATTTATTTTATCGATTTATATTAAATTTATTTTATTAAATAATGAAATACATGAACTAAAAGTATACCAAAAAATGATAATTTTTGCGTTTACAATGACAAAATTATCGTACCAATAAAACAAATATTTTAAACATTCAGATCAAGCAAAAAGTAAAAATAAACAAAATCTTTATTTGTAAAATGTCTACATCAATTTTTCAATTTCGAAAACACAAAAAAAATATTTTCATAAGTTATTGATCGAAATATCAAGTTTATACGTATTTTCATCTTAAATATCTTATTTGCAGTTTAATTATAAAAAAGAAATTATTTTATTTTAAAAATTAAAAATTACAGTTAAAGAAATTGTACACAAGAAAAATATTTAATTATTCTAATTGGCACTGAGAGTAAAATTAGTTTAATTTAATTAATTTACAAACTTTTATATATAGCTTTTTTAATTAATTAAAATCTCCATATATAAAATATACAATATCATAGTTAAAGTATAATTTAAAAAGATTACTAAATTAATTAGATAAAATGTTATTACTTATAATTATATTTAATTATGGATGTGTTTATAAAATTGTAAATAAATACACATGTAGTCGAGCGGTTATAAAAATGTCTTCAAAATTTTATTATTCGCATAATATTTCATTATTATATTTGTCAACTTGAGCGTTCATTTAGCTGATATACAATATTCGTTAGTAGTAAAGTGAAAGTTCGGTGACATCTCATTGATTTAACTTATATGAATTTGGTTATACCGTATTTATTGTTTTTTCGACGAATTATTATATACGCAATTATAATATATAATTATATAATTCATTTTGTACATGTGTTTATACAAAAAATATAGAAATCGATAGAACCAACGCATAATGTGCGCACGTCGCACATATGGGCTCCATAAAAAACGCATGCTTGATCATTTTATGTATTTCCTTTTTTTCTTTGTTTTTGATTCAATTTATAGTAAAGATTCACATTAGTATAAGTTATTATTTAAAAATGCCTTACGTCTTTATTAAATAAGTGAAAGACTTTTCCATTATTTGATGGATTTTGCAACTTGTTACTTATCTCTTTCATTAAGAATGGTATACATTAAGTCTTTACGTGATCCTGAAAAAAATTCATTTATCTTTTATGATATTAATATGTCTATGTATTTATTATATTTATTTTGAAAGAAATTATAATTAGAAAATTTATTTAATAAATAAAATTTTATTTTGTGCTTTTATTATTTTATGAATTAATAATATTTATAAGGTATAAAGTGGTAAATTTAGTTCACAAAAAAATAATTATAGAATGACAGTATTTCGAATATTGATTAATAAAAAATTTTAGTCCTAAAATTTATTATATATATTTAAGATAAGAATCATGATGATTAATAAGTGTATAAGTAAGCTTTATTTACGTTATCAAATATACAGCATACAGTAATATGTGTAAGGCAATATCCAATAATATCAATGAAATTATTAATTTTAAATTTAAAATTCAAATAAGGAGATTTCTATTATTGAATAAGAATTTTCTATTATTAAATAATAAAAATAAATAAAATATAAAAACTCACAATGCAATGCTTTTAGGACCAATGAAAAATATGCTTAACATGTGCAATGATTCTTCTACAAAAGAATGCATCGTCTTCTCCTGACAGGTTCTGGAGGCTCAAGAGCAGCTAAAATCGCTTCATCAAAAACATTTTTAAGCCCCTTCTGTAAATATATGCAACAAAATTATCAAATATTTTCAGTGTATTAAAACAAATAACTTTTATTATTATTAAATTTAATATTAAACTTAATTACAAATATATTATATCTAATATATTACATTAATCAATGTTATTAATACAATTATGATAATTTTTTTTTAATTTAATTTACTAAGATAATAATAACATAATGGAAATTTTTAAAAGTAATGTTTTTGCATTCATGCTATCTCAACATAATGATAAAGTATTATTTTTATATGTCAACAAGTTGAAAAGAACAAGGGAAAGAATATTCTATGTTAGTTGACCTGTGTTAGTGCACTACATTCCACATATTTGACAGCTTTAAGTTCCTTAGCTAATTTTTCTCCTTGTTCTCCTGTAATAGGCTTTTGTTTATTTTTTGCCAGCTTTTCTATAGTTGCAGCATCATCCCTCAAATCAATTTGTGTACCAACCAATAGGAATGGTGTTTTTTGACAGTGATGTGTTATTTCTGGTACCCACTGGAAAACAAATCAGTAAATTTTTCTTATTTGTTTTAATTTTGATAAAGTAGTTTTGATAAAAATTTAGTGAAAATTGAATATAGCTTACTTTTTCTTTGACATTTTCAAAAGATGAAGGAGATACTACTGAAAAACAGACTAGAAAAACGTCTGTTTGAGGATAACTTAGGGGCCTAAGTCTATCATAATCTTCTTGACCTATTAAAAATTAATTTTTAAAGAGGTTCAAAAATTTGCTATTGATAAGTAAAAAATTTTTTATAATTTATAATTATAAAATATAATGTATTATTTATTATTAAAAAAAATATATGAATAACTGTA
Source organism: Eupristina koningsbergeri (assembly GCA_018907245.1). NCBI lineage: Eukaryota > Metazoa > Arthropoda > Insecta > Hymenoptera > Agaonidae > Eupristina > Eupristina koningsbergeri. Next base: position 994,419 of record JACCHV010002776.1, read on the forward strand.
ATTGAAATAGTTTTAATTAAAATTTCATTTTGTTTTAAAAATTTACCAGCTGTATCAAAAAGACCAAGAGTATAAGGTTCTCCACCAATCATAACCGTAACAGCATAATTATCAAAAACTGTAGGTACATATTCCGATGGAAATTTATTCGTTGTATATGATATTAACAAGCATGTTTTACCAACAGCTCCATCTCCCACTACTACACATTTTATAGTCTGCATCTTGAACAGTTATATTCCTATCACCTGTTAACTAAAAAATTGTTGAATTAATATAAAAATTCTTAATATCTATAAACAAAATTAACTTATTGGTAATCATATAATAGTTGTAATATTCGATTAAATGTTGAATTAAATTCTGGAATACTAGGTTTAAATGTTTAATGCAATTTTAATTATTTTAATTGTTTTGATATAATTGGTTAAAAAAGTACTTATAATATGAAAAATATTGGATATTTAATTGAATTATTTTCAATTTGAATATATTAATGCATTAATAATTATCATTAAAAAATATTAATACAATAATCAATTTATAAATTTAAATTTATACTGTCAACATAGCAAATACATTATTCATTATATTATATGCAATGCACATACCAATTAATCAACAATTATTGCAAGAATTGATTTGACAGTATTGTTTGAATTTAAACAAAATTCTCATGAAGAATTATTAAAATTCCCAATAAATTAAAATTGTTATAAAAATGACTTTTATTGAGTTCTAAAAGTGTCGTTTAAAATTTATTATTAAATTTATGTGCTTAAAAACAATAAAATTAATTATAGCGAGGAGTTTTATGTCCAAAATTTTTTACAAGCAACATTAAACAAGGCAATATTGTTTAGGACATTGTTTAAGAAAAAAATTGGAGTTTTGAAAATAAAGAATAAAGTTTGCGAAAGGAAACTTTAGCAAAAGGTCAGTCTTTAATTATCCAGTATTACACCAGAAACAACACCACTGCAATAGCTTGTTTCATTTAGCAAGTTCTATCCTCTAAACATTCCAAATGTATGATTAGAATAAAAAATCATTTAATCATTCGGGAAGAATGATTTGGATAACGCAAACAATATTTGGAAGACCTTGGTGACCTTCCAGGAGCAGATGGAACCTCTTGTGCAAGCGAATTCCAGCAGACGTCACCGAGTTTCACATAAAAGGGGCTCGAGACCCAGAGAAGCTGACGAAGCCGATGTCGAGAACCAGAGATGAAACACTAGCACTCGGGCATCTTTCCTGCTCCTATTTTGCGAGCGCTTGCTCCAAGTCGAGGGCAGCTGGAGGAAAGGGAAGCGTGTCGTGTGGGAGTGAACCCAAACCCAAAGAACATTCGAGGAGTTCGGCCAAGTCAAGTTGCACAAGCCTGACTCGAGTGTATAACGGCAAATCACACATGCACGTCATAAGACGCACAGACTGCACCTGGAACGGCTACGTCGATCGAGCGTAAAGGGGCGAGGGAGGGAAGGGCGAGCGGGCGGAAGCGCGACGCAAGTCGTTCCCCGGAGAGGCCATTTTGCGCTATCGGTGGAGCCGCGGCGACGGGGACGACGGACGGCGAGGGCGAGGTGCGTAGTGCGTACGTGCGTACAAGCAACTCACACATGCACGAATATGCATGCAGGACCCGCGGCCGTGGTCCCCGGGAGGAAACGCTGCCGAGGCAAGCACCAGTCCAGGGCATTTACCGGTGCGAGTGTCCGAGGGTCCCGTCCGACGGCGATGGCGAGCTGCGGAGGAGGCGAAGAATGCGTCGACGGCGTTGTCTCCAGCAACTGCGGGCGGCCACACACACACGGGACAGGAACGGGCGACTGGACTATGGGCGTCGACACAGACACTTCTGAGCTCAGCGTGACTGCGTGCCTGCGGCGCCTGCACAGCACACAACGCTCAGAGTTCGGAGACACACACACGCACACGGCCGGAGAGTTGGGGCGAGGCGTGGCGAGGCGAGGCGAGGCCAGGCGAGTCGCTAGAGCGGCGAGGGCGGCGAGGAACCACACGCACAGGCACCGACACCAAGTTAGCCGTCGGACAGCTTACCGATCCGAGTCACAGCTACGGGGACGGCCTCTTGCGGACGAGCCTCACTTTACCGATGACGTTTAAAAATGCAATTGTACTTAATAAAGTGCAACTGCGTGATTTGTTTTCCTTATTTCTTTTTGTGCCCGAGTGAGCATGGGATTGGCGTTTAAATGTCGTCGAGCCGAGCTCCGGCCAAAATACAAATTTTCGCAAGCAAAATATAAGGAATGCATTGCAAAAACACACGACTAATTTTCATTCAGTGAAGATGTCTTCTGCTGATTAAATATTTTGCCAGTATCTGCGGGGTGTACCGAGAAATGACCAACTAACTCTATTGTACGCTATTTGGCTTTTAAAGTTTAATGCTTCCTGCCTCTCCGCCTCTATTGGGTGTATAATCGAGTATTATATTAGTGACAGGTAGACAGAAATATTTCAAGAATACCATTTCCAACTTTTGACTAACTTTTTTACAACAGTTGCGAAAAACAAGTCTAGAAATATTATGAAATAACTACTTGTGCTGTCGGTATCTGTCACTGGTAAATGGTTAACTCTTACATTATAATTAAATATAAAATTAGATGCATTTCCATGGAATTCTTTAACTGCAATGAGTATTTATGAATGCCAGTCATTTGAAAATTTTGTTTCAATAATATATTTAAAGGCAAACAATTTACGTAAATTTTACAATATCATTTTATATAAATATATATATAGATATATATATATATATGTTAAGAGAAATTATCTAATCTTTATTTAATATTTTCTCTTTATAAAATATTCAAATAACCTTTCTTTAACAAGACTCGTATATAAAAAGCATGACTTATTTACATATCTTTTAAATTATGTGTATGTATTACTTAAATCCAATAATAAAACCAGTAAATTTCTCATTATTAATAATTATTTTAAAAATTAAAAAATTTGCTATTTCAATAAATATTAGCATTTCACATGTATAAAAATATTCTATCAATAAGTATCAATGTATATATACATATAATTAGTAACTATACTTTAACAATAAGTTTATTTCGAATTTTTTTTTGTATCGTCAAATTTTTATGAGTGAAAAATTTAACAAATATTTTATACTGGTGCATAAAAAGTCACTAGAATCATTTTTAAAACAATTTTTTATACAACTTGTTGTTTTTAATTAAATTTACTTATATAATTTTAAAAAATATGGATATAAATATTATTATCCATACCCATATATATATATATATTTATAACTTGTTAGAACACTTACATTAATCAATTAAGTTTGTAATTAGTTATTAATAATATTAATCATTGTGGTATGATAAATTAAATTTTACTAGTTTTACAAACAAAATATTATAAAGATTAATTTCAAAGTTATAAATTGTGAAAATATTCATCAAATAAAAAATTGGTTAGTTTATTTCATTTCACAATTAATGTACTATGACTAATGTGAGGATAAAATAATATCATGTATTTAATTTATAGTAGAACATTTTTTTTAAATTTATTGATTTTACACATGTAAAATTTCATAGGAAATGTAATTATATTTTATACAAAAAAATTTTATGTATAAATATTTATGTATACATTAAAAAATATATTTTTTCTATTTGTTTAAAATTATATCACATCCATAAAAATGTATAAATGCTAATGTAGTTATAGACAATATGTACATGGTAATTTTTACTGTATTGAATATAAAATTTAATTCAGTTCTCAAAATGTATTATGCTGAAACAACACAACGAAAACCAAGATTTCCTGCTGAAGTGTCTGGTGTATTCTGACTTCTTGCAGCGCAGCGATACCTATAACAATAGCTTTTGTGACAAAGATAAGATCCACCTTTCTTTACTTTATCAGATCCACTTAGTGGTCCAGTCTAAAATGTAACATTCTTGTATAAGAATTTCATAAATTTTTTATTATTTGTGTTATAAAAATTTTGTTTAATTACAGGATTAATTTGTTTTTCATCCATGTGTCTAGTCATCCACCAATCTGAAGTCCACTCCCATACATTTCCTGCCATATTATGTATTCCATAAGCATTAGGTGGAAAATGTGTCACTGGACATGTTCCTAAAAATCCATCTTCTCCAGTATTATTTTTTGGGAATTCTCCTTGCCAAATATTTGTTCTGTAAATATTGTTCAATAAATAAAATAAAAACTGTACTTATAAAAATCTATTTATTACTTTTTTTTTTTAAAAAATCATAATATCAAACCTGTGCTCATTATTTGGTAATAACTTATTTCCCCACGGAAATAATCTATCGTTGAGGCCACCTCTACAAGCAACCTCCCATTCAGCTTCAGTTGGTAGTCTTTTGCCTACCCATCTACAATATGCTACAGCGTCATTCCAAGAAACATGAACCACTGGATGATCCATTCTATCTATAATTATATAAAGTTACCACTATTTTAATATTATATTACATTGAAGTGAAAGAGAGTGTAATTATTAAAAATAATAATTAACCTGAAATATTGGAATCTGATCCCTCTGGCTTAGTCCATGTAGCTTTTTTAACTGGAAGCCACCAAGGAGCTTGAGCAACAGCTTCTTTTATTTCATTTTTAACAGTATCACTAAGAAGTTCTTCGAACACAAAAGAATCACCAAACTTTTCAGCTTCAGTTTTGTAATCAGTAGCCTTTACAAACTTATTAAAATCTGCATTACTTACCTCATATTTATCAATATAAAAACTACTCAATTGTATTTCTCTTTGAGGCCCTTCACCATCAGAAACAAAAAATGGTTCATTTGTTCCAATACGGTATAGACCACCTTTTATTTCAACCATTTTACTACTTACATCTTTTTTAAAAACAGGCTTAATAAGTTCATCTTCAAGAGTATCTTTGTTATTTAAAGAACAGGAATCTTCATCTGAGCTTTTTCGGTTTAAACTTTTACCACAACCACAATCTTTTTCATCATTGGCAATCACAAAAGCCATGAGTAGACACAATAAAGATATGATTTCAATAATTTTCAATGGAATCACCAGTATTTTCATCATTTTTATACAATTAAAAATATAGAGCTTCATTAACTATGGAATTAATTTTATAAAAGTTAAAAAATATCTAAAAAGTTATTTAAAATTTATATTACAAATTACTTGGACTTGGAAATTTGAATAAATTATCGTGTTTCTGTATCACATGACACGATCGTCAAAGTGTATATTATAATTATCACGACGCAGTTTGCAGTTTATTGGGTATATTTGTGATAAAAAATCGTCGGACAAGCTTTTATAGGTTACACGAGTTTGGTCACGTGACTACTTGTACGGCATCATGTTTGAAGTTGGTAAAATGCGCGAAAGTGGAACAATTCGAGTGAGGTGTGATTACATTTGCGAAATTTTTCAACAATTCAGCGAAAAAATGTTTTGAAATAATGTTTAATGACGGAAACGCAACACGGAAATGTACAATTTGCAATAATAAAACTTGGTATTAATTTTTTGGCCAACAATTTTTTATAAAATTATTTATATTATTTATTTATAATGATCAATCGTCAGCAAAGTTTTTGATTTATGAGGACAAAAAATAAGAGAAACTAGTATTGATTCGTTTATATACAAGTGAAACTATTTACATTTGCAATTCATAAAATAAATCTTACAGAAACAACGCTATTCTGAATTTGTAGAATATATCGGTATTACATTACATGATATATCTTTTAACGAATATAAATTCATTATTCCACAAAAGATTTTTCTTGACAGAAAAAATATACATGTTATTGTTTAAAGTATAAACAATGTAATTGTAAAATCTATGTAATATTTAGAATTTTCAATATGCAACCAATGCGTTTTACAATCTAAATTGTTACATAAAATTGGTTGTACCGCAATAAATCTAATCTTTTCAAAATATATCGGTAAATTACCTGTTTATATTATAAGTTCATTATTATGATTGATTTTTCTGAGTGAAAAAATAGTTAAAAAAAGTAATAATAATAGGTCTGTCATAAGTTTTATCATTGTTCTATTATTATAATTATAAAGAAATGGTTTTATTATTTAAGTAACGCCACTTAAATAATTTTTGTAATTGGTAATTTTATACAAAACAATATAAAATTTATAAGTATTTTATATATATATTTGCTTGATAATCTTAAATTTTATTCACAAATTTGGATGGATTTATGACATTTTTTGTCGTGTAAAAAAAATTAATACGGAAATTTATAGTAAATTAGATTTTTTGGTAATATTTCACAACTTATTGTTCGATATAAGTAAATTTACAGAAACAGTCAGTCTGCTATGAACAATTACTGCAACGCTAGTTCAGTATTTACTTATTATTAATAATTTTTCAAAACTTCCTTCGCTTCTTGAATAAATCTATTAGATGACAAAATTTAATATTGATTCATCGTTTAACTTTCGTAAAAAATCGTATCCAAACATAATGGAATTTAAATTTATTTTTACCTTTATTACGTTATTAATAATTGAATAAAATTTCCCATATTGAATTTATTCAACCAATCTTATTATCATTTACACAGATTTTTAATTAGAGATTAAAATTTGTAATAAATTATTATTATCAATAAATTTTCTTTCATCATGTAAAAATGTTTAATCATTCAAAGATAATTTAAATATTTTATAAATATTTTAAAAATTTAGTATTTTAACAATAAATTTAAAATATTTTGACCATGTTTTAAAAAAAATTATTTTTTTTTGTATAGAGAAAGGATAAAAATTTTTTTTTTATTAATTAACTAATTTAAATATCTTTTGTTATCTATACAGATATGATACATATAATCTTACGATTAATAATTATTTAAATTAAAAAAATTACATCTAAAAATGACGCTACGGCTGTAAGAAAGGCTCTAAGAAAATAGAGTAACAAATTAATATACTTTTTTACGTTTAAATTTTTAAGCTTTCAATCTGCACTGGTACATAAAGTTTAGTAAAAACTTTGAGAAGAAGTTCAGATACAGAGTACAGATTCCTCGTAATGTAAAAATTAAAATTATTCCACATTATCGATGTGAAATACCTTTGAATTAATTCCTTCATTACCAGTAAATAGAGCGGATACCAGCAGTTCGTTTTCTCGCTCGAAAATACTTAAAAAGGGAAGAAGCGTAATATTGGTTAGTGAGGGCAAGTGGGGCGATTGACGACGAAGAAGACGTTGAGTTCAATGAGAGATGCGACTATGAGGAAGACAGAGTAAATGCCGAGGCAGATAATCCCGACCTGGCGGTCGAGCTTGAAGCGATTGATTGCCAGGACCGCGTAGAGAAGTAACAGCGTCGACATTAGGGAAACCGAGCTGTAAATCAGACCCTCGGAGTTGATCTGTACGTAGTGCTGACCCGATATCGTCGGGAAGAAGGCGGCTTTGATGAACCAGGGGAGACCCAGACAGAGCAATACGTCAAAAACATTCGATCCTATGGAATTACTGATGCCCATCGTCCCGTGACCTGCGAAAATTTTTATAAATGCTACAAAAAATTAGACTATACTCAATGCAATTTTATTATCTTTATTTCATTCATTTTATAATTTATGAAAATTTTAATCATTTATTTCATCACACAAAGACGACTCTTTATAATCTAATTGGACCATTTACACAATATTTAATATTATTGATAAATTTAAATGTATTTTAATGAACTGGTAGATTATTTATTGTATTATTTGTATTTAATTATTTATTGATCAATGTAAATGCTTCTCTACTATTATAGATTTAAGACTTTTTTAGAAATCAATAACTATTTATTATATATATTATAAATTACTTTTAATGTAAGCATTTAATTTTAATGAGGATCTATGCACTATATTCTATTTATATGTAGAAAATAAAATTTTTGAGAAAAATAAAATTTATATTATCGTTACTAGAAGTTGATACTTCCATCATTTTTACAAAAGTATAATGAGAAATAATAAATAATGTCTTATAACGACATTATAATATTGAAGCAAAAAAAAAATTATGTACATCATTTTATGAAAAATTTTTAAGAAAAATATTTATTAAAATAAGACTAATTTAATTATTAAATAACAAATAAATAAATTTTAATATTAAAAATTGTCAATTTTAATTATTTTATTTTCAGAGACACGAAGACAAACGATTACTAAAAAAAGTTACTCTGTTTTATAAAAAGTTTGAAAAAGCTTTGTCCAATCAGGAAGTTTTCAGACAAATCCATTTGTTGATTTATTTATTTAATTCTAAAAAAACTGTAGTTACGGTAGATAATGTTTCTCTTCCTAGAATATCTATTAAAATAGTGTTGTTGTTTTATATCATCCTAAGGAAGACATTTTTTATCAAATCGACGTTTTGGTACACCCGATGAAAAAATTAAAATATTAATAAATATTGAATATGTGCATAAGCTTTTAAATCTGGCAAGTGCTTCAAAATTTTAAATAAACGTTAGTATATAAAAAAGCTTTTAGCGCGATGAGTTTCTTATTTATTATCAACCAGTAAAAAAAATGAAAGCATCCGTTAAAAAGTTTGGATATGAACAATAGATTTTGTTTAATTTGACACTTGTTAAGAAATAACTGTACGATTAAACGACAAAGATGAAACAATAAACAAACTCAGAACGTCGATAGTCTTCGTAAGGTTTTTACTTTTTTTAATAACGAATAAATATATCGCTGCAAAGAAATTTACTGAATTTACAAATACTATAGTCGCCGATAACTTTTTAAAATATCTAGAAAAAAAAATTATCACTGACAGGATATAAATAAATTATACTGATTTTATTTTTAAAAATGGAGCAAATTGATGAATCATTTGAGAAGAATATTTGTACAGTGTTTTTTTTTATATTATTGAAGCAGATTAAATCGTATATTCTTAATATATTTTTCTATATAATATTCTTGTATCGTTCATTCCAAGTGTAAAAGATTTAATTTTATTTAATAATAATTAATTTAATAATAGTTTTCATTTTATGAGTTATGAGAGCGAATGCTTATTATTGATACGATTACCGATAATGCTGTTTTTTAATATACTTTCGTTATAATTAGTTAACTATGCAAGTTGTTATTGAATTAAATGATGATATAATATAAAGTAGATAAAGGCAATTATATTGTTAACCTTGATTCGTAACAATGACACTGGAAACTCCCTCGGGTACACTCATTCCAGCAGCAAGAAAAGTTAATCCCATTACGGAGTCGGGAATCATCAAGGTATCACCTGAGAGTGTAGAAAAATATGTTTAAAGCAAAATTTCACAAATTTATTTTTTGTTTAAATTAAAATAATACTGCTAAAGATATTAATAATGGACGGTACAGATTTTAAATTACAAATGTCAGGTGCTCAATACTTGTTCGTGGTTGCAATTTTCAAGTCACTCAATGAAACTTTTTATTCTTATTAATTTTAGAAGAATTAATTGTTGCTTTGAATTCATAAATTTTACTAAACAGTAAAATTATTAATAAAATAAATGAGCATTACCAATAATCGTGATATCCCAACCAACTATATAGGACATAACAGCTATCCATACGATGCACATTATAAAGGTCAAAGGGTACCATTTCCTTAATGCAGGTCGCCTGCAGTCAGGAATCGTAATTAGGAGAACAGCATTTATCGGCCAGGTGAGAAGCCACCAAAATCTTTCAAAACCACTTTCTGGCCAACTCGTCAAATTTACGATTTCCACTGAAAGGTAAATATATCTTTTCTTTTAGCTGTACTAATTATTGCTGCTAAAAATTCTGTAAATTTGGACTCACTGAAATCTGAACTATCTTCTAAACTTTCAACGTCCATTACTCCATTGTAGTCGCCTATTAAAAATGAATAATGTTTATAAAGTATGATTTTTAAAGATGATATCTATTATAAATATACACCGAAGTATGTGCTTAAATATGCTTAAATTGCAAATTTAAAAGTTTTTGATTAAAAAAGTTTGGTGTTCGTAATTCATCGAAATAATATATCAAACATAATATTCTGAATGCGCCAAAATTTGTAATTATTTATATAAAATTTAATTTAATTAAACTTTAGATTATAAAATCATTATTGTTTTTTCTACAAGGTATATAATTTATTCAATTATTTTCTTAAAAAAAAGATTCGGCATCTTTCATTGAGTTGGTATTTTAAATGATATTTATTATTGAATAATAAAACTTAGTGTGATAACAATTGAATTAAATAATATGATTTTAATTAGAATATTTAAATATTTATTATTTATTAATTTAATTAAGATTTTTTGCAGATTATTTTTATTGTTAAATAATAATAATAAAAACGACAATAATAATAATAATAATAATACCACCACCACCACTACCACCATTACCACTACTACTACTATTACTACTACTACTATTACTACTACTACTAATAATAATAATAATTATAATAATAATAATAATAACAATAATAATAATATTTTGCTTTTTATGTTGTAGAATTAGAAATGAGGTAAATTAAATTATTGAGGTAAATTAGAACTCATCTATACGTAAACGCATATATCAAAATTTAATACGATCAGGGTTCTATTAATAATATGTGTAAGCTCGAATTTGTTTATTCTTAAAGTTATATTGTTTGCATATTTTCTATGAAATTTTTGCATATAAATTAAATCTGCAACATGTTGTTTTGATAGAATAAATGTGTTGATTCAACGGGAAAATGTATTTGAGCAAAAAATCGTTCTAACCGTTTTCATAAACTGTATCTTTGACTTTAGTATTCGTGAAAAAGTTATTATTTGTCTTGGATTGAACAAAAGAATTGTGTAATTTTTCCTTTCCGATCAGTGGACTTTCCTCGTTGAGGTTCTTGTATTTCCTCCGGCGTTTCGAGACAAAGAGATTCAGACAGCTACTGATGCGCGTATTGAAGAACATCGCTAAAAAACGAAAAAAATAAGTATTATTTTCTGTGTGCGTCATTTCCTGGAAAAATGGAATCTCGTTTTATCTGCCATGTAAGAAAATTGAATCGTTTATGAGACTGATTGTAGAATAACAGTGTAGTCTTAAATTTTTAAATCAATTTATACGAGGAAGCCGAGTGAGTGAAATTATTTTTTCAAAACTCAATTGTATTGAATTCAAAATTGATTAATTGACCAAGTGATTGATTAAATGTTAGCTGCTAGCGTGGCACATTTTTTTTACATAAAATTTCACAAAGTAAATCTGATGGTTTATGTAAATGTATTTTTCAATTATGTTTTTTTTTAAAATTGTTTATTGTTACGTACCTAAAATATATAAAATATAGGTTAAAACGAGAAAGAATGCTTCGTACCACTCGATACGACCATCATATAGTGTAAGAATTAAAAGGAGCACCGTCACTCCATAAGCCAAGGAGTCACGACTTACGGGCCACCAATCCAGATCTAATACCTGCAAAGATAAAATTTTTTTGGTCGATTTAATAATTTACGGACAAATAGTGTAATTATCACTTGGTAAAGTGGAAGATTTAATCATTTCTTAAAAGATTTATCAAGCATTAATTTATTTAGATTCTCAACTGTTGTTGGCGAATTTGTATTTCTTTTTGTGACAATTATAAATGAATTTTTTAATTGAAGTACAAAGGCTATGTAATCATATTTATTAAAATTAAGGACCTTATTCTTAAAATCAATTCTATTTCATATTTTTAGTTACAATTTAAAATGATTGACGTATGCGTTATTTTATTTTTTAAAGACATATTGTCTTTTATTCGAAATCATTATCGTCAAATTTTTATTGTAATTTATAAGCTACTCAAGTAAATTGAACGATCATATTTAAACTGAAAACAATATTTTAATCAATTTTTTGGCTTTGTTTTATCATTTTACAATGACTATTAATTTTATAAATTTTTACTACTGATAATATTTTAAATATTGAAACTTTTTGACAAATAATATAAATATAGATTGAAAACATTCGAAAAACTATAAATTTATGTACATAAATAGAAGTAAATTTTACGATAAAAATACTAGTTTAATTTTTTTTTTCTTTTAAAAAAACGCAGCTAACTAGGTTTATTCATTATTAAAATAACAATAAAAATAAATTTATTTTTTTATACTTTTTAAATTTATATCTATAAATAAAAAATTTTACATTATTTTTTTATGTTTTCGGATTAAAATCCATTGTAAATTATGATATTTTTATCGAGACAAATGGGTACAGCATGTGATGTAAATGCAACCGAACAATTTACTACAATAACGTGTTTCGTGAAACCATATCAATATATTATTCTTGTTCATTTCAAATTCTTTATTTTTATAAATCATGAAAGTTATTTTTCATAAAAATATATATAGTTAAATATGTTAAAGCTATAATTAAAACAGGTACTACCATTAAAGCAATTGTTTTATTTTTCGGTTTAAGTTCTGTATTACTACTCGCATATTCGTTAGAACTTTATAAAAAGTTTACAATCAATGATACGTAAGAATAATAATATTGTCGTGTTAACCAAGTCAGCTAGCTTAAACACTCGTGTATTATTAATATGACAGGTTGAAATATCTACTTTAGTTGCAAAGAGGCCGCATAAGGCGGGTACTGCCAATATGTTGAAGACTGCGGACCCGACAATGGTGCCAACCCCCAGGTCCCCCTCGGTAACGAAAGTTCCGACGATGTTGATGAACAACTCCGGACTCGAGGAAGCCGCAGCCATGAATGTTGCACCAGCTACGTCCTTTGAAACTCCAATCCCTGCAATAGTTCGGGGTGGGTTTTTTATTTCTGAAGTCAAAGGTCATTGGTAGTCATCGCGTGTCGTTTTCATATGTTTAGGCAAATACTTGCAGGATTGTAGTGACAAATAAGCCTAATTGCTGTTTTTAAACTTTTAAACTTTTTCAACAATAATATGTATTGTATAATTTTTTTTGTATAAATACATATTTTTTAAGATTTCAATTCCGCATACTAGTAAATTTAAGAATGCGAGTGTTTATTCTGATTTATTTCTGTAAAGAATAAAGTGCATTTATAAATATATAATAGTTAAAAATTGAATTATTCTTTTATATTTAAATTCAGAATACAGAAATAGTAATTTAATTATCTTAAGTTTAAGTTATATTTGTTCATAAAGTTTTTTTATTAATTATGTACAAAATAATTAAAATTTATAAATTTTTTTTTATCATTAATGGATTTATTTAGAGATATATTTGAACATTTGAATTGATAATCCTCATATTAAATATTCGAATAAGGTTTTGTTTCTTTATAATTAAATACATTATAAAATTAATATCTGATTTCAAGTTCAATATTCAAAATTATGGTTTTTAATGTAAACTTGTGATTAAAAATGATCATATGCATACATTTTTAAGATATATGACTTAAAATACATTTCTTTTAAATTGTATATAACTGTAAGAATACAGTATTTGTTGAAATTAAAAAATGAATCAATAATCTTTATTTATAAGAAAATATATTATTATTAATATTGTTTATATTATTAATCATATTGAGTTTGAGTGAATTAAGTTATAATTAATGAATAATTTTTATTTTAAGTTTAAAGATTTTTAAAAATTGAATGTTATGTTTATTTATTTTTCGCGTTGACTTTTTTTAAAATCATTTCGTAATTTTTCGTTGCAATATCTCAACTTTCAGAATTTAATCAAATTAAATAACTTTGATTATCGAGACAGAAAATTAAGTAATGACAAATTTGACCCATATGTTCATATATTTCAAAATATAATATTAACAAAATTTGTATTTAGTAAAATTTGTTATTTAAAGCTTAATTTTTTTATTTAAATTTAATTTTATAATAATTAAATTTATATTTTAAGTGATACAAGAGAGTTGTAAGAGATGATTATCATTTACGTCAATCAAATTACTTATGATGAAGATAAATTAACTTTATGATTTATTGTATTTTAATTCAATTACAAAAACACTTTATTTACAAAAACACTTTATTTACAAATAAAGTGTTTTTGTAAATAAATTGAGGTATATTAAATGTACAGTCAGATAACGATATACTAATTATTAAAATTGACTAATAAAATTACTATAAAATTCTATTGCATAATTAAAATTAATTTTTATTGGGTTCAATATGCATAAATGTGTAATGACATTTATTATGTCAAATTAAATGAACGAATAAGTTCAGTGTTACATTGAATATAAATAAAAAACTCATTATTAAATATATTACAAATGAACTTTATATATTATACAATAAAAATTAATGCTTACATTTTTACAGTTTTACATTTTGTGTAAAAATGATTCTCTAATTTCCAATGCTTCGTGTATACTATAAAGTTTTATAGTCAGTGAAAATGAACAAAAACTATAGGTTGTACGTATAGCAAAACATAAATAAAAACAAAGATTTCATATGAAGTTTTTGAAAATACGATTCAATATTGAAAATGGTAAGTATTAAATAGTGTCGTAGTAAATTTATAATATTTAACGCATTACAATTTTAAAAGCAAATTCAAGCAAGCTTACAAGCAAGGTTGTGTTTCCCTTTGAGAAAGCATTATCAATGATTAAACTCGTTATCAACATCTTATTGCAATTAAATGTATGCTACTAGGGTTTGCAACTAAGTCTGATATTGGAAAAATTCTTTAAGGCGTGTTCGAAGATGCAAAGACCGAATTTACAGGTTTACTTACTCTCGCATATCTTGGTGATCGAAGGGACAAAGAAATCATCGCAGACGATGGCCAGGAGAAAGAATGAGTAGATGGCGATGATGAAGTGGATGACGATATAACCGCCCTGACGCTGCTCGCGTGTGAATCCATCGGGCGGGAACTCGTCGATCGAGGGTGGCGTGCAGTTATTCCGGACCTCGAGGATTGGTATCTCGGTCTCGTTCACCTGGAGCAGTTTCCTCGAGGATCCTTCAAGTGCGAAAAACACTTAATTTGCTCGTGAAAACAGATATTTCACATGTATTAATCTGAGTTTACCGAGACGTATAAAGTTACTTCAGAATTTGCTGCAATTTTTTATTTTTCTCCTCTTTTTATAAAATAAAATCATACGTACAGTTTATTTAGTTAAAAGATAAAGATTTATTCAACTGAACTATAGCTCACAAAGATATTGTTATATCAAGCGTCATTCTCCAAATTTGATTTTTGTAATTTTCATTTAAAAATCATTAATTTAACATTTTTGTATTTTGCAACGAAACTATTATAGTATTCTAGATTTTAATTATTAGATTTTTTAATTATCGATATTACTTTTAATATAAAAATACTTTTACCATGAAAACAAAATATATTTTTTTTACATTAAATTATTTTTAATTTTATTTTTTTATCGAGATTTTATAAAACATTTGCTTAAAAATTTTGTATGTTTTTGTCCACTAAGATTTCTTTAAAATTTATAAAGAAATTTATAAATGCATTCATATGTTTTAAATGAAATAAATATCAAAGCTAAAAATATAAATTAAAAATACAACAAGAATTTTATCCAATCAATCTCGTTTCAAAAATTAATGAATCGTATTAAAGATATTGAAATAAAATTATTTGTAAAAACTATTTTTTCTTTATACTTTTATATATATTTATCAAAGTGGTTATAAATTAGTATTTTAAAAATAATAATGACATTAAGTTAACTATTCTTTCGTATTTTATTATGCTATAAAAGAATATTTTTTATTTCGTGCTAAATATAAATATTACAATGAATATCTTTAAAATAACGATAACATCCACTAATCGTTCGATATGATATCTGATTACCAGATATGACGTAGAAGTTTTGATCACTGAATTTGTTAGGAATATAATCAAATATTTCGCAATAAAAAATTTGCTTTGTTTAATTTATTTAAGTTATATTCATGCTTTAAATAATTATTATAAAAAAATTATATAGTAGAAGATAATTACATTGTCATTTATCATATAAGGATATAAATATTAAATACAAAAAAAAAAAATGTTGGACACAAGGTTTATTTAGATTGATAAAAAATTTAAATTATAATTTTATTTTAATATTCACATTAAATTTAAAAGCATGTGTTTTATAAATTATTTTTAATATATTGGTTTAATATATCGATGAAAATTTGAATTTTGTATACTTTTATTAACACTTTTTGAATTAAGAATCTAATTATAAATCTTGATAATTTGTTTAATTAATGAATTTCTATACTTTAATTATTTTTCTTGGGTTATGATTTTCTACTTATGATATATATATATATATATATATATATATATATATACATAAAATAAATTATAAGAAGCGTAAAGAATTATGTTTTTTTTTCGAATTACCAATTCCATTACTTATTAAGTCTTATTAGAAGAATTTCTTGGAATTTATGACACTCACGAAACTTCTAAATCATATTGTTTAAACCTTTACATTTCGTACATTTCTATAAGTAATTTAAGAAGTTTCATATATTAAAATGAAATAAAATTTACGGAATTTATAATTATCTTATAAATTTTGTTTTAAGATAAATTATGAATAAATTTTAAATTCAAATAAATGATTATATTTTAATAGATTTTTTTTTTGTGCACAGTGATACATTTTTGAAGAAAACAAAATGTTTTTCAATTTAAAACATACATTTAATGTATAAAAATAAACATTCTATAAAAAACTAATAAAATGTTTCTAATTAAAGTTGTGTTGACCATTAAAAAAATTAATTTGACTATGAAATTAGTCAATATACAGACGTAAATATTTTCCATAGATCATAACTGATTAGATAGATAGTAAAATATTTTAATCAATGTTTTAGATAATTACAGTTTTTCCATTATTTGTAATTTTTCATAAATTATTATTTTTAATTTATTATCTATTTTTTGTAATATTTTCATTATTACATGAACTGCGAAGTTTACATGCAAATAATGTAATTTATTTTTCTTCTTTTATCGAGGATTATTCATTTTAATAATAAAAAGAAAATTATGTCTCAATAATTATATTAACTTTTAATGACATGATTTTTTCGAATTTTCTAGTGATTAATAAAAAAATTTTATTGAAAAAACATATTATCTAAATTAACAAAAAATTGTATCATAAAATCATTCACAATTTTTGAATCCATAAATTAATATAATGTGAATTATTTAATCGTATTTCTATGGGAAAATTATGTAAATATAAATTATATATGTATATACAAACATATAATTTCTATTTTAGATAAATTACTATTTATATTTACAAGATTACGTTTCTTTTGCAATTATATATTAATTCAAATATACAATTAATAGCCAGAAAGAGAAAGACGAGTTTGTAAGTTGGTATGTTTTAAAATGGTGTATAATATATATATATTGATAACCTAATTAATAATCATTTAATATTCAAGTTTATCTTTTATTTTAAATATTTTTTAAACGAATTTTCATTAATTTTGTAGATTTATCATTTATTCACTAATAAATACTTTTGAATAATAGAGAGAGAGTGGAAGAGAGGCGGTACAGGCAATTAGAAGAGTAATGATATAACACGGAAACTGATAGAGATGGGGGTAGCTCGGTCGATGTTCAGTGGTCCATCGGGTACGGTACTCACTGATAAAACTCGGTTGCTCCCTTAATCCGGCGCTCGTGTCTCCAATCACGTACGCCGCGAGGGTTGAGATGAAGAGATAGAGGGTCGGTATTGCCAATACCTTGACCAACCGGATACCAAGTGTGTGTCTCCTCCTGGCCATAGCCGGCCGACCTGATCTGCGGATGCTGCGTGTGCTGGGAGCGGTCAGAAACTCTCAGAAAGCTCAGTGTCACACGGTATCACAAGCAACTCGCGTGCATGGGTCAAAGATTGAGAAACGAAGCGGTGGGTAATCTCGAGGAGTACGGGGACGAAGGTGGGGCTCTTTCCACGAAGAGGGTTCGGACGTCGGTGATCGACGTGCCGCGCGAAACTGATCGAAGATCGTGTGCACGCCGATCGGTAATTTAAGGGACGTCTAATCCTTATCTCTCAGATCTCTTTCTTGGGCTCTGAGATAAGATTGCGACTTCGAGGAGAGCCGGACAATCAGGTAGAAACGAATCATGCTGTGGCCGACGCAAACAAAAATGTGCCACGCCGTGTAAGGAAAATTTTGTAGGAGCTCTGACCGGTTGAGCTTTATCGCGGGTCGTCCAAGGAAATGTACACAGTGCTTTTGCGAGAGAGAAAGAGACAGAGTTAGAGTGCGCGTGTGAGAGAAAGAAAGAAAGAGAGAGAGAGAGAGAGAGAAAGAGAGAGAGAGAGAGAGAGAGAGAGAGAGAGAGAGAGATTACGAGCTTCGCTACAAACATTTCAAACTTTTTTCCTTATAAAGTCACTGGTATTCAGTTTTACGGCTGTTTTTACCTTTTTTTTTCATGCGTTTACAAAAATATGAAAGTGGTGTATGCGAAATATAAGAAAGTTTACACTTCATACTAATGATTCATACTTGATTATTATTAATTTGTGGCTTATTAAAGGGTTCAACCCGTGTTTCATAATATTTTAGATAAATTCTATAAAAAAAACTTTTTTATCTCCATTAAATTTACGAATTATGTTTTATTTTGAAATTCAGAATTTCAATTAAAATAATTTATTTATTTAATAAAGGTGCAATATTATAGCGACACTTATTTTAAAAACTAAATTACTATCAAATAATTTTAAATACAAATATCGTTTTATGACTTTGCAAATATTTTATGACTTATAAATCAAATAAGAATAAAATAAATTTAAAAGTAACCAAATACAAAAACACATTTATTAAAAATAAGTAAAATAATTATTATTTTATATAGTATGTTATGTTCTTAGTAAAAGTTTTACTTTTTAAAAATGATGTTTTTCAATACATATTTTCCATTTAACTTTGTACAATTTATATAAATATATGTATATATATTTTTTAATGAAATTATCGAGAAATATCAAGTTTTTATTTAATATTTTAATTTTATCATACAAATAAAAGTACAATTAGATTATACTTTCAAATTTACCAGAAACAACTGAAATAAAATAATTATCCTTTTTTAAATTTAATAAATGATACATACTTACAGTTTAAATTTAGATAATTTCAGTTAAGTTTTTTAATATTCTATTAATATATCTACTTATGTCTTTAATAACCAGTGATAAATATTAGATATTTGTAAGGTAATCTTATTGGTTATTTTTTTTTTTATCGGAATTATTAAATATTAATATAGTATCATGTAAATAAAAAGTTATGTATTGATTTATAAAAATATGCCTCAGAATATTTAGAATTGAATATAATAATATCTGATTTAATTAAATAGAATTATTAACTTTTTTAAGAATGATTAGCCGAATCAGTGTGTTTAATTACACCTCCAAGCTAATATTTTGATTTTGCATACTGTTGAAGAAGTTTATGTTAATGGGCAAGGAGAAATGTAAACTGTATATATCGGAGATGAATATTTATTCAAATTTATATCCATACAGTTGGATGCGAGGGCTCGACCCTACCATAAGACCCTTTTCCTGAAATTTTTTTTTTTTTTTTCCAGTTTTTGATATTTTCTCCTATAATATTTTTATATAGTATTTTTGAATCTCATCAAGAAAATTAAATTTGTTTTGACAGTTTTTAAGGAAATGCACTAAAATTTTTTTAAGAGCTAAAACCTGTTTAAATAATAGTTTAAATTTGTCGTAAAACTTCAAAGTTTATATTCCAAGAAAGTTGTAAATAACACTAGTTATAAAAAATATTTTATACAAAAATACTCTACAATTGCGTTGTACAAAAGATTCCTTACATATAATATTTATGTAAGTAAGGAAAAAATAGAAATTTAAAAACTTATTACATAATAATGTGTAGCCATTGAGTAATTTAAATATTAATGAATTTTGATTAAGTATGTATTGCTATTTTGAAATTAATATAAAATGCATTGAACTATAAATTCATAAACAGATATAAAATATAATACAATTGTAAGAGAAAAATATATTTGAAATACAATGATTTTCTACGAATTGATAATAATTAATTTTTCTCTTCAAAGAATACTAAGTATTATTAAAAATTCTTTGTTTTTATTGTATAAAATTTTATGAAATTCACAATGATGATTCAATTTCTAGGAGATGGTTGCAACACGTAAAATGAAATGGATACTTAGAAATAATTGTCCGCTTGTTATAATTACAATTATTATTACATTTTAATAGTTTCTTAAATATTAATAATTTTTAATATTTACTTTTACATCAATGATTCTTAAAAAGTAAATTATCTGATAAAATGTTACAAAAATTTAAATTATATTAAAAGTAAAATTCAATTATATTACTATTTGTTACATAATTAATTTTTAAAATATATTATTTTTATGAATGTGTAGTTCTATTTATAAATTATGTATTTTCAAATTTATTTCAAATATTTATGATATTTTTATATATTTCTTATATTTTATCTATATATAAACATTTTTATTTAATTTTAAATGTACCTGTTTCGATTAATTTTTCAGTTTTATAATATTGTAATAATAAAATTATATTTAATGAATTTTATTCAAATTACCAAAAAAATACAATAATAAATTTTTTAGATTTTAATATAATTTAAAATACTATAAAATAAAATAATGTTGTTTTTCATCAACGCTATAATCTATCAAATCAGTTTTAAAAATAAAAAACAAATGTGCTACTAATATTATATAAACTTGACTGATAAATATTTCAAGATAAAGTACGATTTATACTTCCTTAATATATATACATATATATTTATACATTATGTTGCTAGTAGAAGAAAAACATTTAGTAGTCATTATGATTAAAATTTGACTTTTAGTTTGATTTAAATTTTATCAAAACGGTTCACTTTTATAATATTAAAAAAGAATTTTTTTATTATTTATATATATCTATATATTTTCAATACAATGTGTAATAATTATATAATATATATTATAATTGTAATAAATAAATTATATCCATTATATTTGGTAACATTAGTTTTATCGATTATTGTACTAAAGTTTTAAGATTATTTATTCTTAAATATGATTTTTTTATTATTAAATTTACAATTTTTGAAAAATTTTTCCTTATTCTTTTTTATGATATAAAATTTTTGTTAGAATGACATAGTATTATAAATTCTTACTATATTTTAGTGCAAAATATAGCGTGATCAATTTATATTTGCTTATTTTAATTATAAATTACATAAAAAATTCTTCTTCTTTTCAACTCGACTTATTCATTAAGTAATATTATCATGTACATATTTATAGCTGGAATAGAGTTTAATATATATTAATTATCAATAAAAAAAAATTGTAGTATAAGGTTGAATACATAAAAGAATAATATTTCTATGTTTTTTTTAAATTTATCACTTAATATAACAATAGAAGGTTTAAGCTTTGCATTTGATATTAATATTTTCAAATAATTATCGACGGATCTTTTATAAAAATAAAACCGTAAAAGTTTATTATATCAGATGTTAAATAAAATTTTATAATATTGTAGCTTTATTAATTATTTTTATTATAAATAATTTATAATTTATTTTTTACAAATAATATTAATAAATGTTAGATATGTAATTCATACAGATATGAATAAATTTTCGATTAAAAATTGTCTTTATGTGGTACGAATTTAAAATTCCAAGCGAAAATCATACGTTAGAATATTTATCATCAATTTTCTAATTTGATTTAATATATTCGTAAAATAACATTTGAAAATTCTTGGAATAATTAAAACAATCGCTATTGTATGGTAATTGTTTTGTAATAGCAACATTCTTCAATTTGTGGTTTATTTGTAAAATTGGAATGACGGCTAAGCCTTGCAAACACTCCTCTTGGTTTTAAAAAGTAAGAAAAAAAGAGAGCATGACAATAGAAGAGTCATGGTTGAGTTGTTTGACAAGCCATATCGTGCAAGTTAAAATAATGGATAAAAGAACAAAATTTACGTTGTTCGTTCTCCTGCCCACGCTCATGACTCTCTCGATCGATAAAGGGTCTCAACCGACGCCCACCGACGCAACAATAACGCATCTGTAGTTAAAATGGATCTGTACTTGAATTTCGTTTCGGTATACTCTGGGTACTCTGGGAACAAGCCTGTGAATTTTTTTTTTGAGGACAACTGGGTGAGTGACAACTGACACATAAACGTCAGCCAGCCCATACTTTTAAACAATTATTTCGTAAAAATTATTTCAATGGTATCGACCAACATTTTTATTAGCGGCAAAAGATTTTACTGTGAAGGAAGTGCAACTAAACTCTAATATACTTGTACCTAAAATTGAGCATAAGGTTGAACACTTACTTTTGAAGAGAAAGATATTTGTGCTGACATAATTGTAGGGGACTTTTTTACGAAGTTTGTCTTCATGTATAATTATCAAAAATTTGCTCCAGAATTTTATTCAAGAAAATTCTATGACAATACTTATATATTTTGGGGTTTACTTTTAATTCAAGATGTCTGTGGCTGATCACTTTAGTTTTTAATTAAAATTTCTTTATGCTCGTACTTTACGAAGTATCATACTTTATTATGAGTTATTAATTCCTTACGTAATTATTATTTATGATTAATTAGAATCAAGTAAAGTATATGTTCTTTTAAAAAATAAAAATAAAATATTTCATAGAATAATGTGTGATGATAATGGCAAATTTTTAATCTTAAAACCGACCAAAAACATACTTTTATTACTCATTACTGTAACTAATTTTTTAAAAATATTCTTAAATGTGCTCTCAAATTTTTTGCAAATAAACTTTAAATTATTTTTTTTTAATTAATATCATACATATAATAAAAAATTCTAATAAAATGAATTCGGTATTAATAGTGTAATTAATCATATTCTTTATTCCAATTATATAATCATTTAAAATATTAGTAATTGAATGGTGAATTTTTTATTCAACCAAAACAAATATTAGCATAAATAAATCTTTTGATAATAAGACACATTTAAAAAATAAATGATTATTTTTTCCCTTGTTTCCAAGTACAATTACATATTATACGTAGTAAATTATCTAAGTTGGGAAATTAATATAATATAATAAGGTTCAAATTTATGAGCATTTATATAGATTCAAGTACTATTTATTAATAATATTTCAATGAGTACGAGAGAAGTGAGTGGAGTTGAATAAGTACAGGGAGTAGCTCCTTGATTTAAAATTGTATATGGGTTAAAATATTTTGTTTATAATGAAAATAACATTAGGGATTGGAAAGGGAATTGGTAACTTTGGAAATAAAGCCATCATATCACGTAGCTAAATTTATTTACAATCGACTGTTTTCGAAGCTAACAACCAGAGTTTTGTAGAGAAGATAGATGAACAGAACAAGAGGTACAGAGACAAGAGAATGAGGGAGATGCGTGCAGACAGAGGGGAAGAGATAGATAGAGAGAGAGAGAGAGAGAGAGAGAGTGAGAGAGAGAGAGAGAGACAGAGGGTGGCGCGGGAGACTGAGGAGGGTGGACAACGAGGGCCGCGAGGAAGGGGCCTACCCAATTCAACAAACGATGTCCGACTTCAGAGTAGTTGTTAATGTAGTATGTGTGTGACAACGAGATTGACAGCATGGATTCGACGTCTAACCTAGGAGGAGGTTGGTCTCTCTCATTCTTCTTTTTTTTGTTGGAAGCCTGCTTTAATTGTCCTGTGAGCAATAATCCCGAAGCAAGAATGCAGCATTTTGATATCTGCATCCAGCGGAATTAATTTGCGTGTCCTCGGGCTGTTGCTGAGAAAAAACGGAAATCCCAACCGCAAGCTTTTCTGCCACCAAGCTTTCCTACGTTTAATACTGTATTAATAGTCTGCTATTTTCTTTCTCTCTCTGTCTGTCTGTCTGGCTATGTCTCTGTCTGTCTGTCTGTCTGTCTGTCTGTCTGTCTCTCTCTCTCTCTCTCTCTCTCTCTCTCTCTCTCTCTCTCTCTTCCTGTACTTAACTCTCTTATTATTAACGTTCCTCGATGTCTGTCACTAGCAAAAATTATTAGTGAATTTACAAGTCCATCTAGGAAAAAGTATTGTTAATTAAGCTCCCTGACATGTAGGACAATGAAATGACATAGCCTTAGGAAGTTTGTAGGCGTAGTTGAAAATCCATTCATGAATAGTTAACTTGGCTAGAATTTGAGTAATGTATCTGTAAGAGTATAAGGGACAAGGTAATACATAATTAATGAAATGAATCATCGCGTCGAAAACGGAAGATGAAAAATCAAGTTTTTGTGATTTCATCACAGTGTTAAAAGTTCAACTGTCAACAATTTAACAATGTGCTTTAGTAGGATGTTGAAATAAAATTATAAAATAGAATGTGAATTTTTAAATACTGAATTTAATTTGGGCTTGGTAGGGTAAAGATTTTTCCTCGAGTGTTGATTACAACAAATTTTTTAATTACTTTAAAATAATGAATTTATTATTATTGTAATTAGTTATGAAATAAAAAAATGAAATTCAATCTAATTTACCCAATTACTTTATAACATTATAATGTCTTTATTTTTAAAGTACACGATATACATAATGTATAAATTCATTTAATTTATATTTAATAAAGCTGTATTGTTGTAATGCTTTGATAATTATGATTCAAAATCATTTTATAGCATCAGAATCAAATGTAAAATAATTTAAATCATCTAATTAAATAAATTTTGAAATTTTTTTTTGTTGAATAACGTATAGTCAAAGTGTCATTATTTAAACATTATTCGGTTGTCAAATCCTCAATTATATAATTTAAATATTAAGTTTTAATATATATATATCAGTGTAATTTTATGAGTTTCATGGTTTCAAAATAAACTTTGATACTGACATTAAAATGAATCTTGATAAATTTTAATTTCGTCAAAGTTTTTGATTGGATAATACACTTGGAGATTGAATTTTTTGTAAAATATTCTTGTCTGATTCTAACAATGTCTTTTCACGCGATCCCCAATCTAGATATTTTGAAGTAACATAAACTTTAAAGGTTAATTCGTTCAATGAGAAGAATAAGGTTAGCTTCATTTAACTCACATAGCATGCACATACCGACATTTATTCACTAACACGAATACAGAGAAAATCGACGTGCATGCAAAAAATGCCAATATTTAATAAAAATGTAATTTATAAAATTTATGAAGGGTATTCAGTTTGTCTGTAATCTATACATTTTTTAATTACTATGAGCGTATACATAATTGAATAATTATAATTTATTACGATTCGCTTGTATTAAATAATTGCATGGAGGGTTCTTTTAATATTTGATTAAATTTAAAATTTACTAAATTCTTCATTTTTCATTTCGATTTTTTAATTGCTTTTTTAAAACGTATGGTTGTTGTGAATGTGATAAACCAAAAAATCTCTTTTAAAATAGTAATAAAGAAACTATTAGTGAATGTACACGTACAGTAGCAAATGAGAAAATAGATTATTTCATTGTTCAATCAGTTCATCTATGTCTGTTATACAACCATATGTTTTATAAATAATTTTTAATTTTTATTTTCTTTTCATTTCTTTATTTTATTTTACAATTAATAAATATTGTAGATTATTTGTTTTAAAATATTATCGTCTAATATTAATAAATATACATCATATTCATAATTTCTTTATAGTTTTCTGATAAGTAAATAAATTAAAATATAGTTATAATTATTCTTCACGAAGTGTAATTTTTTAATTAGTTATAAGTTAAATTTGGTTTAAAGATTTTATAATAATTTGATATTTAATTTATAAGATGAATAATATAGTCATAATTTAAAAATATGTAATTTTGAAACAAATTTTAAAAATTATTTCTTTTAGGTTATATCGATCACCATCGGATCCTCAATGGTATGTTTCAAGTATAGTACGGATAATACGGTAACACCATTTTTTCATATTCATATTTGATAGGAAAAAGTTGATTTACCATACAGGTAAACATATATAAGTAAATCAATCAACAATATTTTCGAGAAGAACTGTAGTATTTTTATTATTTAAGTAGCATATATTATTTAGATTCATAATGTCATTAAATATTTTTTTATTTTTTTGTAATATCTTTCAGTATAATTTAGTTTTTATGTATGAACACAATGTAAATATCTGCGTGATCGAGGGATTGGTGAAGTGTAAAACTGAAATTGAAGTGATAAGACTTAATTATAATTAGATATACTTTAATTACGGAGAAATTCGAAACATTTGCACGACCCATGTTACTATGTTTCACGTTTAGTTTGAGAATCTCAGGGCGTTGATGAATCTGTGTACAATTGGTCATTAATGAATAGTAAATGCGAACTAGTGGTTATCAGTGATAATGTGTTAAAAGTTATGTTTTAACTGGAAGAAAAAATGGAAGAGAACAATCGATTTTATGCAATCTTTAACGATTGTTCGGGTATAATTTTATAGCCCTCGTGAAAGTAACCAGTGATTTATCTTAGATTTAATCGTTGATATGAAAATTTAAACTATTTTTTCAATAAAAATAATTTTTAAACATTTAAATTATAATTTTTTTAAAATAAATGAACCAAATTTCATTTAATAATTAATACTTTTTAAATTATATTAAAAATTAAACTTAAATTCTCAAGGAATATTAAATGATATATTCCAGAAAAGCGAATACAGTTAAATCGAAAATCATGATTAATAATTTATAATATATATTTTTTGAAATATGAAGAACAGTTCATATGAAAATTATAGATAATATATGCATAAAAATGTATTTTGTTTTTGTATTTAATTATTTTACTTTGCTATTTTGAAGAAGTCTTCGAAAAATGTTTGCATTTAAAGAAAAATTGTTTTGTTATTTTGATTATATACAAAATATAAGAATAAATATAAATTTATATACATTTATTACTTTATCTGTATGCGTGATATAATTATATGAAAATAATTATGTAATAATTTAGAATATTATCATCAGATATGATTTTATATATTTTTTTAACCAAATAATAATTATTATAGATTAAAGTTTTAAATATTTAAAATTTTAACACGAGAAGAAGTGAATTGTAATATAAATTATTTGTACAAAAGATTTTTTTCTAACATTAAATTAAATTTTTTAACAGAAGAAAAGAAGATTGAAAAATAAGGAAATAATATTTAATTATCTAGTCCAAGTTTCTTTAATTCTCGTCTCAACATTTTAAATTGAAGGTGTACGCATATTCTACATTTTGTCGATAAAGCAGTCTAGTTTAGTCTAGTTCGAAAGAAATTCGGCACCCGAAATCGAGAGGATCGAGTCCACGTTTCTGTCCTTGAAGAGCGAAAAACTTACGGCATTAGTCAACATTCATCGGTTTCGACATCGGCAATTCCTCATACTATTTATTTTCTTTATCAGAAATTTGTACGGCGCCTCTTGACTTTATTGATAAATACCGCACATTCCCAAGAAGCTAAATGAAGTAGTGAATCGAAATCCGACGTAGTACCGGTCCGTTTCATTCTTATCCTTATCGCGCTCTTCTCTCTGGTTTTCGCCTGGCATTGAGCAATTATTGACACGGGGATATGTATAAACTACTGGGTAAGCTTAAACAACATTTTCTTATATCTGCCAAAATTCACTCCCAGCCCCCCCCCCTGCATCTCATGAAAAAGCAGATTCCAAGTTAATTTATAAACGCAATATTCAATCGATATGTTTTTAATTTAGACAAGAATTTTCGCTTAAATTTACCGACTTGTATCAGTAATACGAGTGAAGGTAATGACTGTTTTGATTTATAGTTTGGTTTTACTTGTGTGGTAGGAATGTCGTGTATTTGTCAACATCATTGTTTTCTAGCCCGAATAAATTCGAAATATGTTTGTATTTTTTTTACAATTTCTTGTGTAAACAATTTCAATTCAGCATTCCAATGACAATATTAATCGATAGTAATAGCCATAACCAAATTCTCATTGTTTATGAAAATATTTTCGTGACAATTTTATAATTGTTTCATTTGAATTATTGCTCACACTAGTAGTTTTTTTGTTAGCAATGGTTTGTCAATTTAAATAAGAATAAAATTCGAATGGTAAAAGATTGTAAATTTTTTAACATGCAATTGAAAATCAATGTTTGACATTAATAATATCCTTTATCTAGATAAACAAAGTAAAAAGAGGGTGGGAAGAGTTTAGGAGATCAATAACGTGTCAATATTCGTTTGGAATTTATGTGTCAGACATCACACAATCAATCACATTTGTCCCGCAATTGATACTTTGTTCGATAAGAATGGAGAAGTACATTAAAATTGAGCAAGGAGTGGGCAAAGGATAATTATCACGCCATAAATGTATTGAAATCAAACATCAGCATCAGCATCAGCATCAGTAGCAGAAATCAATGATCCAGCAGTGCTCTCGGAAAATAAAAAATTCATGGCAACGCGCGGTTATTGCTTGACTCTTCTTTTTTCACGTCGTAATTACTACTAAGTATTTACCACATAATCCCCTGTAATCAGTCTCAATTGACCGGCAAGTTATTGCTACTCCTAGTGTCAAGTTTAAAATTCCTTAACCCTTTCCTTTATATTTTGCGCTTTTTACCCATTCCTTTTGATGCTCGTGTGTGACTTTACCAATTGCTATCTAGTGTTATTTCTTAGTCATTGTTAGTATTTCCCAACAGTTTCTTGGAATACGTGTTTAAACATTTAGCTATTTAATGTCACTATTAACTTCAGTGGAATTACAGAAATTCAGTTATAATTATACACATATTTATTCAATTACCTAAAAAATTATTACACTTCGTTTGTTTACGTAAATGCTTGTGTATCGAATGATCATTTAAGTTAACAAAAAGATTGCCATTTCGATATTTGAAATTTAACAGTAAAACTAAACGGGTCTTTCAAATTTTTATTCTCATTTACAAGCCACTGAAAAATAGCCTACATCGAATTTCACCTATTTCTTGAATTGTTGACAAATGATTAAAGTTTTCATCATTTTCAAACTTTACTGAGCTACCCGCTATTTTTTAAAGAGTAACAAAAGTGTTAGACAGATTTATTTTTTAAACTATCACCTTTTAGATAATGTTACCTCATTACAGCTGACGTTTCTGAAAATTCTTGCTGGTTTTAAATTACTTCTTTACCATCTCTGTACGAGTTTTTACTTAACAATTACGATCTTTTACGTGCATATGTATGCACATTGCATGATGCCCATTGAGAATCTTGCACGTCACTTAAACTACAAAATAGTCAAGGTAACTTAACATTAATTATAATCAATTGAAATGCATAAGTAACTGAAACGGGTCATCTATATATCTTGTGTGACTCTAATATTGTTGTATCACACATAACATGTGTATATTATAGTTATAAAACTAATGTTTTTTTACTTTTAAGACTGAACTATGATTTTACCAATAAAGTCTCGAGTTCTTTTATTATCTACTCTTTAAAAATTTATTCTAATAATTTATACTAATTTATTTGTAAAAATCTGCACCTATTTATTTACAAATATTGAAATTTAACTACTTTTCATACAATTATTTTATTTAAATTATATATATTTTATATTTAAATTTTTTCGAATAATATAAAAATCAACATGGAGATACTTACAGATAAAAAACTTTTTTTTATCAGTCTAAAATAAATTTTATAAATATAGAAAATAAATGGAAAATTATACACGATTATTTAATCACGCGTAGCATTGGCTGTATGAAGATGACCTAAAACATATTAACGAAAAATTATTATTTGTTTAAAATAGTAAATATACAATTAATTATATATTTCCGGTTTATAAATTACAAACCTAATAATACTATCGCTTTTAAAATATATTCAGGATATTCTATTTACTTTATTTTCACTTTTATGTTAAAGAATATTTGTTCTTGATGTATCTCAGATAAATCTTTTCTTATTTATATAAATTAAAAGTTTTTGTTTACTTGTTTTTATTTAAACATGTATAACATTTACTTTAATTATAAATTTTGTTATTTAAAGGTAAATAATATCATTTCTATACAATATTGTTGCGTTGGCTTTACTAATTCTATTCAATAATACAATGATTTCTTTAGAATTATATATTAATTTTAAATTAATTATAACATTTATAACAATTATAATAATTATAATATTTATACAATCAACAATTAGATATTTATTTAAACTATTTAAAATAAGTTTATAACAATGGAAAAACAAATATTAGTCTCTAATAATTTTCTTTCTTTAAATATCTTATTACAGTTTTTGTAATTTAAATATCATTGTAACCAGCAAATATTCAATACTTTATATTCATAAATTAGCATGTTGGATAAATGTAAATTTAAGCTAAGTTTATTGAACTCAAGATATTGATGTATAAATTATATTGTAAGACATGATAAATCAAATGTCAAAAAATAGTACATTATGTTTGATATAAAATATAGTTTATACATGATATATAAACTAGTCTTTCTTTAATATTATTTAATACATTTTATTAACAAAAGTTATATTGAAATATTTTGTTTCCTTATTTTTAAAAAAAAATACAACAAAATTATTTAAGCATAAAATATTTGTCATTTGAAGAAAAAAAACGTGAATTTATGGTTGTTGAAAGCTATTTGATATTCAAATTAAATTATAAAACAGTCATGCAAAACAAAATAAATTTTTTTTGAGATGGAAAAATATTGCAGTTATAAATCAAGTGTAAAAATGTGGTAGATAATGCTTGCTCATTGAAAAATCGATCCTGTGATTTCTTGGGAATATCGATATATTTTTAAGAGAGCAATTTTAATAGTAAATACTTTTTATTCAAAAAAGTGCGTGGTCTGTATTTTAAATGTAAAGTAAAGTAAATTGACCAAATCGAACGGTGTTTCTTGTTCAGCGTAAATAAAATTACTGACTTGTTATAATAATTATGGTAATTTATTAAGTAATAGTTACTGTATACATTTGTTGGCTGTTGTATCCTCATATTAGAGTAAATATGTTAATTCATAAACAGATTAGTCGTGAAGGATTAAACGTTGGCGACAGCTGGGAGTTCTAAGCAGTTTTTCAAGAGAACAGGAAATGATGAATAATCCGACAGGGGGTGTCAACGGTCGGAAACCGGTGAAACATACCCCTATAATCCAGTATCGGTGGAGGGGTGGGAATGGAAACAGTATTTTTGACATTAGCGCCATATTGTACCAAAGAGGCGTGGGGGGGGGGGTGGTTCGCATGAGACGCCTTATGTGGGTTATCACCTATGTGGCTGATGTGACTTCCTACTCGATTAGCCATCCTAAAGAAGTTTAAATTGCTCTCATTCAAGTGGCCAGAGCAGATGCCATTCATGCTTAATGTACATCGTATAAACTAGATGTAACACGCTCAACGACTCGTCTCACTCTAAAAGACCAACCCTGCGCGCGCAAGTGTGCGTGTTTACCCACGCACACACCTCACCATGGGTTTACTTTACTCGACGTCGCAACTCGCGATTCTTCGTGTCTCGATTTACAGGCCCAATTGAGTTCCACACTCTACACCTTCACTCGTTTTTGGCTAAATTTGGCTGGAATTACGAATTATACCATTGACATAGATTTTTTTTGTTCCGTCTCTTCTCTCCTTCTCTTTCTTTATTTATTTACCAATCGAACCAAGTTGAAAATGTAAGTTTGCACAATAATTAAGTAATTTCATTGATTTCGGGTTTACTCCACAATAAGCGGATGATTCCCCGTAATAACCGATAATCGTTTATCCGACTACAAACTCCCTTTATATGCCCATCAATGCGAAACTATAACAAAGAAATCACAAAGATATGTATTAAAAATTCAAATTTAAAAAATTTTGCATAAACTTTTTATATCGTGCCTGCATTAAATTAATAATTAAAGCTTAAGGTACAAAGTACTTGTAGGTAGCAAATTACAATTTAATTTTGAAACTTAAAGCACGTTCTACTACCATAAAATTGAAATTTAATCTATTATTGATGGTTCATTTAATGTATTTAATAGTTTAATGCTAATTTTTATTCAGCTTTATACATTTTCCTTCTGTAAAATTTTATATTAATACTTAATCAAACGAAATTTGCTTAGAATACAAGAACACTGATTTTTTATGGTATTTTTAATGTTGCATGCAAAAACATTGGGTATAATATGTTGAGTTTTTAAGAAATTGGAAACTTTTACAGCTTAAACAAAAGTTTCTAATTAAAGCTATTTAGAAATTAAAAATTTACAGTAAATTATTTTAAGACTAGGTTTTAACAACTTTGTCAGGTATTACACCTTAAATATAAAAACAATATATGACTAAATACAGTTTTGTAAAGTTTTATTATTTTTCTTGAATAATAATTTTTAATTTTACTTGAAGCATAAACAATATATGCATAATAAATATAATTTTATTTATTTTTTATATATTATAAATTAAATTTAAATATATATATATATATATATACATATATATTTAAAATTATATTGTACCAAATATATATATATATATTTAATATTTGACATATTTGTTAAATAATATTATTATAAAGAGAAACAGAAAAAAGGAAAGGTATGGATATCATAAGTCAAATTGATTTTTAAATAGTCCAAAATGTTTTGAACTATCAATTTCACTATTGTTTTATCACTTAAATTAATGATTTATAATGTAAAAGCTAGGTATAAAATATATAATACGAAATAAAATATTTAAAAAGAAAAAAAAATAATATATTTCAAGCATAAATATTATTTTCATAAAAACAATTCTGCATTATATTTAAATTCTTGTTTTTTAAATACTTTTAACTTATTGTGTATTTTATTAAGGACATCGTTAAATTTATGTACTAAATTATAATTGAAAAATATTGAAATAATATTGAAAGATTAGGATATAAATTGACGTTTCCGTTATTTTTTTTTTTTTTAATTTTTTCAATACCATCACTTGAGTTTCTCAGAATACTGAGGGTATACTGAGATATTACTCTGAGGTTGGCTGTACAGACTAAGCGAGTTGTCGAACTGGCGAATGACCGGATGAATATAGAAAGACAAAAATCATAACCGAGAGCCCACGAATACACTTCAGACTGTACACATCAGTGAGAAGTAGTTAAGAGACTAGTATAAAGTGATAAATAAGTGATGTTGTAAAAAAAGACATCTCGTTTGTGCAACTCGTGTTGTTTATTGTAGATTAATTATTGAAATTTAAATAACTACAAATATAAATCATCGAATTATTTTTTTAATTAATACAGTTAAAAGAGATGAGAAGAAGTAATTACATTTTATATTATATTATACAGATATTGAATTCATATGAGAATATTTTTTGGAAAAGATTTTTAAAAAATGTTCTTTAATGAAATCATTTTTCCTTGGATTTGAAATTTATTCGACTAGAGATACGTAATAACATTTAAAAATATTTAAAATATTTTGATAATATTTAATATGTATACCAGGTATGTAAAACTGTGTATGTGTGCGGTTTAAATTATGAGAAGTCATATTGACAAAAGATTTATAAAACCATTGGGCATTTTTGAATAATTTTTTATTATCATTATCCGAGAATAATTCTTAAAAAAATAAAATAAAAATTACCTAAAATATTACGCATATATAAATATTTGCTGGCTCGCCACATCTAATTTTGTGATATCACTACAGTTATTATTAAAAATATTATTACGGTTGTTTTATTTTATAATTATTTCATTATGAATAGAACGAATAAATTATTAGAAGATCTTTAATTTTATACAACGATCAATTAATTTTTTATGAGTAACAGTACTTAATTAAATTTAAAAATAAGACTGCGTAGTAATTTAAAATGTAATACAATGTTTCAAATAAAAGTCTGTAATTTATAGTTAGTTTTTGTGAAACTGTGAAGACCTACAACTTTGAATCTTACATATTAATTAAACATCTTTATTTTAATTCCAAGTATTCATTATACTCACAGATTTTTCCAGAAAATTTTCTTATCAACAGATATTATTAATGTTTAAATTTTATCTACTTTATTCATAGTATTATTTTTCAAATCTCTTTGTCAATATTATTAGAGAAGAAAATGATACAATGTGCAAATAAAAAAAAAAAAAAAAAAAAAAATAGTTACCGCAAATAGCTTCTGCTTTTATGTACATATAAATGATTCAAGTAATAAAAACAAAAGATGTATCGTTGTGAACAATAGATAACTTTGTAAAAGATCTGCAATTGAACTTTCTCTCGATTAGAACAATTAAATTCAGAAACAAATAATAGTAAAGAGATTTTCACCATTGGGAGATTTGTCTAGAGATGTTCAATCTCTAATATTTTCCTCTTTTTTTTCGAGCTCCAAACGAGGAATTGGCGTCGGTTACGTTTCTTGCTGACAAAATAGTCTCATAACGAGTCTCTTCCTAGTTTTGCAAGTGTTTTGTTAGTTTGCCTGTTTTTGTTGTTTAATGTTAACTTAAGCCCTCTCTTCTCGGCTTTTGCTTAATTACGTCTACTGGTCATCTCGAGTACAAATTATAAATCTCATCAAATTACAACCAGCGTCCTCAAACAAACCTATTATTAAGGAATTAAGTGTATCGCTCTTATTGTTCCTTTCCCGTCTTTGAATTTATTAGTACTCAAGGTTTCCTCTCCCATGCCAATATTGATAAGCCATTAAAAACGAAATATTCCATGAACTCCTTGTTGCTTTATTCAAGTAGTTTTTCGTATAAAAATGTCATAATTTTTTCCCAATTACAGCTTATCGAATAATATTAGTGTACTGGAATAATATCAATGAGATGAAAACAAACTGAATTTAAAACATGGTACTCAAGAAATTTCAAACATATATTCTTTAATCTATTTTAATGTATAGACCTATTAAATAACATTTTATAAAATATCGATTATTTTATATATAGACACACATACACACGCACACGCACACACACACACATACACAATATATATATAAATATACAAATATACATATTAATATTTGATAATTTTAAATAAAATGAAATTTTTTAAAAATAATTACTTAGGTATATAATTTAAAAATATTTAAAATTAATATTAGTATAAATATAATAGATTTTGAGATTATTTGAGAAATATTATTTGAGAGAGCTTAAATTATTTGATTACCATGGTTTAGTTATGTAGTGTAATTTACTATTAATTAATTGTATAATACATTTACTTTTCATATTAAATCACATTTATCTTCGATAACTGAATGCTTCGTTTAATATTAATAATATTTTATATCTCAAGTATTTTATGATGATTTATTAATTTACATTATAATACACTAAATACGCAATTTTAACATTTAATATTGTTTTGATTTAATTTTTTATAAAAATGTTTCTTAAATTAATTTTAATCTTCAATAGATTTATTTTTAGTCAATTTTTAATGTATTAACCTAAATTTTTTAACTATATAAAAAATATTTTTTATCATTATGACAATGTAGATTTTGCAAGTACATAGATAATATTATTATTAATATTTATACTCTTGTAATAATTATATTGAAAATTATAATAAAATTGCTTTTTTTAGAATACATAATAAATATGTATGTGTAAATTTACAATGTTAAAGCTCAAAAATTTTTATTTTAAATCCAATATTTTTAAATTTATCGCTAAATTATTTGGCTTGCATTTTATTGTATTAAAAATACTTTTATTAATTATGAATATTAGACATTTTTTTAAAATAGAAAAATGTAGGTTAACTCTATTAATAATATGCATTAACTCATATATTTTAAATATTCTGTACGAGAGTAAATATTTAGCGTTCATCTTAATTGCAGGTTGTGCTTACGACAATTTTCAGTTGATACTCAGTTTTGTGCAGTTAAAAATGATTTTTCGTGGATTATCAATGTTCTCATCTTTTAAATTTATATCTCTGCAATTTTTTTGTTTTTGCTTTCTTATAAATGAAACGATTTTATATTATTTATTAAATAGTTACAGTGTATATTATTTACTTATAGAACATTGAGAATTTTAATAGTTTTTAATTCAAAATATAATGAAGTTCTGGTAAGTAATTACTAATTAATAAAATATTTATTAATTAGTAATTACATATTTATGAATATCTAGATAATATATATGTATATACTGATGATGCATGGTTTAACACGATTAATCACCTTGTATCAATTGATAAATAAACGATTTGCGATTAAACTTGGATAGTTGTGTATTCTGAGGGCATAGACAGAAATAACTTGTGCACTATAATGTATATATTTAACATACAATTATTGAATCGAATATTTGTATATATAATATTTTGAATTAGTAGAAGATTGTAATAGTATTTTATTAGTTCCTCATTATTTTAAGAAGTATAATCAAACCTGTTATTTTGAGTAGTTGTTCATAATATTATTATTGTCCTCACGCTAAACATTATTGTAGTTTTTGCATTGTTTTAAATTTACTTAAAATTGCGTATTTTTATTTACATTATGTTAGATAAACACCTGTTAATTTGTAAAGATTATGTTATTCATATTTATATTGAATAAAAATGACCGTGAGCCAAGCCAAGAAGATTATATTCAAGTGTGAATTAGATATCAGATTAATTGAGAACTAAGCTTAATATCGTTAACTTAAAGATAAATAATCTGCAGAATGTTAGTGAAGATTTTATAAATAAATAATCTTATTTTTATATATTTTAAATTATCGGATTATTAAAAAAAAAAAAAAATAAATAAAATAAAATAAAAAATTCTGAATGCAAATAAGAAATGTAGGGTTATAACCATACAGTCAACTTAAACTTATTTTAAATTAAACATTTCGGATTATAATTTTTAAATTATATTTGTATTTTTATAAAATAAATTTTTAAAAAATTTATAATTATATGTTCTTAATTAAAACACTTTATGGGTATAATTGCGCGTTATCAATATTAATTACATCATACATTGTCCAAGTAACAGTATTTATTTATACTTAATTTAATATTATTATTATTATTGTTGATTAAACTTTTGTTATAAAAGTATTATATTGACACTACTATAAATGAAAATTAAAATTGAGTCTAATAGATTTTTTAATAATATTAGGTTTGATGAATTTTTAAAAATCATTAGAACAGTTATCATGAACGTTATTACATAATAAAATTTCATTAATAGTGTTGAAATATTATCGTTCACAACATTTTATGAAATTTTAAAATTTTTCATTTCTAAAAGTTCTTTACGTAATGTCAGACGCAGAATTTCTTACTATCTTCCACAATTCAATGACTTGACATTTAAATATATGGAGTAGTTATTTAATGCCTGTAAAATTTTCTGTGATTAATGCTCCCGAAACTTTCTGATTTTTATAAATGAGTTACAATTCGAATATTAGAGATGACTTAAAATTATTTAAAATTATAAATTTAAATTCAAATTGATGTAGTAATACTTCTAAAATGAATATTTTAATTATGTATATTTTTATCTACAAATTATGTTTAAATCTTTTCTAGTTATTATTTAATTTACTGATAATCACTACTGTATTTTATAAATGTAAAGTGAAAAAATCTTGTTTAATTGCCTAAATATTAAATTTATGTAATAAGGAATTATAAGTAATAATTTATAGAATAATTAACGGTTGATAAAAAATAGAATTATAAAATAAATTGAAAAACTAAAATATGATACAATTTATTATTGTACGTAATTTTGCATAAAAAATATTTTGAGAATCTTTTGTATAAAGATAATTGAAAATGACAGCGTTCGTATTTATTTGCATTAAAATATAATATTAATTTTTAAAAATAGCGATTAATGTAAGCTGTGTATTAATACGGTATAACGTATAAATTAAATTATTGAAATATTAATGATAAACTGGAATAATTAGTATTAAAAAATTAAAAAATTTATTTACAATAAATTTTTGTTGAATTGAAATCAGAATTTACAAATTAAATTAAATCCTTTTGTAGCATGTATTTGTTTCATAATAAATAAGAGATACATCCAGTATTATTTATCTAAATTATTTTTCAATTTGTAGCATAAATTTCATAATTTAATATAAAATATATTATTCTGTTTTAAAAAAAGCAAATGTTTATTATTTTCATAAATGTGAAATGTAATTTTATTATTATTAGTTACTAGTGTTTATCAAAGTACACAATTGCTCGAAAAACTTTTTTTAAAGTCTTTGGTTGGCTTGTCATTTGAACATGTTTTTTGAGAAATACCTTCTGGTTATGGTTGAAAAATAACTCGGTCGATTGTCAAATTCAATCATTTTTAATAGAGGATTGTAACCATAACCAAAGTGTGCTGTATTTTCATTAATATGTAGAGCAGAAGCAACAAATATTTCGAAATACTGAGTTTTCCTTGGTGTTTGACGTATTGAGGAAAATAACGACTCCGGCACGTCAAAGGACTAATCTACCTCTCTATTGAAAATCACGAAAGCACTCGCCTCCACATTATTGCACAGTTCAGGACAAAGCCGAATGGTCCGATGAACTGTGACACAGTCACATTACTAACCCAACACCCTTGCAAACAATGTTAACAAATGTTTGTTTGCGACCACGGTGTTGGGAGGGGGGGGTAGAGGCGTGTAGTCTTTTGAACAAACATGAAAACGTTCCCATTTCTGGGAGTGGAGCATCCGCATACAATCAGTGCCGCCGGTGGAATTCAATGACCACCGACACTTTCATCGAGGTATCTAATGAACATAATCAGTGACTCAATCCTCTGCAAATGTCTCAAATTAGCTCAATCTTATATAATTTCACGCGGTCAAATGGTTAAGGGCTTTTTCCGAGTGAAACTGAGCTGTTTTGTTCAGAGGGTTTTTTCATTATGAAGTCCAGTTGTCACTGCTCAACTTTCATTTGTGGACCTGCCCTCTTTTCAATTCGTTTCTTACCAATTACCATACCATGCCGTACCCGTGTATTTAAGAAAATTAAATCCCATCTATAAATATAATTTCATTTTTAAATAAACAATTAAAGCTTGTAAACTCGTTATCAATCATACTAAAAACATGATCTTTTGGGTGCAGTTGTTTATTTCTTTTCGTCATTTTAATTTATGAGATTTGCATCTTTTCAAATATTAGTT
The DNA here is from genome assembly GCA_018907245.1 of Eupristina koningsbergeri. NCBI lineage: Eukaryota > Metazoa > Arthropoda > Insecta > Hymenoptera > Agaonidae > Eupristina > Eupristina koningsbergeri. The sequence continues at coordinate 1,033,848 of JACCHV010002776.1, forward strand.
GAATATTAATAACAGGAACAATTAACAAGAGTAAGTAATTTCCATTGGCAACTCTAAGACTTTTTTTTGGATTAATGAAAACTCGATTTGCAGTATTTCAAAGTCAATTATCAAGTCAATTATCTTTTTGGATAATAAGGTTAATTAAATAAATGCACAAAAAATATTTATTAAGTATTTTTATACACTGTTATATAAAATGTATCATTTAATAGTGTCAAGTTTAAAATTTTCTTAATCTTACGTAAATATCAGCATCAGTGAATATTATAAAAAAGTAAACTTTTGTTGATAGGATTGAAAAATATATCGATACTTTAAGAATTTTATTTATATAAGTGATAACATTTTTCTGCTATCTGACACAAATTTATTGTAAATATTTCATGGACACTGTGTTCTTGTACGTCAATATATTTTTAATTTACCTATTCAAATGGTTGGAGCAATTCTTATTAAATAACAAAATACAAGTACTCTATTTGTATATATTTTTAATAAGATTTTACTATGCTGAGTAGATTTTACAATTCGGTTAAGAAGTATAGGTATGTTGTTTTCACATATATTTATTAACTTTGATTCTAATTTAATTTACATTATTATAGTTATTAATAATTAATTATTATAATTATTATTTAATTAAATCATAATTATTATTTGTGTCATTTTTAAGTTACTTATAAGTAATGTTTTTTTAAATTTCAAAAATAAATTATTAAAGTTGAATTTACAATAATACATATATTAATAATAATGCCAATATTCTCATACTGTAAAATAATAATAATACAAATTTTAATGAATAAAATTTAAAAACTTTATAATAAAATACTCTATCAATAATAAAATTTAAAAGAAAAACCTCTAAATATTATATTAAATTCTAAATGTTTATATTTTCTGATTTTTGTAGAATAATTCTATATAATCTATTTGTAATATATTTTTTATAAATTTTTCATAGTTGAAATATATTATTAATAAAGTTAAATTATAATTATTATTTCAGATAATATTTGTATCTAGAAAGAAAAGTGATTTATTGTTTCATATTTGTGTAATTAATAATTGTAAAAAGTGGATTTTAAACATATTTATTTTTAGTTAGTTAAAGGCTTTAAAAATATTTTCTTTAATCTATATACACTATTTAAATTATAAAAACTATAAAGAGCATTATATGATGAAATTATGGTTTAAATATATTAAACGCATTAAAAGTCTAAAAATATAATTTGTTTATTAAATTTAAAATATTTGTCAAATTCAAAATTAAAACAAAAAATAACGTTGTAACAATGATATCATGAGTTTTTTTGTTTTTTAATGAAGCTAATATTTTTATATTTTAACCCATTTTATCTTTCTAGTTTCAATGCATTTTTTTCTATTTTTTGATGAATGCAAAGAAAGAAATTATTGATTGTCTTGATTAAAATTTATAATTGTAAATATTTTGATTGAATAAATTATTTGAAATCTTTAAGAAATCTTAAAGAAATTATATAATTATATAATTTATGCAGTTCATGAGTTAACAGCTAAATAGAATACTTTATAGTATACTTTATAGAATGCTATATAGAATACTTTTTCTATATAGCATTATATTATGTATATATATAGTTAGATAAATATGTGGTATATGCATTAATTCTTTCTATTTTATCAAAAAATATATATTGATATTTGTCTTTTGTCAATGAAGGAAACATAGTGTACAAATTTTTGGTATTATATATTTCTGCATATGTAATCTTAAATGTTTAACTTTTGATAATCATATTGCAAATATTTATCATTATTTAAAAAGATAAAATATTGTTTGTGAAAGTACCGAAATTATAAACTAAATTTTGATAATTTATATTTAGTATAAATATATAGATATTTAAAAAAATCATTAAAACGATAAAAGTAAATAATTCTTGATAGGATTACAAAGTTGCTATAAATTTATTTGATTTTACAAGAATATATTTTTAATGGACAAGTCTAATTTTCAAAATGGATTTAAAATTACAAAAATGTAATATAGTAATTGCGTATTAATATCTGACAAAGAAGATTTCATTTTTTGGAATATTAAATTTAATGAGTGATGAAATTATTCAGAATTAATAAACTACTTAAATGGAATTGGAAGATGATCGGAAATTTTGACAAATGTATCGAAAAATTGCTTTATTAATTTTTAATGGAGTAAATCATCGAGAGTTCATTTAAAAATCTAAAAATCGAATTTTTAAAACGAATCATTGGCAGTTTCGTATGTAATGGGCGATTGTTGGGGGGTCGTATTCATAATATTTTCACATGTTGAAGCGTTTCCGAGTTTATAAAATGTTTACTAGAACGAGATTTCGATCTCAATTGGCACAATGTCAGGTACATCTTTCTCCAAGTGAATCAGGGAATCTGAGTTTGATACCAGACGTCGCATCAAATCCAGAAGACGTTCTCGAAGCATAGACAAGTGAATACAGCTCCTGTAATAATGAGCTACAAAGGATAGTAACATACGAAAAAATTTGAGATGAAATCGTTAATTCCCATTGATCACCACTTCATTTCATCGACATTTCCTCGCATTCTTATGTGCATTTTTATAGTTCGATTCTATGCATTTAAATTTTATTTTCCTTGCCTATAAAAATGTCCGTTTACGTATTTCTACTTTGATCACAATTTTTTACTTTATAGCTATTGACTTTAAGCTTTCCTTAGGATCTTTTCGAGACACTGTAACAATCTTTCTACACGTTTTTCTATTTTTAATGAGTTACAGAGTTTTAAATATTTTTTAATATTGTCTTTATTTTCTTTAAGATTTTAAAATTCTTCAATAATCTTTAATATTTGTATAAAAATCCATTATTTATTTTTTGAAATACAAGAATTAAATTGTAGTCTTTTAATTAAGAATTCGTCTTAAATATATTCTCCATTATAACTTATAAGTTTTAATTTGAGATGAAAATAAATTTTTCAAAGCAGAAGTTTTTCTATATTTATTATATGTAAGACGATTTTGTAATGTTTTGAAAAAAAAAAAAAAAAAAAAAAAAAAAAATATGTAATTTACTTCGTATAAATTTCTCCAAGTAAGTCAATTAAGAGTATACTTTAAAGTATTATCTTGATATATTTACTTAATAATTAAATATACATATATAAACTAAATTTATGTTATAATATTAAAATAAATTTTATAAAATGTATAATAATTTTTTATATTTTTAGTATATAAAATATTAATAATAATTAACAAAATATTCATTATTAATTGTGGTAAATTAAAAAGTTAAAATTAAATATCAATTTCAAAAAATTATTTACTTAAAGTTATAAAGTAATAAACCAATACTATGTGATAAGATAAATAGCTTAGCAATATTAACCTTGTATATTCTTTTAGTATTATCTTGATATTTTCGTAATACTTTTATAGAAAATTGAAATAAAATATAAGCCGAAATTTTAAACTAGTAATTTCTGATAGATGTCATGAGCCACTGAAAACGACAGAGTATTTTTTAAGTGTATTTTGTAAATAACACAATTTTATTAAAGTATTTATGCACTGATATTTTTGGAAATTTCAATTTTAAAAAATATTGTTTGAAAGGTTTTTCATTTTATTTATAAAAATAATGTTTAAAATAAAGTACTTTCAATATTTATTTACTTTCATACTAAAACTATCATTGAAAAGTACTTCGATTTCTGTTATGCAACGAAAGATATGTAGTTATTTATGTATGATTTACCACATGTAATGTATTATATATTTAAAAATTATTATTATATATTTAAGTATTATTAACATGTTTTAATTTACTTTTAAAATTAATTTCTTCTAAAAATATATGATTTTAGATGCTTATGCAGTACAATGAAATAAATGTTACTTTTCTGAAAATTTGAAGATTTTGTATAAAATTCGATGTTAACAATATTGTTTAAATCATTGATTTTATAATGAGAGTTGTAAAATATAATTTCTAGTTATTATTAATAAATTCAATAAAAATACAATACAATATTTAGAATTAGAGGAACAAATAATTACAAAAATTGAGTATGAATTGTGGAACGTTATTGTGTGTAAAATACTTGGTTGGTTAGATATTTAAGCCGATATTTCATTTTAAATTTCCTTTAAAATTGCACGATTGTTGCAATTCTGGATACGATAAAGTGTAAAAACTAGATGTTACGATTAAGCCGCTATTGTTTCATTATGTCTTTGACGTTTCAAAATCGATTTATGTCGATATTGGGAAACCGCACAAACGCTATTAATAAACCACAATCATTATCTTAAATTACATTAGTAAGAATTTTAAGGAAAGTAATATTAAAATTAAACGCTGCTGTTATACTGATCAAAGCATGCATATTATTTTTTAAAAATAATGATAATTATAAAATAACAATAACATTTATTTTATCAATTTTATTTCTTTAATCAATATATTTTTACAAATTTTGAAGAAATAATTGTAAGCGATAAGACTCTGGTTGAAGAATTTTAAAAAAATACCGTAATTTTAATTTTTATACAATTGAAAAGATAAAAATATTAATATAAAACTTTTAGTTATGAAATGAAAAAAATTTTTCTTTTTCGTGGTTAAGCGCAAATAATTTTTGAACAAATTATAATAGACATTAACGTTATTGTATAATAGGTAGCCAAAAATACGATACAAATTATTCTTTTGTTTTGTTTAAATATACAAAAATATTACATGTAAAATTAATTAAGTTATAATTATTTTTTATCAATAACTATTAATAATTATTATAATAACATAATTTTATTAATATCATTATTAAAAGTTTATTTTAGTATTGTAATTCGAATTTACTAATGCAGTATAATTAATAATATTTATGATTATATGATTGATTTGGCATAATATAAAGTTGGTAATCTACACTTGTATAGTTATTTGAATTTCAGTTTTTTTTGTTGCTTTAAAGTAGAAACCTTATTCACTGTTAGTAGATAGTATAAAAATAATATAAAAATGAAAATTATTTAAATTTGAAAAAAATCTAATTCAATTTAGAAAGAAATTTTTTATCAACATTTTATTTTCTTAAAATCAAAAAAACGAAAAATAAGTTTTATTGTAAAAATACTCGTGTGTTTTGGTGGAATTTTAAATGCAATTCAACAAATATCGTTACTTTTATTTTTTTAATTTTTATAAACGTAAGAAAATTATGAATAAAGAAAAAGGTCTTAAGAACATTTTTAAATACCCCTTTTTATGTATTGTATAACAGATACTATGTATAACATATATTATTGCTCTATCGACAAGATTCACGAGTAATTTCGAATTCTAATTTTTCATAATAACGGAGACCAATAAATCAGGGAATATAATTAAGAAAAGTGCTAGAAAATAAGTTTAAAATGTTTGCCGGAATGGAATCATATGTGGTCTATAAAAAAGTGTTTTGATTTTTTTCCCAATTCCTCAAGATTTAATCGAAAGGAAATGAATTTCGCGTGAGTTGTTCACTCGAGTTTTGTAGCAGAAGCATCTCCAGTCGGTAAGGGATTGTATACATGGAAATGCATGCAGTTTTTGTTGGTGCCCCATCTGATCGAACACACGAACAAATGAATAAAGAGAGAGAGAGAGAGAGAGAGAGAGAGAGAGAGAGAGAGAGAGAGAGAGAGTGAGTGAGAGGGGCGAAAAGGTTGCGGAGGAATGATGATGTTGTCGAGGGGGCGCCAACTTCAGATGAAGAGGTTTTTAATTATTTTTTGTTGGCAGGTTCTAACTGCACGCAACCGGCGATCGAGGATTTTCCGCACGACCTCTTCAATGAGAAACAGCGGCAATCCGGGGCCGTCGTTGTCCACGTTTTTGTCTCGCTCTACCTCTTCATTGCGCTGGCGGTTGTATGCGACAAATTCTTCGTACCTGCGGTCGAAAAAATATGCCATGGTAAGGATGAACACCTGTTCCTTGTGGAAAATGTCCAACGGTCTACTAAAAAAAGCACTCAAAACCACAAATAAATTTTGGGATTATTGATGGTAATTATTGGTGGGATTGGTTTAATTTATTCAACGATATAATGGAGCCCTTTCTGCAAGGAACCGGTCATTAGTTTAGAGAATCATCACATACACCTCAATATTATTTATATTTTCAGACTAACTCCTTTTTATTTACATTGTAAAATTTATATATCTAAAGGATATGCTATGCTCAACATTCATTCAATTTTCCAATTGAATTATGTAATTGGAAAATAAATACTCTTTCTGAAATATGTATTACTTAAACAAGCTATTAATACTGAGACTATATATACACAAAGTACTATCACAATTAATATGATATCGAGTGTTCATAACATCTGAAGCGAAAAAAATTATTAACTAATATTAATAACTCTTATTAAGTTGATTATTAAATTCTAATGTAATTTTTAAAATCAATAAACTCTTATCAATGTAAGTTCTCAACAATTATTATAATTTTACTTCATATATGTATGATGTCATTAATTGAATCCTAGTCTTTTAATTAAATTTTATAATAAAAATTAATACACATCAGTACATAGATCAACAATTTAATTTTATAAATAAATTATAATTCAATTACACAAGTGCAACCAATTAATATTTGTTTAATAACATTAGTAATCAATCTTAAAATTTGCTCATTTATTAGCGAAAATAATTGTAATAAGTAAATTCTATGTTAAGATCTTTGATTAACACTAATTAAAATATTTCATTCGAGATCAGATCCTGTTAAATAATATTTTGATAAAGATAAAACAGTATTATTTATTCAAGAAAATAGATTAAAAATAAATTTTTATTTTTTTGACTAAGAATTTTTTTCTTAAATTTTAAGTTTATATATAATTTATGCTACTTTAATAATGTTCTAAATAATTTACTATACGTATTTAATATTTTACTAAACTTCAGTATATATAATTGTAATATATCAGAATAAGGGACTTTTATAATAGAACACTAAATTATTTTATTATTTACGTATAATTTAATTATTTCAATTAAATAAGAAATCTCATGGATTATTCACAAATTAAATATCGTATATTAGCAATATTTATATTAAGTGCATTATATTTCTAACATAATAAAAATTAATTTTACAATTAATCCATGTAAATTTTTAACATTGCGACATTGATTCAATTTATTTTTTATTTATATCATTTACAAATATTTGTACGCAATAAGAGTTGAATCAAATGAGAATTTTTTCAATATGTTTTATTATTTTTTTAAAGTAAATTATAATATATGTTATGTTATATAGAATTTATTGCGAGAATAGATATATAATCTTATTAGAACAGTATATTGATTTATTTATATGTTTAGCAAAACATATCCTTAATAACCTTTTATTTAATTTATAGCTACAGGAATTTAATAATTATTAAATATTAAATGATAAATGTTAAATCATAACTGAGAATAATAATTTATTCTAATATTAATTTTATAACTATAACATAATATAAATATTTTTTGTAATCTTGTTACTTTTGAATAATATAGTTGGTTGAATTATAAAGAAGTACAATTCTTTCGAGAAAAAAGTTCACATATTCTTTGTAATAAAATTAATTAAGATGCAACGCAGATAAATTAGATTAAAAAATTTTAATATAAATATGAAATTTACGAAGTATAGAGTTATAAAAAGACAGTTGTTAAATAAAGTTTTTTCTCATAAAAAATATTTTTTAATAAAAAATTTTGACATTTTGTGATAAGTAAAAAATTTGTGATATTTTTTTTATTAAAAAATCTGAAGAATTATATTCACATAAATATATATATATAAAAAAAAAAAAAAAAATTAAATTAATATATTTAAAAATTTAAATTGATAAAATAAGAAGAAAAGAAAGATTATTAAGTTAATGTTAAGTGGCATTTAATGTAATAAATGATTCCTCAATGAAAACTTTAATAATTTTTTTATTATTAAATTTCTTGTTTAGTTTTTAATGAAAATGTTTATAAAAATAACTTTGTTAAAAAAAAAATAATATATTATTAAGATGAAATATTTATTTGTACAATACAAGAAGGCATTATTTTTGTTATGCTTACTTCAAAAATTATACGATCAAAAGTATATGCATGTATAACCTTTAAACTAGTTAATTATTGTTAATTATTAGTTTAAAATTATAATACTGTGCATATCCTATTTTTGTATTTCATATAATAAAGAAATTACTGTATACTACAAATGTACTTAAAAAAATTACGTAATATTTTATCTTATTAAAATATTATGTGGAGGTTCTCATTTAAAACAATATTCATGAAAATTTAAAATAAATTAAATTACAATTATAAATTTATGCACTCGTATAGAATTATGATTTTGATGAAAAGGTCATTTTTGCAGCAGTAAGATCGTTCCGTAAGCAAAGTACATTGAATTTACTCATTTGAAAACCGTAGATTAGTTAAAAAGAAGTTAATATCCGTATGAACGCAAGTTGAAGCTGAGCAAAGAAAAATTTACTCAAGCGCGTCCAGCAGATTTTCAATGTTTTTGCTGACTATTTGATGCAGTGTTGCGTCAAAAGTTAATCTGAACTCTGGGATCAACCAGAGTTCAGATTAACTTTTGACGGGTTTGAGGCGCGGAAAAGCAAAAAATTGTACTGAAATGGAAAAGCAAAAGCGGTGAGCGCGAATTAAGTTTTGCTTTAAAAGAAAAAAAGGAGTTGGACTGGCATTTGGTCCTAGGAGCCGTTAGCAAGGAGGTTAGTGGGTTATCGGGTAAGAGAAGTCGGAGTTGTCCAGAGAAGAAAGAAGGGCGGGAGGGTTAGAAGGGCGGGGCGGGGGGAGGGAATAACGTGAGCCGTTGTTATCATATGCGCCTGGTGCAGCGCTCTCAATGTCAAAGGACGTGGCGGGCGCGACCTTCATGGCCGCGGCGACATCGGCCCCGGAGCTATTCGTCAACGCGATAGGCACCTTTATCACCGAGGGTGACATTGGCGTCGGAACGATCGTTGGCTCTGCTGTTTTCAACATCTTGGCCGTCCCGGCCTGCTGCGGCATCGGGGCGGGAATGGTAAGTCTTATTTCACTTTTTCTCTCTCTCATCTGCTTATTTTATTGGCACCAGCGCAAAAAGTTGTCGCTTTGTCGCATAATAATTCTTACAACTTTTCTCATTAAAGAAACACTTGTTCCAATAAAGTTAATGAAATACTGTTTTTTTTTAAATGTAACATACATGCGGGATTTTGTGTCTCCCAATTTGACATTGTACAATGAAAAAGTGTACAATATTCAGTTTTAAACATGGACGTGTTTGACTTTCTGCTCGATTGCGTGAAAGTACGATTAAATATTGTAGAGTTCGGAGAATATAAAATATTTGCATATTGTAAAACTTTCATGGTAATATATCAGGTGGATCGCGTCCAAATGTTTTTTTGAGATAAAAGTTTTCCGCAATGGACGATTTGAGCTTTTGAATGAAAATAGAGAGTAAATTATATTAATCCCAGATTTGAATGAAATTCGATGATTTAAGGATGTTTGAGTGAATGCTGCTCCATTAATAACTAATTAAATGTAATAAACTCGAGTGTGTCATGAGAAGGGGAGGACGTGGCTATGGAATGCCAAGGATACAGGGTGTGAAAAAGTTAAAGGGATTTGAAATGAGTTTTGTTTGGAAATCTGATAGCAAGTGGTGCCCTTGGACTGGTGGCCAGTGAGCAGAGACTGCTTGGCCTACGGGGTCACGGTGGCAATCCTGATCTGCATCATTCATGACGAGCGGGTCGAGTGGTACGAGGCGCTGACCCTTGTCCTCCTCTACATCGTCTACATCGCGGTCATGTATTACGACAAGTCCTTCCAGCGGTGCGCAAGATTTCGTACCAAGAGCTCAGCCGCGACCGAGGACTTGAGTGCGAGGACGTCACCAAGACCAAGTGAGACTTAAAAAAAAATACCAACTTACATTGAGTTATAATTAGCGATCTCAGGGGGACTTTTAATCACCATAAAATTCATTATTTACTATTCCTCAAGAATTTGTTTTCGCCTGCGGACATTTGCACTATTTTTCTTTTTATACTTTATAATGCATTTTAAGCTTTTTTACACGCTTGTTATAATATTTAAAAATAATTTATTTTACAAAAAAACATTCGGTGATTTTCAAAATATTTGTTTCATGACTTATCGACCAATATCTTTTAAACATTAGCAAATACACTCAAATAAATATTATTCAAAACAATTATACAAGAATTTATTTATTTTGCTTGTGATACTTTTTTAAGTGTAGTGATAGATGAAAAAATATATAATAATAAAAAATGATAAATGAAATAACAATCGAATGATAAACAATAAAAAAATAAAAATTATGAATGTCTGCTATATTTGATCAATCATACATATTTTAAAAGAACTACTTTTCTAGTATTTTGTTTTTAATAAAATTATTTGGATAAATTTTATATCATTAAAATTTTATTTTATAGAATTTTATACTTGTATCTTTAATACTTAAAAATTATGAATTATTTAAAAAAATTAGGCTTCTCGTGTCTGAGATTATTAAGTCTATGCTTTATACTTTTAAGCTGTGATATTCATCAATACGGTTTTTTTTTTACTGTTGGCTGATTGATTTAAAGTGAACTTTTATAAACTTCTTGGTTTATATCTCCATGACCAGTTTATTACTTTATTTTTATTTTAAGTTATAAACCAAAGGTCTCATGAATTAGAAAAATTATTTTTCATGAATAATGTAACTGTATTTTTATTAATGTAGCTTTAATATTTACCTATTTTATATAATCAGTATAATCAATGTGTAAAAAAGATTTAATAATTACGTTATAATTATAATCTGTTATTACTCCCAAAAATCGTTTTATTTGAATTTTCGTAAATATCGCTAATAAAATTGGTTGATAATGATTTGAAATTTTTTTTTACAGGTTTAAAATATGTATATTATTTTCATTTATAATTAAGTTATTAGAATTCTTGAAATTATACGTAATACATAAATTTTATTTATACATTCGAATACATTTATTAATGAAAAAAAAAATATTTGAGATATATAAAGTTTTTTATTCACTAAAAATAAAATTGATATTTTATTTATAAATAAATGAAAAATGTTTTATGATATACTTAAACTATTTTTGACGGATTTAATTTATTTAGTAATCTTTTACACGATATTTCTTATGTAAATATATATTTTTGCTATTATTTTATTTATAAAAAGTTTTCATAAATATATAGATAAATAATTACAATTTTCAATTTACATTTTGATCATAACATGAAATAATATATAATAATTAATATAATTAATAAATTAATGTCTTAAGCAAGAATGTAGAAAAGAATTATAGTTTTTTTTTTAAATTATAATTTTTAAATGAAAAATTTATTATAAGAAATAATGTAAATATTATGTTTTACAGAGCTTTATACGATTTAAATTTTATAATTAAATTAAAAATTTTATAAGACATTTTCATAGATGGAAATTAAAAAAATATTTCTTCGAAAAAGTTAAAATAATACAATGAATATTATAATATATTTGGTATTTATTTATTTAAATTTATTCATATTTCTTTCTTTTATTTTTTCGATTTTATTTTGTTCAGCTTACATTAAAATTTATCAAGGAAGTCAGGATTTTTAATTAAATTTATTTCATATACAAATACTTGAATTATTTTGTATAATGAATTAAATCTTTAAAAAAATAACGTAAAGCAAATTTACGAGAAAATATTCTAAAATTTAGAGAAATAACAATAATATTTTTGTAATAACCAATGTATGCCATCTAAATAAATTATAAGAAGTATAAATTTAGGTTTAAATATAATTAACATACATGTGTAATCTAAATATGGTATTGTTGCTTACTTTTTTAAATTATTTATTTTCCCTTTAATATTCAAATAAAAATGTTATAAAAATTTAATTTAACAATATACTAGAACATTAATTCAACAGAAATAATTAATGAACTTTAAGAATCATAATATTTATTTAATGTTGTAATTATTGCCTGAAATTATAAGTCATAAAAATTAAATAAATATTAAGGAATAAAAACTATTTTATTTTTGTAAGGAATATTTTCGATCGATTTTGTTGTAAATAACTCACTGCTCTTTAATTTTGCATATCTTCCTTGAACATGAAAAGCTTTATTACTGAGACTATAAATCATCTTGAAAATTTTGACTAAGCAGTACGATTTAGTTTTCATTTGGACATTATTTATCAATCACTTTTATCTATTGTGCAATTGCTATTTTTTTGACAAAGGAAATTGTGTATAGAAAATTGTTGCTTTTAGGTTTCAAAACATTGTAAAATAATGTTGAGTAGTAAAATGTTTACTTTATTATGAATCGCCTAAAATAGATAGTGATATTCTGCTTTGAAAATATCTAATCAAGTTTGTTTGAATTCAAAGTATAAACAAACAGAATATCGTTTTTAAAACTTTTAAGTTATTAAAAGAATTTCTATGATCGGCAAGATGAAAGAGAGTAAGAAGAAGAGGCTGCAGCCTAGTAAGAGCAAACTTTGATCGATGTTCCTTAATAAAGAAAAGGAAGAAGCATAAAGGAAGCCATAGGATAGCTAAGCTTTAATATTGATTTGTAGGTGATGCTGGAGAAATTCACTTATCAAGATCTGATAAACTGCAGTCGCCCGGCGAGCATGTGGAACAAATTGCGACTATCGACGTGCCCCTGCAGAATGGCAGCACCAAGACATCGCAGGAGAATCACGAACTTGGTAAATCTTATTTCTTTCACTCCAAAAATTTGAGACTCCGCCAAGGACTCGTGTCTCCTGGGTACGGATCATAGTTCCACACCGGACCAAATCTCCCTCTGGTTTCTCATTCTCATCCCCTAGTGCAACTATACATTTTTCCATCCTGGTCTCTTTCATCTATATAAACAGTTTTTGATATTAATTCGTAAATTATTTTAATACATCCTTCAGCCAATAGTCACCCCTCGCCTACATTTAATGATTAATCATTGCACAAATCAAAATTTAATTTACATTTAATTGAAATTTTTTAAGAAAAAGTCAAAGAACATGTAAATAAGTAAATCACTTTATTTTTATTTTAATCTTAAAACTTTTTTAAATCCTTTCCAAATTTTATTGGTTTCTAAGAATTTTATCAATTTTCATTAAATAATGGAAGAATATTTTTATCGTTTAAGGATTTGTTTGTCATTATCATCTTCTTTTTTAATACAATGCGAGTAAAAAAATACATTAATTATTATTTTTAGAATATGAATATCAATTGCTGATTTGGCCGTCGAATGCTGGTTGGCTTAGGAAAACGGCATGGATTATTACCTGGCCCATCCATCTTATTTTTATGTGCACGATACCTGATTGTGACAAACCCAAGTTTAAAAATTGGTTTCCAATTACATTTGTTATGTGTATCATTTGGATCGGATCATTGAGTTATGTTGTGGCTTGGATGATAACAATAATTGGTAACTTATAGTTTTACAAAACTCAAAACAGTTAGCTTGATCAGTTTTATAGTAATTTTTGAATAATTTTCTGCAATTAAAAAATTTTGGTTTAAGCTAAAATTCAGTTTTATACATCACAAAATCTAATGCAAATGTATAGGGCCGTAAATTTATTTTCATTATGTACAAAACAGTTTACTCCACGTAAAGATCTTACAAGTTATTTGAGTTTAATTAAACCAAAAATTATGTATTTTAAATATGAGGCAACTCGTTATAATAATATTGATTAGTATAAAAATAAATTTACATTGCCATATATAAAAATGTAGAATTTCATCTTTATTGCTAATTGTTAATATCAGTTAGATACGATGAATAATTTTAATAATGAGCCATCTACGTACAGTTATTAAAATTGAAATTTGTTACTTTTAAGTGATACATATCCAATTCACTGGAGCATTTATGTAATTATACTATAATGATAAATTAAATTCATTAATACTATTCATATCTATAATTGATACTGTTTGCTTTGTATTAATTTTGACAAAATTTAACTTATCATATTAAAAACTACGAAATTATTACTTAAATATTTTAGTTTCAATTTAGCTTTTTGCTGTTCACGTTTATACCTTATCTATCAATTTAGTTGATACAAATGACGTACTTATCTTTGCAGGAGATACACTGAAAATACCAGATTCAGTTATGGGAATCACACTTCTTGCTGCGGGAACAAGCGTCCCAGAAGCGGTCTCCAGTGTAATTGTTGCTAAGCAAGGTAAATTTTTTACCAATTAACCCAATTAATACAACAATTAAAGCCATAATTTTTTAGTAATCTTTTTATATTTTTAAACTCACTTATTATACCCATATACACAACAATTAATACACCTGGTGTCTTTTTCAAACAAAGGATAGTATTTTTTTTACAATAATAATGTTTCGATCAAAAAGCAACAAAGTCTTATAAATTTTAGAATTGCTTTACAATTGCAGAGTCGGTTTGAAAACCTTGTAATGATTTCTTTTGTTCTTATTATTACTAACAATGCGCTAGAAAACGATATTCAAAACCGGTGGGTAGTACATTTTAAGATTAATACTATTTACGACTGCATAATTATGTCCTTACGTGCAAACACGCTTGTAAATTTACAACTAAAACACATGCTTATATCATTATCCAGGCATCTTAACATTTCATCGACTTCTTCAGTTAGTGTAAATGTAAATGTAGGCAAATGTTTCCAAGTATTTGCAGAATCATTGCATTGACTTGGAGGCACTTGACAGTGCAGAAAGTCAAGGGGTATTATGTTAAAGGTACGGAGCATATAGAAAAAGAGGAAATTCTGTGATGACGGTTGGGGTGTTTAATTTTGCAGGTCACGGTTCAATGGGTATCAGTAATTCCATTGGCTCAAACACGTTCGACATTCTCCTATGCCTGGGCCTGCCTTGGTTGATCAAGTCCTCTTTTGCCCCGACACTCAAAGGCCAGCACTACATCAGCATCAACTCGGGGGGGTTGGAGTACAGCGCGATTTCCTTACTTTCCACCCTTCTGCTACTTTACATTGCCTTCGCCGCCAATCGTTTCCAGCTCGATCGAAAAGTTGGTCGCGCCTGTCTTTGTATGTACGCCGTATTCCTTATCCTCGCCACTCTTATCGAGCTCAACGTCTTCTTCAGGGTGAATCTGCCGACTTGTCCACGATAGAAAACATCGTTCCAATGAATATTTCAAACAAAAAATCCTCAAAGCTCTCTTTTGCGCAGGACAACGCAATGCGTTATTTCTTCATGGAACAATTATTAAATCCTACCCCCCCCCCACCAATGCGCCGTTTAATTTCCTTTTTTAACATGCTCAAAAAATAAGATCACGAGTCGTTACCATTCCTGACAAATTTCTTCGTACCTTTTTTTACGATACATTTAATGCTGTTAAACATTGAATAGTCGAATGAATTTTTCATGATTATTGTAACGGATTCATATTGAATTTTTCTTTGTTGTAATAAAAATGAAATGTTTCAGCATAATCTTGTTAATGGATATTTGAGTTTTTGAAATTTGATGCAAAGCATTTATTAGAGATTTATTTAATCTAATATTAAATAAATTATTAGATAAGCTAATTTAATCTTCAAAAAGAATTGTACTCATGAAAAATCATCTTATTTAAAAAAAAATAATATTTAAATAATAATAATCTTTATTAATTAAAAAAAAAAATTCAATATTGTATTTGATGTTAATGATATTGTTGTATTTGTATAGGATTAATTTCAGAGATTATTTTTTAATATTAATTTGATATTATTAACTTTATTTGTAATTCAGTTGCTTTACCACAATTATATAAAGTATAATCCTTAATGAAATCATAAAAAATACATTGTAATGAAAATTAAATATACATTACTAATTATTTATACAGCGGATTAATTTAACAATTAAAAATGATCACAATACGAATTAGGTATATATTTGTTTACATGTATATTGTATAATTTAGGCATATAGTTTTGTAAAATCATATCATTCAAAACTTGTTTTATTTTATTAAAAGTGTAAGATTAATTTTTTTTTTTATTACGAGAAGAAAAAAGGACAAGGAGTGCGCGCAGATAATAGTTTGTATGTATGTTCATTTTGATGTTTGTGTGCATGAACGAATAACAGTAACAAAAAAAAATGTACGTACATCAATATATTTGTCAAGGCAAGAGCTTAAAAATGAAAAATTATAAAATTATATGACCTTTGAGTGAAGTGATTATAAATAGAGTTATTACTTGCTGAGTAATAGAATTTTTATCGTAATTGTAAATTAAGATGTGGAAACACAGATTCTAGACTGAATATAAATTTAACTTAATTGAATGATATACCAGTTTGAAAATACTTTTTCTACAAAATTCATTAATCTTATTTACATTAATATAAATTTTAAAAATTGAATATTCTAAAGACATTTTTTTTATATATTGTTATATATATTTTTATATACATTTCAAATAAAATCGTAATAATAATTTTAAAGATTCAAAAGTTTGAAAGGATTGTTCAATATTACCTTACTTAAGAATATTGAATAGTCGTAATATATTTACAAGAGCAACATCAACGTATATATATATATATATATATAGATATATATATTTAATATAATCTAGTATATTATATAGTATATATAGATATAGATAATATATATAATGATATATTTTAGATATCTATTCAGAGCGCAGGTTGGTATATTTAAATTGTTAATCATTTTTAAAAATGCCAATAGTACTATTCAACAATAGAAATGTTGATTTCGTATCGATTTGGTCTCACTAAAAAATAATAAGTAGTACTACTATTATTTTTTATTTCCAATTTTTTTTATAAGATTAATTAATTCTACTTTATAATTATGTGAAGTTTTTTTTAACTTTATAAGCTATCTTCTCATATAAGACAATAATAAACAATTTGTCTACTTAATACAATGTTTGATAATATTCAAGTAATCGAGTATTGCGCAAACAATATAATACATGACATATTAAATATTTGGGTATTATTATTAAATTATTAATAATTAATATATTCATAAAAAATATTATAAATAAAATAAAATATTCTGTAATGTAATTTCTAAAGTAATTAATGATGGTAATTTTAAAAATTTATTTATTAATTATTAAATTATGATATTAAATATACATTATTCAAAACCTATTAATAAATCTCATTAACATATCTTTCATTCTATTTTTATTAATTGCAAGAATAAGTATGTTTACAGATCAAATTCATTAATCCAATTGCGTTAAGTTTATTAGTTTATAATTCTATTATTTGTTAGATAATAATGGTCACCAGTGTTTCGCGTTGTTTACTTTACTTCTTACCTGATTTGATTTTTATAATGTAAAATAATACATTGAAGATTTTTAAGATATCAAGAGAATATGCAACAATAATAAAATCTAAAGATCAAGAGAATTATGTATCTGTAAAACAGTTTTTCTTACAATAAAAAGCTTAGATAATGCAATTTAATTGTCAATGCAATTTACAAGTTACAAAAATAAAATTAAAAAGTATTTTTATTAATTCATTACATAATTTAAATAAAAAAATTTTATTTGATTACTTAATATAAACATTAATTTGTTTTAATACTAAAAATATTCAATCATAAGACTTCATAAAATATTAGTATTATTTAAGATATCGTTTAATTTATTTCGAAATATAAAATTAATTTCCTTACTCATTATTCCTTCAATTTAAAAAGTTTGGAGAATTAATAAATAATTTTATTGAAAATAATTAAAATTAATAGGTTCTAATGTAATTGTATACATGTATTTGCTTAATATTCTATTTTTTATCATGTGATACAAATCTTTTAAATTTACTAATCAAATATTTATATTGATTAAAAAAAAAGAATCTAGTAATAATGGTATATTTGTACAAAATTGAGTTTTCATGATTTCATAGATTGTCAATAGTTCTGAAAATCAAAAATATGTTTATTCTTCAGTATTTAACTGTTACTATATCACAAAAAAGTAAACGTATTTAAAATATATGAAGTTATTAAAAATAAATTATAAATTTTTTTTTATGATTATTATTTAACAAAATTAAAATGACAATCTTGAATTAGTGATATCTATTGAATGGAATTTTCATATTTAAATTTCTTATTTATAGCTATAGATTTATTATAATCAATCTTTTAAAATAAAAATATATTAAAGATTCTACTGCATTGTGAAATTTTGAGAACGCGACACTGCAGTTGTTTTTAAGCAGAAAGAAATTTTTATAAAATCTTTGAATTATTAGAACTCTTCCACAAGTTTTTTTCTGTAAAATTATTTTAAAATTATCTAAATTTGGGATTATTTTAAAAGGGATAATTTATATTATTTTAATTAAATAAATTTTAAGTATTTTGATATCTTTTTCTATTAAGTTACTATATATTTTTTAATTAACAATTAATAAATTCATAATAAATATTTTTTGTTATCACTAATCAAAGTTTTTATTGTTTTGGATAAATTTTCAGTAATGTAATTAGTATTTGAAAGATACATTAAAAAATTTTTTAAATTGCTAAATTGTTTTTACGTAAGTAACGATCTATAATCCTAAATTTATTTATAAAAATTTGAATTCAAATTGTAACAACTGTAAATATTTTTTTAAAACAATTTTAGTCTTCATAATTTTGAATAAAACTTTGTAGAGGTAGTTAAGAATTTATCATGGGATATGTTATATTACAATTAATATATAATAATATTTTTATTTTATTTTTTTATTAAATATGATATTATATGATAGGATATTACATTATAAACGATGATTATTTATCAATATAAATTTCCATAATTAAATTCTTAAAATCCATACACACGTATTTTTGAAATATATTTTAATCGATTGTAAAATAAGTACTAAAAAATATAAGTAAGTAATTTCAAATTTTTAATCATAACAGTTTTCAATACATTTTTAATATAATATTATTTTTCTTATACTAATTATTCTATATCAATAATAAAAATTTACATTAAATATAAGACTTATGTGAATATTATTAAGTAAAAATATTGAATTAAAATTATTTAACATATTGAATATAGAAGACCATATTTTAATTTTATTTCTAGCAATAATTGATATTATTTCAATTTAACACATTTTTATTTGCAAATAAAAATGTGTACATAATTTTTAATTTTTTTCATATGTTATTAGTACAAAAAAAATTCAAAATAATTTGTTATTTTCGAGGATAAAAAAATGGTTCGTGTAAGTTTATGGTAGTTTTGATAATTCAACTATTCAAAAATTGTCTGTTTATTTTTTAAATATAATATGAATAGTGTAAAGAGCTATAAGAATTGTGGGGGAGTTTATAAAGAAGTCGAGCTTTTGCGGTAAAATCTTTGTTCTGTTTATTATAATTTGAAGGTTAATGAACGTCATTGCACTTTTGTGCACGAAAGATATGCAGAGAATTTTCCAGTTGTAGACTATAAACTACGAATAATATGATTTTCTGAAAAAATTATTTTTACTTGTACTTCAAAATATGCTGAAAAGAAAATAAAATAATTTCCAAACTTAAATTCGAAGAAAACACTTAATACTCGATTCCATTTGTTTTATAATTAATAGTTTTAAAAATAAAATAAGTTACATAATTTAAACATAAATGAAATAAAAATATTGGCTTAATATTTTAATGTAGTTTTCAACTTATGTACAATAAATCATTCTTTATAACAAAATGTATACGATTTACGCTAAAACTATTAATTAATTCGATCAATATAACGATTATGTTATACGCAATTTATATACATAATATTATATTATAATAACTTATGTATATATGTTTATTATATTAATAAACACGAAATGAATCAATAGATTAGATTTTTTCGAATTATAATAATTTTTTTAATGATAATATGTCAATAAATTTTGATAATAATATACCCCTTAAACTGTTATTACTTCATGATTTGAACTGTATTTTGAATTAAATGTTGTGGACGCAGAAGCTTAAAAATTTATATTTTTTTTTATTTATGCACATTAGTGGAAACTTTTTTTACATTAAATTAAACCTTATTGTATTTTTAATGTTATTACGAATTTTGAAAATCTATAAATGCTGAAATTAATAAAATATATAAATGAAATTTTAAACTTTTTTATATAATGAAATTAATTTTATTCAAATTTATAAGAAGAAAATATATAATATATACATATTATTTCGGGAGTTATAATTAATGATATTTTAAACTATCATTTGTTTATTGCTCAAAATTTGAATGATTTTGTTTTTTATTTAATTATATATTTTATTATATTATTCTAGTTTTTTTATGTTCTTGTTGAACCTATGCAATGTAAAATTGATTCTTTTATCTTCTATATCTCACTTAGTTTCTTTTCTACATTTGTTCCACACAACTTGAATTGTGGAAATAACAGGGGGATGTTCACTCGACAAACTGCTGAATAAGAACTTTCACCTATTTTACAAAGCAATACATCACTTAACTTGACAAGGAACAAGATTTTTTTTTAGAAGTTATTATTTCAGAAGTTTATAAATGTTTTATACTTAACTAAGTTTTTCATGTGATATTTTAAAAAAAGTTTAATATTACTTTTATTTTTTATTTTGTACTGCTGGTTTTTGAATATATTATTATTTTTATTTTTTATTTATTATATTATTTTTTATTCATAGGGATAATGACTGTCTAAAGTTATATAATATAATTATCAATATTTTTTATTTGTATCAATGTATTTTTTAAGCATATTATTAATTCAAGAATTTTTAACACTTTTGAATTTGAGTACTTATGAGTCGTATTTTTAAATTTGCTAAAAAAGTTACATAAATAATACTATTCAATCAATCAATATTAATGTTTTTGTTTTATTACTAATATAATCATTATTGCTTGATATTTATTATCATTAAATTTTAGATATGTAAAAGTTTATTAATACAATTTATATATTACTATTATGTAAATCATGGAAATTAAGAAGTCATAATTTTCAATACGTTATAATACGTTTTTGTTTTATTTTTGTTTTAAACAAAATGATTGTTATTTATTTTGTTAAATATGATATCATTAAATTAAATCCATGTCTTCTTAGACTAAATTTAAATTTACCATTTTTTAAAATTTTACATCGTATCAAGAATTATTTTATTGTTACTTTTAATGACGGATGTTGAGTATATTATTCAGAATTAAAGTATTCATCATTAAACTTACAGTTCGATTTTATATTTAATTACAATAGGTTTACCAAAATAATTTACAAAAATATTCTATAGTATTCATTTTTTTATTATTTATTTATTATATATTATTTATATTATCATATTATTATTGTATTCAAATCAGATTGTAAAAATTCATATTAAAAATTATTTCCTGTTTTTCAACTTAATTTCCATTTATAATTTTTTTTATTAAATATTTGTTTCATATATATAAATATGTAATTTATAAGAACATATATAGTAAAAGTATTATTAAAAATATTTTTAAACTCCTGTGTAAAAAAAAAATGGTAAATTTTTCTAGTAAAAATAATCAAAGTTTCTAATACATTATATTCAGTGTATTTATTATTTAATTATGTAATTTTAAAACATCATTTTTAATAGTTTAAATCTTTATTTTAAATAAAGAAATCTATGATATTACTAAATTTACTAAACATTCTGTAATAGTTATTGCAATTAATGGGCTATACTTTAGAATTGCATCACTTAGTAAAAAAATTTAATAACTAGATCAAGAAAAGAAATGGAAAATGTAATCATAATAAATACGATTCTTTACTAGATATATTTCAAATTCTATATTTCATATGATAGAGAATTTATGTTTAAGATTTGATTTTTTCATATTTATAGATTATTAAGGTTTAATTGTTAATTTTATATTTCATTTTCAAATATATTTAGATTCAAATATATAATCTATAATTGTTTAATTTAAATTTGAAATTTTGTCGAACTATTATTTATTTTTTATTTACTTCATGAATATCATATTAATTTTTGAAAAATATATTCTTATTAATATAATATGATTGTTTGAATAAATAAAACCAACAACTATACATTGATCTGATAATATTTGATAATTTGAGATATTTTAATACATAAGATTTATTTATTATTATGTGTTTTTTACGACTAAATATATTAAATTTTGTTTTTGAATACATGTATATATACAATGTAGGTGTAATGGAAAATATGATTAAATTTATTATCGTAATTATATTTAAAATTAAACATGTTTTACCGCTTTACGGTATTATATCATAAGAAAGTTCTAACAAATCATAAAAATTTTTTTATTTATTCATAATTTAGAAAGGATGTTTAATAATAAAAATTTGAGATTGAAAATAATAAAATTGAAGAATTTGCCATTAAATATATATAATAAAATGTAACATAATTAATGATAAACCATAAAATTTGTTTATGTTTTAAATCATCGATTGTTTTTTAAAATATTCATATGTATACCTTCAATATCATATCTTATAAAAACTTAATTATAAATAATAAGAAATTATATATATTACTAATTGACAAATAATAAAAATATAGATTTATTATTTTTTTTCTACAATTAACATAAATAAAGTTGTATTATGAATTTCCTCATATAGTCGTCATTATATTACTAATAAATAATATTATTGCTTCTGAAATTTATTAATATATTTTTAAAATAATATTTCTAATTACTAATAATTGATTAAAACAATGTAATGATGAATCATAATTATAAATATTGTCAGTATTTTTTTCAAATTTATTTAAAAAATTTCTACTATCTATTATAGTTATTTTGTATCAATATTTTATAATTAAAAATATTGAAAACATAATTTGTAATTTTGCACAAACAATAATAAAGTATGGTACGAGTTTATAAAAAGTTTAATACAAGTCATATGAATTTCTCTATATTGTTCGATTACTAATAAGTATGTGAATAGGTATATTTTATGTTTAAAGAAGAAAAAAAATGAATCTAGTATTAAGTATAATTTTGTTTATCAGTTAATTAAAAAATAAATATATTAAATTAATTATAAAATTTGAAATTAGTTAATTTTGAAAAATTTTTTTAGAAAATTATAAGAAAATATTATATATTCAAAATATAGAAAGTATAATATAATAATAAAATTTTAAGATTTTCATAAAAATAATATGTATTTTTTTTTAACTAATTTATATAAAAAAATTAATAGAAATAAACTTAAATATGAAGAAAATGGTGTACAAAACTTAAAGTTTAATATTGAATACACGGAGATCATAATTATTGGTAATCAGCATATTTCTAATATTGACATTTTATTTATAGTTAAAATTATAAATGAGAAAAGAATAAAATAAAAAAATATTATATAAATACACAGTAGATAGACGAAACTGAAAAATTCAAAAGAGCAAAAATTAAATAACAATGCAGAATGAGATTATAATGCGCAAGTGAGGGCAATAGGTATAAATAGGTAGCCATATAAAAAGCAATGAAGGATTTGATACTATGATAATATGATAAAAAGAAAGATATCTTAAGATAAAAAAATATACAAAAATTTTACGTGGGCATGGAATGTGTATAGAAGGGTTGTGGTATTTCTTAAAAAATATAAGACAGTGAAAAAGGCGCACACATATGTATATTGATTCATATGTATACATGTAAAAGTCATAAAAGTGACAGAGCGAATGAGAACGAGAAAGAGAGAGAGAGAGAGAGAGAGAGAGATTCGACCGAACGTCAGAGCATAGCGATCTGCAATGCGGTGTTGCCGACCAGTCCGAGGACTGTTGGTTCGTCATTTTGTGTTTTTTACTTTTTCTTTTGCAATTTGTACCCTCTTTCTTTTGGCTACGATTCAATGGATTTAAGAAGAAGTTAATCTGCTGAGTATTAGCTTCGCACTTAAAAAATATTTATATTTGGATCATGTGAGATATAATATTTAATTCAAATCTGTATCTTCTTTTATTTCGTTTTATCCTAATAAAATTTTAATATTCTAGTGAAATTCAATACATTATAATCGTTAATAATTAGGTGAGTATTTGTACAGTTAAACAAATTTTTATTTAAATTTAATTTATATATAATTTTATAAATAATTGTGAGTTAACTCACTCACAAGATTTTTGAGCTCTTACTCAATTACATCTCCAATTTTAGCAGCTAAACAGATTTTTATAAATAAGGATTTATATATTTCA
The DNA here is from genome assembly GCA_018907245.1 of Eupristina koningsbergeri. Lineage (NCBI taxonomy): Eukaryota > Metazoa > Arthropoda > Insecta > Hymenoptera > Agaonidae > Eupristina > Eupristina koningsbergeri. The sequence goes on from JACCHV010002776.1 coordinate 1,058,299, forward strand.
TGAATTAATAATTTTTGCGCGCTATAAAAAAAACATAAAAAAATCTTTGATTCCAATCTTAATAATATAAGAACCTTATAAAAGAAAATGTATATAAAGTAAATTTATTGTCAGAACTTATTGTTTTCGTTGTTTAGGATTTATTTATATTTTTTTATATGTTTTATAAAAAAATAAGAACCAGACTACAAAGTATAAAAAATAGAGTGAAAATAATGAACAGTAAGAGTATAAATATCGTTAATAATAAATTAGTGTTTAGAGAATGTTTAAATATAAACCATTAATATAAAGTTATTGAACTTTCATTTACTTAACTTTTATTTGATAAAAATTTAAAGTTTATAATGTATTTATAAGAATGATTAAGTAATATTTTTGATTAATATTAATAGTAATATTAATACTTAATTGAATAATGATAAAAATTGAAACTTCAAAATTTATATAGTGTAGGTTATCAAATAAATATGAAAGAAACTATTTAAAAAAAGTATTTTCCTTGTATAAGCTTCAACTATAAATATTTTCAGATATGTATATTTTTAGTAATTTAATTTATGAATTTAAATATTAATATAATTATTTTCAAATTAAATATAAAATACTAATAGCAAATCTTTATTTTAATAAATTATATTACCAAGATTAAAGTCGTACATAGTTTGCATATAACTTTTTGTATGCAATATTTATGAAAAAGGAATTATCAGTTATCAGAGTTTGAAATCTCTTTTGTAGACAAAAAGTGTCTTAAAGTTTTATAGTTTGCGTACTTTCTTACAATGATATTTATATTTATTTTATTATTTTAATAATAAATATCTTATTTTATCATGAAATTTTATATTGACTAAAATCTTTGATAATGGATTAAAGCTTTTACTTTTGAATTTTACCAATGAAAATATAAAAAGAAAAATTATAAGTAAAAAAAAAAAAAGAAAAAAACAGTGTTTATTAACGAACTAGATAAGGAAAGGAAATAATAAATAAATAAATATATATATAGAAATAATAAGAATAACTTGATTTATTCAATCTAAACCTCACTGAATCCATAATCTTATTTTAATAAACAATAGAGAAGGTGTTTCACATTAAATTATACAAAGGAAATAGTAGTTTATAGTTCAGTAAATTTACATAGTAATGAGAGAAAAATCGGTAATAAAATTTAAATTTTATAAAATTATATGCATAAATTGCATAAAATGTGTAATAACATCTAAAAACTAGAACGCCGTCGCAAAACTTCATTTAAATTGAAACGATCAAAATTCACTCTGTAAATTCGGCAGGAAATTTCAAGAAAATTCAATGTGCAGGAAGAACCATAATAAATTTTGTGTCGTATTTTAATTAGTTGTTATGTAGTTCACAAAATTCAACGACCTACATTCACATTCTCTTACACGACAGGTAGATTTGTATTTGTGAGCATAATTCGAAGAGGTACATAAACATTTTGATTTTCATCCATCATCTATTTTAAGTGTCGCTGACTTGGATAGGTGAAAACATCATGTGCCACGACACTGAAAAATCTGAATATCGGTGAGGCATGTGGTTGGGGGATGATTGGGGATGCGTTGCATCGTGGCTTAAACTTCCAAGTTCAGCGGTTCCGTGGCTCAAGTGTAAACGTGCATTGAAATTGCATTGACGAAGAAAAGAGCGTATGAAAGTTGAAAGTTCAACTTACTACTACTTTCATCTCCTGTATTTCTCTTTTTGCATTTAAATTCTTGACTTTTTTATCTATCTACCAATAGATGAAACTTTTTTTATCTAGCTCTATTGACCCAAGACTTATCAAACTTTTTAAATAGCAATGATGATATGGATTGTTTCGATCCTTAAAAAGTTCAAGAGTAATGTAACGAATGAATTGAACTCGACTTACTTTATCTAATAGAATTCTATGAATTCTTTCATACTAAATGATTTTTTTCACTTTTTAATTTATAGAAAATGGAAATATATCCATTTGAGTATCTTCTCTTAGTTTTAATATTGAAATAATATAAATATGTTTAATCATAATTATGTGCAAAAAGAAAACACATGTATAATGTCTAAAACACAATTCAATTCGTGTGCTATCTAAATCCATAAAACTTTTATAATATTATCAATATAATGCATAAAAAATATTTTTAGCAATAAAATATTTTAAATTAAGCATAAAAGTTATTGAGTTAATTAACAAAATTTTGTCATGTTAATTTTCTTATTAATCTTTAGGATTCAAAATTTTTATACATACATGGTTTGTCCATAAGTATCGATATTTTGCCTTTTGCGGTTATTGGTCGTAGAAATTTAAGAGGGGTCTTAAAATGCCGACAAAACCTTTTCCTATTAGTCTCCTTTTTTTCCAATAATTAGGTGAGGTAGGATTTAACTTCGCGCAGAGGGTACTTTTCGAATTTCGAAAGACGGCGCGCTGAAGCGATTAATGGAAAAGCGCTGCCTGAGAATGCTTCGTTTAAAAATTAAAAAAAAAAAAAAAAACCGAATACACTTATTTTTTTTTATGAAAGATCATTTATTGGTGAACTTGTGGACTGAATGAAACATAATTTAAAACGCCTCAAAATAATTTCCGCCGACATCAACGCATTTACGAAGACGAACTTTCACAGTTTCAAAGGTAGGCTGAAACTCTTCTGTTTTTCATGTTTTTCAAAATTTTTTGGGCACCCACGTCGAGGCTCGTTAACGGTCTTTTCCCGACCCTCTTTAAAAGCTTTATACCATTTTGTACATTGTGATTTTGACATACAATTATGTTAACACGCTTCTTTTCACATTCTAAATGTTTCCGCACCATTTTTTTTTTAATTGCAAACAAAATTTTATCACGTAACGCTGTTCGAGTACCCTTCACGCGAAGTAAAATTCTGTCCTTCAAATTATTGAAAAAAAGGGAACTAATAGAAAAAGGTTTTGTCTACATTTTAAAAACCCTTCCAAATTTTTCACGAACAATAGCCGCAAAATGAAAGATAAAATCCCGATACTTCGTGGACAAACCATGCATATGTGCCACTGAAAATAATATTTTTATTAATCTTTAATTATTTTAGTCTATTATGATCATTTTAAAAGCACACAAAAAGAAATTCCAAGAAATTTTTTTTCTAGTAATTTATGGTTGGTTATTTAAAAAGCAATTTTATAAATTTTTTATAAATAAGCATATTAAAAATAAACTTTATATAAAAAATCTATAATAAAGCCCTCTGTTCTTAATTTCTGACCTTTTCAGTTAACTAAGGGACAGTCTAGGGATCAGATGTCTTGTCTTTTTACTTCCAACACGCGTAAGCCTCTTAATCCTAGGCAAAAGATGATTTATGTTTTCGGGTGTATCTAATTCCGAGATTGACCGATTGGTGAAATTAACAATTTTAATATTTATTGATTAAAATAAAAATTATGTATAACAAAGTAATTATGTTGTATTTTTAAATTAAAAATGTAAAAAGAAATTTTTTTTTTTTATTATGTATTGAAATTTTTATACTTCTATTTTTGTGCATAGAATTTATATTTTTTGCTTATCAATCTAATTTTATAGAAAAAAAATCATTTCATTGCAATTATAGATAACAAAATTATATTGTGCATCAATTTGTTATAGGTGTGACAGTTAATAGTAATATTACTATTAAATTACTTGAGTACATTTAATTTATATTTTTGATATTTAATCAGATTGGCAATATTATTTTAAATATTATAATATCAAATTTCTTGTTTTATAAAAAAATTTTATGCATAATTTTGAATGATGTATATCAATTATTCAGTAGATTTATGCAATAATAACTTGGTTTATAGAAATGCAATAACATTGGGTTATGTAATATTGTTTTCGTTTAAATGAGAATTTCAAGTAATTATAGATTTTGTACTTAAATTAGAGGTACGCAGATCTCTCTACATGTCTTTTAGCTTCGCTAAAAACATGATTGGATTTGCTGGAATTATTGAGAAATTTGTATTGCGTCACTATATTTCTAAATTTCTTGAATTTCCTTTTATATATTTATGTTGATTAATCGATCATATTGGTTGATTTATTTATTTTTAATTTTTCGTAAACAATATTAAAAATATTATGATATTAGTATTCTTTTCATCACAAGAACTTTAAAAATAATTTGTTAAGATTATTTTACAAGGATACTTTTAATATTATTACTTAAAACAAAATTTTCACGTGACAAATATTAAATTTTAAATAAAGTGAAAAACTCAATTAATTTTGCTTTGTGGAAAATAATATTTTAACGTAGATAATTAAAAAATATAAACGTCAAGTAATTTAGTTTTAGTTTTTATGTTTATTTCAATAATTTCTTGGTATAGAAGAGCTTCAATTTATTTGTACAAAGTAATCATTTTTAAATTTCACTTGAATTAATAGTTTATATAATACTTATTTTATTTTTTATTAAATATTCCATAGTCTGAACATATAATAACAATAGAATGATTTTTAGTTACATGTAGTAATATAAATACAAATAGTTTCTGATAATTATTAAATTTAACTACAATATTACTCTACACTAATGCAGTATGTATATTATCTTTTTAAGAATTTTAATTTGTCTTTTTATTCAAACGAGTAGTAACTGCAAATGAATATTTTTCCATATTTCCTGTATCTGGAGATTGAATATTCTGAAGAGTAATAGAGAAATTGTGATCAAATACTGTTTATGATTTTTTAATTTTTAGATACTATTAAATATGTGATGTTATATATCTGTGTTTTTTTAATATTTTATGTATAAAAAAGAAGTTCATATATACATATATGTATATGTCGTTTGAAAAAAGTATCAAATTGAAAAATAAGCTTTTCTTCAAAAGCTTACATTTTACTTCTGTACTTACATGCGAATGAAAATTTGACTATACATCATAATAAGTAATGAAAATTTCAGCTATGAATAATTCATTAATAATAATAAATTATATTTTATGAATGATCAATTATAAAATATACCATACATTTTATTATTTATTTTAAAATAAGTCGAAAATTTTATTTCGCAACTTCACAAACAATAATGGTATGCGACTATTTGAAAATTGAATTTAAACCGCCTATGGAATGTGCTTTTGGAAATCTCAAAAAGGAAATTCCATACATGCGGTTTGATATCTCTGTATCTCTGATACATGATCCTAATTATACAGTATAAAATTTTCTATAATACATTAATGAATATTATTAATTATTTTTATATTTTATTATTTTAATAAATAAATTATCTACAAATATTTATATAATATACTTTGATTTAAAAAATTTTATAAATAAAAAATGACACATTGAGTTATAAAATATGAATACATATAGTTCAAATTGGCTTCAAGCGTAAAAATTTGGAGGATGGTAAATATACAGTAATTTTGAAATAATATAAAACATAGTTTGCGGATTAAAACTAATTTAAGTTTGGTATTTGAAACATTAAAGTTACAAGATATTCTGGGTGATTTTAGTTTTTCCTTTCAATCCTCTGTATTTTATTATAATTTATGTTGCATCTCATCTTAATATAACTTTAGGTAATTTATATTGATTTGCTTAAAATATTTAATTTTAATTACAGAAACTATAAATTACAAGCTTTTAAAGTATATTATGAAATCAATTGCTCATATAAAATGAATCATTTAAATATTTTTTAAACATTTATTCATTTTAATAAAATTAAAAAAATTACAATTCAAATATTATAAATGAATAAATCCACCAAAAAAATTAAAATAACCATATTTAGAATTTATATCGATTTGTTTATATTATCGAATTTTGTCATATTTGTTATATATATATATATATATATATATATAATTTGGATCAATCTATGTTATTCATTTGTAATGAATTCATTATACTTATTTTTATTTTTTGTAATAAATAAATGCAATTACACATAAATTTTTACAAAATAAAAATTTGAGAATAAAGATCATGTTTCAAATTGCTTTTGTAGTTTATTTTTTGATTATTAAGCATTATATGAACGTGAAGAACATTTTTGGATTAATAGATGATAAACGTGAGTAGTTTTTAATAAAAATAAATATTTCTGCGCCAAAAAAATGTATTGCAGTAGAGTAAGTTATAAAATTTATATTGCGGATGTTCATAAACTAAGGGTCGATGTTATTGATGTCGCATAAAATACGTGTGTAAGTAGGTACATAACTGTAAACCAAACTCGTATATTAGACCCTCACATTCAACAACAGTCTGTGAAAGTTAAAGAAAACGAGAGAAAAGTGAACGAGTGGATTAGATTCGCGTGTGTCCAGCCACTCATTAACCTTATGATAGCCAATGTTACGAAAAAATGTGAACAGAATGAATATCGAGGAACATTAAAATGGTAAAATCGCAGAAAAGGAAAAGTAGAAAATTAAAATAATGAGTCACATGTCCAGTATCAGAACTTGAGATAAACTCGTTGGTGTTAGAAATTGTTTGCAAAATCTTTCCTAGTTGAGTCGGTTTTATTTAATAAAATTCTTTGAATTGTTCTCTAATTTTATAGTCAATTAAATTTGTGAATCGATATATAAGTTTTTATTGCTTACAATCAAATTTAATAATTAAATGTTTAATGACAAGTAATGAGGATATTTAATTTTATATATTTATAATTATTCGTGCAAATACACTTGGTGTATTGAAAAAACAAATTGTTACTTTTTTCTATAAAATTTTAATTAACTATTGAATAAACTAATAAAATCTGAGTATTTAAAACAACTGTTGATAATTTCATTGCAGTTATATAATGATGTAATCAAAATATTAGTAAAAAATTTTAATACTGTAATAATTCATGTAAGTTTTCTTAATATCAAGTTCTTAAAAATTTAATTAAAATTTTAATAATTTATAGTCAAAGAGTATTTTATAATGCTAGTTTTAAGATTTGAAAATGCAAGAAATTGAAAAATTTTAAATCAAATACTAAGTTTTAACGTTCAATAAAAATTATTATTGAAATAAAAATTGTTTATCTAACAACTTAAAATAATTTTTTTTTTTGTAAATAACATTTCATTTTCGTAACATTTTCTTTTCAATATTTTCAAATATGAGAGCAATAAAATTTTTTAGTATAATTATTTATAAATATGAATTAAAAATATTCATTTTTAAATGTAATAACAAATATTCTCAATTAATATTTATAATATTAAAACGTAATTGAGGATGATTTTTCTGTAATATAAATATAAAATAAATATTTTTACAAGATCAATTGTTTTTTAAATTTAAATAAATAATTTAAATTTAAAAATTGGCTCATGAAGTCATTATTTTAATTATAGTAAGTAAATATAAATATTGTAATTGGAGTGAAAACTTGTGTGTAAGAATACGTATCGAATTATATAATATAATTAAATTATATATTGTTGTATTTAAATTAACAGTGAAATAACGTTGTGTTTTAATAAATAATAAAAAATTTCAAGGTATACTCACGTAATATAAACAATTTTTGAGAATTAGATAACAGAGAATAAAATAAATTTTAATAAATTAAGAAATAAAAAATATATAGTGATTAAACAATAAAATATATATGTAAACATATGTACATACTTGTACATAAAATTAAATAAATATATACAAAGATCTGCAAGAGAGAAAGAAAAGAAAAGAAACATAAAGAAACTTGTGTACGTCTAAATAAATATACGAATGAACGGATGTATAAAAAAAAATTAATGAATAAATCAAAATTGGAGATCTTTAAAAATTGCGACAGTTAATGAAACTGTAATAAAAAAAAAGGAAATATATTTAAACGAAGGTAAACAAATATAATATGTAGAAGGATGATAAGAAGAAGGTAAAGTATCGGTAAAAGAAGAATAAAACCTAGAATAATGGAATGGAGTATGAGGAGAAGTAAAGTCGAAAGGTAAAGACGAAAATATGAAAGAGAGAGAGAGAGAGAGAGAGAGAGATAAAAAGAGAGAAATGGAGAGCGAGCACCGAAAAAGGTATTGCGTGTGGGTGTGTGCAAGTGAGAGAGGTAGCAGGGAAGTGGAGCCAGTCGATCCATGCGCCGGATGCGACGGACGGCGTCATGCGCCTTTGCCGCAATCCTCCCCCTCTTTCACCTAGCTTTCACCTCGCTTTCACCTTTCTCTCTTTCTCTCTCTCTCTTTCTCATGTGCCCCCCCCCGCACATCGCGGCAATACACGCGATACGGGCTTGTTCCGCTGTGCGCGTTATACCTATAACCGAGTACCACCCCCGCCGAGTCGCAGCTCCACAAACCTTCCCCGGTGGTGCGTCGTGCTGTTCTAGGAGTAATACGTAGTGCACGAGGGTCACTTGCACTGTCCACCGCACTCACCCTCTGCCCTTCCGACCCTTGGAGCCCTCCCTCTCGCTCCCTCTCTTCGATCCTACTGCGGGAGGGAGTGCGCGGGCTTACCTTGGCTGCCGTGTCCGTGAGCCTGTTCCTGTGTGAAGGCGGGGATGTACTCGCGTGGTGCTCCTCGAGTTCCTGCAGTTCCAACGCGTCCACGCTGAGGGTCGAACGTGTGTCGGTTTTTAGAAAGCCGGGTCTCGTTATGTTCAGACCTGTGCCATCAACCTTCGACGCACTGCCCTAATACTAACTTTCACCTGGGTGTTAATGCCTCCGGTGGATGAGAGCTAAAATTTGGGAAACGAGCTTCGAGGATCGGACTTGGGTTTGTTACATGTACAGAAGAACTCGAAAGCGAGTTGACGAGATCATGGTACGTAATGCATTTCTTTCATTTCTTTAATTTATACATGAGATTCTTCGAAATGCAATTAGTGCCATGTAGATACTGAGTACCTTTGAGTTTACCCATAGAAAATGACTTGATTAATTACCCCTAGAGAATTTGGATTTAGCCTTCAAGTAATGCGTCAGTAATGCTCGTTTGATTAAATGTGACTGAGAAATTTGCGAGTCCATACCTACAAAAACTATAAGAACCTCTTCAAAAGGAGAAAATTCTTTGGAACCAGAAATCCTCAACTTGACAGATAGGAGATGACGAATTCTTAGCAATACTTACCCTCTATTTGTTACTATTTTCCATCCTTCCTCTCTTATCATCGTGACCTTCCTCGATTTATTCTCCTACTTTTAACCTCTTTCTCCATTCATTTTACTAGTACAAAAATTTATTCCCTCCGTTTAAAATCGCACTTTCAAGGTTTATTGTACTTTACAATAAAAATTCTGATTATTCTAGTATATTAGGTTCACCAATCTAAATTCTGATGCACATGTGAAATTGAATCATTTGTTAATTGTGCAATAACCAACATTCCTAATCAAATACACAACAGCTGATTGTCGATATGAACGTCGAGAATTTTTTCATTGTTACCTTTTCAGTTTGTGCATTTCTTAGATTGGAATTCCTTAAGTTTTTCTTCCATCGTGTGTAAGGGTAAAAATTATTGGATGCCGAGGTTGCAAAAGGAACAAAAATAAGGCCTGCCATTAGCCCTGTTGCAATGCGTTTCATTGAACTCTGCAAACTACTATTTCAAAGGGCGAATATGTTGTCGAGTAGTATATTAGAACATAGAAAATTATTATAACGATAACAATCACGCGATACTCAGTGGAATTAATAATTATATTTTCATGCTCTTCTGTGATGAATTATTGTTGTTTTTATTTTTCTTGTACCTATAATTATAGTTGTTGTTTTGAATAAATTAAACTAAAAACAATTACAGATATGGATCGTCATAATATTGAAAATATCAATGTAGAGATTTTAATGATCGATACTATTGTAATAGTTTTAACTCAAGGCTTCCTTTATAGCCAATACGTCAATAAAATTTTCAACCCCGGTATTAATTTATTATAATTCAAATTATTTTGTAGGATTGGCGTGTTAAATTAACCTGCTCAAAAAATAGCATCTAGAATAAAATTTTTAAGACATATACATATATATATATATAAATAAATTATTCATTACTTCAATGGGAAAAAATTGGACAAAAATATAAGCTGCTTAATACAATTGAGTTTCAAGTGGTTCGGCAAGACTAGATGATATATCAAAGTAGGTCAATATCATGCTCACGATATTCAATGGAAAAAGAAAAGATGATTAACACCGGGACCATGAATCAAATGTTAAAATCATTTAACTTTTAATTATTTTTATATTTTAGAAAAACAGTAATAATAAGTCTTTTGAATTTTGCAATTTATGAAAATATTTGATTAATATATTATTAAATAGCTACCAAAATAAAAATAAAATAATAACAATGACAATATTTTAAGTTGTTCTTAATGTAATTGTAATTAATAAATTATTATTATAAAAAAAAAGTTAAAGCGAATTCAATAGTATAAATGAAATAGTAGAGTCAAATTACTAATGTATTAATGAAAAATTTAACTGATATTCTTAATGCTATTGATGGAAAACTCTTTTCTAGTTTATAGTGTATGATAATTTAATAAATTTTATCAATTTTAGAGCAATTATGGGCTTTTATAAATAAAGTAATCTTTGAAAATAATATTTTTTTTTAAATTATAGTTTGATTTTAAGTATAGATAAACGAGGTATGAATTTTATGTTCTTACTTGTGTTTTGTATACAAATAAATTGTTTGTACATATCCAAAAAGCTCTTAAATTTAATGAAATTAATCATGGATAAAATTGATTTTTAAAGTAAAACTTAAATGATATTTGAATATTAAATAAACCAAATTTTATATTGGAAAGAAAAATAAACTTGATGAATATCATCTCAAAAATATTATTATTCCAAAAATTAAAATACATATGTACATCTGATATACTAAAGTACAGAAAAAATAAATTTTTTTTTTTTTTAAATTAGTTCTAAAAATAAAGAATTTTTTTGCGTATGAATTTAGTTGAATTACCATACAAGAATTATGATACATTTAAATTCTAAAAAAATACTAAATTTAACATTTTGATTAAAAACAAAAATTAATTACTTTATTTATTTACCAACTTATTTTATAGCTATATTAACAAATTCATACATAGCATAATGATTTTATTTTACAGTTAACTGAAAATATTATAGTTTCATATTTATTTAATCTTTAGAAAGAATCTATTAAAAACTATTTATAATTTATTTTTAATTGTTTTAAATATGAAAATTCTAAAGTATTATATAAACTGTTTGTGTAATTTTCAGTTATATTATAATGTGAATAAAGTTGTTATAAATTTATTATGAATAAATAGATTTATTATCAAATGAAACTTTTCAATGAAATATATAAAAGACATCATAAGTTAAAAAATATCATAAGTTAACAAATAAATATAAAAAATCCTTTTTAATTAAAAAATAAATTTCTTTAATGTAAAATAATATTTCATCCAGAGAAAGTTTTGCTTAGGACAAGAATACGAAAATATACGTAGAATAAAATTTTATACTATATACAACAATTTTATTCCTATTTATTAAACGTATAACATAGAGGTATAAACTTTCATAGAAATAATATATACAATTAAAGAAGAAACAGATTAATATTTATAGATTTAATTGTAATTTTATGTTTAATTTTTGCACATGTTTAATTGTTTCATATATTAATTTATAAAATTCTTATATTTAATTCTATTGATCATGCAATTAAACAAACTTTGCAGATCTATCGCAGATTTACAGGGCTTATGGTTACTTATAAATAATTCCGAAGCAACGCAAGACTCACGTATAATCAATGTATTATATTTACATATTAATAGTATTCAATAAATTTCTAAATAGATTATTATTTAAAAATTTTGTTGGTATCAGTTATAATAAACAAATTTATTTTGACATTGTATGCTTATATCAAATATTTTAAAAATAATATGATGAAATTATATCATTAAATATAAGCTTTACTAAATAGTTCATTTTATTTTTTTACAATATTTATTACACTTAAACAAGAATTTAATTGAATAATTTTAATAATTGAACATTTAACTTTTTTCTTTTTATTAATATATTTTATTTACTTTACCTTATATTCTATTTTATTAATTTTATTTCACTTTTTTTATTTGTTTTTTTTTTTTTTTATTGTATATTATATAGGAATTTGATTTATTTTTATTTATAATCAGTGTAATTTTTATTGAAATAATAGTTTGACATTAGCAATTTATCATATTACATAATTATTAAATGATTTTGAATCTTCAACTATAAAAAAAAATTTTGCTACAACTTTATTTAAAATATTTTAATGTCTAAATTAATTTAAATATGCTTTTAAGTTTATGTGCAACTTATAAGACTTACATGTATTAAACTGCATAAAAATTACTATAATAATACAATAAATCAAAACATTATGAAAAGTAAAGTGAAGTAAAATGAAAGTATGGATATTAAATAACGAGTTTTAAAGCTCTTAATCGTTCATCTTAAATTTATTATTGAATTTCAATAAATATCAAGTACAATTTATTCGGAAAATGATCGGATATTGTTAAGAATAAAATGTTGAAATTAAATTTACTCGTTTAGGCAATTGGGTCATGGCTTTATAAATATAAGAATTATAATTTTACACGTTACAGTAGTGGTAATGGATGACATTATTATTAATTATTTAGCTTCAGATAATTTTTTATGATTTGATTAAAATTATTATTTAAAGACAGCAAATATATTGCCGAAATATGTGATTCTTCCAATTTTTAACAGTAATTAGTACGCAGTGATGGTAATGAGGAAAAAAACAAACAAAACAATGCCGATTCTGTAAAACGCATCAGTACGAAAAGTATTTTAAGGGAGTTTAATTTATTCACTAGAGTTTAAAAAGCGGATTCGAATTCATTGAGACGTCAGATTCCATTGGTTGGCTCGTACCATTGCGTGTCGTCGACAGCTGAGCCCTGGCTAATGCGTCCTTTCAGCCTAAGAATATAAGCCGAAGAAAATATCAGAAAACACTAAAAAAGAGATAAAAGTCGGGGAAGCAGTGGCCGAGGTCGATAAGGAGGAAGAGGAGGAGGAAACGGCGGAGGATGTCGCCCAGGACTCGGAAGAGTGTGGAGGTTCCCCGCCGGGGTTTAGTCGCGGTCCTGAATCGCGAGAAACGAAGACGGGGAATCGGCGAGTGATAAGTTGGCGACTCCTGGGGTGGAGGAGGAGGCCTGAGCGATGTCGCGGATCATGCTCTGCAACCTGGGCCAGCCCTCGGGCAGCGACACCAACAACAATGCTGGGGTCCAACCGACCGTCGGCACCACGACTCACAGTAGCATCGACGAGGACGACTCCTACCCCCTCCCCAACATTTACCGGTGAGACATGTTCAGGCCTTTTTTTTCTGAGTACATGGCTAAACCCGAGTACTCCGAAACCAAACAGCCTTTCTAGTGGCTTTTTTATAATATTTGCTAACAGACTTATTTATATTTTACGTGCATCTATTACACATGAAAAGATGAACTTATTATCAATTAATTTATAATCAATAATTTATAACTAATAATCGATAAGCCATTACCAACAAATTTACTCGAGCATTAATTACCTTAAAATCAAATTTAATGAAGTCGCTTGTTTAAATAAATGTGCTTAAGATTAAATGTATAAATTCATCTCACTTCAATTGATAATCGCGCTACAATAATGTAGCCTAGTATATTAATCATAAATTTAATTGTAAGTCATATTCATCATACTCAATTGGGAATACTTTATGATTCATATACTCAAGAATGTAAAATAAATTTATATGCACACCTCAATCAACCACTTCAATTAATGTCACTTTAAATGTTTACCAAATCAATATATATATATATATATAAAACTTCAATCAAAACAATTATATTTTTATAACATAATTAATAATCAAGATTGTACACAAAAACATTGTTTTTAAATTTTTACTAATTATAATCTATGACTAATATTTTAAATTTATATCTAATTACCCTTAATAACTTTTTAATTTAGTTATAACTTATTTATACTTCTTAATTTATTATAAATAACAATATTCCGGTAAAATTCTTATTCCATTCATAAGTTAATATTCGATTTAAAAAAAAGTTCAAATGAATTTTCTAATTAAAAATCAATTTTTATTAGATTTCCATACATTCAATACTGAAAATCATTGTCACCATTAAAGTACTTAAATTAAAAAATAAACGGAAACACCGTCTATGATTGATATCTAAACGAGACGATGCGCAATGCACTAGTCAAGTGTGACAACGTAAATATGCTGCAGCAGGACAATATTAAATAAATAATTTGTTTACCATAATAATGAACAGAATATATAATATACAAATAAATATTTTAAAATAAAAAATAAAAAAAAAAATTCCTTTACTCTTTTAAAAAATATTTCATTACTAAAAAATTAAAGCTTTCTTAAGTAAGGTTTTTATTTGTTTTAAAAGACATAATTATATTCTTCCACTAAAAATATGTTCTTTAAAAGCTACATAAATTACTTTGCTAAAATAGAGCAAAACTCCTATTGCATTCTTCAAAAACACGTTAAAATGTTGTAGATGCATTTTACTTTTGAAGCAAATAAATCTAAATTATAGCTATTTCCTATTTAACTTAGTATGGAATCATATTTTGAATAGTTAAAATATAAATAAAAATAAATAAAATTGTAGTATTAAATAAAAATATATTTAAAATGCATTTTATTTTAAATAATAAAGTATATGCATATATAAAAAGTGATCCCTGTTATTATATTTTTTGTTTTTAAATAAAAACGTATTTATATTAAAAATTCTTTAATAATAAAATGAAAATATTTTTCATAAATTAGGCAAAAATTAATTTTAATTTCGCTGTCATAAATTTTATAAAGCACATTTATTATTAATTTTTTACCGCTATTGACTCTTATTTGTATTTAATGTAATTATATACGTGTAAATCTTTTAAGTAAAGTATTTATATTTTATCAAAATCTACAAAAATAATATAATAAAATTTATACTATATTTCAATAAAAATTGAGCTTAAACATATATATTTGACAGTCTAAAAAAACAACAATTGGAAATTATTTTATTTATAAAATAAATGTGCTATACCTAATTTACTTTATATGTAAATAAATAATATCAATATAATAACGTGAGCAGATATAACATATAATATAATATAATTAGAATATGCTATTTTTTAAATATATTATACTTAGCTAAAATACAGAATTGTTTAATAAATGAATGAAAAACATTTAAATACTATTTTATAATTATCTTAAATTATTTGATATTCTAGATTAGTTTTTTATTTATTTATCCTAATGATTGTAAAAATTTTGAAGATAAAAAAAAGAAAGCGAAAGAAAGTAGAAATCATGTTTTCAAAAAATTACTTCTTAATACAAAGAATAATTTGTAAAAGTTATTTTCCTTTCGCTCAAGAATTCAAACGCTAATTTCGAAGTATTTTTAAAAAATTCCATATTTTTATTTAGTAACATGGTAAACAGGGTATTGTTTTAAAAGGATATACTACTACTATTACTACTACTACTACTACTACTACTACTACTACTACTACTACTACTACTACTACTATTGCCACTGCTGTTGGAGCTGTTATATTATATTACTGTTACTATAAATATTAATAATAATAATAATTATTATTATTATTATATCGTTTATCATTAGGAATCGATATTTTTAGTTCATGACATTCAAGTTCATACTATTAATAAATGCATAACAATTTATACTTTTGATAATTATTTATTTTTTTCACAATATCATAATGAAGCGAATATAATATAAAATTAAAATGAAACAACGGGCAATAGTAAAATAGGATTTGGTATCGTTGGATTATTTGTAAAACAAGAAAAATTTAGACAGACAGATGTGTAAAACTTAAAACATAACTTATTTATACATAGTATTGAAAGAAAATTTAAGAATCAAAGTAAAATTAAATAAAAATTTGTAAATTTTATGCTGCTGCAAGTATATTTATGTGTACAAAAGCTAAATAGTCAAATGAATATTTAAAGATGTTTCTTTAATTATTTTAACTCGAAACGAAATTGGAATTTTTTAAACGATTTTTTCTTCTCTCTTTCTCCTTATTTTAATCATTTAAAGAACTTTAGTTGGAAATAATGAAAGGTTAAATCCGCACTGATTAGACAGAAGCTTAAAAAGTAAGGACGGGTCGGGGACAAACGATCAGATTTGAGGTACATAATGAGAGTTTAATTGTTGTTGAAAATGTTGTTGCTAATGAGTTATTAAATGAATGACAAATTATTGAAAAGTGAAGGAAGGTGTGAGGATTGCAGGTGCCGGGCCCCAATAGCCAGCCTCGACTGCATGGAGGAGTTCAGCAGTGGTCCGGACACGATTGGAAACTATGCAAGTACCCCTGGCACCAAGGAACATCTGCTGAACAACTGCCTGGTTGACCAGTCCCATACCCCTTCCCCAGGTATTCGGTATCGTAACTTGGGAAAAAGCGGTCTTCGTGTGTCCAATGTCGGATTAGGTACGATTCACATAGTTTATTTTCTTTTCTCCCTCTCCCTCCCCCCTCTCACTCCTTTTCCTTTCCTTTTTCTTGCAATGTATCAACAATTAATCGTATTGAGTTAACCGTCTTTCTATTCATTTTAACTCTCCACTTTCCTTTCCAATTCTCCCCAAGTTTCTTGCTTTATGCCTTCCTCTTCCCACCTTTCTACTTTTTATCGTTTATATTGATTTGCGGTTCGTTTTCGCGGAAACGGATGTTAAGTGTTTCAAATCCAATGGAGTATAAATATTTTGTTGGTTCATTGAATCCTTGCCATTTACTCGTACAAGAAATTTTTTAATTTATCGTTAAAAAAACTTGGTCAAATTTACTAAATTAAATTCTCTTTCATTTAGATTAAATATATATTAAAAATATATTAAAAACACGTGAAAAATATTTTTAACTATTTTTCAAGTGGAATTATTTTCTAATGGAATCATTTATTCTGTTGTTTACATTATACAGGAACACAATTAACTTTTCAAAAAAAATTTCAATATTAATATAAAAAAATATTAATATTAATAATATTGAATACACCTATTGATATAAATGAAATTGCTTTAATATTACTTTTTTTTTTAAAAAATACTACACACTTATAGAAATAGTTATTTTTTATAATTTTTATTAAATAAAAGTGAAAAATTTCTTGTCAAATAATGTAAAGTAAAATTTAAAAACAAAGTAATATTTAACAACGATATATGAAAAAATGTTTTTTGACAATTTTTAAATGTATAAAAATTTTACGAGCAATTTTAATTTTATACATATATATATGAAGTTGCTTATAATAAATAGAGTAATATTAAAATTTTTAATTTACAGTAAATATTTATTTAAATATTTAAAAAATAAAACTGAGAACTTGCTTAAACGGCTTTCTCCTTGTTTCGTACTTTAAAAAAATGAATTTTTTATATATTTTAATAAAATACTGTTTCAAAAATATTTGTACAGAATATTATAGCAATTACGTAAATATTTATTAAATGGCTTCCTAATAACCCAAGATAGGTACTCTATTCTCTACAAAGGGGATTTCGCGTGAATAACTATTCTCAATATATTATTTTACTTTCATTATAAATCAAATATAAACTATAATGTATGATGTGGGCAGTTTATGTTAACATAAACAGTTTACAAAAGTGCATATAATTTTAAAACTTTTAAAATGAATGAAAAAATTTTAAATGATCATTAGAAAGAAACGGAGTTAAATCTACATTATGATAAGGCTCGTGCATTATGTAGAAGATATGGTGGAAACTAAAAGTCTTAACATGAAAAATTTCAATCATGATTATGTTCTACTAGAGTTATTTATATTAAAGGTTTTATTTCTAATTAATGATTCAACAAGAAGTGAAATATTAACAAAAAAATCATCATAAAATCATCTATACCCAAAATAATAGCGAAAGTTACATCAGTTCTGGTATTTTGTCCACAAACTCCTTCATAATGATTTAAAAACATTCGAATCAGTAAATTTTTTCACTGTAAGCATTTTTAGCAATGGTATGCAATTTGTTTTTCTCATGTTTTCAAAATAATATAAACTAACCTCGGTCAATTTTTTTATAGATTATATCGAAAACGTGATATAACGAGTTTTAAGATATCCATGAAAAGACAAGAAGAAAATTATTTCAAGAGGATTTTTACAAGTCGAGAAAAAATATAGTATTGAAAAAATGAATATTTTTGAGCAAGAAAAGGGTATATTATATGGACCTGGAAATAGCAGATTAAGTTTAATTAAATAAAACTCCGAAAATTCTTTCGGAAGAAAAGGGGTAGATGGAATTAGGTCTAAGCACCTTGATACAGATCACGGGCTATCTGATGATGAAAAAGTCTCCATTTACCACTCGGTTACATCTAATGCAGAGATGATATTAGTAACTCGATTCAATTTTGAAGCATCTATAACGTCGATAATGGTTACTATTTGAATTAATCTGATAAGAATATGGCCTAAAAAGATACAATTCGGCTTATTTAAAAGCAATGAGGGGTTGTCATTGGTCATGTCACTTACATAAAAGTTTAAGACAATAGTGTTTATCTTGGAACGTTGAGGGACTCTGGGCTTGATCTGTTTCTCTTTGGAGAGGGAGTTACTACACTTGACTGAAAAGGTTTTAGAGTAAAAAATTTGATGATTCTACTGAAGTAGGATCGAAATTTAATTGTGATTTTCTTGAATATGATACCATTATACCGAACTTTATCGCAGGTTTCTCTGATATCAAGAAGAAGCATAGAAAAAGTGAATAGATGATTGTACCGGTAAGCCACGTGCTCTAAAAATTTAAGGACCTTGTGAGTGGAGCTGTGATTCCTTCTTAACCCGAATTGGAAAGGGGGTATTCTATGATTTTCTTCAAAGAATTTGAGAATTCTGGTGAAAATGACAGGGTCCACTACTTAGTTTATGGAAGAGAATTTATAGGACAAAACACCTGCAATGACAGATAGTGTTGATTTTTACCGACTAAAATCTCCCACCACGCAGAATTGCAACCATGGAGATTATTTAGTTCTTAATACAAAGAGACAAATAAGAGAGAAAAACTCGAAAGAGTTTGAAAAAGAGTATAAAATAGTACCGTAAAACTATGGAAATTATGAGGAGGGTTGTAGAACTCTAAGTTTGGGATGAGTTATAAATTTGGAAACGGTCTAAATCGGAGGATAGAATGTGAACATATAGAATGCGTAGATCTTAAAATTAAGGAAAAGATGGAAGGAATAATAAGGTCAAAGAGAATTCTATTATTCCTCATACATAAATGCTTTTGTAAATAACCAAAGGGTTTTCATAAATGTTGCCTGAAGGTTTTGATTTTGCCGCAAGAGACGGTCCCCTAAATGGGAATGGCATACCTAAAGAGGGAAAGATTTGAAATCCAGAATTTTATATTATAAAGTCACATTAGGATTAAGCAGAAATGACATAAGAAGATGGTGAACAAATTTGATTGTTTATTTAATATGAAGGTTTTGGGGATCCCAAGTGAATCTTTAATCGAAAGTAGTGCTCAGATTCTTGACAGAAGATGATCATGGATTGTGGATGTCGTTAACTATAATACTAGGTGGCTTATTAATGTAAGAGATTCTTTTTTTACAAACAATAAATTTAGATATACATGATTTAACTTCTACACACTAGAATTTCAACCATTTAGAAAGAGTGGTTAAGTATTTGTTAGAGTAAAGAGTAGAAAGCTTAGGGCTTTTGCTAATAGCCAATATTGCTATATTATCTGTACATAGTACAGTAGCATAGTTGTTTATAGTTGGTATATCAGCAAGAAAAATGTTGAAAAGAGTCGGAACAAGCTTCGAAGCTTGAGAAACTTCTGAAAGTATAAATCTGACAGCTGAAATATAATTAACAACTTTAACAGAAAAAGAACGACTAGTAATATAGGATTGAATGATGAAAATGAGATGGAGGTAAATTAAAATTAATTAACTCGTAAATTAATCCATCATGACAAATTTTATTAAACTCTTGGCATATATCAAGTACAGTGAAAATTGAAGAAAAACCTCTATTAATGGTGTCTGTTACGTTCCACAATATGCAGATATTGATGTTCAGTGTTGTGATTTTTATGAAAATTGGATTGGGAGATTGGGATGATTTTATTTATAAGTTGAGAAAAGCTCACACGTGGTGAAGGATTACTGATTCAGCGATTTTACTAAGAAAAGATTGTAGATTAATAGACCTATAGCTAACAGGAGATTCGGTTTGGAAACGAAAACTACTGTTGCATGTTTCCAATGAAAGAGAGAAAGAGAGAGAATAGTGATATCGAAAGCATGCATTAATAATATTCGGAAAAATAATAATGTATCTATAAGGGAGAATTTGGGGAATGCTGTTAATATTATTTAGACCAAGGGATTTACGCTAAGGAAAGTTTTTAATTATATGACTCAATTCTGTAGGTCAAATAGAAACTATTCCGAAATAAAATGGATAGAAATTTTTTAATTTTTTAATGAATTGAAGTATACAGTTAAGAATGAGACATATTAGACCGATTTCGGGAGCATTGCATTGCTGAAGGAAATCTGCAAAAATGGAGGATTTTTCTTCATTTGAATTCGAAGTTATATTATCGGCGATAAGAGAACGAGCTTTTTATTATTCTGAAGATATCTGACTATTTTCCAAAAACATCCAAGATGGTTTTCGGCTTCTGAGATATATTGGGAAAAGCATTATTGACGAATTTCGGAGGCTCTTACGTGCATAATATGCTAAAGGTAATTCAGGTATTTTTTAAGGTGTAAAAGGAGCTATTTTTGCCACTTACGGCGAGTCCTATTTTTCGTCTTAATAAGGTCAATAATATTAAATAAAAGTGGAGTACTGTGGAGATTACATAGAACAGAAAGGGAAGCCAAAGATTTATTTTAAAGAATATGAGTTTTTAGTGAAAAAATAGCTAAATCAATATTAGAAGGAGATTTAATTGGAAAAATGGCAAAAAGGTTAGATTCAAGAAAATATTTAAAACGCAACAATTAACGTATATTTTAGGCAAAAGATCACGTGGAATTAAAAAGGTATTTAAAATCACTGGCAGATGATCTGATGATAGAAGATTAACGCTAATAGGAAAAAGGAGTATAAAAATGTTTTTTAGAGACGAAGAGATTCAAATTACTAGGTATATAACGATTACTAGGATAGGGCATAAATTCTTCTGGAGCCTCAAAGGAAAAGTGATATTTATGAGATAGATGTAGTAGAGAAATATCTTTTGAATTCTTAGAAGAATAATTCTGTATAATATTTAGTCCGAGTAATAGCACGAGGAGTAAAACAGTGGAACCTTAGGGATTAGTTTAGTAGAAAGACATGTAGTAGTCGAAGTTTGTTTAAGATTTGAATTTGAAAGAACAGATTTTTGGCTATTGGGACATGGGCAGAGTATGTAGCTCAGTGATTACTATTGCAATTCGCATACTTCGGTATAATATTTTTAAAGTTTTTTTATCATATATAGAGTTTTCGTGATTTTCGAAACAAAGGCTGATCAACAATATTTAAAAGTATGTAGAAAACATAGACATCTTTTACATTGCAAGAAAATTTCTGTGAGGCATTTGTGTTCGAATTTAACCGGTAAAAAATTGTAAAAAGTTTGCAGATTGAAGATGTTCTTAAAGGTAGAAATTGAAGAATCGAGGTAAACCATAACAAGAGGTTAGAGTGTTTCCTTTATGCATTAGATGGATTTTATTCACTTTGAATTTGAAGACAGTAAGCTCATCAAGAATTTCAGTTTATGAAACACTAATATTAACGTGCTGTATGATAGCGATTATTTGCTTACTCTCAGCAAGTTGAAAAGAAGAATATTGGATTTTATTTATTTCCCACAGCGATGTTACCTTTTGAAGGGATAGGAAAGACCTTTACAGAGTCAAATATATCTTGTGCGTGACGAATATCAATTTTGCAAGAAATAATCGCATTAGTAATGTCATGCCATCTATTTTTGTCCCGAATATCAATGGCAGGTGGAAAGAAGGTTTAGAAATTATAGAAGAGCGGCCTGAGATTGTTTTAAAAGATAGAGTTTTTGGGTTATGGAAATCAGTTTTTAAATCGGAAGAAGAAGAATTGTGTTCATCGGAAGTTTTGGAAGAGTTAACTTTCCTCTTTTTACTTTTTTTTAATGAAGTTATTGGAGACGAACATAGTAATACGAAAGAGTATTGATTTAAAAAGTAAAAAATAGAGGTGGGAATTTGTTTTAATAGTAACTCTATTAAATTTTGGAATTCTTTAAGCTTTATTAGTAAGAATTCACGTTTTGCTGAAAAAATAGCGCATTGATCTTCTATGTATCTAATAGTTTCGGGAGAAAAATGTAAGGTAGAAATATTATGAGTATATGCCGACTCACTTGATGTAACTTCATTAATCCGATTTCCGATATCCAGAGTAGAGAATGATTTGAGACTGATCAAATTTTTTAACAAAGGTATACGAGGGCCCCTTGCTGATTAGATGTATGAATGAACGGTGTATCGTACACTCACTAGGTGATGAGCTTGAAATGCAAAAAAAAACACGAAAGAGAGCGAGGGGGGAAGAGAAGGAAAAGAAATGAAAGAAAAAAATAAAAAGAAAAATAATAAGTGAGAATAATAGAAGTGGAAAGAAGGAGTTGTAGGAAACAAAGATAATAGGAAGAAAAACCTTACGCGATCTTTTATTTATTTATACACGCGATTACATGAAAGTTTTTTTATTTAGAGTTTATTATGTATGAAAACGCACATGCAGAAATACTCACCATACGAGTGAAGCCGAGTGGTAGAAAGCAAAGGTGAAGTTGGGACCAGGCCTGTGGTGAGGACAGCAAAACCAAGGCCAGGGAGTCTGGCTGAGTAGGTTAGTCCAGCAGTACCGAGCTTTTTTGGCATGAAAGGGGAAAGCCAATGTAAAGGGTAAAAATCGTCTTGCACGAGTGGGAAGTGTCAGACTCATCAACCCCTAGCATTGACGCTACCAACTAAAAACCTCTCCACTGAGAGGAAATGGAGCAAAGCAGAATGTAGGAGATTGAGATTATTAACTCGAAGGTTACTAATTTCGGAAAACTTAAGTAAAAAAGAAGTTAAGAGGAAGAAAAATTAGAGTTGGACAAAAAAGAAAATAGAAAAAGGGAAAATGAGGGTAGATCTCGAAAGTTAAATGGTTATAAGATGAAAAACGTGAAAAAATATAGACTCGATACCTAAAATATAAAAATAAATATTATAATTATTAAGGAACCAAGGTGTAGGGTCTTCGGATCCTATCGAACTCATTGGTTTTACAGTCTCCCAGGGATTAGTGGGTTGGAGTGAATTTCGAAATCATGGTGGAGGTTGAAGGCAACTTTGCAAATGTATTTGTCTAAGGGAGAGATTTTGAATTCTTTGAAGATTTGAGCTTTACGGATGAATCAGGAGTAGAAAAGGAATGATCGGAGGATTCTGTTGTAGGTACCATAGAGGGTATTCAAATGTTTAGAGGTGCTCCAGATGGGGAGACTGTAAGAAATTATTCCACCGATGATAGCATTGAAGACTAGTAATTTGAGTTGTTTCGAGATATTGAGATTTTTATAAAAGGAGAAAGATGAATTTGGATAGTATTAATTTTATTTCTAACATGTTGAACTTGCATGTTTCAGGAGAAAGATTTATCAAAGTAAGTACCGAGATATTTCACGTTGGACACCAAGGGAGAGGATTCCCACGGAGATTGATTTATGGGGTGCTCTTATCTTCGTGGTAAAGAAGATAGACTAGGATTTCTTGGTATTTATTTGGAATAGGCAAGAATGAAGTCAGTTGGTGAGGACTGGGATGGCTTTCTTAGTTATGGATGCGGCACGTAGGTGTTGGCTTAAATCTAGAATAACGAGGTCATCTGCATATTGTGCAACACGATGAAAGGGTCAAGATTGGAGTGATTACTCTAATATATGTTAAAGAGAATTGGGCCAAGTTTGGAGCCTTGAGGCACTCCAAACAATACTTGCCTTTCTTCAGATAGAGAAAACCCACACTTATTTAAGTACTTCTGGAGTCTAGATATAATCTGACGCTACCAATAACAGACAGAGAAAAGTCCGGCGAAATCATTTTAAAGATGATCCCGTTATGACAGACCCTGCCGAATGCTTGTCTGATATCTACAAGGAGTATACTTGAGGTTGAATTTATTAGCGATGAACTCGGAGATCTTCAGAAGCTGATGTGTAGAGCTATGATTGGACCTGAAACTGAATTGAAAAAAAAGAATTATCTGTTTTTCTTTATTAACTTTAGTGATTCTGGAGAGGATGATAGCTTCCGCTACCTTGCTAATGAAGGTAAGGAGGCTGATTAGTCGGTAGTTGGATGGATCAGTAGCATTAATTCGGTTTTTAGATTTACGAGAACAACGTTTCTGTTTCTCGATAACACTGTACCCATTTGGTTCCCCGTATGTTGTGACAGGATGAATTGAAAGGAGGAAGGGAAGGGGGTTAGAAAGGGCATTAAATTTCTCAACCGGCTATTGTGTATGATTTTGTTCTGAGACAGTGATTATAAGTTCTTCGGGATTTCTGGCGTAATTTTGCAGTAATCATTACAATATAATATAATATAATATAATGGAGTAATCATACTAATCGAAGCTGTGGTCACCATTTGGAACTAAGTACTCGTAACTGATCCATACTGCACTTTTGTAAATGAGACACCCTTCTACGAGGGCTGTTTCCGCGTGTTAAAGTACAAATATTTGCGTTTGTGTGTGTGTTTGTGTGTGTGTGTGTGTGTCATGAGAGAGAGGATGGTACGCAAGTGTTATAAAATATATTAATTAATTAAAATGAATAAAATGGATCGGCCATGATATATTTATTTTAATACTTTAAGAAAGGTAGTTTAAGTGAAGAGAGGCCCTGAATGCGCTGGTATTAATAAAGACCAACTCATGGCGAAGGTAATAAAGGCGAAGCCACTCGAACCCAAGACACTGAGTGGTACTCGAGGTAGCAGTACCGAACCATTACTCGCCCCTATATTTATTATTTCAGTGCGCTGTAATCTAAACAGGTTGCAACACATATATATTATATTAGCACATTGATGTATATCATGCACAATTGGATAGATACTTTTTTATAAGTTCTTATTATTTTTTTTATAAAATAACTTTATTTATATATGTATATATATATATATATAGTTTTATTAATATCCCCATAACCGTTTCGAGTACTCAGAAATAAAAAATTATTTAATTGCTTCAATAAAACTAAAATAAATCAAGTAAATTAAAATTTATTATTTTTTTATAATTGTACTTTCTTATCAAAATGTATGTATAAAAATTTTAATTTATTATGAATATAATACGTATTGCAGTTGAAAAGTAGATATAACGTTCAAAATTCTTATTTCAGTGCCCTACGATTTTTTATTAATAAAGATATTATAAAAAGCTTATTACCTCTTTTAATGTTCAAATAAAACTCGTAGGAAGCTTTTCGTGCAGTGAAAATTAAATCATAGATTTTCTAGCTTCATATTCATAAAATATCAATTATTAGATGTAATATTCTTTTTCAAATATCTCGTTTTTTTACGTTTTATATTAGTTTTCATTAGATAGCTTATTTGAAAATGGTTATTCTTTTATATTTAGAGAAAATCCTGGAATCTTGTCTTTTGTATAAGTTAAAGTAATCAGAGTGGTTTGCCAGGAATTTAGGAGCCTAAATCAGATATTTAGAATCTAAATGTAGAACAATAATTTGATTAGACTATCTACATATCCAATCACAGATGTCTTTTAACTTCTAATTAAGACAATATATGATTGTGCTTAAAACGACAAACTGGTTTTGGCTGAACACTTAGCCATTTATTACAGTATGTCATTGTTCAAATATGAATTTAATTATTTAGTAATATTTAAGTACTTCAAATCTATCGTTTGTTACTTTAAACGAAAAACAAAAGAAGTATGAAAAATTATTGTAGAATTAAAAATGTTATTTAACTAAGTAATTTTATTATGAAAATAATATTCAAATTTTTAGATATCTGTATTATATTATGTATAATTTATAAAAAAATGTATTAACAAAATTTAATAACCTTAATAAAAAATATAGATAAATTATCTGTATAAAAAATATAAATTTTAAATTTCAAAGTATTTTTTTAGAATTTTTAAATATTAAATAAGGGCTGTCTTAGATATTATTTTAATTAATAATTATTAATTATTTTATAAATTTTTTCATTTAAAACATATTCATATTCAAATTTTAATATTTAAGATAAATAAGATATGGGAAATAAATGTACATGTTTTAACAAATTCTGTAAATTATGGAAATTCTTAGATTGTCTTTTTTTACAATTATAAATGATATTTCGTACATAAAGTTTCTGTTTTAAAAACTTATAATAAAAAAGAATAAAAATTTTAATCAATTTCAATTTCAGATTTTAAAAATTGTTTTCTCACTAATTATACTGAGACATCCTTGTAGACTTAAAATTCTTAGGATTTACCAACTGTAAGTAAAGATAAAGTAAATATATATATATATATATATATATATATATATATATATATTCTTTAGCAGTATATGAAATATATAATAATTGATTTTTAAATAAAATTATTTTTATGCTTAAAATTTATATTAGAATCTACATTGAATATTAAAATTAAAATGAATATTGCATTATAATGTAATCAGATTAGTTTATTTAATTTTTAGGTATTTTATTTATGAGGCTTTGATCAGGTTAAGAAAAGAAATATAAATTTAACAATGTTGACGAAAAAATATTGGGTTCGAGTTTGAAGAAATAAATCACTTTATGGCCTGTTTGATTATTAACTTTACTATTCTTTTAGGATAATGATAATCGGGGTTCTTATCTCTTCTGATGCATACCAAATAGTTTTCAGCTTCCTCCTTTCTTGTTGCATGAATTTTCTTTGGGATTACGAATTCCGTATCTCTCGGGATCCTTCTTTTGTCGTCTAACGTCATCGTATAAAAACACGATTCATTTTTATTTTCACGCTCTCTTTCCACGTTCCCTTTTACCTTTTTGCCTCGATTTTAACCCCCAACCCGACCCCCCTTAAAACGGTGATCTCGTGTACGTGTGAGATTCTCGTCGAATCGCCCATCGAGGGTAATGCAACTTACCAGTCTTCCTCAAATATGCACTCGAGTCGTACCGGCGATATTCAAGGAAATCGCAGGGAAGTAACGGGAAAACTTTGGGTTTGGGAGGAGGGGGTGTAGTTGAGGCACGTGCCGCCCCGCAGAGTTCTTCAGAAAAAAGCTCGTATTACACTTGCTCCGTGTCAGCTATTATTGGGAAATGTGGGAAATGGGAGACAATACCCCCGCAATTATCATCATCCATCTTTGATCTGTGACTCAGATAGGAAAAATTACGGAAATCACGATAATGAAGGACATTCTTTTATTATAGTTTTTTTTTCATTATTCGGATATGGATTCGCCTGTAATGTCGTTAGAAATGTTCTGTTTATTCGTTCTTAACTCCCGAATATTCATAAATTTTCTGTTTGTTTCACTTTTACAATTTAGGAAATATTATCGAATAATTTATCTCTGCGTTTTTATGGTACGAATTTATACAAAACGATTCCACATAATCGCCTGCTTATGGATAATAAAATATTTTACAATTAAATTGAGAAGTAAACATTTTAATCTACAATTAAAAATGTGTGTGATATTTCTTGATAATTATATTTATCTCTTTATTTTACTTTTTTTTTTTTTATAGAAATAACTTTCAATAAATTTTCCTTCAAATGAATACTCACGTGTTATTTTAATAAAAAATATTTTCGTTTTGAAACAGAATTTTTACATAATAAGAAATTTTTATTTCATGCATATAAACTTTTGCACTTAAACTTATTATATGTATTTTTAATGTTGGAAATTCATATACAATAAAACAATTATAATTGTATAAATACAGAAGATTTAATTTATTTTGATTTTATTTACTTTTAAATAATAGTATTTACTAATGCACATTTACGTAATTCATCCTAAAAAATACATACATTTAATTGTAATTTTATGATTTTTATTTATATTTAATATATTTTTACGTAAATAAAATTAAATTATCTTTTTTAATTTATATTAAGTTTAGTGTAAACATGGGATAATAGATAACGATAAACAACTCATAGTTTATATCTAAAACAGTTTTATCGCCAAATATCATGAAACTTGATGTTACGGAGACTGTTTATCATTTTTACGATTTATTTTATATTACTTCAAACCTTTTTATTATCATCTAGAGAAAACATGTCATATATTTGTAAATTAAAGAATTGGGAACCAAGCAATCCTCTTGATTATAAATAATTGTTATAATCTTGATATAAATAGTTGAAAATAAAATAGATAAAAGTTTTTAGTAATTAAAGTCCTTTTTGTATAATAATGGATTCGCCTTTGTGTATTTTTAATAGCTTCCACGTAAAAAATTTCTTTAATTATCATAAAATAATTATGAATTTAAATATTAAAATTGAATGATTTCTTTATTTATATTATATTTAGTTATAAAATATTAGAACTTAATATTATAAACAATTTGAATTTTTTATATTTTTTAATTTCCATCTATATTTTCATAATTGAATAAATAATTTTTTAACTTGTTCTCAAGTAGTAATCATCAGAATCAAGTTTGATTAATATATAATTTTATTTTGTAATATAATATTATTCATTTATTTATGATCAGTAAATGTATGAAAAAGTAATATTATAATAATTTTTTTAAATATTAAATACATTTACTTTTTTATTATTATTATTTTTTATTCAAATAAGATTATGAAGATGTGAATAATATTTTCAGATAAAAGCTTTAGGAAATGGTTGTACGAACGCGTTTCAAGGTAAAAATCTCATTAAAGTTGATTAAAATAAATTTACTTGCTTTCCATAAAGCTTTTAGCGTGTTTGTTATCTTCAATAATTTGATAAATTGTCAATTAATTATCAATTATATAACTACAGTATTAAAAAAAAGAAATACAAGTCAATTTTTATTATGTAAATTACAGTAAGAATTTTAAAAATATGCAAATAAGATATAATTGAATTAAATAATTTGTCTACGAATTCTTACAAATGTATTTCATTTTAGAAGCTTCTGAGCGTTTTAGTCGTTTGTATTCTGTGTAATTTACAAAGAATTATTATAGAGATGGCTAAAGCATTTAAGCGTTTTCAAGTTTTTATACGTTTTACAGCTTGACGCAGCTTGAATTTTATAAATTAATAAAAGTTTTTTTTCTTTTATAATTACAATGTTCATCAGCTGGTGTTGCTTGCAATCATCGAAAGCAAGATGGTTAATGTCGTAAAAGTTAATAGGAGATGGTGTTGTTGATGGTAGGATTAAATGTCGTACATCTTCTCAGCTAATTGGCTACCTGGATTAGCTGATTAGTGATCGCGCTGGCTAATTGCGTGCAAGGATTAATGGTTGAGGAAGTCCAGAAGATTTTTTAATTTCGATACAGGTACATGGAGCACCTTCAGCGGGGCGAACAGCGAGGAAAACGCAGAAGCCGTGATCACTCTCGCCTATGAGAGTGGTATCAACGTCTTCGACTTGAGCGAGGCGCACAGCGGTCACAGGGCCGAACTTCAACTTGGGCGCATCCTCCAGAAGCGGAACTGGACTCGCACTAGCTACATCGTCACCACGAAGATCTACTGGAATCCCAAGTGAGCCACCACCATTCATTTTTGCGACTCTAAATCTCAAAAATGGTAATGCGAAGC
The DNA here is from genome assembly GCA_018907245.1 of Eupristina koningsbergeri. Taxonomy (NCBI): domain Eukaryota; kingdom Metazoa; phylum Arthropoda; class Insecta; order Hymenoptera; family Agaonidae; genus Eupristina; species Eupristina koningsbergeri. The sequence continues at coordinate 1,088,350 of JACCHV010002776.1, forward strand.
AAAAATAAATTTACAAAATAACACAAAATACTGATATGGGATTCATAGAAATATTTTAATAAATATTTATTAAATAATTGGGATGGTGCTTACAGAATCTCACGCAATTTGTATCCAATGCACTTGCTTTCCTTCATTTGCTTTCATAAAAAATAAAACTTAAATTAGTAAAATAAGGAAACGTTGAGTATAAACTACTTTCTTTGTTTTCATGTTTATTATTAAAGAATTTTAACGGTACAATTTTCACCTATTCTTTCATTATTAAATTACTGATTGTTCATATGAAGCACAATCAAAATATTTTTCACAAGCATGCATATAAGCATATATGTGTAATTTTTCAGTTCATCGTGTTGATACACGATTTCTGTATATTAAATATTACATATTTGATTATTTATAATAACCAAATTATTATATATAATTGACGAAGCAAATTTATAATAAGCGTTTTATTTAAACAAAAAATTTAAGATATTCTAAACGTTTTTCCGTCTTTCAGTTGAGAAGTTTAAAATAATTTTTTATAAAATCAATACAAATTTTATGAAACAAAAATTCTTTATATCATTACAGGATTTGAAAAAGCATACTTACAAAAAAAAGCTTTTGTCTTTTCAGTGAAAATGGAGCACATAAAAATAAAAAAAATTGTAAATTTTAATTCCATGTGGTTAAAAAAAATGGTAATCAATTTTATATAATCATTGTTGAATTTCAATGGTGTATAAAAATCCTGAATTTGCATTCCAATTTATGAACAAGCACTACGTTAATCATTGTTTTTTTTTTTTGTTCAAATAATAACGTCAAAAAAAGGGTTTTGTGAGTAGGAATGATTGAATGCAGTGATTCATGTTTGAAATGTATTTATTAACGTATCACGAATAGTCCAATACAAAAGTTAATACTAAAATCTTACTACCTCACTACTATTCACTAATAAAATACCTCGTAGGTGTTCTTATAGTAGGGAGGTTTTTTCTTAATTTTGCTCGCTAAGGCGTACAAGACTGAACCTGCATAAAAAACTTCCTCAGATAACTGTTAGCAGCTAGATCACTTGAAGTTTTTAAATTTGACTTTAGATTTTTTCTTCGGAATTTCTTCGACGTTAAATTACTCGGTTTCTTCTTATGATAAATTATCAGTTTTTCCACCAACGTCGAAATATGATTTTTGTACATATTTAAAAATTTTTTTCTCAGGTTTAAAATCCTCTCCACCTTGAATGGTTCGAATTCAACCTTAATATACTATAGGTTTATGATAATTTAATAAATAGATTAAATATAAAATTAGAGACCAAATATTTCTTATTTTGTAGGCAACAATACTATACGAGTTATATATCGCGTGAATTATCCGGTATAAGTCTTGACCTTTACAACTGGAATTATTCCGTTTTGACCTGGAGTGACAGCTATGATAAACTCTAGTGGCCACTAAAGGGTGTGAACATGATCTTCTCTCAGTAAAACCATGGTTTAAAATTTTATGTTGTCTGAATTTTTGAATTTTGACTGAATCATCAGTTGAATGAGGTACTCCTTTCGCCACCTACTCCAAAATTGCTACTTGATGTATTGCATATGTTTCTACATTGAGAACGAGTTGATAGATTTACCATTATAGATATTATCGGGTGAGCTTGTTAAAGATTTTCTAATAAGGAAATGGCTGGGAGTTAAGGTTCGAAAGTCATTATTGGGATAATTTGACAAGTGATTCAGGGGGCGGGAGTTAAGTATAGATTATTTTTCTATCGCATATGTTTATGTTCCTTCAAAGGTAAATAATCTATCGTTTATCATTTTACAAGAAATAGCGGTTAAAGGCTTTCACCCTTGCCTCCTATAACCCACAAAAATGCGACGCCTTAAGTGATGAAAAATGTCACGTAATGCCTTTTTTTTTAAACGTTCTGATAAAACTTCCTGCCATTTTTCTGCTAATACATATTTCTTTAATTTAGTTCTATCTTTGACAAACTTAGTTGCATTTAAATATAAATTGCTCAAGTGTCCATATTTCGCAAAAAAAATCACCACAGAGTAGCTAAAAACGCTTCAGTAGTTAAATCAGACACAAATTCTACATGTATGATTTTTGTAACGAAGCATTAAAAAATGCATATGTACACCATAGTTTTTCTGCGATTCCGATTTTCGTTTATAAAGAATGTACCGCAAAAATACATTTCTTCATTACCAAAGAGTCGCACTGGAACGACTCGGTCATAAGGAAGATCTCCCATTAAATTGGAACACGTGACAGGTTTGGCGCGAAAATATACAACGCATTTGCGTTTAACCTTGTTTAAATAATTCCTCACATTTAATGGCCAGTATATTTGTTGCACTGCGTTAAGTGTAGCTTGAGTGCCTGTATGCATATTATCAATATGAGGTTCTTTAATAATGAGTTCCGTGACGTGATTATTTTTCGATAAAACAATGAAATACTTCTCTTAAAAACTCAAATTTACGTTTTTTAGGCGTCCCCCAATACAAATTTTTGTTATCACTGTCAAGGAACTACTATTGGTTGCTGTTTACTTATTTCGGCTTAATTTATTTATTTCCTCTACAAAATTCATCCCTTGTATTGGTTTAATGATATTTATTCGAGCGTTATTCAATTCCTTGATTTTTAAGGGTCTCTATTTTCACGTACTTTTGCATCGAATTATTAGAACCGAACCGAAAAATATTTGCAATGTCTCGGACTAATTCTCGAAACTTGAAATATACGTTTAAAATCGCTATAGTGTTGATTGTAGAAATAAATATTTTAATGATTTTCAAATTATGCAGTCGTTAAAAAGAATGTTATTAATTATAAAATATTAGAAAGAAAAAAATTTTGATTTATTAGTTTATTTTACTTATAATTTTCAATTGTTTTCAAATTATTATTAGTGAAGTAATTAGTTCAGTATTATATTCTAGACAATCAACAAGGCCTTTCATATATTAAAATGCAGATATAACAATTACATTATCATTATAGCATTAGTTGATATATGTTTAGATATTAAGTGCACAAGTAGCCATTAAAGTGTCCTTTATTTATTTAAGATCTGAGACAAGAGGACTTTCAAGGAAACATATTATTGAAACGGTACAAGCATCCTTGGCTAGGCTTCAACTGTCCTACATCGACATAGTTATGATTCACAAAGTCGATTCTGCTTGTCCAATGGAAGGTTTTTATATTTTTAACTTGATTAATTTAAATAAATAATAACGCATAACTCTATATGTATAAGCGATTTTAATTTCAAATAAAAACTGGAATAAAAAAACTTTTTAATTGCAATAATCTTATTTAGATTTGAAAAGTAATTACCAATTTAAGATTTTGTAGCTTTAGTTTTATCCATGCTTTAATAATCCTTTTTTTACCCAAGTGAAAATAAAATGTGTAAATGAAAATATAAATTCTCATTAATAATATGTAGCGTGTTAATTATTCTAGAAAAAAAAATATTGTAAAATATTTTATATTTCCACGAGTTGGAGTATGAAACTGGACACGGAGATTAATTATGTCTATATTATTAAAAATATTTATATTGATTATAAAATTAAAATAAAGTGGAATGCTATGAATTATTTTTTCTTAGAAATTGTTCGGGCTATGAATTATGTGATAAGTAAAGGATGGGCTATGTACTGGGGAACTTCAAGATGGTCACCCGTTGAAATTATGGATGCTTACTCCAACTGTCGACAATTCAATTGCGTTACGCCTATAGTTGAGCAAGCCGAGTATCACCTTTTCTACAGAGATAAACCTGAACTTTATATGCCAGAATTGTATAACAAAATTGGTACAGTAACATATATGGACTTATCACTAGTAATTGTTAAATTAGGATTAGTATTGTATAATACTAATACTTTATGATTATGTAATTAATATTGTGTATTATATGTATTATATATTATTATAAGTAATAGGTATTATTTTAAATAAATAATATCACTCTGACTTATTATGAAAAAAGAAAAAAACTTATGATGTTACTTGGTCTTTTGAATGATATCATTGCACAATTATTCTTCATGTACAGTATTATTTAAAAATATTTATTCAATTGTTGAGAAAATAATAAAACAAATGCACCAAAACTACCATATGAATTATTTTGAAATTTTGTATATTTTAACATGATTTATTTGCTTAGATTACTCATAACAAGCTATATACATCTTTTTTAAATAATTTTTTTTTCTAATGTTTCAGAATTGTCAAACCTTTTTTAACATTTAAAAAATTCAATTACTTACGAATTTTATAACACTATGTTTAGATTGTATTTATTATTTTTCTGAAATACTCTATTATTATAACTTTATAAATAGATTATAAGATAATCTATTTTTTCTATTTCATATTTTGAAAAGTAAGTGTAATATACACTACCTTCATTATTAATTAAATTTGTGGAACTCTTTTAACTCTGATTCGTTATTAATATTTTGTAAAAATGTTATCAACTCACTGAATTGATAAATGAAAATATGAAATTTTTAATGTTATTTTTTATTTTCAATAAAAAAAATTGTATTATTCAAAAAAAAGTAATTTTCAAAGTATAATTAAATATCTATATATAATAATGATATAATATGAATTTAAAAATATATACAATATCATTTATCCTCATTTTTTAAATAAATGCTTTACTGTAATCATATATATATTAATATTTTCGAAAAGCTGATTTAATAATCATTCATTTTTTATATTTTATTTAATTTGCATAGATGCTGCAAGCATAGATTAAAAAAAAAAAAAAAAAAAAAAAAAAAAATGAAATAAATAGTATGGACTGAAATTCAAACGATGATAAAACTAAAACTAATTTTTTATTGATTTTATGGCTTTATGTTAATTTCGTTCATAATTGATACATCATAATAATAATCATTGATATATTTTATATTCTTATTACGAATAAAAACTTTTACATAGAGTAATTATAATAATGAATAATGTTAATAGTGTTGTTATTAAAAACATTTAACATAACGACTATTTTGTTATTTTCATTTTTATCTTCAATTTCGTACGGAAAGATGTAGTGTTTAAAAAATTTTATTATAACACGAATATTTTGTAATGTAAATGTAAAAATACTAAATTTAAAAAGTGTGCAATTGAAGATACAACAGAAATGAAATTTGATCAAGCGGCTAACAAGTATAAAAAGATTTTATTTAGCATTGGGGATGGAATTGTCATTTAAAAAGGCTGTAAATGTTGTGAATGAATATTTTATGAATGGATAGAGAAAACGATTAATTAAGGTGTAAATTTTATGTTTGCATAAAATTAGGTGTGGGTTTGATGTGCTGGTCAACAATGTCGATCGGCTCGATTCCAACTCGGGGTGACGACAGCGGCATGTCTGTTCTTTCCAGATCGAGATCTTCATGCAGAGTAAGTCAAATAACCAAAATATTAAGCTTTTATAAGCATCCAATGAGCTTTCCATGGCAGCCTATAGTTTTCCCAGCTCGTATTTACCAATAAATTAGCATTACTGCATCAGAAAATGTAATGCAGTACTTTAATTATAGCGATGCTTGAAATATCGCTAACAAAGATCAAAGATTATATTGTCCTAGTGAACGCAACGAAATGTATTCATTTTTTTTTTAGAATAAGTCATTCAGTTGGATAGATGAAGAGTCTCGGTCTTTATATCTAGAGGTTTGTCTAATTAGTACTTCCCCTTCTTATTTCTCCCTTTCCGGTGATATTTATGAACGAAGAAGATATTATTGGTCTTCACGAAACTTAGTCAATAAACATAAAAATTAGCGACAGGAATTTGTCTAATTGATGTTCAAAGAAAAGTTTTAAATGGATATTTAAACTAATGGCCGCAGTGATAACAGTAATAATAATATATAATTTAATCAAAGTGTAAACAGTAGTTTTTGCATTTAATTTATAGTTTGATTGTTAAACAAACTACTCGCTTGAATATATATGCAACTTTAGCAATTAGACAGATTCTAAAAAACTGGGACTAATAGTGTAATTGAGGTAATTAATAAAAATTGCTGGATCGGCAGGAGCAATGGCGGAAATGCTCGGCGGATTCCCAGGCCCGGAAGTACTCGGAAAAAGTCCGGGAAATCTGCGCGTTCGCGGAGAGGCTCGGGTGCACGTTCACGCAATTGTCTATCGCTTGGTCTCTCAAGAATGAAAGTGTCCAGTGCCTTCTCCTCGGCGCGACCAACGTCGAACAGCTTTACGAAAGCCTGCAGAGTCTCCAGGTCAGTCAACGAACTCTCACCAGGAGTTTTACACAGTTCTAATAAAAAATAATAATAATAATAAATTAATCATAAATCAATGACGATTTAAAAATCCATTCTTCCGATTCATTTGATCCTTTCGGTCCATTCACTCTAATTGCTGACACAAATTTTCAATGAGCATATCTTTTGAGACTTATATGTGCATGAAGAACTTTCATTTCGCGTTTAAACCCTCATTACATCAACTTAAATTTATTTAATCTATAGATAAAAATTATTACACGCCATTTAAACAATCGTAAAATTAAACAAAGATTCCTTTTATTTTCAACAAGAACTTCCACTTTTATATAAACTTCTTGAATGGCTATCTTTAAATACTCCATAAGATTTTATTCATATTAATTTCATATTAGTATAAATTTTATTAATACTCTTATAATTCGGTATTCTTTAAATTTTTATTTTATCCTCTGAAATAGGGGATATACAAATTGCATAATAAAATAAAATAAATGTATATGTGAATATAGTAAGCATAGTATTTTTTTTACTTACCACTTCTTTTACGTGAATACAGTCTTTGAATCTCTTAACCTAAAAAGCTGAAGTGTGTATGTGTGTGCTCGCGCGCGTGCGTGTGCAAATGAATGACATTATAATTTTAGAGGTAGTGAGAGGACAGCTGACATGTAACCTGATGAATCCAATAGCCTCGCTCGTGATAAAAAAATGAATATATCACTAACACTATGTGAGCTCACAAAATACTGGTGCATCTCTAAATTGAATCCCCTTTATAAGATAATCCCCATACGGATCCATACTTTTAATTTAATTAATTGATACAACCTTTTGGTATTGTGATTAATTAAAATTTGATTATTGTCAGATTTCTTCTCCAAGATGATTATTTATCATTTTATTGACCATTTATCTATTAGTTAATTTGTTAATATTTTATTAATTTTTTATTAATTTGGTTAATTAATTGTTGAAAATGGTAAATTTATCAAATTGTGTATAAAAAAAAATTTATTCAATAATTTTTCAATTGTTTGTTGAAAATTATTTATTTTTCAATTTAACAATTTTTTGTTAAAAACTTATTTATTCTTTGATTTGTTAATTATTTATCGAAACATAATTATTTGTTAATTTAACGATGTTTTATTAAAAATTTGTGTATTCAATAATTTTTCAATGGTTACAAATTTATTTATTTATTAGTTAGTTGATAATTTATTGAAAATTATTCATTTATTATTTTTTTAATTATTTTTTAAGACTATTTCTTATATTCGATACTCTGTCGTCGGAAGGAGTAGAATTCGTTCAAAAATCAATTCTCGGTTAAAATGCGTTTTAGCCCTAATTAAAGTTATTTATATTCCCTTCAACTGCGTTTTCCTTTTTCTGTTGGTTCATGTCAATCTTTTATGTGGCCGGCATATTCATACAGGTTAAAATTATTCCTCGATAGTCTGAATTTTTGGTGAGTTCTTAAAAGAATAAAAGTATGCCGAACCTATAATATGAGTAAATTTTTTCGCGCTATCAAAAAAAATGTTCGGGCCCGAGGAATCATATCCTTTCTCTCTCATCTTCGCTCCTTTACGCATTTTACAACCTAAAGAAAAGATTACAAGAGTAACAGGTCTCTTTGTGAATTTGATTGCGGCAGCCGGTGCGTACTGATTACAGGTATGGAATTTTCCTTCGAGAATGTCACCGAGTTAAAATGCATGCTTTCCGGTAAATTTATATTAAAAGGTTCCGGACATAAATACAGGTCGATCAGCTGGTATTCTAAATTCATTTCGAACTTAATTTATAATTATTTTTATTTTTTATTGAAATCTAGTCGACGGCTCGAGCTGTAACTTATCTACATCTATGCATTTATTTTACAATATAACTATTTATGGCGTAGTATATTTTGATTTTTATATAAAATATTAATAATAATAATTTATTTTAACTGTGAATAATTAATTTAAATGATACAGTCTTTATCGATTATTGAACCTTCATAAGATCAAACAGAGCTTTATTGTTTGATTTAACTAAATATTTATTTAATTATCGAGTAATTGTGAATAATTTCGTGTTAACCTCTATACATATTTATGTTTTAAATATCAATTATCTATTTCTTTTTAATTCATGCAATCATAAAATTTGTCTTGGATTTTATGAGCTAATCGGTGAAAATAAATTAGACCAAGTAAATTTAAGTTCCTTTATATCTTTTCATATAACTGTGATTAATACTGTAAGTTCACTGCTTTCTTAAAATTTAAAGTATTTTAATTAAATCACTATTCCTTAATTCTTAGATACTTGTCTATTTATTTACGATGAACCTTTTTTTTACTTTTGTTTCTACAATTTTTCTTGTCTTTAATAAATGTTTTTTTTAATTTATTAACTAAGTCTATTTATTTTTTAATATTATTTATATACGCGATTATAATTGCTTTTAAGTAAACTTGTATTAGCTTTAATCTTATTTTAAATACACTTGTAAAATATAATCTAATTTCTTGTTTATTTTAGGACTTTAAATTTTGTAAACTATTTCATAACTATAAAACAAAAAATTTTGTGATAAGAAAATATCTTAGACAAATTTTTATATCAATGATATAAGAGTATATTATGTTATATTAATATTTTTCTTTGCATTACAAAATGTTTTATTCCTTACAGGTAATTTTGTTATATTTTTCAATATTTACATTGATTCTGTATCATTATAATTCTAATAATTAAAATACTTAATATTCTGAAAAATACTACATTTAAAAAAAATTTTAATAAATATTTTTTTTTTTTTAACATAAATTATATATATATTTATAAATTCTAATAAATTTTAAAGGACTATTTCATAATTTTTATAATTATTAAACTTCCCATATAACATAAGTTTTTAAATAATTTGTTTAAAATATTTTTTAATAGAAACTATTAACAAAAAAAGTTTATTATAATTCTTAAAAAATTAATTCAACGTATATATATACATATATATATAAATATATATTATAAAAGAAAGATGTTTTATTTTAGATGTATTTAGATTTTAGTATAATAATTACTTAATAAAAAAATTAGTGAAATAATAAATAATTGGAATTAAATTAATTTTTATTTAAAAATTACAAAATTTATGTATTATTAATATTTAATAATTATTACTTCTTTAGTTATTAAATTAATACCATATTTTAGAAAATTATTTTATTAAAATATGATTCTAAGTTACGTTTAATTTTTCAATTTTTGATATTTAAGTCTGAAAGATCAAAAATATAATCATATGATATTATATAAAGTACTTGTACATAATTCAAAAAATTTTTATTGATTAAAATTTTTAATTTTTTAAAATAATTTACACAAACATTAAACTAACTCAATTAAAACATTTCTTAATAAAAATGCTTGTATATTATGAAATTAAAAAATATATATTATTTAAGTTTGTATGTATTACTATGTATATAATAACATAATACTAAGAAATAGTACAATTTTTCCATAAAATAATGTTATCGTTTATAATCATTTTATTACTCAATAGAAGCAAATAGAATAAAAAAAAATTATTCTAATATTTACTAAAATTATAGTAGAATAATAAACATTGAATTTTTATATTGCAACAACAAATTTAATAAAATATTTAATATCTTGAAAATTTTTATAGTTCCTTACGGGTGTAGGTGAGATTAAAAACACTTTATTATGGTTAACAAATTGGTATCAAAAACCGAATGTTCTAATAGAATAATTAATTTCTTTTCACATCACGCTAATAGCCAAAAGAGAAATATTGTATATAACCTTGTAGATAGGGCAGTGTTATTATCTGACATAAGTTACCACAAGGACAATTTAAAGAAAGTGCGTAACATCCTTGATAACAACGACTACCCCGCTTACATTTATGACAAACATATTAAAAATAATTAAGTATAATAATTCTCTAAATAACAATTCTAAAAAAACTCTTGACAATATAATTTCAATTCCATACATAAGTACATTTTATGAAAAAATTTGCAATGCATTAAAAACCTATAAAATTAATACGGTGCATTATTAATAACAAATTAAATAACATTATAAAATTAGGTAAAGATAAACAAACAAAATGGGAAACAGCCGGCGTCGTTTATAAAATAAAGTGCAAAGACTGTAAAGCTTCCTACATAGGCGAAACTAAACGTAATTTAAAAAAACGGATTTGCGAGCACAAAAAAGTTCAAAACACCAACTCTATGATACAACTGCACTCACAAAATAACGAACATACCATAGATTGGGACAATGTTATAATTTTAGACAGAGAAAATAATTACAAAAAAAGACAAATTTCGGAAATGCTGTACATGCACTCAGCTGGAACATAATCTTCGACAAATTGTAAACTTAGTATATTCGAATTTGACATATCGACGAGACAAGTCGTACTAATATTCTACATTCGAATATACTAAGGTATGAATAATTTTTATAATTTATAATTTATAACTCATTATTGTATTATATGACATTTATTTGTGTAAATTTACTAATAAACAGAGGGCTGAAGAAGACAACGAAAGTTGATCGAAACGTTGCCTTAAAACACCATAATAAAGTGTTTTTAATCTCACCTACACCCGTAAGGAACTATAAAAATTTTCAAGATATTTACATGGAGGGTGTTACACTAAATTCCATATCTCAAAATATTTAATAGATTGGCTTATATAAATTTTTTTAAATATGTTTAACTAATGAAATAATAATTTTTTAAATAAAATATCCTGAAATTTTGTTTGTATTATATAAAATCTGTACAAGTATAAGATTACATAAATAATAAATTCATTTAAAATTCTAATTGTGAAAACTCAATTTTAGATAAATCACTATGAAATTTTATCTATAATAGTTTTACAATACTTAAAATAATAAAATTAAATTAGATTTTCATTGTGTATGTATACTCTTTATCTAGAATTTTGACTTTTAATTATAAGTAATATACACCTGGATTGATCAATTGATGTAGTACCGAAATGTTTCATCAGTATATCTTCTTTATAGCTGTTCATATTTTCTTTAATTACCTTTATTTAAATGGTATAATAAAATTTGTCTGTTTTATACATGGACGAGACATGAAAAGAGTTGTACATTTGACTATATTGATAACATTTGAGAAATAAGAGCCTAATCATTTCAAAATTTTAATTTGTTTGAAAGTATGGATGCGTTAGTGAGTTCCGGAGAGATGTATGAGTCTAATGCATGTTGAATAGAGTTAGAATTAATGTATGAATCATTCAAAAATTTTGAGGTAAAATTACGGGGGAAACCACCGGTACAAATAATAAACAGGCACTTGCATAAATTCATGTTGTATCTGTAAATAGAGTACGCAGTGCGTTGGATAGGCAATCCCCACCTCCTCCCCCACTCTTGTGTCTTTTTTTGTAGTAAGAATGAGTGATGAGTGTGATATGAGTCTTGAGTGAGAACAGAAGGTATGTGATACTTAACCTGTATAATCAAAATTCAAGTCGAGGCAGTAAAGGAAGTACAACTTGAAGTAATTGTGTTTTGTCAATTATTTATTCCATTCTCGTTGAATATAATCAAATTTTAAAAATGAAAGATGTCTATGATATTGAAACGACATATCATAGGCTTACTTGAAAGAAGTTAATTCCCTTCTACTAATCGCTTCAGCACGCCGTGTCAAAAAATCGAAAAACACCCTTCGCATGAAGTAAAATCTTGCCTCTTCAAATTATCGAAAAAACAAAAGAAAAAGAGACAAATGAGGAAAGAGTTTTTCAATATTTTAAGACTCCTCGCAAATTTCTACGACCAATAGTCGAAAAATGAAAAATAAAACTTGATACTTTGAGGACAGACCATGTATATATAGATTTAACATACATGTATGTAAGTGTTCGAAATATCGAATCTTTCCAGAATAATCTATTATATTAGTTTTAAAAGTTCGTAAAAGATAATGTTCAACCTTATTTTCTACTCACATTAATAGGATACTAAAACTATAATCTAGTAAAAATACATTAATAAGATAATCCTTTTAAAATTTATTGTGATTGATTTAAAATTTATTTGATTCATAAATAATTTTAATAATTAGTTTGTTATTTTTTACAATTTGTTATTTAAAAATGAAATTTTATTTTTAAATTTTCACACTTAAAATATTTAAAGTTGTGCAAATATGTAAATAGTGAAATAAGTGGATGAAGAAAAATCGAAAGAACCAAAATTGACAAAGTGGAATGAAAAATTTAAGAATTTTTTTTTTTGAACAATATTTATTTATAGTAATTTTATATTTATCTTAGGTAAAAAAATTTTATTGTCCAATGAGTATTAATTACGTTAAAAATTTTCTCGTAGAATTAATTTATGCATTTGAATTCTGAATAAATTACTTAATTTAATGATATTAACGATAATATTTGTAATTTAAAATTTAAATTCATCTGTTTTTATTATTATATTTTTATTATTATTATTTGCAAAATACATAAAAAATATAATAACGTGGTTAATTAAAAAGAAGTTACTTTCAATGCCAACATTCATGGTAAATTTAATTATACTCTATGAATTGATTAGAGATTTAAAATCATACATAAATTTGATTTGATAAGAATTCAAACGTACGGATATATTTTAGTATTTATATTTACTTTTTTTCTCAAACATCAACCATACTATGCTTTCATTCTGAATTTATTTACAATTTTAGTCTATAAAATATTTTAAATTGGTTGACAATTTATTTGAATGCATTTCTTTCTCCCTTATATTTTAAAATTAATAATAAGGGCGAACAAAAGCACGATTTAAAAAATTTTTTTCTTTAATTCAATGTTTTATAACCATTGAATTATGATGCTATATCATGATTACCGTAAATAATTAATTACATTAGCTTTATTTCAAAATCATCTAGTTAGGTTACCATTTGAATAAGCTTATTGTGGATTAAACTTGTGAATAACCATAGAGAAGGAATAACGAATGAAAACTCGATGGATGGTTAACCGTAAAAAAACTCAACTGACGTATCGATTATTTCCACAGCTCATTCCTCGATTGACCGTGTCAACAATGACCGAAATCGAGAGAATCCTCTTGAACAAACCAATCCGGCCACCCATGATATCCACTCTTCAGCTGAGATGACAGTCACTTTGCCCCCACGGAAGTCGTGGGGGTTCGCTGGCCGGCACTCCCAAGAGCGAGACCCCGGGATTCAATGGGCAGCACGCGGACCATCATCATGATCCCAGTAACAAGGACCAGACTCAGAAGGTCTCATTCTGCGAGATCCAATGATGAGCCGACGGGGATGATCCATTCACCTTCCGGATATTGACACGTAGCGTCCTCTACCTTCTGCCACTATGTACTCATCCCCAAAACCGAAACCCGTCTGGGCACTTCCTTTTCCATAATATGTTTTCGCCATCGATCACACGTGGTGTTTTTATTACTTAATTATACTGTCGTGGAAGATTATCGGCAGTTAAAAAGCGATAGGTTCCGGCTATTATTCTACATCAGAGATCAATCGATGAATTTTAGAATATTTTACAAATGTTCCATGGATTTACAATCCAGTTTATCATTTAAATTTTACATTGAAAAATATATGTGAATGACGCTGAAAATTGTTGGATGAAGTCATGGAACATGTTTGAATTTTTCGTGAGTAAAGTTTCAGCTAAATGAGAAAGAGCATGTATGTTATAAGTATTATATGCTTATCTAATAAATTGTTCTATCAAATAATTAAATTTCACTAAAAGTGGTCTATATTCGTTAAATTACTTAGTAAGAAAGTTGAAATTAATTATTCCAAAATTAAAAATCTCTAAAATACAATTTCAATTTTAATAATTAAAATTTTAGAAAGAATATTTTTAAGTTCATGTGTGTGTACTACAATATAGTTCACAATTATTATTTGCCAAAAGTATAATTTATCTAATATTTAAAACTGAACAACATTCAAAATACCTTAATTAGGAAATTTATTATCAAATAATAATATACGTAATATATGTGAAATTATTTTGTAGTTTTAAGCATAACTACTCAATTTTTAATTTATATTTTGATTTATTTAAAATTATTTTTATTATTATTATAATTATTGTTATTTAGTTATTGAATTATTTAAATTATAGTAAAAATCAAATAGTAAAACTTATGATACTTGAATAAAAATGTAGCTAATATATTTTAATAAAATTTTTACATATATGTTTTCGTTACATGTCTTTGAAAACGGTATTAATTAAAATATTCAAACACACATCATCTTTTATTAAAATTGAATCATAATTTTAATATTGATAAAGTTACACATTAGTGTAATTAGAAAGATATTTCAAAAAATATTTAAATTGAATCGAGTTTTTCTCAGGGAAAAGGCTTATGATGGTTATGTATAGAAGCACATTTATATTTATATAATTAATATTCAAAATGATCAAATGATTTTTTTAATATTTTCGCTTTGCAATACAAAGTTTAAGTTATATTAAAATATTATTCTATAAATGAATATTGCACTGAAAAAATATACTTATCAGAATCTTAATGCTAATAATAAATGATTACGAAAGCTATTTCTAGAATTAAAAATATCTTTATGATATAAAAAATACAATTTATTTTGGAAATCCATCGATTGAATCTGTTTTGAAATTTAATTGCAAAAAACTAGTGAAATATATACCTCCGATATAAATATAAAAGAATAATTTAAAATACAGCTTATGTGTAATATAATAATTATTTATTCTAATTACAATAACAATTCAGAAAACATTCAGAATTATATATTTCCTAAGTATTCTTAATGTTTTAATTAATTTAGTTTTTTCACTACATTTATTGTAATAAATTCGTATATGTAGGCTGTAAAGCGTAATGAACAATTGAAGTTATATCATTAAATTAATAAGTTATAAAAAGCGATGTCATTAACAATAATTTTTATTCAAAAAATAATATCTCACAAGAAAAATCATTATTATTACAAAATACAGAAATGTGAAAAAAATAAAAAGTTTTTTATTATCTTATCTGAAAATCCGTATTTACAAAATTTATATGATTAAGGGACACAATTTTCAGAATTAATAAAATAAAATTAGTTTATTACGAATAAATGTAATAAGTATAAAATAAAATTTTTTTCTGTTCTCATGTCGATCAGTAAAACTATTATTTTTCACTGATTGAAAGTATATCAAAAAGTCTCAATAATGGCATAAAAAAAGAAAGAAGATAATAAATAATTTTTCAAATACCGCCAAATAGAAATAAAGAAACAAATCGTTATAAATGCTGCCTACAGAAAAAAAATAATTTAAAGAAATATATGATCAATCATTTTTAAGAGAGATTATGAGGTACAATAATACCTTTAAGTAAAAATTGTATGAATAAACCATTCATTTTAAATAAGTCATAAAATTATATAGAAATTATTCTATTAAGAATTTTTTAGTCTTTTTCATTACCATCTTTACAAATAACTGGTTGTTATTGTTTAATGATTCTTATTTTTTAGCGCTTTAATATTGAACAAAATAGTTTAATCTAATAATTAAAATTTTTAAGGTATTTAATTATAATTTCTTATATCACAAAAAATTTAATTAGTTTTGACTTGGCTATGATATATTTAAAAAATTTATTAGTATGTGCATTTATTGATAGTTAACAAATCAATAAATAAATATAAATTTATAATTTATCTTTTTTAAAGTAATTAATTAATGAATAAAGAAGTTGAAGTCGTAAAAAAAAATTTTTTATATATTAAAAGAAATACGAATAGTTGTTTTAATAATAAGCTATACCTTTAATGTATAAAAAATTATACAACTGTCTTTCAAATAATTTTTTTCTTATTTGAATTATCTAATCACATTTCATAATAAGGCTAATGTAGTTTAAAATTGTATTACCAAAAATAATCCTGAAATAAAGAAAAATCTTTTTTGAACGTATATATTTTTCAGCATAACTAAAATATTATATACGTGAATTGTATTTATTAGGAGTTATAAACTAGATAATGTACAACAATATTTCTTTATCTAGAGAAGAAAAAGCATAACTTAATAATTTTAAACTTTATTAAAAATTTAAGTTTTATTAAAAAAATTTCAAAATTATACTTTTTAAAAATTAAATAATCAAGTTGATATTTTTATTTTCAGTTAAGTTTAAAGGTATTTTATTTTGTCTTTATATTATATATTTAATTTAACATATAATACTATTTCAGTATATTCAAAAAAATATTTTTTTTATTCAGAATATTGTTTGAAAATATTACTTCGCAGTATAAAACTCAGTTTTGAATAAAGTATTTTGTAAAAATAATATAAAAAGATATCATAAAAATTAAATAAAATTTAAAAATTCTCAAATTCGATATTAAACAGTTGTATATATACTAAATAAAATATTTGTTTGTATTTGCATTATTTAAATATCGATTAAAAAAAATGAAATATGTTTTGATAAAATAGAATATAATATAGCATACAAAAATAAAAATTTCAAATGGAAATAAAATAATTTAAACAATTTTTATTGAAAAACTACTTATAAATATTTTTATCTTCGTGTATTGTCTTATCAATTTAATAATTAAATATAATAATATTTGGAATAAATGAAAAAAAAATCGAATTGTATTTTTTTCTTTCAATATGCAAGAAAATAAACTTTAATAAATGCTAAGTAGTCAATCTAATATGATCTTTTTAAAGAAAAATAAAAGGGAGACGATAAAAAAAAATTGTTACGAGTAAGAGAATTTTTCTCTTATAATTAACTTTTATATAGCTTAATGTAAAAATAAATGATCGCGACTGATGCATTATGTATATTGCTTGCGATATCAAATCCTATTACAATAATGTAGATGTAAGTTAAATGTAAATTTTAAAATCGATATAGAAGAACAAAAATAATATAAGGAAATACAATTATTACGCTCAAAAAAACTATTGTCTTCAAAGTAATGTAAATTGCCAGTGCATTATTTTTATTTTGATACATTAAACATTTAAAGAAATTTGTGTATGTTAAGAAAATATTGATGTTGATTAAAATAATATTGAAAAATTCTACTGATGTAAATTAATATTAACCATTTTTTTGGAGGGGGAGGGGGTTTAGTGTGCATTTTATTATATCGCGATTCACTTAATACGTTGTACAGAAAAATTTTTCTTAATTAAATTGAATCACATAAATGAAATTAAAATCAACATATTGTGATCTCTACAAATATTAGGATTTTCAATTTTAATGAAAATATTATTTGTACCATTCTTATTTGTTCGACTTTAATTCATATAACTAATAATATGGCTGACGTTAACTTCAGTTTTTATTTATAAATTATAAATTTTTTCTTAAATAAATTTTCTATGATGAATTTAAATTCTAAATGAATATAAAATTAATTAAGGTATAATAATTATAATATAAACAAAACATATGCTAAATGTATAAAAAAGTAATAACAGTAAAATTAAAATTTTATTTTTTTTATTGAGATATTTATCTGGACATTAGAGTCATATTAAATTTATGATAATAAATTAAGTGATGATCATCAAATTGTTTCATAACACGAAAATAAAATCGAACCGAATGATATACTATGCGGTTAATATTACATTATAGGCATAACGCATTATCATATAATTAAAATTAATAAAAATAAGGACAACACGATTCTACGCAGGTTCGTAGTAGTTTGTAATCACGATCGCTGATAAGCTTTCAGCCTTATTAGATTTTTACTCGTAATTAAAAAAAGGATAGAATAGGAAAAGTCCAACTTAAAATTACTTCTATGCATCTATACCAAGTAATAGAGAACGTTTTAGGACACGAAAAAGAAACAGTTAGTGATATACATGTATATCAAAATTTGTAAAAAAATGAGTAGACTGTTGTTTTCTAAAATGCCACTCGTAATATTCAGGCATTTTTACTAACAGTTTTAATGAAAAAAGAACATTTTTTTTACTTTTTCTTTATAAAATTAAAAGTCTTTATTTTAACACTATAGTGGTAATGGGCGATTTGTAGCTAATAAAATTGTGAATAAAATTCATTTTTTTAAAAACCGATCGAAAACTAAGAAGTCGAGAAATTTTCCAAAAAAATCGGAAAATTCTTAAATTAATTAAAAAATTTGTAACTTTTTTATTTTTTAATATGTAGAACTTGAGATTTGGAAAATTAAGGTGATTAATATACACTTTATTTGTACAAAATTTTAACTTAATTAGTTTTCAAGTAATACTATTATTAATATAATTTTAATTAAAATATTATTAATTAAATTAAAAGTAATACTATTGTTAATTAAATTTTCTTTCAGTTTAGTTTTTCATTGGTTTTAAAAAATATAATTGTTGTACAACAAATCGTATATCTTACATTTGTAAAAGTCGTTTAGATTATTTAAAAAATGCCAATAAAAATGATCAAAGAGGGGCGAGGGCGCGCAATTTTATGAGGAGTGGGGAGAAGAAGAGTTAAGGGGTTGATTAGCGTAGATTTCACTTGTATCACTGTATATTACAATTCCCCGCTTTTTATTCTCCCCACTCCTCGGGCGGTTGGCCGTTTTTGATCATCCTTATCCTCATATTTTAAATCATCCGAAAGATTTAAACGAATTGTAAGATATAGGATTTATTTGTACTACACTTATATTTTTTTAAACTGTTGAAAGAACAAAAATCGTAATGTAAATTTCGCTGGAAATTATTTTGTTAATTTTGACATAATTTAATTAACATTAGTATTACTCGAAAACTAATAATCCAATAAAGGTAAAAATTTTGTACAAATAAAGTGCATATCAAATAATTTAATTTTCCCCAATTATAGTTCTAAATATTAAAAAATAAAAAAGTTACAAATTTTTTAATTAATTTAAGAATTTTCCGATTTTTTTTGGAAAATTTCTCGACTTCTTAGTTTTCGATCGGTTTTTAAAAAAATGAATTTTATTCACAATTTTATTAGCTACAAATCGCCCATTACCACTATAGTGTTAAAATTAAGACTTTTAATTTTATAAAAAAAAAAGTTAAAAAAATGTTCTTTTTTCATTAAAATTATTAGTAAAAATGCCTGAATATTACGAGTGACATTTTAGAAAACAAGAGTCTACTCATTTTTTTACGAATTTTGATATGCATCACCAGCTGCTTTTTTTCATGACCTAAAAAATATTCTAATGTTTGGTCAAATCTAATATTGTTGCTTAACTGATAAAAACTACGAAAACTTAAGTTATATTTTACGAAAAAATTTTTCATTGTTTTATATTATAGAGCAATGAGTATTAAATCTAATGAATTCAAATAATTATATAATAAATTAAATTGAAGTTATACAATAATTTGCAAAATATTTTTAAGATAAATACTCTTAACATTATTGAAATGAAAAGTAATAATATAGGAAATGTAATAATCATGATAAGACAAACATTTATTATATTGCAATGTAATGTATATAATAATAGTTTTGAATAAAAGAAATAAAAAAAAACATAATCATATTAGATATGATATATATTACGAAAAATTTAACTTGAAATAATATAAAAAGAAACAAATAATAAAATACTAAGAAAATGAATAAAACTGAATATTAATAAATGATTTTGGTAAAAAAAGTATGAATTAAAAAGGTAAATCAATGCAATAAAATAACTGTTTTTATAAAGTCATTACATTTTAAAAAAAAAGAAAATATGTTATATGAAACGTTTGTAATGAGTTTTTGTTTTATTACATATCATACATATTATAAATTATACAAATTTATTGAATTAGAACATTGTACAGACATTATAATATTAGTCTAAAAGAAACTTGTTCAATAAATGAATCATACTATGAAATAAAAATAAAATATGGAAATATTAATTTTTCGAACTTTTAGTCTATGCTATAGTGGGTATAAAAAATGGCAACTTTAAATGCGAATCCTTCTTATCAATAATTATAATTACTTTTGTTTCGAAATATTACATTCCAAATAAATAAAATCATTAGCACAACCTTTCAAAGTTGGCTACCCTAAATTCAATGAAATCGTGTCTTGTAATTTTATAATATTTAATAAAAATTTTTATTTAATTAATTTTTTTTTAAGGTAAATTATCACACAGATTTTGTATCATACTGATATTTATTCAAATATATAATCCTCAAGTTTCATTTCTTTCTTTGAATTTATATTCAAAAAAATTTTTTCAATATTGTATTAAAGACATATAAAAAAATTTAATTTAATAAAATTAATTCGTAAATTTTATACCAAAATTTATTTAATGAAAATTGAAATTAAAATGTTCCATCATAATTTGTAAATTGTTTCTAAGTTGTTAATTATAATGTATAAAATAAAATGAACAATTAAAAACTGTAATTAATTACGTTTTAATTTTCAGATATAAAAGTATGTAATTTTTCATTAGGGTTATAATGTGTAAAAATTTTAAACAAATAATAATATAATTATAAATAATTTATTTGAGCAAACGAAATGAATTTTAAAGTAATACTTTCGGAGTTTGAATCTTGATCAAGTAAATAAATTAGATAGTTTTTGTTTCTTGATTTAAAACTTCAAAGAGTATGTTTAAATAAGCTATACAACATAATAATACTGAAATATATAATTGGAACTATAAAATAAATAATATTTATTATATTTAATAGCTATATTTTATTATTGTTAAATTAACTTAAGGAAATAACTTAATTTTGAAATTAGAATTTAATTCAATTTAAATTTCTGAAACATTTCAAATGTTTGTAATCAAAGACAAAAGTTAATAGTTTTACAAATTATAAAGGAGAAGAATATTTAGCTTTATTTTATTGACTCTGTACGATTAAAGTTAATATATGAAGTACACTTAAATGAACTGTTTTTATTTTTGTGATACAAGATTAAGAAGATAATATAAAAATCTCGTGAATTGAAATAATAAAGAGAAAACTAAGAAGAATAATTATGCCAATGTATCATTACTTTTTTACTGATATATTATATATTATACACAAACGTCTTTCGTATTAATTTTTAATTGTAATAAAGCAAATAAATACATTTATAATAAAAAGTGACACTTGAAATAGAATATGTTAACGAATAAGAATGACAATTTTTGCAAAATAGAAAAATAAACAAATAGAAACTATCAAGTATCTGTAAATTTTTTTAGATATATCAATCGATAGAGTTTTAATAATAAATACTCAATATCTAAAGAAAAAAAAAAAACAAATACATAAATCCAAATGTCAAATGCCAAATGTAAACATATGGATTTTTTAATTATGTAAAATATATTAGTAATTATAATATAGTAGTTATTAATCAAATTATTGAAAATTAAGTAAATTTTTTTTTAGTTATCACGATAAATATATTAACGCAATAACACATTTCATATTGTTATATTATTATAGGGTTATTTAAATAAAAATGTTTTTTTTATTTCAAATAAAAACTTCTATAACAATGGAGCAATAATTAATAAAATTGAAAAATAAACAATTCAATTTATTAATTTAAACTTAAAATGTAACTCTTTTTTGGGACCAAAGAATAATTGTAATTTCTGGTTCCGTAGAAATTTGCTTAACAATAATAAAGCATTAAGGCAATATTGGTTGAAATAAATAAATAAAAAATAAATACTACATAAAGTAAAATTAATTTATTAATATGTTAAACTGTATTTCATATTTCATTCAGATAGTAACTGATATTATTACTATCATTCTTACCATCATAATCATCATCAACATTACCATTACTCTTATTCTTAATCTAATTCTTATTGAAATTTCATTTTCCTGAGTAAATCAAGGATTAATTCAAGTTTATAATATGTACAGAAGGGATATCATTTCATGAATACTTATCTATGTCCATGAGTAAATATATAATTTTGATTTTTAAAGTTTGTACTTCAATTAAATGTCTTTATCGCAATAGAATTTTACATCTTAATAATCCCTAATTGAAGTAGAAAGTATTCATTTCTATTTATAAAATCGTACAGTATTTTTATACAAGTTAGAGTACTTTTATATTGCATAATTTAAGAATGTAATCCTGATTCAGGATTTCATTAACACAACGTATCCTTTTGTATGATTAAATTTAACTCCATAGTTCTTCAAATTTTTCTAATATTTATTTATATTGATAATAAAATATCATTTAAACACTATTTCGATTATGCGTATGAAAAGTATTAATAAAGCTTTTCTACGATGCTTACATATTTTGTTTATTTTTTTATTTAAAGTAAATAAAAAAATTCTTATATCTAACATTCACTTTTTTGACAAATATTTATAAATAGTTTCTGAAAATCTTAATTGCTTTAATAATATTCCAAATTATCCAAATGCACGTCAACGTCATTATAAAGTATTTGGGTACGTATGAGGTTTTTCTATCTTTTTAGTCAATATTTTTAATAATGGAATATTACATTATTTATTTAATTATTATAAATAATTAAATAAAAAATAAAAAAATATTCCTTTATAAAAAATCTAATATTTGGAAATACTGAACATTTATAATTTATTTATTACGTAAATTCTAATCAATTTATATTTTATAACAATAGCTAGTAATTTACTATAATTATACTAAAATTATAATTTAATTTAGTTTAAAGTATTATATTTTGTATATTACAATTGATTTATCGAAAAAATTTCTTTTTATAAGTTTAAATAATTTATGTAAATAGCGATTGAATGCCAGAGAATCTATTATTAATAACATCATAATTATTATTCTTCTTTATATGATTTATAGACAAGTATTTATTTAGTTTATATTTCCTGAATTTATTGATGCATGTATTAACAAATTTTTACTTTGCACAAATGGAAATTTCTGAAAAACCGTGCGGAAATTGTTGTGTAAAATTTTATATTATGCAATATGACTTATATTATTTTTATAACACTT
Organism: Eupristina koningsbergeri; assembly: GCA_018907245.1. Classification (NCBI taxonomy): domain Eukaryota; kingdom Metazoa; phylum Arthropoda; class Insecta; order Hymenoptera; family Agaonidae; genus Eupristina; species Eupristina koningsbergeri. The sequence continues at coordinate 1,111,764 of JACCHV010002776.1, forward strand.
ATTATTAGTTACAAATTATCATATACTGAATTATTAATACAATAAATATATAAATAAACACATAAATGTATACATACAAATATATATGTATTTTTTGTTGATTATACTCAAGCAAGTTTCGCTATCATTTTTGCATAAAAAATTAGTTTGCCAATTACTAAATTTTTTCTCTATTCTCATAATACAACTGAATAAAAAAATATCATATATGAAATTAATATTTTATATCTTAATGATTATGTATAATAAATATTTTTTTAATTTATTTAGTTTATGTATTATATAGTACCAACAGCTATTTGTTTATTTTAAATTTTAACCAACCGTACTTTAAAACTTATTTTATATTTTAATCAATTAAAATATTATTAATTTTAGGTCATATATGAATATTTTATTTTCTAATGTTGAAAAAATGAAAATCTCTACTCAAAATATTAAATAAAAGTACTTAATAAACTACGGTAAAATTCTTAAGGTGACTGAAAACTATTTGAATATATTACACAAGTTTAATTTTAAACTGTGTAAACTAACTCCTTCCAAAAATTTGATCAGTCATAGAAATATATTACAACATTTTGCAATTTAGTAAACAATTAATCATTAAACTCTCTATTCTGTATTTACTTAAAGATAAATAATATTCTTTCAGAATACAAATTTATATTGTATTTTTTCGCTTTGAATCATTAAAAAAAAAAAATCTTAATCTTAATATTAACAATAATGGTACTTTAAAAGGTATCTTTAATATTATCATTTAATTAACTTATACGCGTGAGAAATTTTTTTATATAGACGATAGCGATAAAATAGTCATGAATACATGTAAAATATATTATGAAATCTAATCATTTACAAATGTTAGTAGACTAACATTTTTAATTATCTTATTAATTCTCACTATAATTATATAAGTTTTATATAAAATTATACATTGTACTTCAACTCAACTATTTTTTTTAAATTTTATTAAATTATACGTTTAATGAGATTTATATTTATATTGTCATCCGGATTAATCGTGCATTGTTATCATCAATGAGATAGAGAAAATCGTGTCAATCATATTTCTTAATATATTTCTTTTGTTTTTCCATTATAAAAATACTGTACTGTATAAAATCAATTAGCACATGGGCAAATTGACGGGGAAAAAAACGTTGAGCTCCATCATAATGGCGACGATAAGGAAGAGCGCGTACATGATGAGACACAAAATCCCAACTCTTTTGTTCAAAACAAATCCATAAAGACTGGTGATGATGTAAAAACCGACGACGCACAGGATTATCGAAAGATTACTGTAGACTAAAGTCCCGGAAACAATGGACACATCTCGCTCGGTCACGAAGGATTTGATTGCCCACGGGAGGCTGAGGCACAAGAGAATGTCCAAAGTGTTAGACCCGAAGATGTTGCTCATGGCCATGTCACCGTGTCCTACAATATCAAAAACAAAATGCCACATCCATTTTTATTACACCCCATTAAATATTATTCATTGCAGTAAGATTTTTTTAATAAATACAATATATTAGCAAATGTGTTTGAATAAAATTTCAGATTATGTAACTTTTTTTCTTTATGACAGTAGGTCTTTAAATTTCTTATTTATTCAAGAATTTTATATATTATGTTCTTAATTTATGAATTTCTTCAACATCAAAGTCTTTTCGTTACGGAGATTTTCTGATAATTATCGACATACAATTTAATCTAGATTTTAAAGAGATTAGAAATATCAAAATATATGAAAATTGAAATTAAAATAACTTAGAAACGAAAATAAACTATATTAAAAAAATACAAAAGAAAACTATTAAAAATATTACGTTTCTATTATCATAAGACAAAATTCAAATAATTATTCAAATATTTTTCAATAAAATTAATTGAATTATTGAGAATTCGATTAACCAAATTTGAAATTATACAGTATGTTTAACTTTCATTTACTTATTTAAAAAAAGTTATCATGATTGGATATTTTTTTAATTTAAGACGTTTAATTCTAAATAAAACAAGTTAGTAATTCAGAAGCACATACATCTATAATACAAAACTGGTTAACGTAAAAAAAAAATAATAATAACTTTATTTATATTTATATTTATATTATATTATACGTATTAATACTTATGCTATAGCGTATTATTATATTATTTTTATATTAATTTCATATAAATGAAGTCTATTATAAAATTTTTGTATTAAAATAAAATTACGGCAGTATAAATATTGGGTACAGAAACTCTTTAATGAAATAAATTATTCAAGATATAATCTATTAACATAATTTTCACATTTCAATTTCTAGTAAAAGAAAATAGTTAATAATACCTTATTAATAAAAAAGTATATTTAATATAATATAATTAAATAAATATATAATTTTTATGTTATTATATTTACATAAATTTCATATACAAATCACAGCAAGCATTATTTAAATGTTAAATGTACAAAATTGTTATACACATCCTGTAAAATTTAAAATTATAAATTAAACTGTTAAAATTTATTTAAAAATTTCTAAATGATTCATGAACTGATAATATTAAAAATAAAAACCTAAATTTCATAATTAATTACTAAAACATCATTATATATAAATAAGTTTGTACTAATTCTATAATTTTAGTATTTATCTTAAGAATTATTCTTCTTAGGTTTATTGATTTAGGTATCGTATCAAATTTATTGACCTTTATATCATTTGTATTGGTAAGCAGAAAGACTAGTATACTAGAGATAAGGACATTTTATTGTATATCGTTTAGCGTTGCATATTCGATTTTGCATAATGAACGAAAGAATTCGAATAGATTAAATTTTAATAATAAGAAAAGTTATAATTATATTTCCAACTCTAATTATTTTTGAGAAATTTAATTTAATAAATTATCTAAATATATATTTGAATGTAAACTATTAATTTTACATACGCAAAGTCAATTATTTTTATTTTTCTTGAAAACCTCTATTCACATTTATATGTAATTTTTTTTGTTATTTTGAATATTACCTTGAAAGGTTTCTGTATTATTATTCAAACTTTCAAATATATTTTAAATAATGTTCTGATATATAATAGATTTGATACAAATATTAGGTAAGATAAAATGTAAAGAATGTAAATATTATCATTTTCTTAACATTATTTAAATATAGGTTTTTATTTTCTACAGATCATAGATTGTTGTAATAGTAATTTTTATTATTTTTTATACTGTTTGAAGAATGATACGTTAATATCTGCTGTTTTTAAATTCTCAGATCAAATTTGGATACCATAGGCAGGTGTAAAATATGTCTATATAAATTAACATTTTACTGTATTTTACACAATAATCATAGACAAATTAAATGTATTTAAAATGATCAAATTATGTATTATGAATAGAATCGAATTGTACAATGAAAATAAAATCATTTATTACGCAATCATTAATTATAATATTAATTATGAGATTTGATATACGCTTGTATTTAAGGAAATGCACAAGTATATTTTTATAAATTTTTTCCCCTTAAAATTTATGAATTGTAGTTTCATATTTACAAAAATGTTAAAGAGTAATGAGACATGAAATGATTAAATATTATTGAACCTCAGTTCTAATTCTCATAATTTTCTTTTTGAATAAAATCATAATATTAAAAATTTTAATGATTAAAATCCTTTTAATTTGTTAGAGCGTAAATTTTATTCAATATTCGAAATATTTTACAATTATTTATTTGGTTGTTGATGTATTCTTTGAAAAAAAATCTTCAATATTTGTGGTTACAACTACAATACTAATATGATAATTAAATACTATCGATTGAATTGTGTACCGTAAAGTTAAAAATTTTAATAAAAAATCATATATCACTTATGTATTCCAATTCTTTACAAGGAACTATACATAAGGAAAAACTATTTCTTATATCTCTGTCTTAATTAATAAAAGTGAAATTTAATTGAAATTTCTTTTTAAAATTATGAATGTATGAAAGATTTCCTTGGGTTATATTGTAAACAATCAACAGATAATTTCAATGATCAGAAATTATGCTTCTATAAGTTATCGATATTGATCGGCACTAATAAACAAATACTGAATACTAACCTTGTCGTGATAGTATAACTATTGATACCATTTCAGGTAAGTTGCCACCTGCCGACAGAAACGTAATACCCATCACCGAGTCTGGAATGCCGATGGTATCGCCTACTATTGTTGTCATCCAGGAAACCAAATACGAAGATATCGCAATCCAGATAACGCACATTATGAAGGTTAGGGGATAAAATCTACGTAGGCGCTTGTATCGGCTGTCTGGGATGGTCACGAATAGCAAAAATTTCAGTGGCCAAGTGAATAAGAACCAAAACTTCTCATATAAGTTGGTCTCAGTAGGCCATCTGAATATGGTATCTAAAGCATTTTAATAAGGGTCAATGGTGAAGTTAATTATCGTTGCACAGTTGTAAATTGTCTTTTATTTACAATCGATATTTCTACAATCTTATAAGATCTTCGAAATAAGATACTGTAGATAATGTATTAGAATGTATTAGAAGTTATTTATCTCATTGACAGAATATTTAATTCAGTCAAGGGTGATTAAGTGAGTGATATTTTATCAATCCAATTGATTTACGTACCTGGTTCAACATACATTTCTAGAACCGGTGCAGGATATACCCCAATCTCATTTTTGCATTGTGCTTTTATTTTACTGATTGTGTTCTTGTACTCAGCAACGAGTTCTCCATGAAAGTACGGCTTATAAGTACCGAATGGCATTGTATAATTTTCATGCTTCACTGCTTCCGCTAAATTGAACCATTACTTGTTAATATTACCGTTTCACTTTAATCCTAATTCAACATTCAATTCAGCAGTTAATTTACTAATAAAAATTTATCAATCAAAATAAAGACAATGTATGCTTTTAAACATATTAACAAAAGGAACTTTTTCCATTTAAAAAGTCAATATTGAGATAAACGTAAATTAGTTTAAGACGCAATAATAATATTTTTAATATTTGAAAATATATTTACCTTGTTTACTATTTACATCTGATATTTTAATTTGAAGCGTTGAAATAATTTTCTTAAACAATTGTATAATACTATTATTTACAAATAAAAGACTGAAGTAGCTGGCGAAGAGGAGGAGTAAAATCACAGACTCATACCAAGTGACCAATCCATCCCACATAATGATCACCAAAACTCCGACGGAGAACGAATAAATGACACAATCTCGCGAGAGGATGTACCATTGTAATTGTATGCCCTGAAATTAATTTGATTTTTTTACTATTGATCATCCACATCTCATAAAAATGCAGCAATGATTATTGCTGTGACACTTTTTCTACATTACATACAGCTTATTCTACATAAAAAAAAAACAAAAACAAAATAATTTAAAAAAGTGTTTGTTCGAGTAGCTATTGTCATTCGTAAATTGAAATGTCGCCAAGTTAATTAAAAAATATTATTGCATTTATAAATCAGATATCTTTAATACAGAGGATGTTTTAAGTCAAGCAATATATAGAGGTTAATAATTTAAAACGTTATTTGTCAAGTATAATAATATCTATTTACTTCAATGATGAAATTTATCTGTGTAATGTGTTACGAATTTTATTTATTTAATATTTTTAAATTTAATTAAATATCCTAATAAAATATTATTAAATAATGTTTAAAGCCCTTTAATTGTTTGTTTTCTCACATTTAATTTGTTTTATTATTATAATCACTTATATTTTTCACATTTTTATATATTTTAAAAATGAAATTTTTATTTTTATTCTATTTTTTAGTCAAAAATACATACAAAATAAAGTTTAATAAAAAAGAAACCAATATTTTATTGGAATATTTACCGAAATAAAAGGAAAAAAAATAAATAAAAAAACGTCAAGAATATTAAATGTTCTTTGCGTTAGGTACATTTTAATTCGATTATTGATTTTAAACTTTGAAATATATTATACGTATATTATATATTGTATTTATACTGTATTAATAATATAGTGCATATATAAATAATATATATGTATGATATATTATAATATATTATATTTATATATATATATATTACTTATAATATGTTATATGCATACAAGTATTAAGTTAATTTATTAAATACACTTACATTATAAAAAAAACTTAGTTGGAATTACAATGGTATAAGTTTAAATATAAATAAATTAAATCTAACAAAAATGTGAACAAATTAAAATTTTTTTGTACATAAATTACATATATTATAGTATTTAAACATTTCCTTAAATTTCCTTGACTTTTTTTAATTGATATTGAAGTCATGAGTAATAAGAGCAATGATAAGTAATCTTATTTAACAACAATTGAGAAATATTTTATACCGAACTTTGTAACACATTTCTTTAAATATACATATTCACATATACCAATCATATCATTTATGAGTAGTGATACTTAAAGTATATGCACATATCGTACAAGTTACTTAATCAATCTTAATGTTATTTTATTTAAAGGAAGGATAAGCTTTGTTTCTCAAAATAAAACCAAGAAATATGTTCTTTTAATTATTTTTATGATTTTATGAATAACCTACGGAGGCAGTAAAAATTGAGTAGTCGATAGATTTATAGCAGCAGATCAACAGTGTTGAGTATTAGTTTATAAGTTGTACATTTATAACATATATTTACGAAATTTTATCAATACGAGATAGAATAAGCTCCAACGCAATACGGATAATGAGAAAGCTAAGGAGTAAGGAGTAAAGAGGCTATAAAGATATACCTTAGCAGCAAAGATAGCACCGACTGCGGGGGTGGCAAAGGTGTTGAAAACAGCCCCGCCAACCACCGTCCCGACTCCGAGGTCGCTCTCGGTTAGGAACGTTCCCACAACGTTGACGAAAAGCTCTGGAAAGCAGCTCGCTGTCGCCAGGAAAGTCGCGCCCGCGACGTCTGCACTGATCCTCAGGTCCACGCAGATGCAATCGAGGGAGGGCAGCAGATAGTCGTTGCACACGTACGCCGTCAACAGGAAGCTATATAGCCCGCAAAATACGTGAAGGAGGACAGTTCCATTCATCCGCTGATCCTTGCTGAACAAGTCCTCCGGGAAATCTTTTATCGAGTGCGCCGAACAATTTTCCACTACCGATAACGACCGATTACTCGTAGAAGTAGATACCCATTTAGAAAAGCTCTCATTCTTCTTTGACGAATGCTCGTTTGCTTTTATTAAGAAAAAAAAAATACTAAATTTCGAATGTTCATTTATATTAAATATATATCAAAGTGCTGACACAAAATTCATATTTGAATTACGATTATAAATTTAACAAGCTAATTAAAGATTTTAAAAATAACAAAGAATATAAATAAACATCAATTTTAATCTTGGAATTTTAATTTATTAATATCTATGTAATGCATGTACGTATGTAAGATATCAATACAATGAGAAGAATAAAATATTTCAGATTTAAGGTATGTACATATAAAATACTTGTAGATGAAGAGTCGGTAAATTATATAAAATTAACAAAAAAATCAAATAACTCACTGTGAAATATTGCATTTTATTCGCTCACAAAATACTTTGTTAACAATAAGAACATGTGCAGGAAAACAATTTTCAAAAATTGTTTGAGCTTAAATATTCGTTTTCATTATATTTATAAATTATTTTTATGTCAAATATACTATGCTTTACCCCGTTAAAAAAATTTGTGGATACATTAAAATTATTCTGTACTACTTGTTAATATCAAATAATTTAAATACACAATGGACATTTTAAATTACTATATTAATTACAAGTAGTAAAATATTTTTTAAAAATATATTTTGGAAATAATTTATTTATAACACATGAACTAATTTACTTTGTTCATAGAATAGGATTATTTTTTTTCGGCAAAACATGTTTTTTTGTGTAACTGCAATGAATTACTCAAAAATATATGAGTTTGTCTCTTGAGACAATGTATCTATTTTGTACTCTAAATACAATTTATTACTTCATAAATTAGCATATTTAATACATTTTTCGTATTTAAAAACTTTCAAAACTTCGTAAACAGATTTTCGATTATTTTTTTTATGTGCATTGTTATTGTATTTTTCGAAGAATAATTTTCACTGTAATATCATTTAGAACGAATAAAATATAATTGGTTAATCACGACTTATATTAATGAAGTTGTTAGGTAATTCCTTTATTAAAGAAATGATCCATATTAATTTTCTATTTTAATACATGTTCATAAAAAATTAGTTTTTTTTAATTTTTTTTTTTTTTTGTTTAACCTTATTAATACAATTTATATGTTTAATTAATAAACTTTGTTATAAATTATTTTTTTTCTAAAAATATATTAAATATGGAGTTTGGAATATTTTTATTTTTTTGTAAACTAACTGATGAAAAAATATTTTTATTTAAATGGTTTAAATTAATTAAATCAACAGATTTCATAAATATTGATCATTTGATTTTAATCTCATTTACTGATTCACTTAAATAAAATTATATCGATAAAACATTATTTCAATTCATTCAATAATTTAAAAAATTATCAAAATAATTAATTAAATGATATTATATTTTTTAAAGATATCATTCAAATTTATTTTAATTTTAAATCGATACTGGATATACATTTATATATATTATAATATTCTATAATTAATTTTTTTTTTCAGCTTAATTTTTTTCCATTATATTATTGTAATAATAAAATATAAGATGTATAAATTAGACATTAAGAAATATTTAACCGTAAAAAGACATTGTAAATTTATACATTGTTTAATTTTAATGATTATCATTAAAGTACATTTTCTAAATATTTTTCATTTTATAAATTTTTATTAATAAAAAAATAGTCTAAATACGATTAATAAAAAATTTGAACAATTTATAATAAAAAAAATGAATGATTATCATTAGGGATTACTCAAAGATTATTGTAATATATCTACATAAAATGATTATTATAGTTGTATTAAACATAAATATTAAAATATTCTTAGAATATTAAATGACCATAAATTTATTTTATAAATTAAAATTAAACATTTTTATTAATTTTAAAATTGAATAATTTATTTTATGCCTAAATAATAAATGCTTTTAAATAATAATTATTTTTAGTCATTATATAACTTTATTTTAAAATTCTGCATTTTAACTTATATACTATGTTTTTCTGTTGTAGATTAACTTAAAACATAAAATTATTTGTTTTTCTGGAAATACTAGTAATCTATAAAATTTAATATATTTTTATAAATATTATAATGAAACTACACAAATTTTGTATAAAATATGCTGTATTATTTTTTTTCTCTGTAAAAATTTAAACAGATATTTTGTAAAAACACAATACACATTTTATCGGACTAATTCAATATTGAGACTATTTTAATACAGGAAAAGAATGATTAATTTGCGATGGAATGCAAACAAATAATAAAATTTATGTTTTGATAATTATGAAAATACAAATTTATTTACTTTTTATAATAAATTATTAAAAATTGTAAAAGTTAATCTTGAAAACTTTGAAATAATAATTAAGTATATCTATGAGTTTTAATGATTATTTTAATTGAAAGAAAATTAAATCAGAAGAAAATTGTGACAATTGAATATAATATTAGATATAATATTATACAAATCAAAAATTTTTTATCCAAAAATTTTAAAATAGAAAACTGTGAGATTATTTTTCTGTTGATTAGATGAATTAAGAGGCAATCAATGATGCACAATTACTAGACTTATATTTAATTTTAGTTTATCATACATATATTCATAGTTTTCAAATTTTATTTTTCAAATAAAAATCACGAATAAAATGTAAGTATGAAAGAATATAATTAGTAATAATTTTTTGATTTGATATATACTAAGGTATATGTAATAAAATTATTTTGAGTTACAAAATAAATAAAAATAATTCAAATTGATAAATATTAGTCGAAAAAATAATGAATACATCGAATATATGAATTTATCAATTTACAGGAGTTTCATGTTTTACGAATTAATGTTTAATAAATAATGTTGTTGAAATACAAAAATAAGAATTGATAATAATATGACTGCATGAATCTTATTTAAAGTACCCTTAACATTTGTATGGATTCTTTTAATACAAATACGAAATAAGGAAAATAAAAATATATTTCATGGTGCAAAAGCATTCCTGAAATTGATACTTTTTTAATATGAAAATATGCATAATTTGAATGAATATTAATACAAAGCTAGTAGTGTTGAATAAATTTTAAGTTTCACTTATTTTTATGTAAACTGAGAATCGCAACAAGGCAATTGGTAAAAAATTATTCGTGATGTGAATAGTTTAAAATAATAAGACATATTATAATATGATTGAGAAAAGACATTAACGATACAAAAAATGTTTCCTTTAAAATTGTTGTTTAATAAGTATTGAGAATGCGCTAAAAATTAGAAACAATATTATTACAATTAAAAAATTATTAGAATAAAAGCATGATAAATTCAAAATAAAATATAATGAAATGCAATGGAAAACTTTACCTTATTATATGTTTAACAAATGAAAGAACGAATAAAGCTATAAGTAATGTAAGTAAATAATACATAAGCGTTTTTTAAAAAATTGCTTCAAAAGTTTTTTCATTAAATGCAATCTAGATTAAGTGCCTGTCCACTTGACACTTATCGATACGTTATCGAAAAAAGAATAAATAACGAGCAAAAGTTGGTAGGTAGATTTGCACTTTAACGACAGTTTAAAATGATGACTCGAGGAAGAAACAAGTAATTTGGCTCGTTTATCGAAAATCACTTTTTGCGGAGGGATCACTCGGACTGTAAATTCGAGGTCTTACCGTTTTTAAATCTCAAAGTGCTCAAAGTGTGTGCCTGGAGTGCCTCGGTGAGAAGGAAAAGTGCGATTACGAACACCAAAGAAGGGGTCGCGGCCAACTTTTTGCGAGAAGCGCGCCGACGTGGACCCATTGCCTCCTCAGCATATGGGGGGGGGGGTCCCCTGTTGAAACGTGGGCCTTTTTTCAAAGAGAGGAAAAGAGGAAAAGCGGGAGAGGGTAAGGTGGGAAATGGGAAAGGCGACACGCGTGGACGGAACTCGAACGGCGCTACTTGCGCTCTGCAATACGACTAAACCAACTCTACCCCTTTCCAACAATTCGAGTCTCCCAGGTAATGTATAACTCATGAAACATTTGTCCGGCCCCTACCACCTAAGGTTCTTAATTACTTTCGTGTGTGCGCGCCTCTCTGTCTCTCTCACCCACTCGGTTTTTATCTTTTTCTCGTGTCTAGTCGGCTGTGATTGCGCTCGCCGTCATCAGGCGCACCTCTAGAGCTTCGTTATCAGGTACCGCAGCAGGTGGAGATGGAGGGGAAACGGTAGTAAATGAGCTAATAGAAGTGGATGATACACTGGGAATGCGTTTCGAGCATGTGACACGGGGTCATTAAGTTCGCTTCCCGCCTTACTGTTAGAGGTCGAATAGGGAACTTTTCCTCCTCGGAACTCGGATACCAATGACACGTTAGCTTTGCAGTTCATTGCGACCAGCGCTTTTACGAGTCAAAATTCGATCTTTTATCTTCTATATTGGAAATTTGCAATTATACGTAATTATACGTAAACCGATGAATAAATAATCGATTGCGCTCGATGGCAATCGCGGTTAATCACCTCAACCAACAACTATTGGATATGATACGTTCATCAAATAATATTAGAATAATTTTAATAAAATGCAAATTCCTAATACTCGCTTAATTTTTGATAAATGTATTTTATATAAATATTTTATAAAACACGTCTATTGTCATTGAGCGCGCTTCAATTTCAATTATATAGACCATTGAATTGCTGTTAATTTCAATAAAATTTCGAATTGAACGAAACTTCTACTAAAAATAGAAACAAAAGATTTATGACAATATTTATAAATATTTTAACGAATACTGATCTTCTATTTAAATACTTTAACTTTAAATTAATAATTCAGCATCTAATATATTATTGGTTTAAATAAATGCGTACTTAAACGACGAAGAATGTAATATCCATAATGTTGTTAAATGTACAAGTGTTTAACATAAAAAGTTGAACTCGATGAAATAAAGTTTTTCTACGATTCATTTAGATGGAATTTTTTACTTGTTTATTTATATGACCAGCATAAAATATTATTTATATTTTTTCTGTAAATACTCAAGATATTTTTAACTTTCTATTTAAAATTGTAATATAAAAAAAATATTGAATTGTGAACAATTATTGAAAAGAGTAATTTAATTAGTCGATCGAAAATTTATCATAGACATACAGCATCAATTGTAAAATAAATATATACCTGTTTTATCTAGTTGTCTTTTTTCTTAATGAATAATAATATTATATCATAATATAATAATATTTTTAAACAATAATAATATTAAAATATTTTCTTAAATTTTATTTATTTTTCAGGTAATGCATTTTCAAATGTTTTAAATGATTCCAATTTTTTCAATGAATTCATCGAATACATATTTTTTTAATTACTTTTAATGAAAATAAAAATTTAGAAAAATATTTTTGAAATTATTCTTACATATAACTAACATAAAAAAATTATGCTAATTGTTACAATTCGATCTATAAAATGAAGTGATATTAAAATTTATTAATTGAATTAAGATAATAAGTACAATAATATTATACTAGTAATATTATATTGATAGACGTATAACATTTTATATAAGTAATATAAACATTATTTATATTATTAATAAGATGATTATCTGAAAGTTTCATAAAATAATATAAGAATTATAATAATGATATCAATGATACATGTGTACTTACTTCATTGAAAACCATCTATTTATCCGAATGGAATAGGAAATATAAATTGACAAATTAAAAATAATAAACATGTTATTTATTTTTTAAAAAAGTTCAAATATATAAAACCATTTGGTTCAAAAATAACAATGAAAAAATAATGGACAAATAATATTTTAAAAAACATACATAACATATTTCAACAGTTAGAAAATATTAAATATTACAAGTACAGAAAAAAATGCTCAAATCTAATAGGCAACATATAAATATAAAAATATTAAAATAAATAAACGTTGATAATTGAAAATATTTGATTTATTTAATGTCTATTATTTCATAATTGTTCAATGACATAGTTTTATGAATTGTTATATAGTATTTACAAGCTGAAGTGTAATTTTAATAAATAAAAAGAATTTTTCCAATAACGAAGAATGATATTACATGTAATTACTAAGCAAAAATTAGCTTACTCTATTATTTTATTTATATATAAACTAAAGGTATTGCAATGTTTTAATTACTTTAATAAAAAATAGTTGTTTCATCACAAAAGATAAAATTTGAACAGATTCATTTATCTCGACATTCTTTTTTACGTTATCAAATAATAATAATTTAATTGTTGTAATAACTTAATATGAAATATTTATTTAATATATTTCAATATATACATTCAATAAATGAACTTTTGAAATAAATTTACTAATTCTGTTTTTAAGCATTTCACGATCAAAATAAACAAAAAAGGCTGGATATATTACAATTTACAATGTAGGTCAAGAGTTATTCAAGATCAAATGTTTACATTTTTTAAAAGTTTGTTCAACCATGAGTTTTTATTTCGAAAACATTATTTTATCATAATATTTAGTAGAAAAATAATACTTTATTATCTGAATGTAATATGAATTTAAAAGGAAGAATAAATTTTTTCATAAAAATTAGAGACCTTTTTTGAATAAAAGAATGAAAAAAAGAAATGATAAAAAAAAAAAAAAAAAAAAAATAAATTAATAAATTATATTATTACAACTTTCAAAAAGTGTTTATATTTTTATTTTTATCTTTTTAAAGTTCTGGAAAAAAAATCACTACAATAATTATGAAAATTCAATATTTAATTTAAAAAATGAAATAATTCATAATAAATGTATTAATAAAATTTAATATTCTATAAAAAATATTTATGATTAATTTATTTACTTTTTGCAACTATAAATATTTTTAAAAGCATCAAACTCTTATTTTAGCTTATTGAAAAATTTTTTACTTTAAGATAAAAAGAACATAATACATTAAAAAATAGAAATAGATTAACTTATGAAGCTTGTCCTTGCCTATATTTTTGCTACTTCTTTTTTATTTTCATATTTATTGCTGATAACTATCTAAAAATTAATTTTTGGTAAAATTAAATGTAGGAAAAGTATTTTAAAAAATTTATCTAAAAATATATCGAAATTAATTATAATATTATTAATATTATTTATTATTAATATTATTAGTACTTAGATTTAAACTATTTCTTAATAAAGAAAAGTGAAAAAAAAATATTATTTTTTACTTTGTGATTTATTTTACTGTAATATACTAATATTACTTCATTAATGTAATGTAGTAATAAATTAATTAAAATCAAATAAAAATTAACAATTTGTTCCACTAGAGCATACAACAGTAAGTATGAAATATATATATTCATATTTGCATTTAAAAATATAATTAAAACTATTGAAAAATTATGCATAGACAATTTTTATATAATAAATCATAAAATAATATTTATTATATGTGTAGTTGTAGAATATAAAGTTAATAAATATTTTTTTGCCATTAGTAATAATCAGTTTTAAACTTCAAAATTATGTTATATCGTTATTAATATTTTATTTTATTTAATTTTAATATTAAAAATATCAATAATTTTATTTTATATTTATTACATTTATTAATACTTTATAAAAAATCTTTGTCTAAAAAAGAAATGATTGGTATTAAATAATAATACCATTTGGAAATATAGTTTATGAAAGTTTACGAAAATTTTATATTACAGCAAAAATTTTAACGTATTAATACATGTACATAGTTATGAATATTGATAGCTAGTTTTTACATTTTACTTTATGTATTTTATAATTTTCTCATTATGGAAAATAAACTAGTTTACAGTCACAATTGCTTCTAATTGTATTGTAAGTTATGTAGCTGTATATTGTCATAATTATTTTTATTAATTTTTGCTTTATTCCATTTTCAACTTGATAAATGACGTTTATTTTTATTATTCTTAAGAAAAAATGCTTATACATTTTTATTGATGTTTATATTAATATTTAATGAAATTATATATTTAATAAATAAATATAATAGTTTTAAATAATATGATAATATAAATATTGTAATATTCTGTGACAAAGATAACTGAAATAATGCATAAACTTAGTTAAAAGGATTTACTACAAAGAATAAGTTTAAATTGTTGCACAAAATCAGAATAAATTTAATATTTAAATAATAAATTAATTATTAATTTATAATTATGGATATATGTTATTTTTAATAGTTAAAAATTACAGCCGAAGGATATACTTATTATGATTGTAGATTTCTTAAATAAATAATAAAATAATAAAAAAATTAAATAATACGCATGCTTACAATATTTATGGATAAAATTATTAAAATAAAAATTATCTATTGTTATTCTGTTTATAGTATAAAATAGATTATTTAAACATTTTAATTTAGAAAAATACATGTTATTTAAACTGAATAATTTTTCTAGGATTTAAAATTATGGAGTAATGTTATGTACTCTGTTTATCTTTAATTAAATTTTTTATACCTCAATTATAATTAATATTCATTATTGAATATATAACCATAACTTAAATTACAATTATCAATTCATGTGACTAAATAAAATTACTCTAAATAAAAGATATTTTTTTTACATTACTTGATTAAATGAAATAAAAATTATACATTAAATAATTCAAAATTTTTACTCCATAAACTTTTAAACTTTTTATTCTGTATTTAAAAAATTGTTGTAGAAAAATTAATAACAAGAATTTCTTAAACAATTATATGTGAAAGAATCTTTAAAAAATTATAATCACATGTTATTACTCTAATTTTTTGGATTTTTTAATACAATGTGAAAAGAATTTTTCAATTTATATTATATCTGTATTTTGCATTATTTTTTTAATAAACATGTAATGCCATATGTATACATATATATATTCGATAATCCTCAATGGCAATTTTATTTTTAAATAAGTAAAATAGAGAAATATTGTTTAGTCTAAAATAAAATTATTTCATAATATTTGAATATTTCATTAAAAAACTATTTTTATTAAATTCACTATTCATAATTAAAGTTAAAATACACAATAAATTTTAAATAGTTATATATGATAAAAAAAGATACAATAAGAAGTATTTATTATCATATAGCTTTTATATAATTATAAGAAAGCAGATTTAAAAAATTTAATTAGCAATGAAAGAAAACCACTAAAAAATAAAGGGAATAGATAATTACATTCAATAGGTTAGGATAATCAATAAAGTAAGTCATTTTATTTTGTTTTGACGTCAAATGTCTAATTATTTTTTACAAATAATATGTAGGTAAAACATATAAAGTTTTTTTCATTTACTCACTTTTTAAAGTATAATTAAGTATAGTAAAGTACAAGTAAAATATTTTAATGTGAAACAAGAACGTGTTGTTATGAAACAAAAAAATAGTTTCTCATTCTCATGATGTATAAAATAAATCATATTAAGTCCTATTATTGTAAAAACTTTTAATTGTATATTTTTATTGAAATTGATTTTTTCATACACTTAAAAATTTCTTATTATCTTGTGTAATATTTAAAATAGTTTTTTTTGTAAATAAAATATGTTATCACATGATAAAATATATAATACAAGTTTATCTGAAGGAATATCAAAAGCATTTTATAAAAAGTTTGTATAAAAAATTTGTAATATTTTCAAGAAATGCAAAAATAATAAATAGAATATTCTTATTTACATTATTTATAAAAAAATTTAAGTTTAAATATTTTTTATTTATTGTAAAATTATTGGAAAAATAATTGAATGTATTGGTCAGTAAATATATTTTACACATATTTTAAATAATATTATCTCTCAATACAAGATTATTTTAAATAATATATATTCAATATAATTATTGTATTAATTTTAAAATATGTTAATAACAATATTTAAAACAAGTAAAAAAAAAAAAAAAAAACTATCTAAAATGAATAATAAATTCATTTTATTGTAATCTCAGAAGATAAATACTATAATTAAGTTTATACTGAAATTATTTAAAGAAAATTTAACAAACTATTTTGTAATTTATATAATTAAATTTAAAATTATATATAAACCTGTACAGAAATCTAAAAAAATCTATTTCTTAATGTGACATTTTGTACTTTCTATGATTAATTAATTAGCTATTTTTCATACATTAACTGCCTTAGAACATACATTAACTTTTATCAAAACAATATAAGTTAAAATGTCTTGGAAAAATATTAACAGTTGTAAGAGTGATTTTAATTTATGATTATGTATAAAAAAATGAATTAAACATTTTTTATAATTCATAGTCATATCTTTTTTACTTTTTTGTTTTACCATAAAAACTATCTAAAAATAATCCTAAAAATACAAAAAATGTAGCTAGCCATTGTCGAGGCACTAGTGAATTACCAAAGAATATAACTGAAGCTACCACGGTAAAACATTTTCTAGTAGTTGTAGCTACTGAACAAGTAAGAGGACCAAATTCTGAAACTGTTAAAAATATAAAATATTGGCCCAATGCTCCACATATTGATAAAGTTATAATATGCTGTAATGATATTGGATGTCTCTGCAGAAAGTTGAAAAAATTGAATAATTCACCAGATAAGAGAACAACAACTCCACTAAAAACAACAGACCAAATGTTCATATTAAACATCATATGGCCGGACTTAGTCTTATGTTCTCCTCTCATTTTCTCTTGAACTGTACTAGTTAAACTGTCCATTGTCAAAGAAAGTAATAGCAAAATTTGACCAAATCTCTCTCCTTCAATTTTTTTTGAAGGAACGTTATCTTTGTACATAAAGATGACTACACCGGTGACAATGAGTGTAACAAAACAATATTTTTTTAAAGAATAAATCTGAAACAAACAATAAAATTTATATAACTTGCACATTAATACAAGTTGATAAAAAATAATATTATAAATTTGTTATAAAAATATAATGTAATATAATAAAATAATATGAGAAGATATTGTACAATGCAAATTAAATAGAACATTTTAATTTTTCATAAGTCATTATAAAAATAATAATATTGATTTATTATAATGAAATGCAATAACTCATTATACTCATTATACTGCATTATAATAAAATACAAAATGACTCGATATAAAACAATATTATAAATTTGGATTAAAATGAAAATAAAATAATTACTTTTCCCCCTATAAGAGATCCCATAATCATGATTGGGATTGGTTTTGCAGCTTTGGCTACCACTTGTGTTGGATAATTAACAAATTGTAATGCCATATTGCTGGAAACCATAGCTAAAAGATAAGTTAGTGCAGATGTGGCATAATACAGATTTCTGGTTGTATCTTCCCCTTGTTTCATTACCGTTACAAGAAGAACTTTGGCAAATAAACAGTTAACAGCACATTGTACAAAAACCAATGCAAACATGTATGTGAATTTCTCAGTACTATCTCCGTCAACATATTGGCCTCGGGTAACCTTTTCTTGAAGGATAGCAAAGTAAGAATAACATATAAATATGCCAGCAGTACAAAATATTAACTTTGCAGCACTCTGATGTTGCGACATTTTTTACACAAAATTTATTCAACTAAAAAGAAGATAAGCCTACCCACCCAACTAACAACTAACGAAATCGTCAACTACTGGTGAAAATAAAAAATTGTATGCATTACAATGTTTCCACATGTTTACACTTTACAGCAGAAGGATCCACGTTGACAGCCGTGTATGGGTAATTGTTAGGTCTTAGATATAAATTTGTGGTGACTGGAAATACATCTGTAGACACCTGATACAAGCGCTTTTAGCGTCACCTCACGGTGATCTGCTTACTTTCCAAAAATACTTTTTTCTTTAATTAATAACTTTTTATAAATGTAAACTAAAATTTGACAATAACTGAAACAAATTATAAAAGTATATAATTATAGTTAATTTAAATGTAATAGATATCCATTGAAATCTAAGAAGAAATGAAAGAAATAGAAGAAGGTAAATTTGAAGAATTGAACAAACTCAAATTCTACACAAATTTAAATTAGGTGTAAAAAATTAAATTAATAGTAAATAAAATTTTGTTCCTTTATATATTTTTTCGTTTTTCTTTTTATATTTATATTTTTTACATTAATATCACAGAACAGATACTAAGAGAAAGTCAATTTCCGTGTTAAGCGTTGACAACAAACTTGGTGTGGGAAATATCTTCTTTTTCTCTCGCACTTATACACTACACTAGGGACCTCTGAAGAATCCATGGCCCGAGTTAACATTTTTTATAAGTGCTTTATAACCTATTTGAGAAAAATACTAACTATAGATACACGAATGATGAGTGAATATTAACTTGTTTTTTTTTTTGGTATTTAGAGTGTTTATATAATGTTGTTTTCAATTTTAATTTTTAGTTTTTAAAGTACAAAAAAATCTAGTCAGTATGCACTCATCCTTCTTATATCTATAGTTAATTTTTTTCAAATAGGTTTAAAGGAGAGATTATTAGAGAGATTGCTGATGACCAATGGGACATTTATTTTAAATTTTAAAAATTCTAGCGGTTCAACAAACTAGCTGTTCGAGGAGGACATTAGGGGTACCAATTATGAGGAATGGGGTAAGCTACGAGTTTGCTGGAAACAGTGCTGCCTCTAGTGAACCCCATTCAACTAAATTGATATTAGAGACGGACCATAAAGGGAAATAAAGAAGTGAGGCTAGGCGATGATATATACTATTGAGGTAAAATTCTACAAACCCAATAATTAATTACATTACACATATCCATGTCCATGTGTTGAAGTATATGTACACGGCTGTTTTAAACATTTAATACGGTTTTAGTGAAAAACTAAGAATAGCTATAATCAATCACAAGGTCATTAATATTTGTATATATATATATATATATACAATATGATAATTTTTATTTATTGTTTGAATTTATATTATATTGTAAAAATAAAACAAAAATAAAAATATTAAATGTATATAGTACTTTTTAATAAATTATCTTTAAATACATACATGTTTTAGTACATATTTATTTTATAAATTCATTATTTATATATTTGTGTTTGTATAAACATTACAATATAAAGTAAAAATCAGAAAAACCTAATTTTGAATGAATAAAAAGACTCTCCTTAATCTTTACCTGTATACCATAAAAATAAAATAATATTAAATTAGTTACATGTTATTAACAACGATTTGTAATTATATAATAAAGTTTTAATCATTTTCAATGATATATTTCTTAAATATATACCTGATGAAATATAAAGATTTTTCACTTATACTTTAATACGTACTATTTAATTTTCTATTGATAAAATCATAATTTTATAATTACAATAAAATATTTATTATTATTACTTTACTAATTTTATTATAATTGCTTCTATTTTCATATTTTAATTGTATATGCTTATATATATTATATAATTATATATGTAGCTTGATAAAAAAAATTATACAATCAATCTGACATATCTTGATCTGATTTCACTCCTGAATTTTACTAATAATGTTAACAATAATAAATTTTTTTATATTAAAATAGAATTATTTTACTCAATAATGACTTATGAATTTATTTTAGTCTTCCTAGATTTCCGAATTACCATTCTAAAAATTAGAAATATAAAAATTAAACAGATTTTGACATTAATTAATATTTTTTATTTTAAATAAATAGTGTATAAAAGAAAGAAAGAGAGAGCGCTAAAGACAGACAGAATAACAAAACAGAATGACAGAATTTAATGAATGAAGCCATAACATAATGAGTGGCGTGAGAGAAACAGAACGTGTGAGATGAGAGATAGAGAAAGATAGAGAGAGAGAGAGGGGGATAGAGAGAGATGAAAAGTACACTTGTTTCTTGTTACATCAAAACATCGACATATGTTACGCGAGCGAGAAGCTAAAGCTTCCCAATTTTACTATTTTCTTATATTTTTATTTTTCTTCGCATATACTGTTGCAACATCTATATTCAAAAGCAAAATTGCCATATTTTTTTTAATGAATTTAAATATCTTTACGAGTTTGTTTTCATTTACTCGTAAAATTCTGTCAATGAATGGTCTATCTCGACGAATTACATTATTTTCCAATTTCCTCTAAACATATGAGACCTTGGAACTACAATTATCTTCAAATTAATGAAGATTATGAATATGAAATTGATAATAATTTACAAGTTGTTTAAATTATTTTTTAAATCGTTACTTTTGATTTATAAATTGAATATAATTTGATTTATAATTATTAAAATTGAGCTAACTAATATTTATGAAACCATTGTATTTTAGATTTCTGAAACTTTAGATTCATCTGTATATTTGTATTATATAACTTTTTCATAAAGTGTTATATCAGTTACTTGAAAAAAATGTTTCAAGTAATTTGAAATAAATTAGATCATAAAATTTTACTATTTCTGAATCGAAAGGGGCTTACACGCTAATAAAATGACTGTACATTATAATATGTTTGTTTAACAATTCAGACTCATACATGAATTCGGCATATATTATTTTTTAGACAAATAAGGAGATTGTTCTAAGTGCAATAATAATGATACTCGTCAATTTTATGATTTACATTTATTTTTTCTTTAGGGGCTTTATTAAAACACAGTTTATTTAATTATTGTAGCCCTTTTAATTTTTTGGTACAAGAATTCACAAGGTGGATGCGTCGGTATCGAAAATATATCTGACTAAAATTCCATATACGCATATAATTATAGTAGATGAATAAATTATCCCGACAATACAAACGAAATATTGTAAAGATAAAATTTGTGAACTGCAATTAACGCCTGTTTGTCATTTAAATGTTAAGCTAAAGCATAAATATTACAATTGCTATATATGTATTATAAATGTTATGAGTGTATTTCTAACATAAATTTAATATCCGAAGATCAAGATGGTAAAAATTCGGTTTACAATTCAAATCCTTAACAGGTAAAGGATAATTGACAGAAGGTCTGGTTACGATTATGATCCTAAAATTAGCAACCGGTCAATGCGAGGCTCGATCATCTACATTATCAGAAACTAAATCAAATGTGAAATTCGCGGAATAGTTATGCCTTCAGGACTCGATTACAAGTTAAACCAGAGATGCATCAAGTACTTGAAAAAAGAATTTCAAATAATTTAAAAAGTAAAAAGTACCTGATGTATACATGTATTTATACAAAACTTAATATAGTACATATTGACATATAATATGAAAGTATTAAAAAAATGATAAAATATTTTTAAATATGAGTTGTATATAATTTTTAATCGAAACCCCCGAAAAGTAAATATAATTGTAAGCTACCTCCACAAAGATTTAAATAATTTTACATATCGTGTATTGGCTGTTTCTGACTGAAAGCAAGCGGGTGGTTTTTTATCCGAATAAGTAAGCTTTCTGCGAAATCTAAAATGGGGTAAACATAATGTATGATACGCGATTTTACTTGTTAAAAATAAATGTAATCGGCAATTCACCCACTACCCAACGCCGAAATACTAAAATTTAAAAAAATTTTAATTTTCATATATGAAAAAAAAAATAAAACTATCTTGCAAATAAAATTATTTATTTATTTCATTTCATTTGATTTTAAGATATAAAATTTTATTTTATTTTCTATATATTTTCTATTCAATTTAGTGATTTTATTATCAATTAATATTAGAGTAAATCAAATTTTCATTTCAATTAAAAACACATAAATACTTTATTAAATGAAAGTAAAATAACAATTAATATTTGCCATATTGTTTATAAAACATATCATTCTGTTACGTCCGTAACATTTATTAAGCTCTTATTTTTGGCTTAGAAAAGAACTTAATATCCGACGTGAACCACTTTATTCTTTCATTTACACGCTTGGGCCTACATTTTCCCGCACTAGCTCCTTCAACTATTAGTTGCGACGACGTTTTTTTGTCCAATTCGAGCCTACAGTTGCGCACACTAGCTCTTGGGATGGAGTATACAAATCTCGCGAAATTATTTTTATGAAAGTGAAAATGAACGAACACGAGTAGATAATATTTCAGGAAAAATATATAAATAATAATAAAAAATACATTTAATTTAATTTTAAAATACATATAAAATACATTTTAATGGTCTTACTTATCAATGATGAATACAATGTTGGACATCCACAAGTTGGATCGGAATATAAATCAAGATTCGACAATGAATCGGATCCTCGAAATATAATGTTTTGGATTTTTACAAATAATATCTAAATTCGCGATGAAAAATGCTTTTTGAACATGGAAACTTTAAGATCGGAAAATTTCTTGAAGCTTAATGCCGATACTATCTGGATCCGGACTCTTTTTATAACCCTTGATCCTAGGTGGGTTTTGATAAAGAACGAATTTTATTTGTCGCACCCATCCCCTTCTCCAGACTTAAAATTTTAATTATTTTTGAGTAGCCCCACAGGGTCGCTTTAAGATTTAGATAGAATTTGTTTTCTGAGAGAAGTAACGATGCGCTTACATGTTTAATTCAATAGTTCGTAAATTTAAAATTTTGCCTGGTTAATCAGTTGTTTAACAATTTCATGGTTGAACATTTCAACGATCCGCGATTCGTAGATTAATGATTAGTAATGTAAAATAATAATAATAATTAATAATTAAATGGTTAATATTTAATTAATTCATTAGTTTGTTAAATAACAATTCGATTAATTTGCAAATTAACAAATTTTTGTCCTATGAATTTCAGATTACTAATTTGGTGTGAATAATGTGATGAATAATTATTCTTGTATAATAATGTATAATAATTCTTGTATCACTAGTAACCTATAAATAAAATGATATATAGTATTCTTGTAAATTGCAAATTTGAGGAATAAAAAGGGTAATGGGGAACTAATGTAAAATATTGAATAATAGATATTTACGTATCTTCTTCGGGAATATTCATATGTTGAAAAGATGTGTCGTGTTTAGTTCAGAAGTTTTGTCGATGTTTACAAACGGCCGGCATTTTGAATATGACCGGAATTCTTTTCGGACCGAAGCGCTCTCTATACCCAGTAGTGTAAATTAGAGTGAGAAAGAGATAGTTGTAATGTAGTGGTGAGATATATAGACATCTGCTTCGTACCGAGGGTTTTTATGTAGTGGTAAGTAGTGAATTAATTTCGTACCTCCGCGAGATGACCGGTAATGCCAATCCCGGAATTACCAGCATCATATAGAAATTTTAAATCTTAAATGAAATCGTGTAATTTTGCGGCAGTTTTCGAACAGCCAATAGGATTTCACGATTTCGGAAAGCACAGGACCAGGGGGGAGTTTGACGGGGTGTAAACAATCAGGAAAGGGTTACACACGTAAGCTTAGGTGTAAGTATACGGAAATTTTGAAAAGTTAAAGTAGTGTAGATTTAGAAATTTGGCTTTCTTTCGAGAAGAAAGGAAAGCCATTTTTCAGTTAATATATTGCCTTTGAGTGATAATCGTTATCGAGTAGTGTAATACAAAGTGTGGTAAATTCTAATCGAAAGTAAGTAATTATTTGGAAAATATAATTAAATCAAAATTCATCCTGATACATTGGAGAGAGAGAGAGAGAGGATTGAGGAAGGATTTAAATTGATTTATCCCAATTATCAATAATAATTTTAATCGAACATGAGGAGAATATAAAACAGGTGGCCATTTTAATATATCCATTTTACATTAATTAATGGAACCACATAATTATAGGAATTGGTGAGATCTTTCCATTATTATTTAATATTATTACTATCCATTTATATGTATATATTTACATGTTATTTTATTATTATTATGTGATTAAAATTTATTTACGAATAACTATCAGAAATTTATTAAGTGTCTAGTACTGTTGTTGCATAAAAATAAATTTAGAATTATCGGTAGTGAAGACCACGGGGATTTGTCGGAAAATTAATCAGCGACGGAACTCGTCCCGAAGTAATATAATAAAATATATTTATTAAGGAGTGTGTGCGGGAAAATAAAACTAAAATAGTGAAAATCCATATTTAATTAGTGTTGATTGTGAAATTAATAAAATATTGAAATTAACTTGTCAATGCCGTTCGGGAATTTTTCGTAAGGATAAATTCGCGGTGTTACAATAATTCATTGATTTGATAAATTGACAATCCGTTAATAAAAACAATTTGTTAACAAAAATTATTTGTCAATTAAAAATTATTTGTTAATCAACGATCCGTTACTAATTTTTGTCCACCAATCAAACATTTGTCGAATACCATTTGTTAATTAACAATTTGTTAACAACAATAATTTGTTAGTTAACAATTTGTTAATAATTATAATTTGTCAATTAATAACCGATTATCAATCAACAACCCGTCAACAATAATCATTCGTTAATTAACAATTTGTTATGAACAACTATTTGTTACTTAGTAGTTATTTATTAATGATAAATTTTCTTAATAATATAATAATTTGTTTATAAGAATTTGTTAGTTAATAATTTGTTAGTAATAATTGTTTGTCAATTAATAAAGTTTATAATGGTTAGTTTTTCAATTAATAATTGGTTTATAATAATTAATTTGTTAATTAGTAGTGGTTAGTTCGTTAATTAATAATTTATTGGCTTGATAAAAATGTTCGTGTGGACTTTGTACTCTTTAAATTTGAGGTTCATAACCTGCGTTGTTTTGATGAGTGGCATTTGTCTATTTCTATATTTTTCACGCCATAGAATTATTTATTTTAATTCTTGTGACCTAAATTTTTGTACTACGCATAATCGAGCCTTCATCTGGAAAAGGTTATATTTTCCTTCCGCTCCTAATGCATTTTTATCGTTTTCACATGCGTGAAATCAGGCCTTTCCTTTATCTGCTTGCATTTTGGTTAAGTCTCATAAAACTTGAGTTTGAGTCGTATTTCAGAGTGTATTGCCCTATACATATTGTTTGAGGTTTGTACATCAGTTCTTTGATTAGTATGCGGCTTAGAAAATGTTTGATAAGAGGTTCGAAAAAAATTTTATAGTCATTTGAAATAAACCATACTTCGGAGTGGGCTCCCACAGAGTATGTCTTTTAAACATTCTAAATTTATTTTCTTGTCTCATATTTTAAGTAACGCGCGAAGAAAAAGTGATACAAGGGTTTTGACTAGTATTTTAGTATAAGAAGTAAAAAGAAAAATAAAAATTAAAAATATAAGTATTAAATGTTTTGGCTCAGGCAATAACAATTCCAATAAATGATTAAAATATTAATTTTATTAATACAATTAATGAAAGTTGGAAAATTTACTTGAAATCACTAATAAATTACTCGATGATAATAATTTGTACAAATAAAATCAATGTTTGTAATTTTTCATGAGAAATATCATTAAGATAAATTATTTTATTTTCAATGATAATAATACAGTTAACAAAATTTACAGTTTTACTTAGATTCGTTTAAAATTTTATTCAATAAAATTTAAAATTACAAATAAAACCTTTTTATTATTAAATAAATTTAATAATTAAATTTTAATATTTTTATTATTATTAAGTATATAAGTTCTTTAGTTATTCTTTAAATATACTATTGAAATAAATGATTTTATTAAAATTGATAATTAAATATTAAGATTTTGTTAAACTATATTGTTATCACGAATTTTATTCAAAGAAATTTTAATGTATTAATTTTATTTTATACATTATATATTTTAATATTTTAAATGTTCACATGATTTATTTTAATAATTTTTTTTGCAACGTAATCTATTGAGTTATGTCTATAATAATGGTTTATGTGAAACAGATTTGAACGGTATTGCATTAAAAAAAATTGTTATGTATACAAATATATTTATACAGATAATAAATATGCAGAAAAAACTTAAATTAAAAAATGCATAATTTTATGAAGGAAGTAGATAATTTTTTAAATTATACAAGATAAAATTTAAGTATATAAAATAAAGAAAGATTTAAAAAATATAAAAAAAAGCACAGTTTTATTATATGTTCGAATTCAAATAAAAAGACTAACTTCAATGCATTTCACATTCAACGCAGTAGGAAGAGTGCTTAACGTCATTATGTACTATCCTTAACTATTTTTCGAATATGAAATGTAGTTTGTTAAACATCCGCTAGGTTTTTAGGAACAAACGTTTAACACGGCCATTAAAAATCACTCTTATAATCTCTGTCTAAAGAGGTACAATGATCAGTATTGTCTATTCATGGGTATGTCAAAGATCTGATTAGATTAAAATACTAAATATTAATTTGAAATATATTTTTTCACTATAAAAGTTCAGAAATAACGTATCATTACTTAAATATAATAAATAAAATTAATAAAATTATAAATTTTACTTACTAATTTTTCAGATTTTCTTCCTGTTTACAATATTTACTTCAGTCTTTGATGTATATTGTCTGCGACAAGCAGCACCGGGATCAATATAATATGGATACATTCTAATTTTCTATGAATTTTTGTATGTAGAATTAAACATAGTAATAAACGAAAAGTTTTTTTATTGAAATGTATGATATGTATAGAATTGATTATTTCATATTGCTATCTGTTGTTATATTTGTATCGTACTAAATGCTCGGGGGAATAGTGACCCTAATGACATCCTTTACCTTAATTAAAGCTTTGAGAAAGGAATAGGATATGAAAATGATTCCATGACTTTACGGGTTTACCAGATTCATACGTTTAAACTCATGACATATAATACCATATAGCACAATTTCCATCGCACCATTTATCTATATCCAACAATTATTTTGGACTTAATAAGATTATGTTGTATTTGAGCGTGGTTTTGAAACTTATTAAAATCTACATATTTTTATTCGGTGATTTTTATTTTTTATCAAACATAAATTTTTCACTATTTTCTTCTGAAGGAATTGTTAATTTTGAGTATGTATTTAACATACGTATTTTAATATTTTAAATATGCTTATGTTTTGTCAAAGATACTTTTTTTACATGTGCTTTCAATAATAAATAAAATATCAGTGATAATAATTATATTAAAAAGCTTTATTAAGAAGCTATGGTTGGTCAAAAACTTGTAAATTTTAGATCTTGACGTATATTTTGGGTTTTTTTTTTAAATATTGCTAATATTAACAACGCGCGAAAAGTTAACAACAAATAATGACTTGAAAATCCAAAATCAGTATTAGGCTTACTGAAGGCGAAGAAGTTAAACAGCAATATCGACCGTGTTGCGGAAGGGATCAAGGGGAGACCAAGGTAGCGTGCCGACCGTCAGGTGATCGACGAAGGGTGGTGATCCGCCAAGAAATCTGGGTTTTCGCGCTTCATCACGTATACGAAAACCCAGCGGGACCGAAGGAGTCGCCATAGCTCGGTCTCGAAAGGCGCGATGTGCGCATTCTTAGCTATAAATTAATAAAAGAATTGGCCGTCGATCGGTGATCGGGACGGGCAGCTTAAGACTGCCTCCTACCCTGAGACCTTCCCGCGACGCCGGTTTATAGCGCAATTACGCCCGACGTGCCGGAAAATTAGTATTTAAGATTTAAAATTATATTAGATGTAATAATTTAGACTAATATTTTTAGTTTAGTTTATAATGTAATGGCTTTTTCCCTTCCCGCGCCCAAGAAGGGTTTTTTATGCCAGCTTAAGAAAACACGACTGCTCGGAGCGGTTTATGACCGTCCCGATCGGTGCCTAGCGGGGAAGTGAACCGAGCACGTTCGGGCGATAGGGGCATGTCGGTCGATATGAATCCCGCCTGGCCCACCGGCGAAAAGCGGGAGGCGCCGAAAATCCACAAAAACTGATGTAAAGAGGAAGGATGAGAAAGGAAGGGGAGAAAAGTTTGAAAAGGGATAAATATGGGCGAAAATGAAAAGGAGACACCTTTTTTCGGAAAATTCGATCTCGGGAGTACATACCCTTCCTTTCTCACCCGCGACTCCAAAAAGTAATGTTGTAATCTGGGCGAAATAAAAATATATATCAAAACATCAATATTTTAATATCGCCCTTCCTATCCTCCTTTACGTTATTGCTCGCGTTGTCAAATCGAACGCGAGTGTCGAACAGACCGTATTAGACAAACTGCGGGTCAAAGGTAACCCGTAACAGTATGGCGGCCCAGGGTAGCAGACCGCCGTAAAACAATAAACGGGGACAGTCGAGCAGGGCTCGATCTAGGTAAAGAAAATTCATGCTTCTCGCGCTTCTAGGACCCGGATAATATTAAGTCGATCGATAATATTAAGCGGAAAATTTAAACTAATTTATGTTTTTTTATAATAAATTTTTAAATTTAACATATTAGCAATAAGTATATATGCATATACGTCAATATCCAATGTTCTCATATTCGAAGGTTCATATGCGATCTTTCTTTCTTATGAACAGGATCTCTCTCTCTCTCTCTCTCTCTCTCTATCTCTCTATCTCTATCTATCTTACATGCATGCTCTCTGTTTCTCTATCTTATAGACATGCTCTCGCTCTCTCTCTCCCCCCATGCATGCTCTCTCTCTCTCTCTCATACACATATGCTTTCTCGCTCTCTATCTCTCGCTTATACGAATACTCTATTAATCTATCTCTCTCACTTTCGTTACATTGCCTTTCCATATCACTTTCATGTGTTCGCTACAAAAATGATTTGTCTGATGTAACATCGTCGTCCACTAGCCATATTAAATTAACATCGAAGATGAACATATTGATTAAATGGGATGATTCCGCGGCCACGTGTAGGATGACAATAAGAAATCCAGCGCGTTGGAACGATGTACGAGATGCATTGGTGAAATTCGCCAGGTGAATCTCGGCTCGATGCAAAAGAACGTCGAGTCTTTTGGAGATCGCAGACGTGCGATTCAATTGCAAACTGGATGCTGGTGGGTCATTGTTACGATCCAGCACAACAATTCAGAATCAAGCCGCGGGAAAATAAATAGAAAAGAGGTACATAGGCGACGGTTAAAGTTAAAATAAAATGCGGCGAAGTTTAGCGAATGAATAGGGACTTGTAGGAAAATTAAAGCGTAAAAAGTCGAAAGAAAAACAATACTCGGTAAGATACTATTGCAGGCGCATCATAAATAATATTGAGCGTCTTTGCACATGTGGTACAAATCTGTTCTAGCCCTAGAGAATATTTAATCCGAGAAAAAATCTAAAATCGCGATGAGAAATGAACTTTACGCGAAATATGAGGAATCGCGTTGTATATATAATGATAAGTGTGACGTTGTTGAAAAGATGAACGAAAATGTAATTTTAAGTGGCTTTTTTCTTGTTTATTTCATTATTGTAAATTTAAGAATTCGACTGTAATTTAACTTAGTAAGGAAAACCGATATTAGTTTGTAATTTTAGTATTATAATATGCGTAGCTTCTTTCCCTTTCTATTATTAGGGAAAGATTTTTTATGCCTATAGCAATAGATCATTTTGTAAATATTAGCGTTTCAAAAATATTAAGTTAATCGCGTTAAAAATTTTAAGTGTAAAATACCGATTTCAAAAATTGGAAGAACGGTTAAGATGAAGATAATTATAAGGAACTATTGTAATGTAAAACTCAAAAGGGAGGGAGATCGTGGCGAACCTCTAAGATTAACTATTTTGCATCTTCATTATTGATCAGAACTCCAGGCGCTTCGGACGAACCTTTTCTCTTATGGGTTGAATCTAAATACTTATATCTTGAATAATAAAAATTTGTCTGGTTAATTTAAATCATCTCGTGTTCACGTATCATTTCTTAAAAAACACCTCATATACCCTTCTCTGCTTGCAGAGCTTCAAAAAAAAATATTTATTTGTAAAAATAACAGCTAATATTTTATTTTTTATTTATTTAACATACATTTCGGACTTTCGGCCTTGGAACGGGTTCCTCTTATTTACATCTTTATATTATATTATTTTTAAATATGTTCTATGTCATAACTTTACATATTTATAATTTTTCACTTTATTTTCATCTGATATCATTGTTGTTTTCTTTCACTTCCTCAGTCTTTCCTGCTTCATTTTTTTCTCTGCTTCTAGTATTGTTTTCATAAGTCGTATATCCTTATTTGCCACATGGAATCTCTGCTGTACTTGTGTATTTGATATCTGTACATTATCGTCTTTCCGAAAATCTCCGAAGGTCTCCTTCGTTTCACTGTATTTCATTATCCGGGGGTTCCAATCGTCTTTTTCATCTCCGCATAATTTGCATCTCTTTTCCTGCTCTTCTAGCCAATATTTATTATCCTCAATTATGTTTACTTATGTTATCTCTGCTATAGTTTTGATTCATTCTGCTCTCTTCTCCTGTCTTAGGTATGCTGATAGCCTTCCTTCCGTTATTGTCCTGTACGCACTGTTGTACCTAGTCTTCGACATCTTATTTGCTTTTATCTATCCTTGTATTTCTTTGTGTTTCTCCCTAATTTCGTTGTATTTGTTTTTTCCATTATTTTCCCATATCTCCCTCTGTTATCTGCTGAATCCTAGGCTGTTTAGCCATCTCTCCGTGTCATTCTTGACACTTTCTCCTCTCATTTTGTGTTTTTCTTCTCTGTATTTCCTAACACATTTTTCCTCTGTCATCTATTTAATTTTATCATTGTATTTCATGGCTCTTATCATCTATTCACCTTTCATATTTCCTTCATTTGTCTCCTCATACACGATATATGTTGGGGTGCAGTAGTTCAGCTTCAGGGTCGATCTATAATAGTTAAGCTTAACTCTATCTAGTTCACTCGTCTCTTCAAATCTCCATATTTCTGATCCATATGCTATCATTCCTCTGACTAGATAGTTTAACATTGTTTTCTTGAGCTGGAAGCTACCCACACGCCTTCTTTCACCATGTCCCCATGTACTTTTCACCCCCATTCGACCCCTGCTTGTTCTTTCTATGATCTGTTCTTTTAGCTTCTTGTTTCTGCTCAATACGAACCCCCAGGTAGCTAAGACTATCCACTACCTCGATCATCAAAAGCCAGCTTTCCGCTTTCTGTTTTTTTTTCTTTTTTCACCACCATCATTTTCGTTTTTTCCGTGTAGAGGCTTAGTTTTCTAGTGTCTAAGAGATTCTTTATTGTCCCCATTATATTCTGCATTGTGACTCTATTTTCTCCTATCATTGCTATATCTGCCACGTATGCTATTATATTATTGTAACGAGTCAATTTACCCGCATTAGGAATAAATTAAAGTTTTTATTGAAAAGGAAAAATTAAAGTTTCGTTTATAATGTAAAAAGAAAAAAAAACAAAGTTAATTTAAAGGAGAAAAGAAATACGCGAATAAGAGTGAAGAGACAGGAGGGTTGTCTTCGCCAAAAGCTCATTACCTAAGGCCGTGCCAGGGAAAGAGGGGTGGTTGGTTTTGGCCGAAAGCTCACTACCTAAGGCCGGGAATAGATTACAACATGAGGACGGATGCTGTGAGAAAGATGCTTATCGCTGGAAATCTTCGCCTTATATACTAAAATCGGCCCATAAGGCCCGTGTAGAAGAAATCGGACGCGTTACGCATGCGCGGCCGAATGCTCCCGAATTCTTCCGAACGTTCGGGAACATTCTCAGACCGCGTATTTACAAATTTGTAAACATTTGTTTATTTGTGTGCTTGAGCACACTATGTACGCTTCGCCTTACATTATTATATTGAATATATATTTATATATTATAGTATATATATTGAAAAGTGTGGGGCTGAGGCAGCATCCCTGTCTCAATCCTTTCTTTACCCAAAACTCCTTAAGCAGCCCCTCACTTGTTCTTATATACATACTTATTATACATACTTATTATACTTATTATACAGCACTTAGTTTCCTCGTATAGTTTCCTAATTATGACCTTTAGCCCCTTGCTATATCTTTTTCTTTTCATGATCTTCTATAGCATTTCCCTGTCCACAGTGTCAAAGGCTGCCTTGAGATTGACGAACAATACATACATTCGTTTTTTTTCCTTCATCATCTTTTGTATATATGATTTAGGATATATATGTTGCCCACTGTTGATCTTCCATTTCTAAATCCCGCCTGTCCTTCTGTTAGTATATTTTTTTCGTCTGTTTCCTTGTCTAGTCTGCCTTTTAATATACCTGCATACATTTTGTATACCGTTGGTAGCATTGACAGTTCCCAGTAATTATCCGGTCTCATTTTATCTCCTTTTTAAATTATTATTAAACAATTATTGCTCTAACTCTCTTTAATCTTCTCCCCTCCATATATCAGCACTTCTTTAGATATCTCATCGATCCTCGCTGACTTCTTCTACTTTAACATCTTCCACTCATTCATTATTTCCTCATTGGTTATCGTCATCTCAGCGTCTTCTCTAATACCTTGTCTACGTGGCTATTTCCCACTTATCCTTTTACTTTTGCTTCCTCCCAACAAGATTCTGAAATATGTCTCCCCTTTTTAATTTCTCAATCCCTTATCATATTTCGCTTTTCTATTTCTTTAAGTTCTTCCCATTGTGTCTCTATGTTCTTATCCTACTGTTCAATGTTATATTTCCCATTTGTCTCTCCATTGTACTTTGTAATACTTTCTTCGTTCCATATGTTTATCACTTTTTTGGTTTGCCCTCTGTTTTCATTTATTTCGTTTTCTCTTTTAAATATTCGTTTTCTTTTCAAAAAGAAAAGTTCCACTGATCTAGTTAGTATATATTTTTTCTTTAATAGACATGTACGTATATTAATATAATTATATTAAATTAATATTGATTAGTAAAATGAACGTTAATGTATTTAAATTTTCTTGATAATTGAAATAATTATTTCTGTGGTTTTGGTTTGGAGTCAATATATATATATTATTACAATTTTAATTGAATATTTTTATGTATATAAAATTAATAACAATTTAATCAATAATAAGGAGAATATAATATTATCAATTGTTTTATTATTGGGAAAATGTTGAATTATTAAGCAGAAAGTAATAAAATTATTGAATTATTAATATATATTTAAATTATTATTAAAATTTGTAATGATATGAAAGTATTATTTTCATATTAGGACTAAACTAAAAAAAGAATAATAATGTTAGTTATAATGAATTGAATTAAGTATTTTATTAATATAAATATTAGTTGATTGAATAATGATATTTATTTATTTTTGTATTGTGTACTAACGAATCTGATGAGTATAATAATTTATATATTTGGATGAATATTTTTATTGATTGTTGATAACTTGTTAACATTCTTTCTGAAAAAGAAAGAAAGTTTAGTTATGTATAAGTCTCTATTAAATTCAGATATAGTTGAATATTATTCTTGGTAATAGCAACATATAGCTTAATATTATTTTCGAGAGTATCAATATTTCCTAAAGTATTATATTAATCTTTTCTTTATAATTTATGATATTTATTATTATGATTGAAGCCAAATGGTGGTTAATAATATATAATTTAATTATATAATTGTAATTGTGGTGAATATTTGAAGAATATATTTACAAAGGATATTATATATTATTATTCAAAAGAAAAATAATCTATATAGAGGAGATTTTATATAATTGAATAGTTATATATATATATAAAGAATATTTAGCTATCTATATATTGAATATTTATTTATTTATATATTATTATATTGGAAATCGTTCATAATAATCTATAATTAAGGTAAGATTATGTATATGATTTAATATTTATTTAAATATTATTTATATTAATTGTTTGTTGTGTTGGAAAGGGTTTATAGAGATTCGTCTGAGATCTCATATTTTGGCGCAAAATTTCCCCTTATTAATAAAATATAATTTTATTGTAGTGTTGTTGTAAATTGAAGGACTCTGGGAATGGGTGATGTGGGTCCAAAAAAATACTTCTGGTTCACTGGCAAGCTCAATTATTTATTTATTATTTTTTCACAATAACAATTTCACTCGCTCATTGCTCAGAGGCATCTGAGCCGCCGTACAAGATTTCATACGCACTGGGTCGCAAGCCCCGCCCTCCGTCGTCCGATTTTTCCTTGTTTTTCCCGGAACAAGGGCCGCCGCGCTTATCGTCTTTAAAGGCTCGACTTCTCGAGTTTTCGCCTTTCGAAATCGCGTAACTCTCACACAATTTACATACATTTTCTCATTTCCTCGGCATAAAAATCT
Source organism: Eupristina koningsbergeri (assembly GCA_018907245.1). Lineage (NCBI taxonomy): Eukaryota > Metazoa > Arthropoda > Insecta > Hymenoptera > Agaonidae > Eupristina > Eupristina koningsbergeri. The sequence goes on from JACCHV010002776.1 coordinate 1,147,174, forward strand.
CTCTGCTTGCCGGGAGAGAAAAAGCCTGTACAAAGTACTCATTCACACTCGTTCTTTTTTACAATTCAACACTATTGAATACGCGGTGAGACGGGCCGGGTTACCCTGAAAAAGAGAGAGAGGCAGAGAGAGAAAGCTAGAGAGAGAAGCGAAATAGAGAGTGAAAGAGAGAGAGAGAGAGAGAGAGAGAGAGAGAGAGAGCAAACAGATCGGCCGAAATCATGCAGCATAGGTGATAAAAAAGGGCATCCGACACACATCCTCGTTCTTCCCGCACGCACCCACCCCGTTCATTCAAAACGGCGAGGCTACACGTGCGTCCCTTCGAGCTTTTTTGCTCTACTTGACCAAGCGCACGCCAACAAATTTGCGCATAAGTTTGATTTAATTAAATTGAAAAATATGATTTCAATAGATTTGCCGTATTACAAATTAAATAAAAAATAACTGAATTAAGGTAAGATTTATATATATATTTCAGTTGTACTAGGTTATTTTCAACACTCACAATATCTCAGATGCCTATTTGTTTTACCCGTACTTTATGTATCTATATTAAATAAGTTTTGAAGTGTTTATAAAAAATTTTCTTTAACTTTCCATGTGTTCACTGGGATCGCTAAAATCACTTCGGAAGTGCAAGAGGAAAAAAATATATTTAAATCACCATGTTTGTTTCTTACGTTCAACATTAAACTTAACATCAGGAGTGGTTAAATTTAAATCAGAAAACTGACAACAAACGTGCCACGACTACGACCAAAAATTTTAGGCGTCCTGTACCTTATAGTCGCCCTGATGTCCTTTTTTGTGAGCCGATCGTGGTAAAACGAGACACGTAATAATATTATTTCCAAACACAATGCGAGACATATTCAAAACTTCTTTCTTTCGTAAATGTTTTGAAATTATTCGCGTTTTAATTTTATACATTATAGTTAATAATTTATATATAGTTATCAGTGAGCATTGAGTTTATATATTAATAACAAATTTAATTTTATGTTATTCAAATCCACATAAAAATTAAAATTTATAAAAAGAAATACAGAAGGAAATAAATTTAACAAAGGAACAGTGTATTAAAAGAAGATAAACAAAAATTTGAGGTATGAATTTTGATAAATTTAAGTTCAATAATATTTTAACAATTACATTAATAAGTAATAATACATCTAATAAAGATGTATATTCATATAATAAATTATATTTTGTTGAAACAATCTTTTATCTTGCCGTTTAATTAATAATTGTTATTTTATAATAACCATATTATTGGTTTACATATTTTATAATAATAGTTTATACATTTTCAAATGATAAATTATTTTCTTTTTCTTTTTTGTTGTTCTAATATTAACAATTAATATTAACCAAGAGAAAGATCGAGAGAGAGACAGAGAGAGAGAGAGAGAGAGAAAGACAGAGAACACGCGAACGAAACAATAAGAGAAAGAGACAGTAGCAGTCAGGTAGTCAGGGAGATTTAAGATCTAGCTGCAATGTATGTAAAGATTGAATGAACTCTATAAAAACGTTTGGGAGACAAAGATAAAAGGTGTAGTTGTTTATGGTGTAGTATTTCTTCAAAACATGGGCTTATACTTGAGAACTGAGTCATCACATCGAATTTTAACTATTTCAATTTACTTTTCGGTTTGAAGCAATTCGAGTGTTGAGACATCAACCACAATATTTTTGAGCATTGTTGTTACTTATGCTTATATTATTTGACAGATACTTTTCAGACTATTCATTTACAAACATAATGTAATGTTTTGTTTTTATTTGCAATTTTTTTGTAGTTATACATATATTAATTATGTTCTAATTGTATTATAAATGTATATATACATCTACACATAAAACAATAAGATCAATCATTATCATTTATTTATTATTTTTTTCTCAACTATGAATTAAATGATTATCTTAAATATTAAGGTTATGTGTGTGATTTAATTTCTAAAATTTTTCTATGTAAAAAGTAAATGTATAAATGAAAATTCTTTTAATAACAACAAAAAATCAATTAATATAAATAAATTTATTAATTTATTTTCATTTGTATTTATTTATAATTTAAAAGTATATAAATGATAGAAACTTTAAACTTATCAATTATTTAAACATTTAAAATTTATAAATAAATACAAATGAAACAATTAAAACTTGTTTGCAACGCTATAAATGCAAAATGAACTAAGGCGCCCCCTCCCACTTGATCGGATGCCTTTCGTATAATTAAAATCGTACGCAGGTAATATCGGCCATTTTGTGACAGATTTGGGAAAACCCATATACCTTTTTTCAAGAAAATGAAATGATGGTTAGTGTATTTCAATGGAATCAGCTATTAGTGAAAAACTATAAGAAGCCCCTCAAGAACATAATTCAACCAGTGTTTATTTGACCTTTAAATAATTAAATTAAATTTAAATAAGTAAATTCCTCGACCCGGTTAAAATTGTATACTTTTAAAATTATTAAATCTGTTTTTAAAAGTAAAAGGACGTCTTGTTATTTTATTTCCGGATACATTAATCCTTAACGTGATTAAAGTTCACGTTGGGAGCGGGTTTTTAACTTAAAGTATATTATAAAATAGAAAATATTAAAATTTAAACTCGCAATTAAAACAAAACTATTAATTTATTCATTATATAGTTATTCTAATTATTTTGCATTATAGTATCAAAATAATTTAAATATTTTATGATTATTTCCAACACCGAAAAACATTTGTTTTAATCCATAATATATTTACAATTTATTTTATTAATATTTTAAATATTGTGTGTAAAATAATTTTAAATTAGTTAACACAAATGTAATTTATTCCTATAATATTTCTTATTGCTTCAAAATCTATTTTAAAAAAATGTTAACTCGGGTATGCATAGGAGTCGTGGCATTTGAAAATACTTCAGGCGCGAAATTTAAAATGGTACAGTTAAAACAATCATGTTTAATCACAATATTATTACAATTATATATATTTCTATAATATTTGTAATATTATGGTGTATTTTTGTATGATACTTTAATAATATTGTGACTGTAACCGATACGGGGTCAACTTTTTTTTTTTAAATAGGTTTTGACGCAATAAAAAAATTTTTTTTAAAAATGCCACGACCACACCAAAGGCGCTGGTAGTAATACCCAATAATACATAAGTGCGAAAGAGAGAAAAGATAAGACTTTGTTGTCTGATGTATAACATACATTTTGACTTTCTCTTAATCTCTGTTCTGTGGTATGTACTGTTTTTTAAAGAGTTGACGTAACATGACGAAGTGACTGTCAGAAACTTAAAATAAGTATTACAAATTCAATGCATTAATGGAAGGTAACTCTTTCGAAGTTTGTGAGTCAATGCTAAAATGAATCTTAAAAGGTGTGTCTCTAATTGAAAATCTTGGTGTTCGTTTTGTCTTTTTCAGTTAGCAATAATCAATTTGTTGCTAATAAAGTGAAATTGGTAAGTTATTTAAAACTATTATTTACATAGAATTTGACAATTTCAATATTTTTAATTAGATTCGAGAAAATTAAAAGAATTACATTATAAAGTTGTTTTATAATTTCTGCAATTTGTATATAAACAATATTGAGTATTATTACTTCTAGAAATTTAGATACATTCAATGAATTCATTAAATTAAAAACATCCCCAAGTTCAATTTTTTAAATGTAATTAAAAATAACAGTTTTGCTTATTCATTAACAAATAAGTTACATTTTATATACTTTAAGTGCTTCTTTTTGTAGATTCATTGGCATAATCATGAATTATGGTAAAAAATCGCCCAGCATGGGCACACCATCTCTTTATTCACATGTTACGACACGAAGTAGTGCAAATCTTAGATCTTCTAGATCTGTTCGAAGTATAAAGATACCATGGTATCAAAAGCGATTATTAACAAATGCTTTTATACTTGATATACAAAGAGGTGCAATGGTCATTGGTGTTTATTCATTGGTAAGTCAAGGATCTGGTTGAATTAAAATACTAAATTTTAATTTGAACAATTTTTTTTTGTACTAAACCAGTTGTAAAACAGTGTATCATTGATTAAATACAATAAATCAAATGTATAAAATTGTAATTTATACTTACTAATTTTTCAGTTTCTTTCCATGTTTACAATTTTTACTTCAGTCTTTGATGTCTATTGTTTATCACAAGCAGCACCAGGATCAATACATTATGGATATTATCTAATTTCCTATGAATTTGTATATGTAGGAAATGAACACGGTAATTAATGAAAAGTTTTATATTGAAATTCATCATACATGAAAATATGAAATTGAATATTCCATATTTCTAAAATTAACCTTTTTAGTTCGCAATGCTCTTATTGTATTTGCATTGTTCTCAATGCTTGGGGGAATGGTGATACTAGTGACATCCTTTATCTTAATTAAAGCTTTGAGAAAGGAATATGAAAAGAAAATGGTTCCGTGGCTTTATAGCTTTGCCATATTTACACTTTTCAGGCTGTTTGCTTTCTTATTCTTTAGCATTGTAAATGATATGATTTTTGCTTACAATATAATGATGTGTCTGATGTGGATTTTATTCTCTATACTATCAATTTATGGATGGTTAATTGTTTATTCATTATATATTGAATTAAGCGATTTAACAAGATTAGAAGATCTCGCACATTTAAGAGTAAGTTCAAAACAAATTATCTTTATTAACATAATTTATTGTAACCATAATTATAACAATTATAAACAAATTATAAAAATTTTATATTATTCATACCTGGTAATTAGTACACAAAATCAATTAAATACATGGTATATTTTTATTTGTTTTATTCTATTATATATATAGTGTCCAAAATATTATCTATATAGAAAATCTTTTAAATATTTTTCTTTGCATGTATTTATTTTTTAATCTAATATATTAAATTATTATTATTATTATTTATCGTAATTATTTATCATTCTTATTTGTAATTATGTAGTAAAAAATTAAATATATAGTTCGAAATTGTTTTTACTTTGAAATCTATGTATAACAATTGTTTTTTTAAATTTTTACAAGGAAACAAATTTATTTAATAATAATAAACAGTTTAATACATTTTTCTGCTTTCTAACATTTTTAGATTGGAACTATGCAGTCTTTAAATGCATCAACAACTCATTCTATTGCTGGGTCACGACCTACGACACCACATAGCACAGTCTCGACTATGCCAGTTAACTAAATCCAATAATTATTGTAATTCTATTGACAAACTCATAATGTTTTCAATGTAGTTATTTCTATTCTATTTAGCATATAATTTTTATACAATTGTGAATGACCATACATTTTGCAAATGTGCTTTAACATTTTAAAAAATCTTGTATACTACCAAAGACTCTTCAAAGTATTTCATATACGCTTTTAATACCGAACAAAATATCACAGTAGTGATAAATATAACAACTTTTTTCAAGGAGCTTTGGATTTTAAAAGATCTTCGAGATGTACATCTTAAGCAGATTTAAATTTTAAATTTGATAAAAAAAAATTTCATAACAAATTTTTTTTTATTGATATATATTTTATTTTACTTTACTACTCAGTGCCTTTGTATGACACATCTATTGAATCCGTCCATAGAATTATGCTCATGTTAGTAATAAGTTTTAAATAAAGAATTAAAATATTTTTTTGTTTTAATCAATATAATTTTTATATTATATTATTAATATAATTAAAAAAATATTTAAAATTGTAAATAAATTGTAACATGATTTTTTTACTTGTTGCAATGATTTTAATTTTTCACTATTTTATTTACCTAATGACCTCAATATCAAGATTAATGACTCAGATTAATTAAGATATTTTAGAGAATGAATAATCATTGAATCATTGAAATATTATACACAAATAATGTAATAAATTTAACAATAAGAAATTATTCTATTTCTTAAAGAATACTTTTATATTCTTTAATTTATAAAAAAAATAATCTTTGATAATATTTGTTTTATATTTTTAATAATTATGTAAAATATCTTATAAAATTATAAACTAAATCTTTAAACTGTGACATTACATTTTCAATTTTCTAATGGTCCAAATATCTGTTTTGTGTAAGAATTTTGATGAAATTTATTTAATAAATCATTTTTTAATATTGTTGATAAAATATTCCATAATAACCAACATCCAAGCACGTAAAGTATTATGTGTACTAATTGATCTAACCAATAAAGCCTTAAAAAAATTTTTTTTAATTAAGACATTATTTAATATTAAATATTTATATACAAGAATTTCTTTACCTTTTCTGTTTTATTTTACTATATTCAAGAGTTTTTAAATCATCCTTTAATAAATATATACGTATTCCTTTCACGTACTTATCTATATATTCGTTCCAATTAAAATTATTCATGAAAAATGGAAACATTTGCTTATCTTGAAATTTTAGTTGTTGCCACAAACTTTTCACATTATCATTAGTGAACATCCATTCACGTGTACAAAAATAACTCATAGCATTGGTATTTTTGTGCAATTTTTTATACAATGTTATAAATCTGTAATATGATAAATTTATAGATATACTCCATTCATAGTTGTTAATCAATATTATTTTAATAATAATATAATGTAAATCTATTAAAAATCATATAACCATTAGCTGGCATTTGAATAATGGTAGTATTTATTATAAGTATTGGTTTTTAAACTTTATTGTCTTTCCGTGAAATTTAATTTAATTAAAATAAGTTAACGTACGAGAATATTGTAAAAATATGTATATATTATTCGTATGTAACTATTGCATACAATACATGTGATAAATAAAAACATACAAAATTGATACTACATACAAAAATTTATCGTAGCATATATAAAATTTACAATACTAATCAATTATACGTAACACTAATATCAAATTTATAGATAAATTTAAAATAAAAAAACAATTACCTTCGTTTTTTACCGATACTAAATAAAATAAAATCTGCTATGATTGCAGGTATCCAATGAAGACAAAATCTGTATAGCCAAGCTATTAATTTATAATTACAAAATTTTGTATTCGTAATCCATAAAGCGGTTTTAAATGGATATTTGTTAGTACCTTTAATTAATTCGTTTCTAAACTTGCCCCACGTAATTGGCGCATCTACTGTTGAAGTATAGTTGTAAATTAACATTTTTTCATTTCTTCTACAAAAATAAATTTTTAATAATAGATTATTAATATTGAATCTTAAATTTTTAAAATGAATATATTATTTAAGCTATTGAAATAAATGACTGTAGTTGATTTTTATTATTTTAACATTTTTATAATAAGTTCGTATTGTATTTAATGTATTGTTAATAAAATTTTAAAAATATTTTTCTTCAAATATAATTTATTAATTGAATTATTTCAAATGTAATAATTGTTCACACTAAAAATCATTTAGAAAAAGAAAAATATAAATATTAATTATACACAAAATTGATCATACAAATTGTTTTTGCTTAAATAATTTAATCCTTTTAAAAACTCAAATTAAATTATGCATTTCAGTTTATTTGAAAGATAAAAAAAAAAAAAAAAATACAGAGAACATTTAATTGAAAGATTGAAAAATACTTGTGCATTGTACATTGTAAATTACGTTATACTTGTTAATATTTGTGAAAATATCCCAGGCACTAGCAATTATCGCATTAACTGTGAAATCTACGGGTATTAAGGTAGTGATGACACTTTCATTGCAGTGTAGCACTCGCATAAAACCACTTATCAGTGCAATTGATAATCCAATTGGTCCATTGAAATTGTCAACCCAACCAGGTAACGGTTCTTCTGCTGCTGAAATCACTGAAACACGGATTAAATTTCGGTACAAGGCATTGATTAATTCATTTTCACAATAAAAATCTTAGCCATCCATTGAAATACTGTAATTTCATGTATATAATTAAACTTTGAAATATGGAAAAACTTCAAGAAAGGTTTGATACTTGTATCAAAATAATTATATTACATTCAATGAAGGAAATAATAAATTGTTTATATTTTATAAATTTAATCCCGTCGGGGTAAATGTTCCTTCAGTTATTTTATTCTCGACTTTTATATACATGTAAAACACGATAATATAATTACTATATAATAATATTAATTTAATTTTTAAATTATTATATCATATATATATATATATATATATATATATATATACCAATTTACAATATAAATCAAATATTGGTTTAGTTAGCTGTGAGTGGGTATATACATTACTACTTCATAAAAAAGCCTTATATCTAATATTTTTTAGGTGATTAACTTTCAATTTAAAGTTCTTTTTTATTTATTTTTATTTATTTTTATCAATTATTCTATATATTCATATTTTTTTCACAAAGTTAGCAGTTTTTTTAAAATATTTATTATAAATACTTCAGAAAAGTTATTATAAATCAAACTTTTAAAAATAGTTATTTAAAATCCGTATAACATATTTTTATTAGGGAGTAACGTTTTATTTACTAAAATGTTGTTTAATTCTAATAAAAATAAAATATATCTTGTTGCATTAACCAAATTAAGGGAATTATGGTAGAATTATTTAAAATTTTAGACAAGAAGATTTGTGTTGTGTTAATAAATTTTTTAATTAATTTATATTTTGGCGTAAAATTTTTAAAATACTATTTCAAATATGTTTATTATAAATAAAATAATTCTCTAATCACAATATCTGTTTGGAAATAAATTTATTATCAATAAAAAAATTAATTTACCATAGGTAGATACAAGAAAGGAAATTTAAATTATTATGCATCATCTTACAAACTTTTGTCCATTAATTAAATTATACGTTTTGAATTTAATAGTCTTTATTTCAAATACATGTATTTTAAGACTAATTCATAGTCAGACAGACAAAAATGAACTCATTTTAAATATTTAAAACATTGAAATTAATTTGACTTTTCTTTAAAATGTACAGAACTATAATGCTTTTTCTTTTTTCATTTTATTTGATTGCATCATGTGGATATAGTTGATGTTAGGTTCTCCAGATGATCTCACCCCAGGACCATCTGTTTTTTCTTTTAACAGTGGTCTAAGTTGATTAGCTCTCACATCATTCTTTTCATAATTATTCAGTGTCAAATTTTGTATACCTTTATCTTCTGATTTTATTTTTGGTTTACATGAATTTTTTAACACTAGTTTTTTAGGGTTGGGATCATTCTGTACCGGGGCTTGAAATAGACACGACTCTATTATATGAGGATTTTTTGATACTGGAATTTGGTATGCAGAAGATTCTCTAGTGTTGAGGCTTTTTGAAATTGGGGTTTGATACACAGAAGACTCTTTTATATTAGGATTTTTTTGCTCTAGTATTTGGTACGCAGTCGAATCTCTCATATTAGGACTTTTTGACCTTGATATTTGATATCCAGATGAATCCCTTTCATTAGGACTTTTTGGCTTCGATATTTGATATCCCAATGGTTCCTTTAAGTTAGGGATTTTCGGTGTCAAAGTTAGGAATGCAGGCGACTCCTTCATGTTCAAATTTTTCTGACCTGAATTTTGGAAAGGATTTTTAAAAGAATTTTCCTTTTTTTGAGACACTAAGACGCTATTAGTATCAGGTTCCATGTGCATCGAAATCTGGGGTACTGATACATCCTCAAAATTAGAATCCTTGTGTACTGGAATATGGGATATCAACGCGTCTCGAGTAGTTCGGGGTTTATTGGATTTTTTATTCAATGAGATATGACAATGTGACATCTCGGTAGAGATACTGTGCTTTGACACAGGGATATGAGACATTGGAACATTCTTACAGACTGTGGACTCTTTTTCAGCCGGGATATAGATCGTTGATCCGTCTTTAGAAACGGAATTTTTCGAGTCTCTGCGAACCAGAAATTGTGAAATTGACAAATCTTTAAACAAGATATCCGATATGTGAGAGGTTGATGTTGAAGTAGCCGTAGTCATTATGGTTCCTGTCATTGCTGTTGCCAATACTGGCCCTGTCTGTGTTTCTTGGGATAATTGGAGTGGTTGCGTGATTAAATATGTTAACGCGCATATGATAACAATAATTTCGTCTAATAAGGTTAACAGAAAAATACCGATCCCCGTGAACCCCTGCCACACGATACTCACAGTTCCTGTTATCAGGTACATAGCTATTGCCAAACACATATTTTCTTTTATTTATTGAGAATTTTAAATTATAATTTTGAAAGGTTAATCGAAACTTCAAATTTGTAGGTTAAATATTAACTGCGGTCTGAAGTTAGTTTAATTTTCATTGATGACATTAAATAAAAATAAAATTTAGTCTTATTGGAAAATATTTTGTATCTATGGTTGGAAGTATAGTTTTATACATATACATATATAAAATAAAAACCTTATAAACTATTAATTTATCGATTTTTTAATAATATTATTTTAACAATGTATGTTATAACTTTTTTTTGATTAATTGATAAAGTTAATTTTTAAAACCTTTATAATTATTTCTATTTAAGGTAGTTAATGAAAATTTCCGTACATTTAAAAATTATTTGTTATATATATGTTATGTATATAAATAAAATAAAGACGGCTATTTTATCGAATGTATAAGAAAATAATTTAATATCATTATTTTACCCACAGATTTTAATGAATCAATAATAGTCCAAGCAATAGAACATTTTTTAGATTATAAAAAAAAGCAGCTGGTGATGCATATCAAAATTCGTAAAAAAATGAGTAGACTCTTGTTTTTTAAAATGCCACTCGTAATATTCAGATATTTTTACTAACAATTTTAATGAAAAAAGAACATTTTTTTAACTTTTTTTTTTATAAAATTAAAAGTCTTAATTTTAACACTATAGTAGTAATGGGCGATTTGTAGCTAATAAAATTGTGTATAAAATTCATTTTTTTAAAAACCGATCAAAAACTAAGAAGTCGAGAAATTTTCCAAAAAAATCGGAAAATTCTTAAATTAATTAAAAAATTTGTAACTTTTTTATTTTTTAATATTTAGAACTATAATTGGGGAAAATTAAATTATTTGATATGCACTTTATTTGTACAAAATTTTTACCTTTATTGGATTATTAGTTTTCGAGTAATACTAATGTTAATTAAATTATGTCAAAATTAACAAAGTAATTTCCAGCGAAATTTACATTACGATTTTTGTTCTTTCAACAGTTTAAAAAAATATAAGTGTAGTACAAATAAATCCTATATCTTACAATTCGTTTAAATCTTTCGGATGATTTAAAATATGAGGATAAGGATGATCAAAAACGGCCAACCGCCCGAGAAGTGGGGAGAATAAAAAGCGGGGAATTGTAATATACAGTGATACAAGTGAAATCTACGCTAATCAACCCCGTAACTCTTCTTCTCCCCACTCCTCATAAAATTGCGCGCCCTCGCCCCTCTTTGATCATTTTTATTAGCATTTTTTAAATAATCTAAACGACTTTTACAAATTGTAAGATATACGATTTGTTATACAACAATTATATTTTTTAAAACCGTCGAAAAAACTAAAATCGTAAAGTAAATTGAGCTGGAAATAATTTCGTAAATTTTGGCATAATTTAATTAACATTGGCATTACTCGAAAACTAGTAATTCGATCAAGTTAAAATTTTGTACAAATAAAGTGTATATTAATCACCCAAATTTCCTAAAACTCAAGTTCTTAATATTAAAAAACAAATAGTTACAAATTTTTTAATTTATTTAAGAATTTTCCGATTTTTTTGGAAAATTTCTCAATTGGTTTAAATAAACATTCATTTTATTCACAATTTTATTAGCTACAATAAGTACATTGACACTATAGTGTTAACATTAAAACTTTTCATTTTATTACAAAAAAAGTAAAATAAAATGAATTTTTCCCTTAAAATTTTTAATAATAAAAAACCTCCGAATATCATTAGTGGCATTTTAGAAAATAAGAATCTACCGATTTTTTCACGAATTTTGATTTGCATCACTAGCTGCTTTTTTCACGATCTAAAAAGTGCTTTATTGCTTGGAATGCAAGATAAGTGAAGATAAATGAAATTTTCTGAATGTGAAATACTAAACTTTTATATTAAGTAATAGTAAGTAGAGATATATTTCTCCACTATACAGATAAATATTATACGAAATAAACCGAATCAAATGTCAGCTACTAGTGGAAACCTGGGATAGTTTGACATCATAATTAATTTACTGTAGAATAACGAATCGAATTGTATATCTAACAAAGATACTGAGTAGAATTATGATTGAAATTGGAGGTTTCAAATATGTGCAAATTATCTATATTCAAGTAACATTATGGTACTGTACGAAAACGGGATTAATAAATAAATACAAATGTATTGTCTCATATAGAAAGCCATTAGATGTTAATATCTTATGTTCAACTATTTTTAAATTTATATTTTGAATAATTATTAAATTATAAGAATATAAAATTTCATAACTTAGTAAATTATTTTATTACATGGCGCATCCACGAAGTATCGAGTTTTTTTTTCATTTTGTGCCTATTCATCGTAGAAATTCCGAATAGGTCTTAAAATGTTGATAAACTCTTTCCGCATTTGTCCTTTTTTTTTGTTTTGTTTTTCGATAATTAAGCACGGCAGGATTTTACTTCGCGCGAAGGGTGTTTTTCAAATTTTTGACATGGCGCCCTGAAGCGATTAGCGGAAAACCACTACGCGAGAATGTTTTGTTCAAAGATTATAAAATAAAAAATTCTTATCTTTCATTTTTGAAAAATGATTTATTGGTGGACTTATAAACAGGGTAAAATAAAAATTTTAAATTCTTCAAAATAATTTTCTCCTGTATCAACACATTTTTCAAATTTCAAAGGCATCTTCAAACTCTTCAGCTTTGATGTTTTTCAAAAATTTTCATATTTATAAATTTTTTTTCACTATATTGTACACTGTAGATCAAGTTAAGTTCAGTTTTTCCACGATTATTCTAATCATTAATCAACGGTCTGAATTAAAATTTTTTAATACGCACCGGGTGTTCCTAACCATTCGAAAGGTTTTTGGGCGTTCAGATCGAGGCTCGTCGATGATTCTTTCTCAGTCCTCTTTAAAAGCTCTGTGCCATTTTTCACATTGCGATTATGACATGCAATTATCTTCATAAGCTTCTTGTAACATTTTATACATTTCTACACTGTTTTTTTTTTTATTGCAAACAAATTTTATCTCATAACGCTATTAGAGTAGTCGCTCCATCGCGCCGTGTCAAAAAACTGAAAAACACCCTTCGCGCGAAATTAAATCCTACCGCGCCTAATTATCGAAAAACAAAACAGAAAATACAGGACAAATGCGGAAAGAGTTTGTCGACATTTTAAGACCTCTCCCGAATTTCTATGACGAATAGGCGAAAAATGAAGAAAAAACTCGATACTTCGTGGATGCACCATGTATTTTCATTTTGAAAACTTTATACTTGTTTTAATAAATAAGATATTTTTCAAAAATTTGTTAAATATATTTATTTTTAATATATTATGACATTTTTATTGTTTTATGATTATATAAACTCTTCATTTAAGTCTTTCTATTTATTTCTTCATTACATACAATAAAAATCTTCGAATAAATTTTTATATCTTGTGACATACGATTTCAATAGTTATGTGTTTGAAAAATAATATTTCGATTGTAGATAATGAAAAAAATGCAATGGAATTATAATTGAGATGGAAATTATTATCTTTTCCATAAATTTAATCCAAAATAAAAATAACATTAACCATTTAATTTAAATAAACATCAATGGATTTGTTTTTGCTGATTTTATATTAATTATTTTACTTATTTTATTTTTGTTTTTATTCTGCTATTTCGAAATAATAAATTCAATTTTATATTAGCACCTATAGTTCAAATATATATACCATATTTTTAATTGTAAAGTATTATAAAATTGCACTTTTTTAATTATATTTAAACATGAAAATTCATTTTCATTAATAAATTTTCTTGTTTAATGAAATTATATAATTTATAATATATTGCGTGAATGATAAACTTAATTATTTTCATTGATTTAAATAAATAAAATTATAAAAAACACGAATAAAATATAAATTGATTGCTTTCATAAAACTAAACGTAAGTATTTTATTATATACATAATACATTTATTAATAGCAATAATTATTGAATCAAAATCAATATTAAAAGAAAATTAGATTATATATTTATTTATTTTATATGTTTAAAAATAAATAGTTATTTACAAAACAAATAAGAATCATAAGATTATTATTTAATTATAAGATTAAATTCGAATGATGCAGTAATGATTTAACTTACCTATTCCTGGTCTAAATATGCCTATGGGTAGATTCTTTGATTTCGTTCGAATCAAATCTTCCGCTAGTGCTTTAGTAAATGTGTACGTATTTGGCCAGGAACTCATCAATCTTAATAAAATAAATCATTGTTTTTCATAAATAGTAATTTTAAAAGTTGTATTATGTCACATAACTATATCAACATTTAATTATTTTTATTTATAATTTTTTAATAATAAATAAGAATTGTTTTCAAAGTTATTAAAATGTTAAAATATATATAAAATAATTTATGACAATTATACTATTAGGTAGTCATTATATATTATAGTATTTATTTTGACTGGCATATTTTTAAAAAATTGGCATAAAATAAAAGTTTACTATAAAACGCACTTTTTTCAATACTAACTAAAATCAAATTTTTAATAAATTACCAAATAACAATATTTATTTTTATAATGAAATTTCAAATCCTTGAACAAAATATAAAACTAAACTATAGTTCTTTTGATACTATTCTCTCAAGTACAATATCTTTCGATTATATTGGACATTAATTTCAGGCATATAAAACCAAGAAATGTATTAGATTACTATTAATACAAAAAAACAGTAAAATATTTATTCTTATCCCTTTTAACTAATGTAATGTATTTAATATAATCCTGTAATAAGATGATTATTATTTATTATTATTAAATATTATTAATAATAGTATTTTGATTTTGCTTAGGAATTTGGTTGGTCATAAGAAATAAATTAGATTTAATTCTGTCTTATGATATTTATTTGATATGTTAATTCATTTGATGGGCTCGCGGTGGATGCCGGAGAGTATTTGCTTCTTATTAATGGTTGTAAAACTATTAAAAGACTTTTATTTATTTATTTATTCATAGCACAATTATTATGAAAAAATTCAAATAAAGCTGTATGTGTACTGTTTTTATATCGTACGTTTTTGAAATAGTTATAATAATTTTATAATTTATTTGATTTTAAAATTTGTTAATTATTTCGATATATTGAATCAAGTTTAGTATATTAAGACAAATAATATTATTAAAAGGATTATTAATAAAATTATACTGATTATATATAAGAATATTTATTCGCGATTTTTTATGTCGACTTATTGCAATAATACAAATAGACGAGGTACACAAACAAATCTGTATAATTTTTCCTTAAATATAAATTTATATTCTAAAATATGATACCACCGGAATACCCTGTTAAACATCTATATAACTCATTTTATACCTTACAGAGTGTACATTTCTTTATGGAGTAGATATAAGAATCTTTCCATGATTATGAGGTGAGTCCGATTTAAATATTTGTCAAGAGAGTTTAGGGGAATAAATTTTAGTTTATATATCTAACAATCAATTATTTTAACATAATACCCACCCTTATATAACGCTGGAAGCCTCGAACGGAAAACCCATGACACCTGAAGGGAATGACTACTTACGGGCAAATTCAGGGAAAACTCAGGAGAAAGATACTTTGTCGGTTTACCCTTGAGAAGATGCTCCTTGAGTATGCCACTCGTGTTCGGACGACGGGAAAGTACCACCCACCTATTTTATATATTTTTTATATTTTGGCGTTATTTTTTTTAGTGTAAAATTTTCTCTTATACTTCAGAAAACGACGTAAGTATTTATATTTAAGTTTGTAAACAATATTATGTCTATGAAAACATTTATTTATTAAAATTATCACCAATATTTATTTTTTAAAAATTATCACGAGATATTTTAGTAAATGTTTCTAATAAATCAACTTTTTATATATTACATATGTAATGGATTGAATGGGATAGCTTTTCCAGAATATGTATATCCTGGTCGCGTTACGAGGATGCTCACGATCTAAGTTCTCGAGATTGTAAAGTCGCAAATTTTTACTCCATCTTGGATAGACCTGCTGAGCGCTTAGTCCACACAACATTTAAATAATTCTAAGCCCCATATTAAATAGAAGAAACAATTGTGGTAGATAAAATATCCTCTTTCTCGTACACATTTAGTGACACTAGTGGCTCTGTTGAGTGTCAAACCTAATAAAATAAATTTTTTTAGTGCTATAAAACCTGTTTAAAAAAATTCTATACATAGATATATGGAGTACAGGTAAGCGAAAATCCATATTAAAATACCTAGAAGTTGTAAAACTTAAAAATATTTTTAATTTTCATATGATTATAATTTATATTTTTATAAAAATAGATAATGATAAAAATCATTGTAATATAATGTTTTATATTTTTTTAATTTAATTTTTCAGAATAAATATAAAATTATAATCATATAATTATATTCAAAAAGGTTTTGTATTTTTACTAAATTATGTACAACTTTTACGTATTTTAATATGGTTTTTCACGTATCCGTATTCCATATATTTGTAAATATTATTTTTTTTTAATAGGTTTTATAGCACTAAAAAAATTTTTTTTATATGCTTGAATCACCAAAATATAATGAAAGAAAATGAATTATTTCAATCAACATGAACATTAAATTAATTAACATACCTGAAATTTTTGTTCTGTAAAATTTTAAGTTTTACTTTTAATTTTTACATGTGTACTAATGCATTTCACAAATTCTTTGGGAAAGAACTTTTTACACTCTCTTATGCGTTTGGAGAACAATAACATACCCACATGTACCGGATTACCAGTATCAATTCGCGAAAACGTACATAAGGGGGCGATTTTTTAAATGTTTTCTTTTATATTTCTTTATATTTTCATAATTTTAAAGGAAAAATAAGTTTTTTAATTATATGTATATACAATATATATATAAAATTACGTATAATTAATGAAAAATTAAAACACTATTAAATACTGAAGGTGCAGGGCGCTAATTTGTATAGTTCGGATTGTGCTAGATCCGTTTGTTGCCACTTTTCCTATTTAAACTTGAACCTCGCTGACTTAGACGGCAATCAAAGCGTAGGCTCATGTGAACACACACGGATTTTATAAAAATGAATCAATGGGAGTGAATGCATATAAATGCGTACATTGATGTATCCATCCTGATAATTTTCTTTCTCCCTTCATATCTCTAGCACATACAGGGGGTTCGATTTGTGATATTCTTCTCTCTTTCGTTCTCTCTATACTTCACTATAGCACAAAATTGATTTTCACAGAAGTTATGGGTGACCCGAATTGTATAAACTAAATGTATCTAGTCACTTTGGTGTGCCCATTTATATTAACGTTTATTCGTTTTTTCTTTCGAAACAAAAAATTTGTTTATACCAAAAGTTACTTTAGGATATTATAAGTATATATGTGAATTTGTGCAAATGTTTATGGGAAGACGAGTCGTAAAGTCGTTAGATTTTAATAATTTTAACTGTCTGTGTTTCCAAAAAGGAAATGAAGTGATATGTAAAAAAAATTAATAAGCCGATGGAGCTTAAATGTTGCACAAATAAAGTACATATTAATCACTTTAATTCCATTAATTCAATTTTATAATAATTAAAGAAATTGAAAAATGGCAAAGTCACAAATTTTTTAATTAATTTAAAAATTTTTTGTTTTTCTTTTTTTTTTTTAAATAGTTCATTTACTTCCTAATTAATACTCGGTTTATATAAACATGAATTTTTTATAATTTTATTACCTATAATTCCTTTATTAATACTATAGTGTTAAATTTAGAGAAATTATTAATAGAGTTTATTAACTAAAATTTTCTATTGGCACTAAAACGTTAAAGTTACAAATTTTTAATTTATAATAAAAAAAAGTAGAAAAAATGCATTTTTTCGTTAAAATTTTTAATAAAAAAATCTCCGAACATTATCAGTGACATTTACTGCTTTTTTGTATGAGATTTTTAAATATTCAGTTCGCTGTCTTTCGCTAACAACTTAAACTCACTTTATTGCTTGATTAAAAACATATTTTATGAAAATTATGAATATTGTTTTACAATTAATTTTTTAAAAAAAAAGTGTGAAGAATTTATATTTAAAGCGACTAAAAAAAATTTTTGTATTAAGATTATTATTATACCAATATAACGAATATTTTATGCAACTTATTAACATTTTTGATAATATTATTACATTTAAAAATGTTTGGTATAAAAAAAAAGAATTTCTGTTTTAAACATAGAAGAGTTACTTACTCTGAATATATTTTCTGTGTGTCATCTATTGATGATGAATTTATAAAATTAAGAAATTCTTCACCTCTGAACTTATAATCGTAAAATTTTTCTTCAATACAATCGAAGGAACAATGTGCATAAAGAGTTGACACATGAACAATGGCCTAGAAAAATAATTAAATTTCAAAACATAAATAATAACTGAATGTATATAGTAGCTTATATTCCCATGTATTTCATGATTTATATATTAATTTATGCAATAATTATATTAAATAATATTAATAAATGATGTTTCTGAATTAGTGTACACCTGTGAATAGTGATAGTATCAAATATAAAAAAATCAATCTTAAAGAATTTCAACAAATGAAATATAAATGAAATCCTTACTTTTAATTTTTTCATTTTTTGACAGATATCATTAATTTCATTAACTCCTTTTAAATTAACTTCTACCGCTTTTATTAATTCTTCATTGAAACGTACAGTTGCAGCTACGTGAAAAACTATAGTAACCTAGAATATTATTGTAATAAATTTTTCATTTTTTTTAATAATTATTTCAATGCTTCTTTATTGTTATTAAATTTAATCATTTGTTTTCAATAATTATAAAAACTTTAATAAAAACGATAAAATAATATTTAATATTAATTTTTCCTCTATAATTGTGTTTAATATACTAAATAAATTTTAAATTATTCTAAATTTATTATGTTTTTTTTAAAAATTATTATTAAAATTTTTTATAATCTTTCATTTATTCAAATAACATTTAAGAATAATGAAAAGATATTTTAAATAATAAAAAATGAAAAAAAGTTGTAATTTTTATAAAAAAAAGCCAATAAAATACACTTATAGAATTAAACGTAAATATTACACAATATTTTCGACAGTATATTTCTTCTCCAGTTTAATGCTAATAAATTAAATATTTATTTAGTTTTAAATTTTTTTATACATTAAGTATACTACTAATTTTAAATTACGTACCAATTCACTTAATACATTCAATAATTTATTTACATAATTTTTAAACTTATATACAATTATATAATAAAAATAAAATTTATACTTAAATTTATTTATAATTATTAATAAAAAGTAAATTTTTTAATTTATACAATTTATTATATAATTTATACAAAAATTAAATTTATACAATAAAATAAAATAAAAATACAAAAAATTAATTTATACAAAAGAATTTCATTTATTTTATAGTATATCGATTATTTGTTAATACTTACATCATCAATAAGTAATTTACTGTCGTGAAGGTTCAGACCTAAGTGTGAAAGACTGCAATCTCCAGGGATACCAATAATTTTTTCCATAAAATCTGGCATAATTTTTTTAACTTGGTCAAATATCTTAAATATATACACAAAATATACTAATGAAAATTATCATGAATGTTAATAAAATATGTTAAATTTAAATATAAATATTCTTAATTTTTTGTCGATTAAAAAATGTTATTTATTTTTCACTGTACTTACTGTATTATTAAAAAGTTCGTTCAATCTTGTGTTGAAATTTTTTTCTTTTTTTGGACGCAATAATATATAAATTTTTGAAATGTCTGGGCAACATCGTAAAAGTTTTTCAATCAAAATTTTTCCAAGGAATCCAGTGCCACCTACAGTATATTTAAAAAAAATTATAATTTTTATAATTTTTTTTTTTTAATTAATTTATTTAAAGAATTTTTGGCATTAGGTTTATTTAACATTTATCTAGGAATGGAAAGACAAAGTTCATTTTATTAAACATTGAAAAATTATACAAAACTAGATTTTCTGCGAGGGCATGCATGGTTAGTCGACCGAAAATTAATGAATTCTCCGGTACTTGACGAAGATTCGTCAGCTATCAGAGAATTCGACGGCGCGGCACTTACCGTTATTATGTTTTTCACCCTGATAATAATAACGGCAAGTGATTGTGTTGGAAGTGCAGCTTTTAACAGGAATAGAAATTTCAGATTTTTTATACTATACGGCAGACCAAAATCCCATTGCCACGATTGGTACACAGTGACACAATATATTTACATTTTGCAATGGAATTTCTAGTAAATAAAATAAAATAAAAAAAAATAAGCAAAAACGCTATTTTATAATGTACAAAAATAATATATTCTTTATGTAATAATATCTTTATGGTGGATACTTAAATATTATGAAAAATAAATATTTGGATTTAAAAAGTAAATGTTAATTGAAATCATTTAGAAAAACATACCTGTTATAAAAATGCATTGATTACTATAAAATTCTTGAAGAATCGTTTTCTTTTGTTTTATAATTTTGCAAAGTTTCTCGTCTTTTACTAAAACACTGGACTGTTTTATACAATTTTCATTAATATCTGAAAAATTTTTCTAAAAAAATTACTATTCATTATTAATTATTCTTTATTTTGATATATTGTACTTATGTGCATAATATTAGTTACATTACTTATTGTATAAATACATATTAATTCATTTATATTACTAACTTTTTTTATAGAATCAATGTCTTGATACATGTTGATCAAAAATCTTATTCTTACTGATAATCGTGATTTATTTTAAACTATTAAATTTAATTAACCATCGTATCTCTAATACTGTAAATTGCAGTAATACTTTACTTAATGTTGAAGTTGTAAGTTTCTTATTTTATAAAGTTCAAATTCAAAAATTAATTTTAAAAGTTAAATTATGCAATCATTAAATATTAAATATTAAATATTCGGGTTAAATATTTTTATATATGCACATTTTTTATTTATTTATTGAATTTTTATTATTGAATGAAAAAAACTGAATCTTATGATTAATTCTAAAAAATAAATTTGTAAAATTATTTATAGTAATTATATTATATTTAATATTCTTTTAATAATTAAAATACATAAATATAAATTGCAGACAAACACTTTCAAGTATGAGAATACTTTGAAAAAATATCTGTCTAAATCTAAAGTTATTTAATTATTCTGGTCAAAGATTTTAATTAAAAAAATAATGTGAATATTGGAATATACATTAGAAATGTTCAATGTATAGCTTAGCAGATGATATATAAATTATTAGATCATATTGTATTATTGTTTATTTAAAATTTTGACTGATTTATAGTAATAAAAAAGTTTTATAAAAAAAAAAATTCACAATAAATATAGAAAGTTTCAAATTAAATTGAAGGAAATAATTACGAAAAACATCATAAATCTACCAAGAAATGAAAATATTTAAAACTTCCGTCTTGCGTTTGATAGGCCATTAGACTGATCACATCTCGGATCTATCAGACCTTATATTATCTTTATGATTGTGTTAGTTATTACTTACATTTGTGAAAACTGTTACGTGCCTATTGAGACAAAGCTGTTATATTCTCTTTATCTATTATTTGGTAGGTGTAAGCTTTAAAATAAATCGAAATGGATGATATATACCAATAATTTATATTTAATAAAAATATGTTTCAGAAAAAAACAACTTTATATGTAAACTTAAAATTATCGTATACAAATTTTAATTTTTGTTTAATTCAGCTATTAAAAATATATTTATTAAATAAAAAAAAAAAACAACAATAAATAAAATTAAATAATATTTGTTCCAAATAATACATTTGATTATATTGATAAATTTTTTTAATGTGTGTATTGTCTATAAAATATTTAATGTTTCATTAATAATAAAATATTAAATGTTTTACCAATAAAAATTAAGTTAGCATATTCATCATTTGACTCACATATACATATTTTAAAATAGTTTTTCCTATTTTTTCATTGTTCAAATTTCTACATTTGAATGGACTAATTATTGAATTAAACTTTTTTGTTTTTATTACTTATTCTATTGAATAAATATATAATAAAATATTTATTCATTTATTATTAAATAGAAATAAATATATTAAACTTAGTCTCATAAAAAAATAATACTTAATAATTATTTGTTATGTGCAACTTCACATTATTTAAAAAAAAATTGATTATATCTTTATTTATGAATTACAATATATTATAACAAAATAAATATATATTTATTCATACATGTGTTTAATATAATTTTACATAGAAGAATTTTGAACGTAATATTTTTCATTTAAATATATAAATATTTATAAATACAATTATTTTATTATTTTAAAAATAAGATATATACTGTATCAAATAAAACTTATTTTAATATTAGAAATCAACTATTTTTTTATATATTTATATTTATGTTAAATTTTAATTAACTATTTTGATAAATTACTTGATATTATTTAAATATTATATTATTATTTTGAAGAAGTAAAGAAATTTAAAACATATTAATTTCAAGTTATTAACATTGTCGATTTATCAGTTTTTATAAAAATAAATTGAAACCATCCTGCAGATTCTATGTAGATTATTAGATTCTATTTATATATTTTCTAGAAGTCATTCATTTTTTATACTTAAAGATTAAAATGAAAATGGAAATTTGGTTAAAAGAAAGATTTAGCGTTATATTTTAAAAATCATATTCTAAAGTTACATTATTTCAAAATTTATCATAATTTAATTTATAATAATTATATTTATTGTTAAGTTTCAATTTTATAAATTAAATCATAATTGTTTATTATTTATCTTATTCATATTTTCTATTATCTAGCAGTTAATCAAATAATACAAAATGTACAGAATAAATTCATAAATTATTTATCTATCAATTGTAAGAAATTTAGATAAAAATACTCTATTGAATTTAAAAGAGTTGCTAACATTATAAATCTTAAATTGTATATGTTTATTTTTGTTTTTATTTACAAAATGTTTATCTAATAGCCTATATCATGTTAATTTATATAATTAATTTTAATAAATTTATGAATAAAAAATACACAATCTTTTTTTTTATTTATAAAAATTCTATACTGATTTAAAAATTAGATATAACAGTATTCCGTATAAAATTATGTAATAGCATTGCCAACCTACCTAATTAGTGACATAATTTTTCGTAATATTTTCCATATGCTCGTCGATATTGTTAGGAGGGGGGAGGTTAGTTTACAACTCTTAAGAGGAAAAAGTAAGTAGTGATGCTGAGGAAAATTTTCTTCTTTGGCTGACAGAAAATTTGAATTTTCTCCGTATACAAAATGATTACATCTAAAAAGACATAAAAGCTTTCGTTGCATTACATACATTAATTAGTTAAAATTTTTGTTTTCGATAATATTACTGACGATTATTTCTTCAATCTACTGATATCGTATATTAAAAAAATAATTCGCAATATGAAAATTTACTATTTAAAATATAATTAGAATTATTTGATTTAATCTTATTGCAAATATTTATTCACAACACAACATACATAAAATAACATAAAAATGTTAGAAAACTCACTTCAAATGAATAATATTAATAATATTATTATGGTTAATACATAGAATAATATTATATATATACTCACAGATGTTTATATAATGTCAAAATAATATTAAAAATATCCTTACAACCAATAATTCACATTTTTTATAATAATTTACAGTTTGATTCTGCAGTAGTCTACATGCATTACTGATATATGTAAAATATTTATTTAAAATATCATATGGAAATTGTATTTTTATTACACAATTGACACACGAAAATAAGTTTTTTATTTTAATTTAAAAATCATGGTGAGCATTATCTTAATAAATAGTAATAAAAAATATAAGTATATCTGATTTTATAATATATATAATAAAAAAATCACACATATTTATATATATTATATAATTTATATATTTTAAAAAAATGAAGGTGAAAGCGGTTTAAAAAAAACGCTTTCTTGGAGTTTTTAAGATTAGAAAAAGTAATATTATTAATACTGATAATATTATACTATTAAAAGTAACAGAAAAAGTAATATTAGCAATAAAGTTACATTTGATAAAATATACGAATAAAGTGAAAAATAACAAAAAAGACATTGAAAATATATTCATCTTTAATCTGTTTATTATGATGCAATGAGTTGCATTCTAGAGAATAGAAATCAATTAAAAACTTTGGATCTGTTTACGATAATCATTTTGGATCTTTTCTAAAGTATTCAAGAGTATTTCATTAAGCCATAGTGTAATATATGGACTCAAATCATAAATAAAAATCAATAATATTATACAGTTTTACAAATACAAAATAATCATTTAATATTTATACATTGAAATAATATTAAGTATAAACTTTTTAGTATTTGATTTATTTTTTAAAAAATTTTATCAATCAAATAATAAAGAGTTAATTTTTATCTGATATCACATTTGTTGTAATTAACAGATATCTTATTTATCTGCAATTGAATTAGACATGTTTGTTAATTAATTGTGAAAAGGATAAAAGTAAGTAGGATGTATGACTTTGAAAACAGATGTAGAATATTTAAAAATTTTACGGGTAATTCAAGATCAAAATTGTACCATGAAGTATTATGTTTGTATTAAGACAAGATGGTCAATTGTTTTAAGATTTCAAAAAAACTTAAATATGATAGATAATATTTTAACTTAGCAAGCAAATAAAAGAGAAGCATATGACTGTTAATCTTCAATTTTATTAATACTAATTATTATTTATTAATTAATGATCTCTGCTTTGAACTTTCCATAAAATTAAATTGTCAGATTAGTTATTAACTGATCTAAATCTAACCTTTAAGAGAAATTACATAAATAACAGCAAATTTTAAAAAATTTTCCGTCCTTTTTCATCGTTACTATTGGGGTGCTCCAAGGGCGGTTGAACATTTCAACAACACCCTTAGCGATCATCTTCTCTACTTCCTTGTTCATGTTTTTTTGCGTGGTGAGGTTTCTCGGGTGATAGGGTTGCTTGAGTGTAGTCGAGTCAGTGAATCGGATGGTGGTTGGTACTCGGCCAGGATCATCCTTAATTGATGTTATTTGAAGCTTGGCTTTACTCACCACGGGGGACACTTGATTTTCTTGTTCTTTCGTCAGGTGTTGTAACCCTACGTATCACAATGGTGGAAAAATGGTTTTATTTTGAAGATGCAACAAGTATCCAACGGTTTTTAAAAAATTCACGCCAAGCAGTATGTCTCATATGAGGTTAGTTATCACTGTTGAAGTTCGGGTCCACTACGTCAAATAAATTTATATTTTTGAAAAAAAAAAAATATTTTTTAATTATTAAATTTTGACAAAAATTTGTCATAATATTTTTACAAAAATAAAAAGTAATTGGTTTTTCATAATTTTTATTTAAAATTTTTTTGACTTGTTAAATTAAAATTAAATAAAAAAAATATATTATTAATAAATATATAATTATATATAAATTTAAATTATATATAAATAAATATTTTATTAATATATACATATATACTTGTATATTTAATAATTGATCAAGATTATTTTCAAACTATTGTTTGTTCGATGGATTTAAATATTAACTTAATTATATTATTTAACTTGATATCATCCTAATATAATGTTTACATTCGTGAAGTATAATTAAATATTAATATTTGTTTTCTTCTTAATATTATCTTAATGTTATCTTAGACATTATATCTATATTAAAAATCAATTTCTTTTTTAACCAATTTGTATAAAAATATGTTTTATAGATATTATTTTTGTTATAACAGTTTTATTCATGGGATATTATATTTAATATTTAAGTATCTTATATTAAGCTTTTAATTTTAATTAATAGGTAGTCTAATAAATTGTTGTCGAATATAAAATGTTGTTTGTACTACAACTGATAATAATGGCTTATCTGAAAAATATAGAATGTATAATTTTTGTTTGACGTTATTTATCAATCAAAACAAAAAATTATCAAACGATGTATCTTCTTTGAAGTATTTCAAGGTTAATCAATTTATAATATTTTAATAAATTAAATTGTTATTATTTAATTAAAATAGATATTTTCAATATGAAAATCTTTAAAAAAAACATTATTTCACTATTTTATATATTTAAGTTACTAATATAATTATTATATTAATATTTTCAACTTATTTACTTAACTTTTGGCGGTGTTCAAAAAAGTTTAGTTTTTGAAAATATTTTGATTTATTAAAAAGATTTCTTATAAGTTTATTATTTATTTTTAAAAGAAATTAATATTAATTAATGAATCGATATAAAAAAGATAATATATTTTTGATTCATTTTATATTAGTAAAAAGAACAAAAAGAAAAATGATTTGTAGTTCTATTTTTATAATACAGAAAATGTTATAAAATGAAAAAATATTAATTAAAAAAATATTAATTTATAAAATAAAGTATAAAAACTAAAAATTTAATATAATATAAGTATATCATATAAAAGAATAATTTTTATTCAATATTACCTATTTCTTTCAATTACTATGAATATGATACGGATAATTCTGTTTTTATTCTAAATAACGTTTTTATATATACTTTTAATAACTAAATCATTAATTTACAATTTTAAATTCCCAGAAGATACTCCATCAACACCAATGTATTAAGACTAATAAAAGTATGGTCGTTAATCAATACTCACATGTAAGGGCTGAATGGTTCAGTGACATTATTTTTAGTATCTTGATATTGGTCAGGTACTATGAAAATGATTTCATTGCGTTCCGAAGTAATAATATTACCTTATACGTAATTAAGTTGAATTTGATTTTTCGATTCGTCAAATAAAGTTATAAACTTAATACTTAGCTTAAAACTAGTATTATAATTTATATTATTTCTTTTTTTAAATTAACGCATTTTTATTATTTGAATTTAACAAAATAAAATTTATTTTAAGATTTTTAAATAATTTTTTACTTGAAAAAACATAATTTCATATTTACATAGTATAACATGTGATGGAAAATATTTTAATTTCATTTTCAATCACTAACCTGGAAAGAATGATCGTGTAGTGTGAGTAAGAGTGAGAGAGAAAGATGTATCGTGTGTATTGCTGCAGAATACGTATATATCTCGGTGCATGGGAATTCGAGTGTAGTGGTGTTAATTAAATTAAATTATCGCCTCCACGATGTTGCCGATAATGCCAATCCCGGAATTATCGGCATTTTACAGTAATATTAAATTTTGTATGAAATCGTGCAACTTTGTGTCGATTTTTCAATCGACCAATGAGATTGCACGATTTCGAAAGCACAGGACCAGGGGGGAGCTTGACGGTGTGTAACCAATAAGGGAAAGGGTTACACACGCAAGCTCAGGTGTAAATATACAAAATTTCAAATAATTTTCGGTAGTGTGTGTTATAAAATTTTGGCTTTTCTTCGAGAACAAAGGAAAGCCATTTTCAGTTATATTATTGCCTTTGGTGATACACCGTGTGTGATTCTGCCCTCGTGAAAAATAAAATTCAAAATTATTGAAAAGTAAGTGAATCATATCAATATAAAATATTATTATTGTGGAAGTGGCGAATAACCATTGGAGAGAAGAGTGAGAGAGCCGAGAGGAATTTATATATAATATTTCAATCTAATAAAATAAATACAATCAATCGTCTTGGAAATTTTACGAGGAAGCCAAATTACATTGGATAAATAATTCAAATAAAATATACTTTAAATTAATATTATCCCCGGATATTTGGTAAGATCTTTCCTTAATATTATATATATATTTACATTGATTTATTATTATTATTTATATTCTTATATATTTATTCGAGTAATTAATATATCGGCGAAAATAACGTGTTAAGTAGTGTAGACCACGCGGGTTTGTCGGCCCGACGGCAAATAATTTTAGCAACGGGACTCGTCCCGATAGATAATAAATAAAGTGTGTAAATAATATTAGTGTGCGAATTAATTAAGTCGGTAGTGAGTGCGGGATTTTTAGTGAAAAGAATACTTATAAAATTTGTAAAGCCGTTCGGGAGAATTCACGTAAAGTGAATTTTTGCGGTGTTACAAACATTACAAGAATGATTTCTTAAAATATTAGTCACATTATAAATATTTTTGTAATAACAGCATAATAAAAATAAACTTGTACAAACAAAAATCATTAGCTAAAACTTTAGTCGAGTTTTTCGAAATTACGTCTAAAAATGATTACTATTTTAGCTTGAAGTTTATTTTGACTTTATTTTGAAATTTTGAGAAAATATTTATAACATTTTTTTTCATTACATAAGCTTTAATTTTTTTGATATTTAAAAAATTGCAAATTTAGGATGCAAAAAGAAACGTTTTTGAAAAATAAAATGTTTTTCAAAATGCTTCTATTTTGGCCAATTTTCAATATTTTAAAAAG
Source organism: Eupristina koningsbergeri (assembly GCA_018907245.1). Classification (NCBI taxonomy): domain Eukaryota; kingdom Metazoa; phylum Arthropoda; class Insecta; order Hymenoptera; family Agaonidae; genus Eupristina; species Eupristina koningsbergeri. The sequence goes on from JACCHV010002776.1 coordinate 1,175,975, forward strand.
ATTGATGTTCACAGCACATAGATTTTTGTCTAATTGATGATGAAATAATTTTTTCATATATAGCTCACTTATAAGCTTACACAACGGCAGTAGATTTACAGTTTTTTTTTTACTTTTTGATCTCACATTTAGCTCTAAAATAATATTTTTATTTTCAATTTTAATTAAAAAGTAGATATAGAGTACTTAAATATATTTTCGAAGTGTCAGGAGATTTTATTAATTTATTTTTTTATTGCAAATATATGTGACTATGTTCAGAGCTCACCAAATTAGGTAAACCTCTGAAGATATACTTGCATATGCAGTGCTAAAAAATTGTAGATACATACAAAATATCTTTGTGATATATTCAAAAGTAAAAATCTTCTCTATAATACTATTTGGTAAATATTTTTTAATAAAATTATTTATTTTATATTATTTTTTAAATTAGTATAAAAAACTATAATTAGTATAGAATGACCATTTAGTTATCGAATGATCAATACTATATCTAATTTATAATCTTTTTTTTCTCATGTGTTATATAAATATATAATAATGATCAAAGTACGTTTTTTTACATGTTAGTATTTTAAATAATTAATTAAAATGTATAATAAAGTGAGATAGTGTTAAATAATTTATTAGACAATTTAAAACTTTATAATCTAAAATTTTTTTAAAAAAATTTTGTCTTAAAACTTTTTAAATATGACGTAAAAATACAGATTAAATATGAAAATCATACATATATATTTTAAAAATAAATTTTATAAATACATTGTTAATATACATTATTATTGTACTCTCAAAAATAATATTTATTTGTTATATTAATAAATCAATAAATTTAAGAAAAATTTCTATAATGTCAATATCATGATATTTATAATACTAAATTATTACAAAAACATATTTTAATAAATATTTTACATATTAATATTTAAAAAAAAAAGATAAGCTTTGAAAAAAAAACCAATAAAAAAATCAGCCACTTATCTACGCAAGTTTTTAAAACAGAAGTTTTAGCTAATAAATGTCAATTTGTTATAATTAATAATCATAAGAAATTATTCAGTATATAAATAACTCTTCATTACTTAAAATAAAAAAAATTACGTTAATAATAAAATTAAAATTTTAATAATAATTAAAATTTCGTAAATATAAAGGTTCTTCGTAAAAATAAATATAGAATATAGTTATACAATTTGTGATATAAAAATTCATATCTATGAAAAACAAATGTTATAAATTTATTCTATTTATTTATTAACTTTGTTTTTTCTGTTACCGAAAAAACTGATAATAATTAATAACAGTTTACAATTATTAAAAAAATACAGATACATCAGAGTAATGTATAAGTAACCATTGCAAAAGAAGATATTAAAATAACGCGATTCAATTAATTTATTAAAGATTACAATGATAAAATCTATAAGTTGATTAGATTGAATGATGTGATGAATAAATGACTGAATCTTTAAAGTGTCATTGTATGTACTACATCAAAATTGCATTAAAACATAACATAAAAGATAAAATATTATTTCATGATCTTAGAAAAAAAATATGGAAAAATACAGTAATTTTATTAGATATTAATAAATATATTTAAAAATATTCTTTTGAAATTGATTTTCAATGTAATAGTTATATGTTTAATATTTGAATAATAATGTAGTAAAATCAACAATATAATTTTTTAATGTATAAATATAATATAAATATTTTTTTCTTTAGTTACTTAATATTATAGTTATATATTATTAGTGTAATCACAAGCTTTTACATGACTTACAAACTGTAGTAATAGTTCAATAAGAAAAGAATAAGAAAGATGAAGAGTGAGGTAGAAAATTCAATGCTCTAGAAGAGTGATAAAATAAAAAAGAAAAATCAAATGTGAGTGATTTAATAACTCAAAAGGGTGTTGATATCTAAATAATGCGAAAGAATAATTACAAAAAAAGTTAGGAAAACAAAATCTCTTCAAATAGACCAATATTTGAGAATATTCGAAAAAAAATCCTCTTATTCGGCACTTCACTCTGATAGCTCGGACAATATGTCTATATATATATATGTTTTTTAAATATATTTTTATTTATTTGTTGATGCTTAGCTACTGTGTATATTTTTAAAGAAGAATGAGGAATTACATTTAATAGTAATTGTTTTTCGAGAATTTTCATGAATATTTTTTCATTGTCGAAAAATCTATACTAAAGGATTCCCAATCATTTTCATATTAGGTAACATGTCTTTTTTGGGTAAATGAAAGTCCATGAATTTTATGAGTATTTTTTTTACTTTAGCTATAATGAATACTATGAAGGAGAGAGGCCGGAATCTTCAAGAAAACTTTTAGAATATTTTTTTAGAATAGTCACGTAGAATTGCTCTCAGAAATTTCGGGTGGATCCAAGGAGCGACTAAAACCTTCCTTACTAAAACACCGATCAAACATGCGAAGAATAAAAAAGAAATAAATCATTGGCATCTAAATCTCTTCCTCCTCGAAAATATAAGAAAGTTCTTTGATTTGTGTTCTGAATGACGTTGGCATTTTAGTTCAAGGTATGAGAGGGTTGAATGAAATGGCCAATATTCTGTTTGAAATTGATTTGAGCACAAAATTAAAGCAACTTGTCAATTTAAATGCACTGGTGCAACTTGGCAATTTAAGTGCTTTCAATAAAAGATGAGAAAACGGATGTAGGAATGGGAAGAGGCGATCCAAAAGGGGTGAAGGTATTATTGGTTGAGTATACTGTTTAGATAAAGGAATTAAAAATTTGGCTTTTCATACAGCTATCATCACCTAAGTAAAATTTTCCTACAAGGAGATCTTTTAAGTAAAGAAGATTGACTAAAAAGAAGAGGTTGTTGGGATCAAGAAGATAAGAAAGTGCACGAGGAAAATTATTGAATGAAACTAGTTTTTGGCCCTTGGGACAATCTCAGTAAGTTGCTCTTTGAGATACAATTATAACAGGTCAGAGTAGCGTTAGACTTATTTTTTTTTGGACTTTTGGTGGTGATGTAACTTATAGCGCAAAAGGCGCAAATAAAACGCATGTAAACAGAAAATTGCAGTATTTCCAAAAATTACGTTATGCCGAAATTATTGTCGATGTTTACATCGAGGAATTTGACTAATTTTTCGCTTACGCTCAATTTTAGCAACGGTATCGGAAACGTAGCGTAATTTGAATATAAAATTCAATAAATTAAACGCTTGATAAGTTATTATCCCCCTGGAGGTAAATGAAAGTAAGAAAGGTATTCGTCCTCTAAGGACTGTACCAAGAGTTACAGGTAGGAAGTAATTCTGCCGCGATTTATATTATATTTATATTATATTTTATGCTAGTTCAAATGCATGAATTCAAATAAAACAATTTTACATAGTTTGGAAATTAATTTTAATGTAATTACAATAATTAAATATAATGCAGATAACAATAAAATAAGATGTATTTTATTTCAATTTTTAATATCATAATTTTTATTATGCCAATTACAAGAAATTTTAATTTAATACAAAATTCTATAAAACTAATAATATTACAATTAATTTTTATTAATAGATTGAAATATTTTGATTTTATTAATAGTATATTATTGTGCTCCTTAATATTATAAATTATATATTTAAATGTACATGTTAAAAAAATTGATATAAAAAGAGCTAAACTTTTTATTTATTTTTTATTTAAAAATTGTTTTTTTTTCACAATAAAAAAATATTCAACAAAAACCTATTTTATGATATAATATTTAAAATATCTGTTACAATTATTAATATGTACGTATTTTTAATACCTATTATTAGTTAATTAATTTTTGTTTTGTTTATTTTTGCAAATATTAATTTTATTTTTAAGTTTCAAACAATGAAAATTTAATGTAAATTATCACATTTTAATAAGTATTTTTATTAAATAATTCTATAATAATAATTATAAGAAAATAAATTACCAAACACTTAATTCTGAATTTCATTTATTATAGAAACCAAACCAATTTCTAGGAGAATTATATTAAAAGTTATTCAATATTCAAAACTATTATTATACGGTGATTAAACGATATTTGTTGCATACTTATGTACTATTACTCAACTATGTAGTTAGTATTATTATTTTTTATATCAAAAAAATTTATAAATTATTCCAAAATTAAATTAAAAAAAAATAACACACTGATTAACATGTTTGAAAATAAGATATAAGAGAATACAATATATTATAAAAATTTTTTAAAACATTTAATAATATTATTTCCTTATATGCATTAAAAATTATACATTTTATGTAGTATTTAAATATTATTTTAATATTTAATAAATTAAAATTAAAAAAAATTATATAGATATTATGCCATGCAGATTATTATTAAATATCAAAATATTGTAGAAATTACTATTGTCAAATGATTTTAATGAATTACAATGAAATTTTTACTGAGGTGGTTTTTCTTGAATAACAAAGCAATAGAATAGTACATTTATTCAACTAAATTTTTTTAAGATTAAATATGATTGTTATAAAAAAGTAATCAGGATCAGTAAAAAAAATATTATCTTTAAATATGAAGATCTGAATACAAAATTGAACATTATATATATAATTATTTACAACTATTTAGTTTCATTCTCAGTATAATTCTTTTTTCTTTAATAATTGTTGTAAAATGATCCATTTATCATCGCTCTGTTGATTATCACTTGAATATATTAGAAAATATACTCCATAAGAACCAAAATACGAAAGATAATCCTATTATTTTTACAGTTTTATGCATCCAATAAAATCTAGAAATTATTATATTAAAATTAATGAGTATACATAATTTAAATAAAAAGTGAGTAATTCTAATTTGCAATCAATACTTATAATATAATGTAGTATAAAGTTTAAATAAATCTACTTGTAATAAATGATATTATGAATATAAAAATATTATTTTTATATAATTTTTAATAGTTCTATTACTTGACAAATGAAATGGATTTAGTTATTCGTAAACTAGGTAATTTTCTCTAACTAAAATATTTAATTATGCTACCACAAAATTAAAGCATATTAATTTTATGTTGTAGCATTTCATTGCTAAAAACTTATGATAAATGAAATTATTTCAATTACCTTTTCCATTTTATTCTACTTTCATTTAAAGTATTCAAATCATCCTTCAATAAGTATACTCTAATGCCTTTCATGTAGTTTTGAAAGAATGCTTCCCAATCAAAATTTTTCATATTGAAATAAAACATTTGTTTATCACGTGAGTCCAATCGACACCACATACTATTTACATTATCATTTGTGAATTTCCACTCACGTAAAACAAAGTAAGAAAGCACATTGACAAATTTATTAACTTTTTGATATGTTTTTAGTAACCTGTAAACGTTGGTAAAATTAAAAAATGAGTGGTATTTGGCTAATATTTAATAAAAATTTCATAATACTCCCAATAATATTAAAGTATAATAGAATAAAAATATATTTAAAATTAAATTGTTTACAAACTTATTAAATTTGAGGTCTTGTAATTCACAATTATATTTTAATTAGTTTAAAAATGAGGTTTTTAAAAAAATAATTCAAATATATTTAATAAATATAAAATAAGATAAAAAATATTTAATTTAAATAATTAATTTTTAATTATAATATGCAAATTTTTAAGGGTTCACGAAATATTATATTAAATATTAGACAATTAATTTAAAAAATATATATGATACTTTAAAAATATTCATAAATAAAATGATGCATTATAAAATTTTCATTTACCTAGGTTTACGTCCAGAGCAAATTGTTACAGCATCGACGAAGAATGCAGGTAAAAGATGAAGAAGAAAAGCATAAACTGAATTTACAAATTTGTTCGGATTCATATTAAATGATAAGTACCAAAGTGGATTGCTCACCGGGTACTTATTTGCGTAATGTATATTTGTTACTCGAAAATCTTCCCATGTAAAAGGTGCATCTACGCTCGAAACAAAGTTGTAAATCAGCATATCATCGTCTCTCCTGAAACCGAAAAAAAAAGTGAATTTTTTTTTATTTTAAATTATCGTTCTTGTTTTGTGTATTTTACGTTTCTCCTACATTACTTTACCATTTTCAAATACAATTTTTATATATTTTTTATGTATCGCAACGTGAAAAACTTACGTTGATTGTAATTGACAAAGTTTAATAATGAAAAATAATGTTAACATTTATCTTTGAACTGGTCCATATGAAATGAAAAATTTCTGTAAAGATAAAACGGTAAAAAAGAAATTTATAACTGGCTCAATCTTTTAGACCTCGACAACACTTTTCTATTAAATGACGATATACTCGTAATCGCAGTATTAGTTTTTTTTTTTTTTTTTTTTATATTTCATAAATTAGCGTCAAGAAAATAATAATAGTTTTCAAAAAAGTAAATAAATCAAGGAAACGAATTAATTCACTATTCAGAATAAATTCGTAAATCAGAATGAAGATGTTTGGAGAAGCTAGAGGGAAACGAAGCACGAACTAGAGCCATAATAAATAATTGGCTGGAGCGCTTGGGCGGCCTCGGATATCAATAAGTGAGCGTGGGTGTATCAATGAATTGCCAATTAAAATAACAAAGCATCCCCTTAAGGGGAAGTGAGAGATGGGATGAGTACGTACCTCGAGGTTTGCATTGAAATGTCCCAAGCACTGGCAATCAAAGCGTTTACGGTGAAGTCTACAGGCACGATATTTGCATTGATGCTGGGGTTGCAGTGTATCGTCCGCAAAACCCCGGTCGCAACTCCAGCCGCGATCCCTGTCGGGCCGTAAAAATTGTCAATCCACCCTGGCATCGGCTCGTTGCAGGTCGAAATTACTAAAAAACCAATTATCAACTATATTACCAACAATATCCATTCCCAATACTCATTTACAAAAACAAATCCCCTGCTTATCACAACCGAATTCGCTATTGTGCGCTTCTATAAAATTCTCATTCGGTAGTTGATTTTATTCGTCGCATTTTATAATTTCATAGTATAGTAACCCCCCACCCCGTGTTTTTGTCATAATAAAAAAATATATTAAAAAAAGAATTTATAGTTGTTGATTATAAGATTTGGATCAAATATTTTAAACATTTTTTTATTAAAAAAATTCCTTGTGTAAATTTTATAAAAATAGTGAGTTAAAAATTTTTTTTTATGATTATAAATAAAATTTTTAAATTTCCAGTCTAATCTAATTCGTATTTTGTCAAATATTATTGATAAAAAATTTTATAATAATTTTCGTGTTTAACAATTGTAAATAGTATTACTGTAAATGTATAAATTTATTAAAACTAAAAATATTCATTTTTAATTTCAATATTCAATTTTATGGAAAACACGTACATGTATGATGACTCTTATGAAAGTTATAAAAAATAAAAAAAAATAGTTTGAATTTTCACTGAATTCATCATTTAATAAAGACGCAACTGATCAACTATATTTTAAATAAAATTTTAAAAGTATAGTCATTCTTTATTATCTGAACCTATATTTAAAAAAATCTTTAATAAACCATTGAATTGATTTTTAAAGTGTTAAATAAAAAATATATTTTGCATCGTATTATAGGACTAAAAATATATATTTTATACTATTTAATACGGTTACATGTATAAATTTAAACATTAAAAAAAAGAAGAATAGAATAAATAAATTATTATCGATTGATTTTTTTTTAAAGATTCAAAAATATATGATATCAAATAATATGGATATATGAGCGATATTGAGCATGAATATTCATATAAAATAAATGAAAAATTAAAATAACTTTAGTTCATTTAAGTAATAATATTAATTCCATAAATCGTACTCTATAAAAACTATGTAATTATCTTTGAAATTTGACTATCTGTATCTCTATCAACATTGATAGTAAACAATAAATTTATATATTTGAAAGGCATTAAAATGGTTTTTGATTTACCTATTGTATTAAAAATATTTCAGAAGTATATTTACCGATTCCTGGCCTAAAAATTCCCATTGGTAAGTTTTTATTTTGGGTTTTAACAAGATTTTCTGCCAAGGCTTTTGTAAATGTATAAGTATTTGGCCAAGGACTAATCAACCTGAGAATTCACATTTGTTATAAATTATTTTTATTATACAATTCATATTATTAAAATTGGTCAAAATAAGAGCAACTATAATTTTACTTACCGAGGACTGATTTCCGTTAACATATCATCAGATAAGCAGTTAACAATTTCAAGCATTTCATTACTTTTTACAGGAAAGTCATAGAATTTTTCTTTGATTTCTAGTGATGTACAGTTTGCATAAGCAGTTGAAACGTAAACAAAAGCCTATGAAAAAATTAATAGTATATATTATAAATTTCTTTTTGCATTTTTTTTTTATTTTAATCATATTTATTTTTGATGTATTGAACATTTTTAGTTTATTTTCGCATGAAATTTAATTAGACGCATTAGAAATATTTTTTTGAAAAATTTAACTGTGTAATTGAAGATTAACAATTAAAAGTTTTAAGTTATATACATTTTATATCTGAGTTACTTATTTTTCAGATATTACATCTTATTCTCAGATAATTATCTTCATTTCATTATAATTTTGAAGCTAAATATTTTAGCTTTGAATTTTTAAGCTAATATTTTTCGGTATTTTTTATGCAAAAAAATCAATAAAAAAGAAGTCTAATAAAAAAAATTTTTTTTTAAATAAATGTTTTATTTATTATTAGTAATATTTAAATTGATAATAAAAAAATCTTTGATTAATATCTGTAATTCTATAGGTTAAAAAGGTACAATTTAAACTAGTAGTAAGTATCATTAGAAAAAGCCATTCTCCTAAGATAATTACAATAAAATTTTTAAGTAAGTTCAATCTATGAAATATTTTAAAATATATTCCTCGATATAATTTATGATTTGAAACTTGATATTATTTGATTGCACTTATTTTTAAAGAAAATATCAAAATAATTATGTGAAATATTATCATATAATCTTCACCGTAGATAAAACTAATTTAATATCAGGTGGTAATTATATTTAGAAAAAATAATAACTAATAGTTAAAATAAATGTATTAATTTTATAATAAATGATATCAACAATAATTTGTGTATTTACTGATATTTAAGTTTGAAATAAAATAAGTAGTTGTAAAAAAAAGAATATTAATCTATTGTTATCGCGATTTTTGTAAATTTAACTGATTTTTTCCCACCTTTAATTTCTGTAAATCCTTACATAAGTCGATGACATCAGCAGTACTTTGAGCATTAATTGCTGAGGCGAGTTTCAGTTTTTCATCAAAACGTACAGTTGCTGCTACATGAAAAACTATTGAAACCTAAAATTAAAAGTTCACACTTATTCATGTGATTGACTACAGTTTAATATTTTTAATATAACATATTTTTGCTTATAAATTTCTCGAATAATCGGTTGATACTTTCGTTGTGGCATTTGTAATACTTATTATAAATACAATATAGAATTTTTTTGTTAGATATTGATCGAGTAAACTTTAATTTGACTATTGGAATCTGCATCATTGAATAAAAACTGTATTTCTTATTTAAAGGAAAAATCATATTGCTTAAATGTACATGAAATCTTATAATAAAATCCAAATGGATATAAATGCAATTAATTATTAATTCATCCAATGATAAAATTTCATTCATTAAAATATTGCAACAAAGCTAATTTTTTATATCAACTTTATTTTTAAGATTGAATTTAATTTAATATGTCTATAAATTATAAAGAATTATTTAAAATTTTAAAAGTGATTTAGCTTTTATGAAGCATCTTTTGGAATTTTATTCTTCCAGTTTCAAAAATTATTTTGAAAATAGTAACGCAGTTTATAATGGCGTATCTTTTAAACATTAAATTCTTACATCCTAGAGCAGCATTAACATTCCTAGTGCTTGAATTACAGTAAATTCGTACGTCAGTTATTGCAAAGGTCAATGTTCACGTATACACAGATCATTTGTTTAATATTCAAATTAAATAGTGATATAATATCATTCTTAGCGATTCATATGTAAATTTGTAATTATTTTTTTAATATATTATCTTATCTGGTATAAATAATTAATAACTTGAATATTAAAAGTTATCGAAATACTTTTAAAAATTGAAGCTCAGATCAGATCGGAGACAATATTATACTACTGTTCTAATGTGAATTAAATAAATACATAAAGATATTCAATTATTATTTTAAAAAATTTGTAATGAAAAATTTTTATTCATAAATGAAGAAAATAAAAAATTATGAATTTCAGATTGAATTAGTTATAATTACAACTTAATTACTGAGTTTTGAATTGTATTAAACTTTATATATAAAGAAGTAAAAGTTTTTTTAATTTTTTGCATTAATAAATATGTTTTACAAGTAGTAATTGATAAATCGAGAACGTAATTCCTTTGTGCATTCAATGTTGCATAAATTAAATTTTATAAATAATATAATTATTTTAGGATGTGAGTATTAATAAAAGAGAATGACTAATAATAATGCTTTCGGCAACTTAGGGAATAATATTGGCCTCTTATATGTATAAATAATAGAAATTGGCGACGCCCAAACCTGTGGTGAATACTCAAGCATTGAATTATTAAAAATGAATCATGTGAGAGAAGAGCAAGGGCGATATATAAATAATGAATTTGCAGCTAATAATTATGGGAGTCAAGGATGTGTAAAGGAAATTATTCGAGGAATTCGATACTATGATACTCGATTGAAGAAAAATTAGACCATTTGGACTCAAGAAAATCATTCCAATCAGCGAATTTTCTTTTCATACCCAAGAATTTATTGTTATTCATAAATAATCTTCAAAAATTTCATATTCGAAGACGAGGCAAGCACGTTTTGGTGTTGGTGTGTATGGGTTACTTAATAATTGCGCCAGACTTACGTCGCGCATCAGCAAATCTCTGTCGGAGGTAGAAAGTCCCAGGCCTTGAACGCTGCAATCACCTGCGACCGCCACGACTTTGTGATGAAATTTCGGTAGTTCCTCCTTTAGACGTGCGTATATCTAGAAACAAAAAAACACCAGGATAACGTTTAAACCAATATCCAATGCCACATACCTTACATATCAATCCGATACAGCCATCATTCATACTTTCGATTCTCTCATCTAACGGTATTTATCATTTTCATAGCTGTAATTAATAGTATCGAAACCCGATGCTCTGCCGAGGAAGCCACAATTTACAATTTATAACCATCCGCTTGTTACTCTTATTCTCAATACCATTGTTGTTGTTGTTGTTGTTGTTGTTGTTGTTATTATTATACAGTCAAAACAAAGCTCGCGATAGAAATCCATTTAAATATTAAACTAATAATCAGCTGCATCTTTACAAATTTATACTGCATCTTTAATTTCTTCTTTATATGATAATTATTAAATGAATTTTAATTTTAGTTTTAAAACCAGAGATAAATTACGACAACGTAACTTTTTTGTGTATTTTATTTATTTGATAACCCCTCTAGCTATTAGGAAACGCCTCAATATTTATTAGGTACACTCAATATTTATTAAGCTCTCATTAATTGTATTTATTTAATTAAAAATACAATATACAGATTGTATGGACAATCAAAGTTTATGGTAAATTTTGTTTAAAAGAGTTTTAAAAAAATCTTTTAAAAAGAAAAAATAATTCAACCAATGTATTTAATATCTTTGCAAGGAATAAATTAATGCATACATTAAAATTTTTTTAAAAAAAAAGTATAATTCTATTTGTTTAAAAAGAAATATAATTATATTTATTATTTCTATATGAAAGTATTAAATAAGAAGATAACGATATTTTTCAACAAGATTTAATATAGCTGAAATATAGGTTGAATGTATTAATTATGAATAAATATTAATTATCGTGCACTGGTGCAAGAGTAAATGCAAAATAAATAAAAATAAAAAATATTTGCCTAATTATCATTCATTTTTCTAATTAATCTTATTATTTTCCTAATTATTATTGTTGGTTTATATATATTCACTTATAAATTTTAATTATTGTATGTAAAGAATATACAGACTAATCAAATTATGTTAATATTTACAGTGCATAATTGTAATATTTTTAATATATGTAATATTTTTTTTTAAAATACTTTAAATTTAAATTTAACAAAAAAAACATATTAAAAATAGAATAGTGTATTTAAAAAAAAAAATAAAAAATTAATTATATAATTAATATAATAATAAGCTTATATTATTAATTATATGAATTATGATTATATCATTTGTTTATGGTAGTAAGTAAATTATAGATTATTAATTAAAAACGATTAAAATTATTAATTTCAAAATTACAGCATATAAATAAAAATGACGAGAATTAATATATTCTTCAGAACAAGTTTTACGTATTTTTAATATGTACATTGTTGTGCAAGTTTGAATTATGGCAAAAATTATCCCATTTTAAATATGAGAAGAAGTTCTGGAAGTCTTTACTACAATTATCTTCATTTTGTCAATATAAATTTTTCGTTTGCGGAGAAAAAATACAAGCAACTGTCCTTCAAATTTCTCTCAAGGATAATCCTCTCGAAAGGAATATGGTAGTGGAAAAAATATTTAGCTAATACGCTTCGCACTTTTACTTACCGGCTCTTTAAATATTTCTTTCATTCTACTCTCAATACTCTTTTCTTTTTTTGGACGCATAAGCAGGTAAATGCACGCAATATCAGAACAGCTTCGTAGAAGTTTCTCTATTAATAACTTCCCAAGAAATCCTGTCCCTCCTGTTATTAAATTAAAAAAATAAAATTATGTTTTCATGGATTTCAATTTGAATGAAATATATTAACAAATACTGAAAAAAAATTAAAAATCATTCATTTGCCCGTTTATTTTTTTTTAAATAAACCAATATTTAGGTATTTCATTATTTAAAAATAATATATACATTTACATTTCTTAAATTATAAAAATAATTTCAATTTTAAAACTGATGAATTAGTGTAATCATTCATTTAAATGAAATAAATAGTCCATAATAACTTCCAAATGCGTAAATAAGCATTATATATTTTTGTCTTATTTAAAAAACTCAAAGAATAATCTATAATCCAAATTTACTTTAGAAATAAATCATTATTTACTTAAAATATATTTTTAAAAATATATACATATTTAATATCATTGATATCTATAGAAAATTAATTTAGGGAGATTGTAATTTATTTTTTCTTATTATTAATAAACAATCATTTGATTAATACATACTATAAGTATTTTTCTATACGACTAATTCAAATTTATTTTATATCTAATAAATATGTTTACCAAAATATCATTCTGAAAAGGATAATTTAACAATTTAATATTTTAATATTAGAATATATAAAATACCTAGTAATGTCCGAATGAATTCTTTTTTTGTTAAATAAATTTTTAATCAATGAATTAAACAATTTTTTATTGCTTATTATTATATTATTTGTACAAAAAATTTAATTTCTAGAAAATAATAAAATTGTAAATAATAAAAATGATGTTTTATTGGGTCAAAATAACAAAAGTATATATTAAATAAAATATAATATAGTAGAACACTATTTCTAGAAGCTTAAAATATTTTTTTATATAATATTATTTTGAATTATTTACTACAAAAAAATTCTGTAATTTAATGTAACACTTACATTGTTTTCAAATTCAACTATAAATATCAATAATGTAAGACAATAATATTATATATCTAAACAAAACAATAATGAGATTTAAATTATTTTCATTATTATTTTATATCTTATTAATTGAATAATTTTTTATGGCTGTTTAAAAAATGTTTCTAACTATATGAAATATCATTTTAAAATTAAATAAGTAAATATACATTAAAAAAATATAAATTACTATTATTGGTTTTAGATTTATAATGTCAATTAAAAAATTGTAATTTACTAAGCAATTTTTTAATAAAAAAATTTTGTGCCTAATTATTAAAAATATTAATATATAATTTTTAACATTTTGTCTTATGTTAATTTTATAAATTTTACAATAATATTATGACCATTGAATATTAAAAGATAATTTTTATGATGAAATTAAAAAAGGATATAATATAATTTCTTGAATTATTTTCTATTTTAATCCAATAATTAAATTATTGAATTCTTCAGGAATGCCAAATATTTATAAATACTCTAGGAAATAAATGATACCTGTTATAAAAACAGATTGATGTGCGTAAAAATCTTGAATTGGAGTTCTATATGTAATGATTCGTCCATTTTTATCGAGAGCCTCTGTGATTTCATTGTTGTTTGTTTCATTGGTAATTGCTTGTTTCTTGTATACACATTCTCCCTAAAAATACAAAAAAATTCTTTTCTATATAAAAATAATCATATTTATGTGTTGAACAAAATAAATACATCATATATTTTATATTCAAATATTTGTTAGCATGTGATAGTATTTTAATCGATATTTTTATAGATATTTTAATCGATATATTGACCATATAGTATATATTTTATATTATATTAATAATTTATTTATACCAAAATTAATATTATTAAATTTTTATTTTTTATATTGTAGATATATAATAATGCGTATATACATACATTATATAAACTTTTGTGCTTAAAAAGTATAAAAATGTATATTTAAAAAAGTTAAATAATAATATTATAACAATAAAAACTTCAAGATATATTAACAATTCAAAATGTATGATATTATTTTCATTCAACTTTATATGATCTGATAAGCTTTATATATATATCTATAATAAATATAATTAGGTTTAAGTAAATTGAGTATAGAATTATATATGCATAAATGTACATAACTATTATTAAAAATTAAATGTAATCTTTAAAACCAATAACTATTTTATAAATACCCAATTATATTTTTGTACATATAAAAGACGATTTGTGTATTTGGAATATGTGAATATTTATTTTAAAAATTAAAAAACAATTTAATATTTTTTATACATAAAAAATAGTTTTTTTTATTATTAATATCAATACAGTTAGTGACACTCATATTTTCAGCAATATTATATAGTTTTTATGAGTTGTTATAGAAATACGATATTTAAAAATACATCTCTCTTCATAGTTATATTACAGTTAGATATTTTTTAATGAACATTTAACATGCGGAAATAATAATTAATATTTGAAAGTTTACGTAATTTTAACGTTTTTTATCAAGTCATACATTAAGTTATTTTTTAAATGCGTAAATGATCAGTATATTATTAAAAAAAGCAAATTGATTTTTATTATGATTTTGGCATTATTGGCGATTTATTATTTATTATTTATTATTTATTATTTATTATTATGATTTATGTTATCAGTATTAATTCATTTTCATTCTTAAAATACATTATAGCATATAATACGAACTATGATTTAAAATGATTAAACGGATAAAATACTGTAAAAATTATATTTTAATACTTTGTACAAGTTTTACTTGTAACTAAGATAATTTTATATTTAAACGATGCACGTGTGCATAATACGTAATTATTTGATTATTTACATAATTGTATTCATCTTACTTGAGGTAATTCCTTTATTAATTTTATTAATTGCCATGTGATAATAAATTAAAATCTTAATTCATTACAATAAATTGTAGCAACATTTTTCTTTAAAAGAACAAATAATATTACAGTAAAAATATGATTAACTTGGAATTTTTGGAACGCAAATTTTTTCGTATTAAGTAAAATTACGAACCTAAAGTAATATTATGTAAGTAAAATGTGATTGTAGGATTTTCAATAAATATGTTAAGATTTAAAAAATATATTGGAATAAATATTTAAAGTGCAAAATATACATCTTGCACGGAAGGATTTATATGCACGAGGTTAAAAATGTACTTGCAGCCGGAAAAAAAGAAGGAATGATATAAAATATTTTATGAATTAAATAATACTTTTTTAAAAGAAGCAATACCTTACTAGAGCAAGGATGAAGTTGAGAAGTTGAAAAAATTCAGTTGCATTATTGGTCAATGCAATAATATTTAAATTACAATACGATGTTGTGAAGAGGAAAGGTGATAGGATTATTTTTGGCAGTTGTTCCACAAACGGAATATTGCAAGGGCTTCATTGACGGAGAAGTGAACCGAGAGCATAATTGAGGGAATTGAGGAAACCCGTTCTCAAAATTCTGAGCGCAACATGACGACGTAAACACGCCATCCGGACTTTCTAAAGACTTTACACCAGGTGTATTTACGGTGATTAACAGAGATTTTCAAGAGTTTGAGGTTACATCGGCTAGGAAATGTTAATTTGGCGGGTGGGAAGAAAAGAGAGGAGGAGGTTCGCGTTTTGTGTAACCGAGCTCAGCGAAACTGAGAAAATGCTGAAATCCTATAAAGAGGAGGAAGAAGAATAGTTAGAAGAGTGAAAGAGTGAAAGATCGTCTCCATGACGGCGTAGAGATAACAATTTAAAAGATATTCACTCGACTCCGCGGACTAATTCCGGTATGGGTCAGCTACGGGCCATGATACCCTTTCCTTTCCCCCGTCCCTAATTAAGGGAGGGAAGGAGTTCGCCGCTCTGGAATATCTCCGAGGCGGTGTCAAGGACAGCGGGATCAACATCCCAGATCAGAGGTGCGTGTTGATTTTTTGTCCCTCTTCGACTGAGTGAGAGTGGAAAAAACTCGAGGGTTTACAGTTATGTAAAGCGTATGATGCGAATCGGTGGGTCCATCAGTGGGACCGACCGCCAGTGCATTTGTAGCTGTTGTCTTGATTTTTCTTGGTTGTCTTGGTTCTCTTAATTTTCTTGGTGCTCTTGGTTCTTTCCGAACTAACGGACGCATCCGCTCTCGTTCGGCGTTCGGTACCCCTACTACTCCGTTACTGCTTTGAAAATATTTCATCATCTCTCTCTCTCTCTCTCTCTCTCTCTCTCTCTCTCTCTTCTTGTCATTCCCGATGTGCCTTGTATGTCGTTTCATTCGGAAAAACCAGACTCCTCCGTATGCTCGATTTCAAATTCCACGTTGTTCAAGTACATTTTTAAAGGACTATCAGTGGTGTAAATTAATGTACCAAGTTTAAAGTGCTGAAAATGTCAATTCTGACATTTTTACTTCTTCAACAAAATATATTTAAATTTTAGATATACTGTAGAAAACACATATATAATTTCATCTATAATTTCATTTTTTTTAAATTTTCTTTAATTCATAAATGAAAACAAAACTATTGTGTCATACCTTTTATAATCTACCCAATAATATTTTTACTAACGACTGAAATATTATTATTATAATTATAATATTATAATATATTAATCTGTAAACTACCTAAATGATATTTCCTGACAGTAAATTTTATCTTAAAAATTACCAAAATTTTAATTTTATTTAACAAATAATAATGTTTTAATAATTTATTCTATATTTCGAATATATCTGATATAAGTATGTATTTGTACATGTAATAATAATAATAATAATAATAATAATAATGATGATGATGATGATGATGATGATGATGATGATGATGATAATGATGATAATAATATCTCAAGAAAAACAGTATTTGTAATTATAATTCAAACCAAATTGGACTCGAATTGCTTAAAATGCACGTGCTTCAATAAATATAAATTTTTAATTGCATACTATGCATTGTTGATATTGCGATTTCGTCTAATATGTTCGCATACATTTTAAAACAAAATTATTTAATAATTTATAAAATAAAGACAGCAAATAAACATAAATTTCTATTATTTAAAAGTATTTTTAAAAAAGAAACAAAATTGAGCACTTGTATTGAAAAATTAATCTACATTTGTTATTTACGTTATATCTTTTAATTAAACAATTATTGTTAGTTTCTATTCCAATTGGTTTTTTATAAATACTTTTGGAGTAATAATGTAATTTTCGTGATAATTTGAAACAGTAACAATAAATCAGTATTTCTATGTCGAAATTTCCTTTTACAAATGCACCGGGAGCATAAACATCTTCTAATACATTGATCGTCCCAGCCGAATCCAATTTCAACGTTAAGATAAAATACCTTTGGTGAACTGCTAAATGAGTCCCGCAATGGGTCAGTTACGGTTTTACTTACGATTTACTTACACGAATCATTCATTAACTCAAGTAATTTTTAGGTTTTACGATAAAATAAATTACTCCAACTTTTATTTCAATTAATTTTCCTACTTTAATCATAGGTAAATTTTCGTTGTTAATATTTAATTTAAAATTTTACAAAGTTAATGCATAATTAAACGGTATTTTTTGGTAACCTTATACCTAAGAGTATGATTAAATCGGTAAATTTAATTTAAAACTCCAAAAACTAAGCAAAATGTTTAAAAATTTAATAGTATTTCTTAAAATAATATTATTTTAATAAAAAAAAGTGTTTACGTAATACTCGTATTTAAATTGTTTTACCTAGGTAATCAGCATTGACAACTGAATTTCTCTTGTAGTTTATTCATATTTGAGGTTTAATAAATATTAACTCAAGTTATGACGCGGCGCACCTTTTTTTTATCCTTTCATTTTAAAAATATTTAAAGTATAATCAAATAAAAACAAAAACTTTAATGTGAGTTGTAAATACATTTTTAAGAAACTTCACTATTAAAAATATATTCGAATCATATTTAAACAAGTAATTAAAATTCTTAATAATTTTCAAATTTCACAAATAATTAAGCTTACAATAATATTGTGAAAACGTATAAAACTTAGAATAATTTTAATTATTATAAAATTTATCATTATTAAAGAATATTGTCTATTTAATCATTAATACAGTTTATAATATAATTTTTTAAACAATTTATAACAAAATTTTTAATATTATTAAAATACTTATTGTAATTGTGGAAATTTATTTATATAAATCTATAATTATAGGTATTTTATTAATATTTATAATTTATAGAATTTTAAAATGGCGCAAAAGATTCGAACCTTTCATGATAATCAAAGCATTTTTATAAAATATAATTTTTTTTTTTATATTTTCCGGTAATAACATATCTTTTTAAATGTTCAAAAGTGTCTGATATTATATTAAATATTGCAGAATGTCAGTAATTTGAAGAGCTATACATCTTCTGAATAAACACATATGATAAAAATTCGAAGAAATACATTGGCACATTATAACCTGTCGGCAACTTGACCTTGCTATAAATTGATATGTATTAATACAAAGAAAATTTAGATTTTTTAAATAATCAGATTGTAAATATCCCCTTATTTTCCTTGATTTACAAGGAGAAAGTCACACCTCTGGAAAAATAAATTGGCACGATTAATATTGATAAATTTTTTTCGTGTATCTATATTTAAATTTCAGATCTCACAGCAGTTTATGCGTAGGTGTAATTACAAAAAATTTTAATGATATATTAAAAATGTGTGCATTGGTAAATATTTACATATTAATAGTTATTAAATAAAATATAGATTATCAATTAATAATTATTTTATTTATTCACCTAATAAAAACTGGTTGATAAGATATAAGAATAAATATAATGTCAGTTTTCAATATACTTTTAATACTGGTTACCCAATTATATTGTATGATAAATATTTTGATTGATTACTTAAAAAATTAAGGAAGTTAATTTTCATATTTTTGTACTGAAGTAGATAGTACAAGTAGTTAGATGAAAATTTGTTTACGTGAAGTTTTATTATCAATTTATTAAATATCAGGAGAAAATTATTAAATTTTTGTTACATTTTAACTTCTTATTGTATGTTGAATCGATAATAAAATTAATAACTGTATTATTTTTGTAATTTTTTATGCATGCTTTTAAATGAAAACCACAAAATATTTTAAGAGCATCTTAAAATTAATATTTAAACTAATTTTTACTGCACTCTTTTATTTTTACTATGGTTGTGTAATAAACAATCCATTACAATATAAATTAAAAAGTTTCAATGCTAATTATAATTTATTATATAGAATGTATGGTTTATTTAAAAAAAAACTAGTGTGCAATTCTTAATTGTTTTCTATACTTACTATATTGTAAGACGTAATTTTAATAAAAATAATTTAATTTTTTAAATTCTTTAAATTTGTAAAGATTCCTACAACATACATTTCATATACTATATTAAATTTCTTATTCATTATATGTATTTGATTATATTAAAAAAATTATACCTTTCAGAATTGCACTAATAACAAGTTAAAATATTAAATTTAAATATACATATGTATGTATGTGTATGAATGCATGTGAGTGTGGCCCAATTTATTAAAAAAATAATGTAAAATATAAATGCATCTATTTTTATTTTCAATTAACGATTACATTGATTTGTTTTAATTTCCTCGTATAATATTAAGTAATTATTTTATACTATTAATAAGATCTAAATTATTGTACAAATTATTGTTCATTGGCTAAAGAAACGGAGATTTTGAATTCATAAGCTGGCCCATTGCAAAGTTGGTGGAACTTTCTTTAACCGGTTATTTTAAACGGAACCATGTCCTAAAACAGCATAATCAATGACATTGCTATGATCCACGATTGTTATATTCGTAGGAGCTCCACAATGTGTTGCAAAATATTCGCAATAAGTCCAATAGATTTAGTTATTACGCGAAATCTTGTCACGTGTTACGTGGACTGGTAAGTATCAAAGCCGAGAAAGAGATTTACAGAGGCGCGTAAGTCCCGAACTGACGTTGGCAACGATGTCGTTGTTACATGAGAGTTTTATGTAACCAAATCAAAACTTAAAACTTAAGAGAATAATCCTTCTCATTTTTTCTTTTCTCTTCTCTACTCTTCTTTTCCCACACTTTTTTCTATTGGTAATTATTTGGGCGAGGCTCAACAATGCGCTTACAAATGTTCCTAGTCTTTTGTCTATTCCTCTTTATAGTTTTGTAATTAATTTTTTACTTTAACATATTTTACTGACAATATAGACGTTTTCATACAAATTTACCGCCTTCCTTCAATAATCAATCCATCGTTTTTTGTCAAATTTAATTTTCGATTACACACCCAAATTTCGTTTCACTTTCTTTTGCGTTACACGAAACTCTTTTTTCGACTCATGATATAATACGTGCATTTTTTAGTTCGAACTCTTGAATTTTACATTTGCTGATTTTACACTTTATGCGACGAGGCATTGTGTACATGTAAGCTCGAATATAAAAAAATGGTGGTCTAAAATTTTGTGTACACGAAATATTTTCATACTTTTTAAACCTACTGTTCTTGCATTTATACAATTGTCGTTTACTCTGAATAAAAAGAAAAATAATTTGGTAAATTTCATTGTTAAAGAATTGAGTAACGCTTAAGTTTTTTTTTTTAGCTTTAGTTTACTTTTTTTTTGTACTACATTATAGAAAGAAATTTTAACAAATGAATTTTTGTACGCCACATTCGCAACAATTACACTTTATGTAATATTCAGGTAATAATCCAAATAGAATAGATAATGTTTACATATTTTTAAACAATAAAGAATAGAATTATTTTTTATATGTTTTGAACATTGACATGAGTTCCTAGAATAAATACTACGCTAGATAGATGGTTAACAGGTGAATTTGAATTAATTTTAATAGAATACTATCAAGCACTTTTCGAATATTTCACTTTAAGATTGTCGTTCAAGTAGGTTAAAACCAAATAAACTGTGCCGATTTCCCATATTTTCTTAGCAATTGCCCAAGGAGGATCTCGAAACTCGGAGATAAAACACCAAAGTGCAGGGTCTTCTCTCCCCCCCCCCTCCCAGGAAAGCTCAATCGGGCCTCTGACAAGGGTCAAACTCACTTCTCGAGGCAGGTCGATGTCCAGCAGCATATTAGCGGCTCCCTTGGAAGGGTTGGCTGTTTCGTTGAGTTCCTCTCGGTTGCTCTCGGGGATGTTGCAAGTCGGCGGGGGTGACAGTCGCGTGGAGCTCAACTCAGTAGAGGCGCATTGCAGTCACGACGCTCGGGCGGAGCGACTGTGAGTGCGGAGGAACGAGCTAGTAACGACGAGTCTCAAGGAGGACTGAGGCCGCTCTAATATAAGTCCGGTGCCGAGCATCGACGCCTTCCCCTGTTTTCACGGTGGGTGGCGGGGTCTGGTCTCCGAGCGCCGAGCGTTCTGACCCTCCGTTGTTGTCCCCTCCGTCCTTCCCCGTTGCCGCAGCCATCGCCAATGTCGCCGTCCCCATGTCTGAGGATTGCCCCGAGCTGGTGGCGACGTTCACCAGGAGACGGGTACTTCCTGGAGGCCTCAAGAACTGCCTGAGCTTGGATCTCGTCCGACTTCGACGTCGGTCGACGAGTGGGTAACGGCCGGACAGGAGCGCGACTCTGGCCCAACTCAAAAAGTACCGTTCAAAAAAACAAAGCCTTTCACAGACTTGATCTGGTAATTTGAATTCGAAATTCTTTCTGGGGCGAGAAGTGAAAAGTTATGTGGTGAACGAGTACTGTTGAGATCGATGTTTCGATGAATTGAATTTATTCCGCAGGGGAAAATTTAATAAATCATTCCCTAATGTACAATTAATTAAAAGTTACAAAAAGAGCCGAAATTTTCAACACTCATTATTGAAATTACAATTGATATTTTATCAAATGACAAAATTTCATTCCCAACTATTGAATGAATAAATTATTTTTAAATTCATAAAGAGTCAACGTAATTCCAACACTATCATGATTAATTATCTATAACTTTAATTAGAAACTGTAATAAAAAATAATTTGAATTTAACGATCTCCGGTCAAAAAAGATATTAAACACTAAAATAGGTAAACAAAATGCGAAGGAGAGAGAAAAATATACTATTATTAACAAAACTAACCACTTTCTTTCTGTCATTAATGTCTTATTTATTACCTTTGAACATTCATGAATTTTGAAAAGATGACAAGTTTGACAAAATTAATGCAAATCCATTCTTCAATATTAAAATTCAAACTGAAATTTCATTATTATTCGTCGCTAAAATAATTTTATTAAAATCAAAGATTTAAATAATATTAATGAAAATAATTTTTTATCAAATAATTTTGTTTTTTATTTTCACGCTTATTGCGAACTTAAATAAATGTGACAATAAAGATGATTGAATAAATAAACTCATTGGTGCATGAAAAATGTTTATCTGTTTCAGATTTCTCTATTTTATTTGACAAAATATTTTTAAATTCTTCGTCTGATAATTTCCGATTATCGAATTCCAAATCTTTTTCTTATTACATAAATGATTTTTGAGTGTTGACAATCTACTTCATCATAAAATAAAAATTATATTTCTTATAAAATTATGAATATCACATAATTTTTATACTTGAAAATCATCCAACTTTTTTATATAAATTATAATTTTTAAAGTGTTTCAGAGTATGGTATAAGCTTTATCAAAAGTTGACTTATAAATATAATAGTGAAAATAATTAAATGATTAATAAGCGATATAGAAAGATTACTACAATCTATTAGAAGATATAAAGCTAGTCAAAATTGATCATAAAATTCTTCTATAATTTATATAACATTCAGAGACTTTTGTTTAAAATTTTTAATATTAAAAAATACATTGTTTAACTTTTGTTTAAAAATAAATATTATTTTATTTTATTGATAGTACATAAATCCTTAATAGTTTGAGTAAATAGTACATTAAAAATAATAAGTTAAATATTTTTATTGAAAAATTAATATTTTATAATATCATTATTAATTTATTTTTACCATGTTATTATAAAATTTCATTATTTCACTATCGAATAAAATTCATTAAACAACGAATTTACCTATAGGTGTATAAACGTATATAACATAAATCTATTCTATTTGTTTTTTAATTACTACTTTTAATCTTAAACTATATTTTCTCAACTTGATGCGAATCCTTTATACAATACTGTCGATGTTTATTTTATTAGAGTTTT